>JAINUG010000167.1:625000-1825000 GCA_029706075.1 Aldrovandia affinis
AAATTACTGAAACTGCGTTAGACATGCCCTAAAGTGCCACTGTCTTCGTTTTGTGTCTGCGCTACCGACACTGTCCTAATTCACCAAAATAGGGCCCATAGTCTATGTTTGTGAAACACACCCAGACATGCAAATACATTTATATAGCCTAAATGGCGTTTTGGCAAGTTGACATTATATGGAAAGTGGCTGCGTCCCAATGCTGCATACGTGCATTTAGCCTGTAGCTACGTTATTCTAATTAGCTTGAAGTTGTGTGGAGTCGGGCGGCAAAATGGCAAGCTCAAAAAACAGAGACAAATTGATTCCGCTCATTGAGAATTCCCCTCAGAAGACGTTTGAAACAGAATATTTTCTTGTAATCGTGGATAAGGCTCTCGTGTCACTAGCGTCGAGATTTGAACAAATGCAAGGTTTTGTAGCAAAGTTACCCCCGACCCCGGCCCCGACCTCTTCTCCGAGCTCAGAGTATTGCGAGAGATGATCCCTCAAGGAGATTTAACACGTGGCTACAAACCTGGTGCAGGAAAGAGGGGTACAGGTTTATGGGGCACTGGAACTCCTTTTGGAACAGGGGTGACCTGTACAAGTGGGACGGGCTACACTTGAACCGGAGGGGTACAGCTGTATCGGGCCAGCGTATGCTCAGGGTAGTGGAGTAATATTTAAACTAGGGACTGGGGGGGCAGGGAGGGAAATTTACAGTGTAAATTCATCCCAAAAGTAAGGAAAAATAGGATGAAAAAACAGTTTCCGCAGTGGATGACTAAATATTTACGGGAGATTTTGAGGCAAAAGAAGAGACTGTACAGAGTATATAAAAAGGATAACTCAGAGAGAAACAAGTTTGATTATTGTAATATGCGGGCTAAGGCTAAAAAGGAAATAAGATCAGCTAAAAGTCGGTTTGAAATAAACATTTCCCAAGATGCAAAAGGTAATTCTAAGAAGTTTTTTCAATATTGTAGTATAAAAAGGAAAGTTAAGGATGAGGTTGAGTGCATTAAGGAAGGAACTTTGGTTTATAATAATAAGGATATTTCTAACTCACTAAACAGTTAATTTTTTGAGAGATTTACTAGAGAAGTAGAGGTTATAAATATGCCTAAATGTATAGACAAGGTACAGAATGTTTTGGAGGACTTTGAGATAAGGGATGTAGAAGTACTACAAAAATGACAAAAACTTAAGAGAAATAAGGCAGCAGGCCTATATCCCAGAGTACTCAAAGAACTTGGGGAAATTACATATAAACCATTGACAGATAGTTTAATCCATAATCACTGGAGAAATACCAGATGACTGGAAGCAGGGTAGTATAATTCCAATATATAAGAAGGGGGACCCTACTGACCCTGAGAACTATAGGCCTGTCAGTACTTGCATCACATGTAAAATGCTGGAATGCATTATCAGGGATAAGTTGGAATCATTCTTGAAAAATAATAGTATTTTAAGGGAGAGCCAACATGGTTTTCTCAAGGGGAGGTCATGCCTAACAAACCTCCTGGACTTTTTTGAAGAAGCTACAAAGTGTGTTGACCTGAACCAGGCTTATGATATTATATATTTGGACTTTCAGAAAGCATTTGACAAGGTAACATAATAATATATATGCCATTCAGCAGATGCTTTTATCCAAAGCGACTTACAGCAATGAATGCATACATCTTTCAGAATTGAGTATTGAGTATAAAAGTATTGAGTATACATCAAAGGAGGTTATATTAATGTTATATAATGCCTTTGACAGACCTCACTTAGAATTCTGTGTGCAGTTCTGGGCACCGCACTATAAGAAAGATATAGAAGCTCTTGAAAAAGTCCAAAGAAGGGCAACTAAACTGATACCTGGTATGTAAGGTCAAAGTTATGATGATAGACTTAAGGCACTGAATCTATTTAAGCTTAGCAAACGGAGACTTAGGGGGGATTTCATTGAGGTTTTAAAATTCCTAAAAGGGATTAACATACCAAAGATTTTTTAAGATAAGTGGGGTCAGCAGAACAAGAGGCCACAGGTGGAAATTAGTTCAAGGCAAATTCCGCACAGATATTAGGAAGTTTTTCTTTACACGGAGAGTTGTCAATGCCTGGAACAGCTTGCCAGGTCAGGTAGTAGGGGCAGAAACACTTAGGCTATTCAAGTCCTGGCTAGATGCAGTACTAGATACTCTTTAGATTAGGACACGACGAGCCTAAATGGGCCGAACAGCCCGTTCTTGTCATTATGTATTCTTATGTTCTTAAGGAACCAACACTGCATTTCAAACCTTTCCATTTCTGAAGTCAATTGAAGGCACGTTCCCAAACACTGAAGAAAAAAAGAAATAATTATTTGCGGACAATCATGTCTCAGGAGCGGCTATGTGGACTTGCAATGCTCTCTATCGAGAAAGACGTTGCTTCAACCCTCGACGATGTGGATCTTATTGCTGAGTTTGCCGCAATGAAGGACAGAAAGATCACACTGTAGACAGTCTAGCTGTCAGATTGGTGAGTTGTTTATGCTTATTAAAATATATTAATTCAAGGGGCATATATGGATGGTTTGTGTGATGTCGTAGCCTGTAAAATTTTAGCTCATATTTATCAGAGCCTATATAATAGCTACGATGTAGGCTTATGATGGATTGGCTATTATAAACAATGGTTGCTAAACTGTTGCTAAGTCTATGATGTCATCGCATTAACAGCTGGGCCCCCATAGGCTGACTCACCCCAGGTCCCGCCCACCCCTTGAGATGGCCCTGTGTGTGTGTGTGTGTGTGTGTGTGTGTGTGTGTGTTTGTGTGTGTTTGTGTGTGTGTATGTGTGTGTGTATGTGTGTGTGTGTGTGTGTGTATGCGTATGTATACTATTTTGGGCTGTACCTCTTCCAGGCGCAGTAGCAAGTCCCGGGTTCGGTCGAGGGCGGCCCGTTTGGCCCTCAGGTTGGCAGTCAGCACGTCACAGAGGTGGCGCAGCTCGTTACAGCGCTGGACAATCAGTGCCAGGGCATAGTGGTGGTTGGCAGCCAGCTGGTGCCCATGGAGGATGATGATCTGAGCACGGCCCATCTCATCCTACAGTGAGCAAAGCACAGTTAGTGTAATTTACCGTCCCACTGCTGACTGAGGACTGTATGCTCTCCAATCCCACCAGCCCATCCACCATACAGTTTCTGTGATACATTACAAAAATGCGTTCGTAACCCGACTGCGTCGGTCCAACTCTAGGGTGGCTTTTGGCTGTCTGCCCCAGGGGGTGGGGGGAGGGGAAAAGTTTGAAACAATGTTTTTTTTGCTGATGAGGAATGAGATGATTCTGACCTCTGCTTGCGCATTGAGTGTGTCCAGGTCTTTGATCAGCTGCTCCATCTGAGCCACAGTGGCCCCAACAGTGGCCATGCCCCTCACTTGAGATGACATCTTTTCCAGGGAGGACTCCATCTAACACACATTGGCACAGGAGAGTTCTCATGTGACCAAAGGTCAACAGACTTATTGAAAGCAACAATACGACCCCACCAAAAAACCTGCCACAAGGACATTCATGTTTAATAATTGTTATCAAATGTAATCACACCTTATTGCTGATAGTGTATTCATAATATCATCATAATATCATAGATACCTAAATGTGTATTGGTACTTCTATAGATATCTCCAAGTTCATGCATGTACACAGGGCCGGCTCTACACATTTTGGTGCCCTAGGCGAGATTTGGTGCCCTAGGCGAGATTTGGTTCCCCTAATTTTGGTAGCCTAACAATATAGCTTGAGACTCAAGGCAAGCATGAGGGTTTTGCAACTCTGCAATTCAGGTGTAGTAGCCTAGTTTTGGGAATAACTACAGGTGGGTACTAATAAGCTTCAAGCCAAAATGTGAGGGTTAGGTAACTCAGCATAAGCATGCATTCATCCTTCAATATGTATGAGTCTAGCACTAGGTCTTAGCATCGCATTATCTAGCTAGCATTAGCTTGTTTGTTACTTAGCTAGTTAGCTCCCTAGCCTCCTACAATAACACAGGAACACAACAAAACGGCATTTTGATGACATAGCCTACCTCTTAATTGGGCTCTCTTTTCCTCCTCCTCCTCCTTCCTCCGTTTTCTCCCCTGCGCACCTAAAGGCTTGTGCCTTTTCAAAGTCATTGTGCAAAT
This sequence comes from Aldrovandia affinis, assembly GCA_029706075.1. NCBI lineage: Eukaryota > Metazoa > Chordata > Actinopteri > Notacanthiformes > Halosauridae > Aldrovandia > Aldrovandia affinis. The sequence continues at coordinate 629,149 of JAINUG010000167.1, forward strand.
ATAAAATCTGTCATCGATCTGATATCGCAGTTGATCCGTGATCCGTACGGATCACCCCCCACGGTTCGGCATGCAGATGAACCGCGGATTAATTGCTAAATTGAACCATCATAGAGAAATACAGTTTTTCTGCCGCTGTTACGTTTTAAAGTAACAATTCCCTAAATCTCGATGCAGAGTTACAGTGAAGAGTAGACAAGACAGGTGCGTGCTGTGTTTTGCTCTGAAGCGCAACGATTGGTTCATTATGCACAAAAAAGCCATTGTGTGTTTACGTCATGTTGAATCCCAACGAATCAATCAGAGATTATCGCGTTGCAAAAAGCAGACAAGTCATGGCTAGCGGAGGAGCGGAGGAACTTGAAAAGCCTCCCGCATCATTTAAATCGCATGTATGGGAGCACTTTGGCTTCCCTGTAAATTATATTGGCTGGTTACCTGTAGCCTAATCTATCCAACATTAGATACATTTAAAACACTCCAGACATTCATAGTCAGCTGTTCAAAAAAGTAGTAACGTTAGGCATTTGCATGCAGTGACCCTAGCCAACTCTTAGGGGTGCAGTGAACTTGTTAGCCAATTTAGTTGAATAATCTCTTAGTATTCAGTATATGCGCAATGTTAGTTAGCCAGCGATTTCTACTTTGGCTGCCTCGCTACAAAACATTTAGCAGCCTTGCTTGCTGGTTGTTGATTGTTGTTAAACGCCCGAGCAATTGAAGAATGGTTACGTTAAGTTAGTCGTCACACAGATCAGTGACACTTGACAGTTGTTATTAACTAGCTCGCAATTGACCCTTCGCTAAACCACGCCCCCCTTAGTTATTGTTGCTAAGTCCGTCAAGCTTTCGGAGCCAGCATGGGCTCCCACTGTCGCTAACTGCACTCCCTGGAGAAATATTGTCAAATTTTTGGAAAATAGAAAAAGCGATTTCAGATAGAAGCAGACAGAAGGGTCTGACTGACTCAGCAACAAAATGACGTTAAAAAAATTAATAGAAGCGAAAGCCTACAGATCAGAGTAAAAGTGAACCACCGCATCACCGGGCGATTGAGACAGAGGACAACGACATTAAGGAGCAACACTGTTCCTGTAAAGCTGGGTAGGTCTCTATTCACTATTACAATCATTAAAAAGCAAAAGCAGTAGGCCTATATAACGTTACATTCAGTAGTAAGTTAGCTAGCATTAGCTAACTAACGTAACATTAGTCGCCTATAGTGTGCTGTAACGACATTACTCTGGTTAGCTCCACAGGTAGCTCCATACCCTGGACCTCTGTAAAGCAAAAAATATCAGCAGTGTGTCAGCCCAGTCTTCCACAAGATTTGGGTACTCGGGACTGGGCTTCCCATTGACAAAGTGCTGAAATAGTAATGAAAAAATAGTATTACATTTTGACATCAAGGTAACGTTACCCACTTGGTTTTCTAGAGCTTGACTGTAACATCTTAACGTTAGCAAGCTGTCTGGATCACGAATAACAAAGCTAACATTTAGTCTAACTTTACCAACGTTGCAACCCGGAGCTGTATATCCAGACCGTAGCCACGTTAGCTTAGCTGGCTAACACTTTTCAGATTTGATTTAGGTTTTATAAAGGGAAAAAAATGTATATCTCCTTCAAACCTCTCTGGGTAACGAGTGTCACTGTTACACGTGCCCCAGGCACAACGTTTAACCATAATTTGCTAAAAATCCGCAAAACCAGCTCAATGAAGAAAATTTCTGCGTGAAAGTCAATGGAAGGCAGCAAAAAACTGTCGGAGCGTCTGTCGGAGTATGTAAAACACGGCGCTGTGATTGGCCAGTTTGCGTTTTTGGGCGTGGTTTAACGAAGGTCAGCTAGTTTAGGAAACCAAGATTGGATGTCTACCCCTAACATCATTGTGTAAGCAGTGATAACGGGTTCTCGAGGTTAACTAGCTGGCTAAACATAGCTAGAAGAAAACATACTAGGTCAGAGTTAGCTATGCTGAACGATTAGCTAGATTATTAGCTAGCGAGTTTACTAACCGCTAGCTTATTTACCCTACAACTCAGACTCTGGAAAACATCAGTTAGCCAACTAGCTAGTACTTGGCTACTTTAGGACTGATAACTCCATAGACGCTAGTTAGCTAACGGTAGCTTACTAACCTAACGTTTTAAAAAGCGGTAAATGGGCAAAAATGTTCACTGCTTTAAGTGTTTTACAGAATAAATGGAAATCAAAGTTATATTTGTCTCCCTTTTTTTTTTTTGCTGATCCGAAAAATTATCCGATCAGTGACTCAAACCCGTGATACGATCCGAACTGTGAGTTTTGTGATCCGTTGCACCCCTAGTCAAAGTGCAGGCCAGATGAAACATTGTGTGAGGCACAGAACAGGGGTGCAACATGTATTTATTTTTGTTTATTTGTTCATTGGGAAGAAAGGAGAGGGTGCACACCAGCCACCAGCGATTTTTTGTTTGTTTGAGGGCGACCTGGTGCCCCAGGCAGCTGCCTGTATTGCCTGTGCCTTGAGCCGGCCCTGCATGTACACACTATATATCTCCAAGTTCATGCATGTACACACTATAGATATATCTAAATATATTTGTGTCTCCGCCACAGTTATATCCAAGTACATCATCTCTCCACCACATCCTCGGCATGAACCAAATATGTACTCATAGTGTTTCCTGTGAGCTGGCTGTACCTCATGGAAGCTCTGTTCATATCTCAGTAGTTGCAGGTACTGCTTCAGTTTCAAGTGATGCTTCTCAAAGAACTCATCGAAGGCCATCTCCATGTCCCGCAGCTGAGCCATCAGCCTTGGGGTGGGAAACACAATGTTAAGCATGCACCAAGCAAAGGTTAACAGCCAGTATGTCAATGAGGTGGACAGTTTGAAAAAAAAAAAAAAAAAAAAAAAAAAAAAAAAAAAAAGCCAATACAGTAGAACCTCAGAAGGTCAGAGACTATGACCTTACAGGCATGAACCCGGAAGTAGCATTCGCTTTATCGACATCAAGCTCATTATGATCACTGGTGCAAAAAGGCAAGTATTAAATCAAAACGAATTACACATTACATTGATAAAAAGGGGTACGTCATAGCACTATTGATAAAGAATGTTTAAAGGTTTTGATATAAAGATGGGCCAGAACAAAAGCAAACAGTTCACGCCGGTGTGTTCATTCTATTATCATTGCTGAGGAAGGACAGACAGCGTTTGGAATATTTATAAACATTTACATTACATTTTAAGCATTTAGCAGACGCTCTTATCCATGTGCATTAATACATGGTAGGAACAATCATAGTTCGCGCAAGAGGTCAATGCAGTAATACATCGATAGACATCGGTGCAGGCAGCTGCATACCCATACCTGTAACACTGGGAAGGAAAAGGTTAGTACATTTTTAAATTTTTAAATTGAATTTCTTTTTTAAATGAGGAGTTGTGGAAGCAACAAACAAGAGGAGTTTGCACTTATGAACTCCATGTTCTGTCCCTATGTTTTCCAATAGATCACTTATTACATAATATCTGCACATGGGTTAATTCCTGTATATTTTGTTAATCGCGCCAGTAACATAAATAAAACCACTGTTAGTATATTATCAGAATGTCAATTAAAACAGAAATATTGCCTACATGCTATGCTTAGAAGTGACATGCCAAGGACTTGAAATGAGACAGATATATTAGGTATATAAATTGTGCAGTGATACAAAACTCGTTATACAGAGAATACAATAATTATGTCAAACATGAATTCAAATTGTAGGCCCGAGTGTTCGTTTGTGCAGCCGTAAAACTGTCTCTGTCCGATGAAGTAATGATCATGTGGAAGGGAGAAATTCAGACTTTGCGATCTGGAGCTCAAGGTTCAGGCGCTGCGATCTGTGGTTCAAAGCAACCGTGGTCCTCCCCTCACTAGATAAATGACCGCGAAGGAAGTCCACCATGGTTCACCCGTCACTGGAATTTACGAGTCCAGTTCGGGCGACTCTCCGATGGCACGAGGAGGAGAGGACGTGGATTAAAAGTTAAATAAATGAATCCCGCCACGTTTAATTATTTTACTTTTGTATCAGGGATTCTGCAAGATTTACTGCCAGCATTCCCGAGTCACGCGGCGGATAGATTATAAACCCCTGGAATTGGGCTATCTGTATAAATTGTGTGGGAATGATGTAGCCATTTAGCAAATAAAATGATCAGTACATGATATATGTCTATATATAAATATATAGTGCAGTTAGGTCAGCTGAAGTGGCTGTTTATTTCTGTCTATTTATTTGTATTAAAGAGTGAAGAACAAAGAACTAATGATGGAAAATGGAAACAGATGAGTGTAAAAGTAAAACAAGGGAGAATGATGATGGGATGAGATCATGGGGAGGGGTTGAGTCAGGTGGGTGTGGTGATGACGTTACGCTCCGATGCAGGAGGAGTTTATGACATGTTAAAAAGTGGATGTATGGAGAGGGGGGGCAGAGCTGTTTCGCAAACCAGCCAGGTTTCTTGTATGTAATTCCGCATTATGTACAATAAACCCTATTACATTCGACTCTGAAGAATGTGTTGTTTTTTGGAAGAAGTATTCAGTGTGGTTGGGATCCCTCAGTCTAACTGGCCCTGGCTGAGGTCAGATTCTTCCACAGAGTAAGCAGGGATACATATAAAAGAAGTGTTGAGCAAGTAGGCAGTGGTGATGACAGTTGGGTAGATGTACAGAATTCAGTGGTAGTGGATTCAGAAAAGGTGGGTTTTGAGTCTCTTGTGGAAGATCGCAAGTGATTCCGTGGTCCTGACCGATTGCGGAAGGTCGTTCCACCACCGAGGGGTCAGGACAGGCGAGACCGTGAGGAGTGGCTGCCAGGTGCCCGGAGGGATGGGACAGTTAGTTTGCCAGAGGAGGCGAACGTTCTTAATGATTACATGACAATCACTGTTTATGTTTTCTGGTTAGTAATAAGATAGCTAACATTAACGCAGAAAAATCTATTTTCTTTATACATAAACCATTAACCTATAATGGGCCAATAATGTTACTCAACTCAACGTTGTGGTATCACGAAAGTACTGCTAACGATAGGCTAATCCCATCGCTTTTATAGTGTGGTTTTACAATACGATATCTAAGTATGTAAAAGACGGCCAAACAAATTAAAAATCCAATTCAACATTAAGTTTAACTCTTGAGTCTAACTCCAAAAATAAAGTACTGAACAACTGCACAGATAAAAATGCTAGCATTGGTAATTTCTGTCAGCTTGCTACATATTGTTGATATAAATGCATTTCACTGACAGAATAACGTAATTAAGCAGGCTACTGTACGATAATCAAACAGACATGAGTGACAGAGGTAACAGAATTCAGAACCTAACCTCCAGAAGGTTAAATTGGTGTATTCTGACGTCACTTTCAAAGTTCTGAACATCCTCCATTCTCAATGTCGTCGTGGCCTATCTCCGAGGTTCTATTTCCTTTTTATTTTTGTCATAAGCGCATATCAAGAAATTCTAAATTCATGAAATGAATCATTGAATGAAACATTAATATGAATAGAGCTTGGTAAACACAAACACAAGACACTGTATGTTTCGCTTGAATCTTTCTGAGTGAGATCTGGCTGTTCGTAAATTTGGGCATGTGACCACCAATGCCCAGCGGGTTCGTTCCCCCCCCATTCGTGTCAGGCAGAGAATGACCAAGACCTCCGCACCTCTGCACAGTTCCCCAGTCTTGGTTGACGTCCCTCTGCTGGCTAGAGTCCTCCTCTGCTGTCTTGGAGGCCTCCAGTCTGGAGAGCAGGTGACGCCCCTGTCGCATCACTGACCTGATGTCATCCTGCGGTGACATCACAATCATCACTGTCATCCCAATTAAGGAAGTGTGTGCGCGTACTGCTGTCTAAAGTACCGAAAACGACATGTACGCACAGACACTCACCCCATTGTTAACCTAATCTCACAACCAAGCAATGCACATGAGCCACAGTTAAGGTACCTTCAGCTGCCTATATTTGTCGGTGTGGGACATGAGGAGATAGTCAATGGCATTTCCCTCATCTGGCAGTTCCGTCTCAGCCAGCTCTGTACCGAACGCCTGCAGCATCTGAGCGATCTCTTTCACTGTGACTGCAAAGCTCTCAATTGCCTGTAGGGGGAGGCAGAGAGATGAGTAGAGTCGGAGGCGGCAGAAAATGGCAGAAAATCAAGATGATTCACACGTGCTACATAAACCGTCAGCTGTCCAGAATGTGGGCGAAGACAAGTTACTAAACAAGACCTTGCACATCCACCCCTGTCAGATAATGCATTCGTACATTCTGTGCATTGCTTCATAGCATTGTTTATTTTGCTGCAAACTGACAACCGTCCAAATGCTATTTTCGAAACTGATAATTGGTTTCAATTGGTTGTTTTCGGCTCAAAGTCAAATGGCTACAGCTTAGCCAGAAGAATATATATAATATGAAATGTTTGTTTGACAAAAGGTGATAGTTTACAAGTAGCCTACAGTATCCATTCTGCATGTACTGTATATTTATTAATTTATTTTAAAGTGCTTTTAATGAGTATTTTTAAGCATCTAGAACAGTGGTTCTCAACCTCGGGTCCTGGAGTACCATTGTGTATGCTGGTTTTCATTCCAGCCAATCTCTTGTTTAATTAAGGTTGTTGAAAACATGTGTTTAGGTGCCATCATTTTGTGCTGAAACAGATTTGAACACGGTGCGTGTGTGTGGCTCATTACCATCATTTCGTTCCAATGACCAGGTGTCCAGACTCTCACCATTTAGGACGTCACTGATTTCTGAACAAAATGATCTGTCCAATTAATCTGCTGTCCAATAATCAAAATTAGTTGATATGACATAATTAGGAGTATTTTTAACATCCAATTTGAAGGAATTTTTCTGCTGCCTCACTGATCTTAAGTCAAGCTTAAAATATGCACAGTGGGCAGCAGAAAGATTCCTTCAGCTTGGATGTTAAGAATATTCCTAATTATCTCATATCAAAGAATTGGAATGATTGGACGGCAGATTGCCATCTGGGAAATATACGCTGCCTTGCTTCAAATATACTTTTTTGTGATTTTCTCTTAATAAAGCGATCGGAGACACAAACGGCGAGTGAAATATACCAGTGGAAGAGTCTCCGTGTAGCTGTGGCAGATGAGTGAAGTAATTCGCCAGATTGCAGACTGTCAGCACGCAACTGTCATTTCTGATGCATGTACAGAATGGGTCCGTTTTTTATCGAGAGACAATTCAGGCAGTGGAACTGTGGTGCTTTCTGTAATAACGCGGACAGAGTGCGATGTACCGTTATAGTCACTGTGTCACTTGTGCTCCTGTGCCATTGCGCAGTCGCATGAGTGTTAGTGTTCATGTTGTGTTAGTAGTGTAGCGGTGCTAATGGCGTCAGAGCCAGAACCGGAACCGGAACCTCTCATTGGCGGTTTACCGTGCGCAGGACGATCCAGTCACTTTGGCAATACTCCAGGGTGCCGCCAAACTCAGAGGTCAGCTGGTTCTCATCAATGTAGCGCAGCAGGTCAGTGACGGAGCTGAGCATCACCACCTCGGGGGAGTGAGACACGAAAACAAAACGTAAACTAAAAACTAAGTTCCTAAAATTAAAAAAAACTCCCTACCAAAAAGTATTAGAGAAGTGGGCTCAGTGGACATTTTTAAATGGAAACTGAGAACACACCTTTTTAATCTATCTTATAATTAGCAACACTTAATCATTTCAATTATTTATTTTATCCACTTTTTATTATATTATTATTTTTTATTATTATAATATTTTTAATTGCTTTATTTCTTTACTTACATGATAATCTCTATGCCATTTGGATTGTGTGTTCTATTCATTTTTTTATTATTATTATTTCTCTATTTGTTCTGAAATGTAAAAACACTGAGCTGGGTGCTACACAAATACAGTTTATTATTATTATATTATTATTATTATTAATATTAATAATAATAATAATAAAATGAATCCATGCAATAAAGCAGTGCATGACCTCCTAATCCAGCTCCTATTAAAATTACTTTTTTTTTGTATTAAAGTCAGACCCAAGTGAAGCCTTTAATTTCCAAATAATTTGGACAAAAGTGATGTTCTTGCCCATCCCACATGTTCTCGCCTGTCCCGCTGGCTAAACACTAAGCAAGCCGGTCCCAGCCACCGAGGCCTTACTGTGAACACTGAACACGTGTGCTGGGGGTAAGCGTGTTCACCGAGTTCTCAGACCTGCCTCTGGCTCTCGTCACCATTTACAGTGTACAGAACGTGCGAGTGGACAAAGGTAACGCTGGACGGTCCCGGGCCGTTGCAGGCACTTAATTCTGCCCCGTCTGAGGGGGACTGTCGGGCTCTCGTAGTGACGACGGCTCGTCCGTCTTACTGGCATCTTGAGCATGAAGTCCTCCTGGCTGAAGCGGAAGCCGATGTCCGTGGCGGTGCGCTGGAGGAAGCTGGTGGGACGCAGCACCAGGACCAGGTGGAGGTTCCCAGGAAAGGAGGCCTGAGAGAAGGAGAGGTGGGCCTGGATTAGTGTGCCCCCCCCCCGCCAAGAGACACTTCAATGTACTCCCCCATTTTACACAGCAAACTCGTGAAAGCCCCCAGCCAAAACAGCCATCCCGTGGTAGGGGCCCAACTCATCTGTCTACGCTTGAACCGTACTCTCCCAACTTCCCCAGTCACAGACTATAGTGTCCACACTAATGAATAGCTGGAGCTTTCATACATTTAAAAAAAAATCAAGTGTTGATATATTTATATATCACCTCCAGCAGCAAAAGACCCCCTAAGCCTGACAGAGCTGGTGTTATGAATGTGACACTTCAGGTGTGGGACAGCTCAGAGCCAGCCTGTCGTTTCCCTGTGGGGTAGTCGGTGCAAATCTGTCTTTTAAGCAGGGGGAATCGGCTTCTGCCAGTGTGCACTAGCAATCAGCATCACCTCCGCGACAGAGCCACGGTGCTTGTCAGCGAGCAGCGCTCGCCTGTCAGTTAGAGGGAGCTCAAGTCCGTCAGCTGTAGCGTTTCCGTCGATATTTTGGTGCAAGTGCCAGAATGCAGCAATACAGCTCTCTCAACACGCATCATGTTGTTTTCTAATGCTCGATAAGCAATTTAGCAGAGGGTCACAGAATAGATGTTTGGCTACTTAAGCATTTCATTAATATCACCTGAATTATTCGGTGCATTCGTGAAATTACATATATTATGGTCGAGGGACATACAAATAACTAATTGACACTCAATCAGCACTAGCTTGTAGAAGAAAACGGGGGAATTATTTGCAATTGTTCGGTAGATTGAATTTGGCAAGCAGGAGTGTTTCTGGTAATCTCTGAACATCCCAGGACGAAATGGGACATGAAATAAGATTTTACGTTTAGGCTTTTATTCAATAGCCTACATATAAAACTGAATGTTTTCTGTGGAAAGCAAACGGGTTAAAGTCGTTTTCTCCTGATACCGTAGATATGCATTTGTCTTACTTCTGATAGCGGCGTGTCAGTTTTAGCCCACACACCGTTGACATTGATTTGCCCTGTAATTACCAACCCGCTTGTTTGGACCTCCCCAGCCATCTCGTTAATATCCCAGACCGTCTCGACATGGATACGTGCATATATTCGAATGTATAAACCAAGGTGAGTAGCATTTCTTTCTAGTTTTGCCACAAGAACCGCATGACAGCCTAACTCTGCACCGCAGTCACACACTGGCTCCTGCTCGCAGCATTCGTGCTATGCAGCATTTTCCCTGCCTATCCCAACTTAAGAGCAAACTCCAGCGCGTCAACAGAAAACTGGGGGAAGAAAACGCCTTACCGCGGTTCTCCGCATCCTGGGCATTCCTCTATGCGGATTAGCTTCCGCCATTATTTGTGATTTGGTTATTTAAGGGAATGTGTCCCTTTTTTCGCTTCCCCCACCCAACCGCGGTTGTTCGGTCATCCCACGAGATTCAGCGACAGCGTCAATGATGCGGCTGCCGCGAGCCGAACGGCAGCACTACGTCTGCAGCACCTCTCTGGAGCTCGAGTCCTACCCCCCTTTTCGTAAGGATCGTCATCATTCACCTCGTCATGTTTTAACGCGATTAGCTTCCACTTAGCAGCCAGTGTATTTGTACATCACTGTGTCGACAGCATGTACTTCCCTGTCGCCCGGTAGGCACACAACTACTTTAGTAGACTGCATTGCGATTATACTGGGGGCGAGATTAAATTATGGTAAAAAGGCACAGTATTTGAATTTGAACTTCAAGTACCAAAATGGAAAGCATAAAAATGCTCATACATTAAATTTTCCAAAATTATAATCTATAATCAATTTCCTTTATATGGGCGTTTTACATATTACTGAAAACATGGTGAGCACCATGGACAGCGATCCCGGGAGGGGCCTATAGATTTGGAGAAACAGGCTAGTACAAGCAAGCAGGTTTCCTTGGTTATACAGTAGTTTTTCAGAAAAACACAAAACTTTGAAAACTTCCATGTATAGCACAAGATTCGTAAATTAAATTCACAAGTCATATATATATATGACTAAATTAAATCATTTGTATTACCATTTGGATATATTTGTTTTTATCCAAAGTTCTTTAAGAGTTCTTTAAATTACACTTATTTCCTCTTATCCTAATTTCTAGCAAACCACTGGCAGACTCACCGCTATCTTTGCCAAAGCATTTTTTATGGAGGTCCAAGTGCCCAGTCTCCGGTCAAGAATAAGGACAAACTTCACACCGGGCTGCTGAATTCTAAACAAATAAAGGTGAAAGCTATTATGAAACAAACTTTTGAGTGTAATGAAGTCCATAACACCACATTTACATTTTGATTTTATAACAACATGTAAAATATCCACAATTTATTGTTTTTCCAAATGCACTACCGGTCAAAAGTTTTAGAACCCCCCCATTTTCCAGTTTTTACTGATATTTAAGCAATTCAAGTCCAGTGAATAACCTGAAATGGTACAAAGGTAAGCGGTAAACTGCCAGAGGTAAAAAATATATATATATAAAAAAAGTTTAGGTTACCAAATACTGAAAAAAAATGTAATTTTTTGGTGAATTTCAGTGAGTAGTTTCCTACACCATCAAAAGGCACTTGGAAACTGGAGGAAACTCTGACAGGAAGAGGTCTGGCAGACCCAAATCCAGAATAAAATCAGAAGACAAGTTTCTGAGAGTCAACAGCTTGCATGATAGGCGGCTCACAGGACAACAGCTTCAAGCACAGCTTAACACTGGTAGAAGTAAGGAAGTCTCAGTTTCAACTGTGAAGAGAAGGCTTTGAGCTGCAGGTTTGACAGGTCGAGTAGCAGTAAGAAAGCCATTGCTAAGATGGCAAAATAAGAAAAAGAGGCTTGTCTGGGCCATGAAGCACCGCCAGTGGACTGCTGAAGACTGGAAGAAGGTCGTATGGACCAATGAATCAAAATTTGAAATTGTCACGGATCAATCTTCAAAAGGGCATTTCCTCCAAATCCCAATCAGGAGAAGCATGAGGAATGCGAGGAATCTATCCAGGTCATTACCGATGGCTGGAAACAATTAACCGAGAGAACATTTAAACTAGTTGATTCTCTTTGTTTATCGCTTGGACATTATTCTAGCTGTGATTCTTTGTACCCACTGTTGCCTAGTGTCTCTTGCTAGTTGGAATTAGTATTTGTTCGTGTTCGTGTTTCTTATTTGTTTATTAGTATTCCAGTGTTTAGTTTATTTCCGTGTTTTTAGTACACGTTTTGGATTTTCCGTTTCGCTAGTTTTGTTTGTTTCTTCTCGTTGTTGCTTTTGGTTTGGTTATTAGTATTATTACGTGTCTTGTTCAGACACGGTTTTGTTTTCATTCCTGTCTAGCGTTTAAGTATTAAAATCTTCTTAAACTTCCGGATCTCTCTCTCTCTCTCTCTCTCTCTCTCTCTCTCTCTCTCTCTCTCTCTCTCTCTCGCCCGCAGTTGGTTCCGCATCTACATCAACCGGCCCTGACAGAAATCTTAACATTTTTAAAGGTTTTTGTGGGCTGTCGAGTAGGCGAAAGGATGGTTCCTCAGTGTGTGACACCAACTGCCAAACATGGAGGAGGAAGTGTGATCGTCTGGGGCTCTTTTGCTGGATCCAGAGTCGGCGACTTGAGTGACTGTTAACCCACGTTAACCCATTGTTCCCTGAAAAGGGCCTTTTTTTAAATAACTCCGTTTTTAGTAACCTAAACTTTTTATTTTTATTTTTTTTTACCTCTGGCAGTTTACTGCTTACCTCTGTACCATTTCAGGTTATTCACTGGACTTGAACTGCTTAAATTTCTGTAAAAACCGAAAAAATGGGGGTGTTCTAAAACTTTTGACCGGTAGTGTGCATCTCCACCTTACTATAAGTACTATAACATTTCTAGAGTATATACTGTACATGTAAACACAGGCGTGTATATATGACCATACAAATTAAATAGATAACAACAAAGTATATCAAGATTGAAGGTTCATAGGTGCAGACCTATGAGTAATATTTGCACAATTTATGAAAAAAACATATTTTTGCAGATATACTGTAAATGCAATAATTAATTGGGATTACTGAATAAAGGCCAAAACAATAGGCACCATTTTAATGATAATCGCTATTCAGCTAGAAAAAGGGAGGCTTTCAGGAGAGGCTGACTCTGTGAATAACCAAGTGGTCAATTTGAACCACAGCTGTCAGCAGCACAGGGCAAGAGGATGTCGGGCTTAATTCAGAGCAGAGCAAGAGGACAGGGTAAATGCTATTGGGCAATCCAGCTGTACTTGAGGAGCAGAGAAATGGAAAAAAAGCTTGAAACTACCAAGTGTGCAAAGAATGCTGAACAGCATAGCCTATAGAGACGGAGCGCTCTGCAATGCAGAGGAGAGAGGGCGAGGAGAAATAGTGAGAGAGAGGTGATAGAGAGAGGGAGAGGAGAAAGAGAGAGTGAGATAACATAGAGAGAGGGAGAGGAGAAACAGAGAGGGAGAGGAGGAAGAGAAACTGAGGAGAAAGATTGGGGAGAGGAGATGGAGAGAGAGAGAGGAGAAAGAGAGGGAGAAGAGAAAGAGAAGTCAAGGTCCTGGTAGCGGGGGTCTTTCACACCGCTGAATGAAAGTGAGGTATGTCAGGACTTTATCCAGGTCCTCCACTGGAATGTCACGGAAAGCTGAGCATTCTGGGAAGGTTATAATCACGCTGGACTCCTTCCCCCGGCCCCCTGGCAGGAAGAACAAACAAAGGCCCGCCATCAGAAATAACATAACTTTCACAGAGGAAAAACGTGACAAAGTTTTACATAGATGGGATCCTTTCACTGCGGTATGATGTTGTGGTTATTCTGCTCCTCAGATTCACCCAGCTGATGTAAAACCAGGGCCCTCAGGGGAAGATGGTGGTCAGTGGTGACGGAATGGTACGTTGGACATGTTTTCCTGTTTCTTCCACGTACAGAATAATGTGCAAAGAACGACTGATATAGAGTGGAAGGAAAGTGAGGGCCAAACTAACGTGGTGTCTAAAATAAACATGTATGATAATCTGTCACTGGGGGTAATTGAAATGTGCATAATCAAACACACATTTACTGTAAAGTCACGCCTGTGAGTGCCATTAACTTGGTGTGTCACTGGTACATACAACTTCCCCCTTTCTCTCTAATTCATTTTCAAAACAATGAATGACTCTTACAAGACCATTTTAAATCAATTTGATATACAAGCATGTATAACAGTTAAAAGATAATAGATGGGTAAAGGGCTGATCGTTTTTTCAGAGAGCAGTTCTAGGCGCCCTGGTGCACTGTGGATCGAGCGGGTTGCTGTATGGTCGAGACGCATCACAGCACTGGCACAGCAATATTTAAAGTGTCCCCGTGTGCTATTTTCGCCGTGACAAGAGGCCGAGCCCTGCGTGCGGCAGAGAGCTGCTTGCTGAAGCACTTTCGCAAACTGCACAGCGCTTCCTTGGGGATCTCGGGAGACGATCAGTCCCTTGTTGCGATTGGACAGGCTTAACATTGATCTCTGTCCAATCACAGGCTGTCTGTGTAAGCTGTAGGCAATCAAGACACAATCAGTCTGTATTCTCAGAGATGCGTAAAGACCAAACTGTACGTAAGGATACAGAAATATAAACAGTATCAGCGTTAAAAAAACAGGCTGCACTCGGCCCCTCATAACACATTCCTATCGCTGTGCTGGAAGACATTACACAAGCCAGAGGAACCATATCACTTTTTAACCTGCCAGATGTACATCGAGGCTTATGAAAAGCTGCGAAACAGTGCATCTCAGGATTAGAGAGCCAAGTATTAGACAGTCTGTGTGATGCAGATGTTTATCTGACAGAGTGAATACTGGCCCTGGGGTGATGCGGAGTGATAATCTTAAACCGTTTCCTCTTAGTGAATATATGAATCCCTCGTATTGGGCTACCGGAATGTGTATGGGAACACTGCTGTCTCGACAACCATTGAAGCAGGCGAAAGTCTCTTACCTGACTGGTAGGCCACCTGCTTCTCCATGTAGTCACGCACCTCTGTAATGCTCATGGGGGCCATCACCTCTGTCAGAGAGAAGGGGCTGTGTCTGTTAAGGTGTGTACAGGATTCAGAGGTAAACCATTCAATATCAATCATTCAGAAGAATTTTATCACTAAATTATTGTCCTTAGTAGAGGCAAGAATTGTAATATCAGGGAAGAATGGTGAGAGGCAATTTGTGACCGACTAATTCAATAATTTCACATTCAAAAAGCCTAAACTCAAGTTTGTACCGATCCACTGCACAATGTAGTCAGCTCCTACAACAATACTGTGTAAATCTGGATTTACACAGTATTTTCAGGTGGTGTAGTGCATAGGTTGGAGCAAATACCAGCAGACACTGCGGCCCTTGAGGCCTGGAGTTGAATATCCCTGTATTAAAGCGTTGGTACTCCACTGTCTGTTATAAGTGGCTGTTTGGGTGATTGCCCCAGCTGAGCACAGACTACACCTGATGTCACTGATACATGTAAGAGGTGGGCTAATTGATATCATGTGGTTCGGTTGTTTGATTAGAGCGAGTACCTGCAGACACTGTGGCCCGTAGGACAAAGGCCATTTTAACAATATTATGTATTTGTATTGGCATTAAGTTTGTCCCTACAGGCTTGTGGTTATGCATTTTGCTCACACATTGTGTGTTTTGTTGAACTTCCGTGCCTCAGTAATGAACAATAAAGCGTGTTCCTTTCTCTCCTGTATTTATTCCAAGTTAATACTCAAACGTATAGTATACAACAAACAACATGCTTGCAACGGTTCCCTTATCAGAGATAAAAGGTGCCAACACTTTATTCTCACTTTTCAAAGTGTTTAGATCGGCTCCATGGCTACTGCGTATGTACGTGAGGCAACAATTTAACATGGGGACCGCCCTCTCAAAACAAATCTCAAGACAAATTCCTCTCAAAGAAATATTAGTCCTTAAAAGGACAAGACCAAACCAAAAAATGTGCCCCTTTAAACCAATGCACATCATCTGCTTTCCCACAATGCAGTGCACAGCTGTGTGGTCTCTCGGGAATGGAGAGTCGATCACTGAATCAAATCAAATCAAATCAAGTTTATTTGTATAGCGCTTTTCACAATAGAATTGTCACAAAACGCTTAACAGAGGGGGAACCCAGGCCTAGACCCCCCCAAAAGCAAGCCTAATGGCAACAGTGGCAAGGAAAAACTCCCTAGGTAGGGAGAAACCTTGGGAGGAACCAGACTAAAAAGGGGGGGAGCCCATCCTCTTCTGGCCGGCACAGGGTATGTCCAAAAAAGACCATGTCATGGAAGCACTTGGCATTCAGGCCAAAAATTTCAATTTGTGTCTCATCAGACCGGATAATCTTTTTCCTGATGCTCTTAGAGTCCTTTAAGTACCATTTGGCAAACTCCAGGTGGGCTGTCATATGCCTTTCACTCAGAAGTAGCTTCCGTCTAGCCACTACCATAAAGGTCTGATTGATGGGAGTGCTGCAGAGATGTTTGTCCTTCTACCAGGTTCTCCCATCGCTGCAGAGGAACTCTGAAGCTCTCTTAGAGTGGCCATTGTGTTCTTGGTCACCTCCCTGACCATGTCCCTTCTTGCCCGGTTACTTAGTTTGGCCAGACGGCCAGCTCTAAGAAGAGTTGTGGTGGTTTCAAACTTATTCCATTTCACAATGATGGAGCCCACTGTTCTCCTGGGTGCTTTCAATGCTTTAGCAATGTTTTTATACCCTTCCCCAGATCTATGCCTCAACACAATTCTATCTCGGAGGTCTATGGAGAGTTCCTAGGACTTCATGGCTTGGTTTTTACTCTGACATGCACTGTCAACTGTGGGACCTTACATAGACAGGTGTGTGCCTTTCCAAATCAAGTCCAATCAATATAATTAAGCATAGCTGGACTCCAATGAAGGTGTAGGCCCATCTCAAGGATGATCAGAAGAATTGGACAGCACCTGAGTTAAATATACAAGTGTCACAGCAAAGGGTCTGAATACTTATGGCCATGTGATATTTCAGTGTTTATTTTGTAATAAATCTGCAAAACTTTCTACAAGTCTGTGTTTTTCTGACAATATTGAGTGCTGTGTGTGCATGAACGAGGAAAAAAATGAAATTAATTGATTTTAGCAAATGGCTGCAATATGACAAAGAGTGAAAAATTTAAGGGGGTCTGAATACTTTCCGAACCCACTGTACATACATACACATACACTGCATCTGGAAAGTATTCATATCGCTTCACTTTTTGTTATGTTACAGCCTTATTCCAAAATGGATTAAATTCTTTTTTTCTCAAAATTCTATACACAATGAAAGTGTTTGCCTGTGTTCTGAATTGATCCGCTGTTTGTTTACTTCTGGCGTGTTTAGTATTTTTCGGTTTGCTAGAGTTTACCGCGTTAGTTTGACTGATCTGTTAGTTATCTGTAGTTTCGTAAACTTTGCGTAGTCTACTTTGTACTTATTTTGCTATTACGGATCTTGATTAGCCGTGTTATTCTTAATTTTGAGTCATCGTTAGTTTGATTGCAGCGAATTGTAAAGACTAATCCGTGCAATTACCACCTTATTGTGTCCACCTGTCTGTGATCTCTTTTTACCTCTGTCAGAGCGACGCTCCCTCACAGAATGTGCCCGCACCCCATAACAGTCTGCTCTCTCCCATTCAGTACGCGCTTCCAGCGTCGCACCCTCCCGCGACAACGGAACCCCTCCAACCTCTCCTACCCCCCCCTGACCCTTTGTGACAGCTTCACAATCTCAGGGGGGCTATGGAACTGTCGGTCGGCCACACAGAAGGCTGACTTCATCTCTGCCTATGCCTCCCTCCTGTCTCTCCAGTTTCATTTCCTTCTCCCTCTCCCTTGTCCCCCATCCTCCCTCCCCTCTTCCAACACCCACCATCACTGCCCGTCGTAACCTTCGCTCCCTCTCACCCTCCTCCCTCGCTCCCCTTGTCACTGCTTCCCTCCCCCCCTTAAAGCATTCTCTAGACTCCCCACTGACACTGCTTCCTCCACCTTAATCTCATCCCTGTCCTCTGCACTTGACTCTCTCTGTCCTCTTCTCCCTAGACCTGCACGCTCATCCCCTCCTAGTCCCTGGATGTCCGACACCCTGCGCACCTCCCGGGTCAGCCTCCGTGCTGCTGAGAGGAAGTGGGCCAAATCCAGGCACTCGTCCGACCTTTCATCCTATCAGTCTTTACTGTCTGTGTTTTCTTCTGCTGTCACTGCCGCTAAGGCAATCTTCTACCAAACTAAAATTCAAAATTCTATATCGAAACCTCGTCAACTGTTCTCTATTTTCTCCTCTCTCCTCAGCACACCTCCTCCCCCACCTCAGTCCCCCTTCACCGCAGATGACTTTGCTGCTTTCTTCGAGGAGAAAATTGCAGACATCCGCAGCTCCTTTGTGCCCTCCACTCCCGCTGTGCCCTCCACTCCCGCTGTGCCCTCCACTCCCGCTGTGCCCTCCACTCCCTCTGTGCCTACCACTCCCTCTGTGCCTTCCACTCCCTCTGTGCCTTCCACTCCCTCTGTGCCTTCCACTCCCTCTGTGCCTTCCACTCCCTCTGTGCCCTCCACTCCCGCTGTGCCTTCCACTCCCGCTGTGCCTTCCACTCCCTCTGTGCCCTCCCCCTGCTTCCCCTCTTTTTCTCCCCTCTCAGACTCTGATATTTCCCACCTCCTCCTCTTCCACCGCCCTACCACTTGTGCCCTCGACCCTATCCCTTCATCCCTCCTCCAGGCGATCACACCTGACATCCTCCCGTTTGTCACCTCCCTTGTGAACTCCTCCCTGTCCTCTGGTTGTTTCCCCTCGCCCTTCAAAAGGGCCCATATCACCCCTCTGCTGAAAAAACCCACTCTAGACCCCTCAGTTATCCAGAATTATCGCCCAGTATCCCTCCTCCCCTTCCTGTCTAAAACCCTCGAAAGAGCGGTATCTCACCAACTCTCTGCTTTCCTTACAGAAAATAACCTGCTGGACCCCTACCAGTCCGGCTTCAGACCTGGCCACTCAACAGAAACCGCTCTCCTCTCGGTCAATGAAGCTCTTCACACCGCACGAGCCGCCTCTCTCTCCTCCATCCTGATCCTGCTTGATCTCTCAGCTGCCTTCGACACTGTGGAGCACTCCATCCTCCTGTCCTCCCTGGCAGCAACAGGGATCTGCGGTACAGCCCTCGCCTGGATCGAGTCCTACCTCTCCGGTCGCTCCTTCCAGGTTGCCTGGGCTGGTAAAGTATCACCGCCTTGCTCCCTCCCCACCGGGGTTCCACAGGGCTCAGTCCTCGGTCCCCTTCTCTTCTCCCTGTACACCCGCTCCCTTGGCTCTGTAATCTCTGCCCACGGCTTATCTTACCATTGTTATGCTGATGACACTCAACTCTTTCTCTCCTTCTCCCCATCAGACACTCAGGTCTCTACCCGCATCGCTGCTTGCCTGGGGGACATTCAGAGCTGGATGGACAGTCACCACCTAAAGCTCAACCCAGGTAAAACAGAGCTAATCTTCATTCCTGCCCTAAACTCTCCCCACCTTGATTTCTCCATTTCTCTAGGTGACACCCTGGTGACATCATCACCCTGCGCGAAGAATCTCGGTGTGGTGATGGACAACAGGCTGTCCCTATCAATGAACATTGCAGCGGTAAGCCGGGCGTGCAGATTCTTCCTGTATAACATCAGGAGGATCCGTCCCTTCCTTACCACGTACTCTACCCAGCTCCTGGTCCAAGCAATGGTACTGTCCCGCTTGGACTACTGCAACTCGCTCCTGGCTGGCCTTCCCGCATCTGCCATCAGACCCCTGCAACTCATCCAGAACGCTGCGGGCCCGTCTGATCTACAACCTTCCTCGACACTCCCATGTCACCCCCTGCTCACTACCCTCCACTGGCTGCCTGTTATAGCTCGCATCAAATTCAAGACATTGGTCCTAGCATACCAGGCAGTCAAGGGATCAGCCCCAACATACCTCACCAAGATCTTCAAACCCTACACACCTGCCAGACCTCTCCGTTCTGCTACCTCAGGACGCCTAGCACCTCCCCCCCTCCGCACCTGCGCTTCCCGGTCACGTCTCCTGTCGGTTCTGGCTCCACGATGGTGGAATGACCTTCCGGTGGAAGTCAGAACAGCTGAGACCCTGGCCACCTTCAAGCGTCGACTGAAGACTCACCTCTTCAGGGTGCACCTCTCCCCGTAGTCCGGTTTTTGTTAATTTAGGGACATAGTCACTTAGTTTACACGTCTACTTGTTTATGTATTGTATTAGGCTTAGGCATTATTTCCTGCATTGAGTGCTTTACTGCTACCTCTGAATTGTGGCTACAGATTTACCTACAGGGTCCTAGTTTAACTATGTGGTTGCTCCTAGCACCCAGGAATTGTACTTCCCACTAGGGTGGCTTTCAGCTAAACTGTTCTTGACTACGGTTAACACTTTGTTGTACGTCGCTCTGGATAAGAGCGTCTGCCAAATGCCTATAATGTAATGTAATGTAATGTAACAATACCCCATAGTTTTTTTTGACATTTTTGCACATTTACTAAAAATAAAACACTCAAATATCACATGTGCATATGTATTCACATCCTTTACTCAATACTTTGTTGAAGCACCTTTGGCAGCAATTACAGCCTGAAGTCTTCTTGAGTATGATGCTCCAAGCTTGGCACACCTATTTTTGGGCAGTTTCTCCCATTCTTCTTTGTAGATCCTGTCAAGCTCCATCAGGTTGGATGGGGAGCGTCGGTGCACAGCTATTTTCAGGTCTTTCCAGAGATGTTCAATCGGGTTCAAGTCTGGGCTCTGGTTGGGCCACTCAAGGACATTCACAGACTTGTCCCGAAGCCACTCCTTTGTTATCTTGGCTGTGTGCTTAGGGTCCTTGTCCTTTTGGAAGGTGAACCTTCGCCCCAGCCTGAGGTCCAGAGTGCTCTGGAGCAGGTTTTCATCAAGGATCTCTCTGTACATTGCTGCATTCATCTTTCCCTCGATCCTGACTAGTCTCCCAGTGCCTGCCGCTGAAAAACATCCCCACAGCATGATGCTGCCACCACCATGCTTCACTGTAGGGATGGTATTGGCCAGGTGATGAGCGGTGCCTGGTTTCCTCCAGACATGACGCTTGGCATTCAGGCCAAAGAGTTCAATCTTGGTTTCATCAGACCAGAGAATTTTGTTTCTCATGGTCTGAGAGTCCTTTAAGTGCCTTTTGGCAAACTCCAAGCGGGCTGTCATGTGCCTTTTACTGAGGAGTGGCTTCCGTCTGGCCACTCTACCATAAAGGCCTGATTGGTGGAGTGCTGCAGAGATGGTTGTCCTTCTGGAAGGTTCTCCTATCTCCACAGAGGAACGCTGGCACTCTGTCAGAGTGACCATCGGGTTCTTGGTCACCTCCCTGACCTCCCCTCACTTCTCCCCCGATTGCTCAGTTTGGCCGGGCGGCCAGCTCTAGGAAGAGTCCTGGTGGTTCCAAACTTCTTCCATTTACGAATGATGGAGACCAATGTGCTCGTTGGGACCTTCAATGCTGCAGAAATTTTTCTGTACCCTTCCCCAGATCTGTGCCTTGATACAATCCTGTCTCGGAGGTCTACAGACAATTCCTTTGACTTCATGGCTCGGTTTGTGCTCTGACATGCACTGTCAACTGTGGGACCTTATAGACAGGTGTGTGCCTTTCCAAATCATGTCCAATCAATTGAATTTACCACAGGTGGACTACAACAACAAGTTGTAGAAACATGATCAGTGGAAACAGGATGCACCTGAGCTCAATTTTGAGTGTCATAGCAAACTGAGTGAATACTTATGTACATGTGATATTTTATTTTTAATACATTTCCTAAAATTTCTAAAAAACCTTTTTCACTTTGTCAATATGGGGTATTTAATCCATTTTGGAATAAGGCTGTAACATAACAAAATGTGGGAAAAGTGAAGCGATATGAATACTTTCCGGATGCACTGTACACACACACACACACACACACACACACACACACACACACACACACACACACACACACAGTTCCTTTTTACTATACCGATCGAAAAAACTAATGAGAATATATCATGCAACCAATGCAGCTGTGGAAAACACATCAATGACATGAACGGTGAAATTTCTGCTTGCTCCATCGTTTGTCCCCTTATGCCAGATGACTGCAACAGCCCCTACACTGCTCGATGAGTATCAACAAACATAACCCACAGAGGCCTGTGTAGCGGATGGGCTCACGTGAACACCAGCTGCAGAGTGACGTGGATAACAGTACGATTAGTTACCGGAGTTACAGACTTGAGTCTTTAGCTCAGCGAGCTTAATCGCTCTCTTGTCGCATCAGAGATCCCTCGATTCGAAACTCGCTGCGTGCAGAACCAACACCGTCACACCTGTCCACTAGCCACGCTGCCGTTTGCTTTCCACTTCATATAGCAGACCGTCACTTTTCCATTAAACACAGGAGTACCTGTGGCTTTTACAGCACTTGTAGAAATGTATCCTTTCCTCACACCTTTCCAACATATGATGCAGCCATACTTCTTTCATTACTCAAACATTAAGTAGGCTAAGTCTCCTTTTTGGTAATAGTGGTTTGAGTATTTTTGTGTGCCTCCTACCCTTGATCTCTGTGCATATAGGCAATAGTTCATCCCGAGTGATTACTTAGGTGTATTAAATTAGCAGAGTGCTTAGAATATTGTATATTTAGAGCTAAATGTTCCCCATGAAAGAAAACTGTTTAATAATGCGTAATAACACTGAATAACAAGCAACAACAAGAATCAAACGTAGGCTTATGAACTTAAAAGTATCCCTGGAAGCCATGCTTATATACCACCGTTCCTGCTCCAGATTTCTAACCAAGATTAAGACGTGTCCTTCTAACCGTGCGGCTTGCAAACAATCACGATTCGGCAACAAGAGGATTTGCGTTCATTTAAAAATTGCGACACAGAAGTCAGGCTCTGAGGAAACACTCGCTAAGCTCCCATGTGACCGAAAGGAAATTGCGTCCACAACATGGGTCCTACAGGGACATCGCTAAAGCATTCTAACACATAGTAGGCCTATGTCACACAGCACACACACACACAACACAGGTCATACAGGGACATCGCTAAAGCATTCTAACACATAGTATGACACATAGGATACACATTCCCGTTTCCTGTTACAGTATGTGCATCCGTCTTCTGGGCTAAAAACGTGGATTATGAACCGTGTTCAGTGACTTTAACCCCAAAGAGTGAGTTTTGTGCATGGTGAGTGCTTCCATGACAACGATCCCGGGGGAATCGCCAGCAGGTGGTGTGTGTCAGAATTAGTTTTCTCCGTCGCGCACAGTTCTGCACGGCGGTGGGGCAGATACATGATGCGGCCACTTCGCTTGTGAAGAGGGCGCCCCTCCTTCTCCGGGCGATTTTTTTCTAGTCCATGATGCGAGTATATTGAAGAGTCATTAGGGCCATATTACTGCAATAATGTCATGTTATTCTTCCCGTACAAGGACCGACACAGATATAGAGCCTGACCCAGCCGCAGGTTACACAATAATACAACGTTACATTAACATCGTTAACCTGAACTACCATCACCAGGTAAACATAGAACACAAAGTGGTATGCATCTTTAAAACCCACAAGAGGGGAGAAGTACGTGCACAACGTTCACTCAGAACAAAGCGGGGGAACAGAGAAGTTAGAGCTGCAGCTACTGTGTGCGTAGGTGGCCGGCATCAAAGTTAGGGGTAAGTGTGCGGGGTGGCATATAATTGGCGGCACTGTTACCCAGGGAGGAAGGGGTTGAATCGGCACGATGCTCACGTCTCATCGCACCCGCGCCCGCACCCCCACCCCCTCCGGTCAATCAGGTGTCCGCAGTTTGCCCGTTTCTCTTGCGAATGGAGTGAACTCCTTCGCTACAACAGCTGTTAGCTGGTGGACCGTGGACTGAAAATAAGCGTGTCCACGCTCTTGGAGGAGGTTGCAGCAGTCGATGAGACTGGCTTACACATACAAAATGGGAACTCCACATTGGGAGAAAAGAAAAAGAATGTAGATTATGCAGAATAATTTCACTTTATAAAATACAACAGCTGCAATCACACGCAGGTTCAAAGCGGCATTATGGGTAAAAGGATTAGCCCTCCGGAGCTTAAAAATATATTTTAATCCCAGCATTGCTGTACCACAACCCATATATCCTGAGAGCAGTGTTAAGCAGGGGGGGGTGGGGGTACACTACTGCCCATTGTGATGGGGGGTCATGCAGGGGACCAGCAGAACAGGGGGCTGATCACGGGCATTGTTCTGTGTGTGTGTGTGTGTGTGAGTGTGAGAGAGAGAGTGTGTACTCACGCTCTAGTGTCCTCTCCAGCTGGGACACAGCCTGCAGAAGGCTGTAGTATCTCTCCATCTCTCTCCGGGATGTCCCTTCCACTTCCCTGAACAGGCTCCAAGTGCCCCAATCCCCCCCTCACAGAGAGGTCTCAGTTCTCCTGAGGGGCACACATCCTGGGGCCCCTCCCATGCCACTCGAGGTGCCCCCAAAACAGGCCAGAGTACCAATGGGGGTAGGGGGGGGGTCACCAATCAGCTGTGTGCCTCCAAGTGTCAAAGCCAAGACACACACACACACACACCAGTACTAGGAGGAGCCCCGTCCCACACAAGCATGCACCGGCCCTAGCAAAGGGATAAGTCAGGAGTCCAGCAGCCTTCTCAAATGAGTCACAGCACACGCGTGTCCCCCAGCGGCCACTTCCCTCACGAGTTCCTTTCGATCTCTGTTCTCGTGTCGGCTCCAAGCTGTGCGACGCGCAAGCCCCACCTTTATTCTCCAGTACTCCAGCAGCGGCGGACACAAAGCCACCGTCTCACCTCCTTCCTGGTCCTCCTCTTCAGTACGTTATCGGACACTCGTCTCACCACCCTCTCAGCGCACAGGCATTCGCCTGCGACCACTGAAAACTGAGCACTGCTTTCTCCACCCCCACTAAGCAAACACAGACGCGCATACATACACGCACACAGGAACACACGTACAGAGGGTCGCATGGAGCCATACACACACCTCGCAGATTCCATTGTGCATTAGCTTTGTGTTCTACTCTCCCCAGCTGGGGCCTCCATATCCCAAACAAAAGCACACACTCACACGCAGACACACAGACATGCGCACATGTTACACTGCTAGTACTGTAAACAGTGCCTGACTCACTCCTGTCCTGTTCTCCCAGCTGCAGGCATGCCATTGAACATGAACACATGAATGACCTCAGAGACGGTCAAACAAACACGGTTACGAAGACACCAGCGCACACAAGCACACTCACACCTCCCATGTCATCTCTGTGATGGGGAGCAGAGGAGCGGGGGTGAGGGGGCCAATCCCTGGTGTGCGGCTCGGCCTCTCAGTCAATGCGGCTGCCCCATTAGCATCCCACAGTGAACCACAGTCGGGGGCACCCAGTCTCACAGACGCTCGACACAGACGGTAAACAAGCACCACAAACTCCAGAGGAGAGAGAGACACAGGCGAGTGGTGTTTTAGTTTTTTTACCATTTCCTTTTATTACAGAATCATTTTTATATATCGGATGGTCTTCGAGAGATACATTCAGATGCTTGTGGGAGCAGACAAGAGGGTTTCGGCGTAGTGTCCCGCGGAAGGGCCGTGTGGCCGGTTCCCGACTGGTCTGGCTCCACCTCCGCTCCTCCTCCGGGAGGGGTTTGGATAGCAATGCTCTCTAAACATTCAGAGCAAAATCCGCTTTATTTTTTTACTCATTTTTATTTTCTCATAAAAAGTTGCTGGAAAAAAAAACGTTGCTGTAAACATACAACAGAGCGTCATTGTTTTAATCTGTTTTAGCTTTACTGTTTTAGTCAGGCAAACATGAGGATTAAGGAACCACACCCGTTAAAATGGTAAAGGATCATCCTTTTAGAGCACAGGCAGCCCCTCTGCCCCCTACCCCTCTGTGTCCAGAGCCCCCTTGCTGTGCTGACCCCTGTGGCCAGGTGAGATTACTACCCTCAAGTGAGATTAAGAACCTCAAGTGAGATTGTCTCAAGTGTCCATTCCACAGTGCCAATTTATGCTTGAACGTCAGAATTTTCCAAGTCAACAATTGCAAAATTCTGTGTGTACAAAAACAAACCAATTACGATCAAAAGGTTAAAATATTTCTACATTATTTTACAAATATTGCTTTATTGGAGGGGTTGGTAAATGACATCATTAGCAAAGAGACAGTGAGGTCACTGCAGGAGACAGAGGGCTTGGGGGACTGGACGCTCAGCACCATGGCACAGCCACAGAGAGGTCCCATTCACTGACCTCTCCACAGGCCGAGCAGTGGGGAAGGGGCAGCAACCACGGAGGTAATAAATAAAGCAGTTTATTATGACTACACCGTTTCAATTGGCACACATTGATAAATCATTCTCTTTATTAATAAAAATCTGGTAATAAAAATAGAGCATTTGCAGGTAAAATCAGACATTGCAATAGACAGGTCCAAGAGAATTACATGTTTGGGGAAAAAAAAGCAAAAGGCATTCCGCATTTTCTAAAATGTGATTTGACTCATGAAGTGTAGAAATGGAATGTGTGAAGCACTACAAATAAATGCAACATCTCGATTTTAAAATGTCCGCCTGCCCCTTAATAACAATTTACATGACCCTGTTTGATGCTGTTCCACAAGATCTGCTGCTGTGAAACACTATTATTAAGAGGTAGGAGGACCCGGTGGCCCACAATGCCCCTCTTCATTGTGGTCCGAAGACCGGTGTCCAGACAGATTGCTGGAAGCATATAAATATTTTTTTAATCTTTTTTTTAATTTTTTTTAGCAGAACAGGTAGTCGGTCTTGACACCCTGGCCCTGAGCACTTCTCATGGTTGTGTGTATGACTAGCTATGTGTGTGTGAGTGAAACATTTAAAGTTGGCCCCTGTTCCCCAGAGATTCATAAGGCTCAACCAAAAACAGGCAATACTGCAATACGATCCATACTGTGCAACAGCCACACAGGGCATGTGGAGGGGTCCCACTGACATCTCAGCCACATACCCAAACACAGTTTTTGGACTGACACGCAAATGTCATTATTACACTCGGGTCAGCCACTCGGTCTACATTTACACACAACCTCTATGGGAAATTCAGCATTGTAATGATAGGGCTAAGATCTCTCGCTGGCAAATGTTTGGCATTCAGAGAACATATATGCATAAATGTGTCTATTCATACAGTCATACCTCATAATAATCTCTGGTTTTGTCAACAGGCTGGTAGATTCGACGCATGCATGTTCACGCTCATCAGCATTAGTGAGGACCACGGGCCTCTCATCAATGATCTCTGATGTACCCGTGGAACCCTCCTCCCAGAATTCCACGTTGTCTGATTCGGCCAGTGCTGTGGGGACTCGCAGAGTGAAAGTGAAATTTTTCTCATTTCTCACTTGCCATGCAGCGTCGGGATGTAACGCAAGTGATTTTCCCTCGTTGGGAGGCAGAACGGAAAAAACGAATGGGGTCAGATCTAGGATCCTGGAATCGTTGCTGTTATTGCAGTCGACCTGGGTCCACGGTAACATGGCACCGACTCTCCTCAGGAGAACCACAACTGAAAGAGAACTTTGTCCCGTATATGATCATTTAGCAAAATTGAAAGGGAAAATATATTTTATTTTTCCGAATCTCCCATGGCAATGGCGTGGTGCATCCTCCGGGCTTCCCTCCGTGAAGGTGAAGCATTCTGGGAGGGAGAGAGCAGGAGGGGGGGGGCTGCGTTTCGAAACATGGCAGCCGGTAGCAACTGACACCACAGCCTCATCAGATTCCAATCTGTTTAATCTTCATTAGAAAGATACAAAAAAAGTGTACAAACCCAGAAAGCCATCTGCTCATCTCGAAACAAAAACAAAAAGTGGTGCGTGTTGTGACGGCCCTGCTGGCAGCATGCTCACGTGTGTGAACAAGGACAAAGGGAGGCAAGGGGAAAAAATAAACCGCATGGAAACAAGAAAACAGGCAGCAGTGCAGACGCCAAAGTGTTCGGAAGATGGGGTCCCGCTGGAGTGCGGTGCCGCCTGCTCCTGATTTCCCCGCTCCTTCACTCCTGCTCCTTCAGGTGCTTGTAGGACAACGGCGTGACGGCAGCGATCTGTGCAGGGCGGACAGACAGAGAACCGTGAAAAAACGCATCCCCACAACATCCAGAGGAAGAGAGGAAAGAAAACAGCAGCAACCCCAATCCCAAATCACCACAATGTGAAATGAAATTATTTGATATACTGTATTCCCCCACAAAAAGGCACAAAATAAAATAAAGTGATTGCACACAAACCCCCGCATTCCACATTCCTCCACAAACAAGACTCCCCACAAAATGGAATGGATTGATTGGATACATTCCCCACAAAAACACAACAATATAAAAACTGAGTGATTGTACAAAGAAAATCATTGAAAATCTAATGACATAATTTCCAATAAATAACCCAAATCACCCAAAGTTTTGACACATACCCATCCCCCAAAAAAACTTTTAGAAATGATCTTGGAAACAAGCAGAGACGTACAAAGTGCAATGGGCTTCTATTCATCATTTCAAAACCAGGACAGGACAGGTCACCCTGATTAGAAGGGCTTGGAGACGAGGCTTACGGTTACCTTATTTTACATTCTTTATACATGTAGGAGGGAATCTTCTGAAGGCTGAAGAGGACAGAAATGTACATTTAATGGATCCAACTGACAGATTATCTCTGGCACATGCTAAGTGTTCACCAATTTGTGCCTTCTTATAGACAGAGACAGAGCAGACCCATTCCCTCCAAAAAACTGCATTCCAAACCAGATGGCGATAGCAGAGATGCATGACAGGTCATGACAGGTCATGCAGTCAGTACAGCCCTGCACTGGTAAGAGTGCAGGAGGTGCAATACTTGTGCCCCAAAAACACAAACATGGAGGTGGCACGTGCTGTCACCATCTGAGACAATCGTGAACTACAAAAAACAAAAACAAAAACAACCACCACCACAACCACAACCATGACAACAAGGGGGAGGGAGCTATGAAGTATTGCACCTCATACACGCACACACACACACACACACACAATTGGATGAACACAGACAGAAAACCCCACACCAACATGTCTCTGGCTGTTTGGTTAATTAAAAAGAATCTGATCACAGATCATTAAATATAAGCACTTGAAGGGATGTGAGGGGGCCCTAATTCAAAGTGGGGGGGAAGGTGTAACTCATAGCCTGATACACAGCTTACAAGGCCCTGATTTACAGTAATCGGTGTCAGAAGTGGGATGCCCAGTTTCTTTCTGGTGTAAGAGACAAGACCTCGGCTTTTGCAATTGCAAAACTGCAAACAATAACACACAGTGGAATGAGCAACTGAAGCTCACACTTCTCTGCCAACTGTACAGGGCTCCTCGTGCAGCAAAGCCCATAATCCATTTCACTGAATAATCAGCCCACTGTATAGAGGGAGAGGACAGGTGTTTCTGGATGCACTCAGAAGCTCTCAGAGCAGTGGGGGTACTTTAGGAGTTCTGCTGAATCGTTCTTTTGGGGATTTGGGGGTGGGGTAGGGTGGGGGTGGGATGGTGGAGCTGAAGTGGTGATCAATATTGTGCCTCAGGCCAGATGTGCAACAATGGGAGATTAGGTTTTGATTGGTGGAAGCCACAGGCCTTGGAGACAGGGTTGGTGGGGGAGTGGTACCTGTTCAACGGCCAGAATTGTACTCGTCTGAAAAGGTTGTCATGAGCAGGGGTGTGGCTGCAGACCTGGGAGACAGGGAGCCCCCAGCGCTCCACTGACCCGGCTTCTTCTGAAAGGGGCGAGGCAAGAGACACTTAAGGACACCCCGATAGCCAGCCAGTGAGACACACACACACACACACACACCAGAGGGATGGTACTAACCACTGCGCACACACACACACACACACCTGAGGGATGGCACTTAACCACTGCACACACACACACCAGAGGGATGGCACTTAACCACTGCACACACACAAACACACACCAGAGGGATGGCACTAACCACTGCACATACACACCAGAATGATGACACTTAACCACTGCACACACACACACACACACACACACACACACACACCAGAGGGATGGCTCTAACCACTGCGCACAGACACACACACACACACCACCCTGCTCTGTCAATAGCACTCTATGTCTCCTCATCTCGTTGTCCAGACTGAAGACCCTGAGCTTTGGAAGAACTTTACACCATACGATGCTTTCCACCAAATTTCCACCATTTAGTGCATTATAGCTGTGTGGGAAATGATTCTACATCAGTGATATACTGATGAGTTTAAACACAATGCTTATCAGCCCTTTGTTCACCTAATGGTGAAATCACTCTCACACAAACATTAAAGCACAGTGATTTTGCTGCTGAGATGACAGCAATTGCCAGCCAAGTGCTCAAATGGAATCGGTGACTTGACTTGGCTTGACATAACCTGCAACTCAACTTGACTACACATTTTTTGACTTGTGACTTGCTTGAGACCCATAAAACCTATTAATTTGGTCATTATGAAAACAAGATTTAAGGTACACAGAGTTTTAAGCTCATTTATATTTAGGTTTGGTGCCTATCTGCAAGGTATATGGAGACTACTTTAAAGTACCAAAATGCTAGTTTCAAGAGCCTCACGTTTCACAATATCTCATACACACACGGGCACGCACGTTTGCCATGGTCACAATATCCAGCTGTCGTATGACCCTGTTGCTGTCGCATGCAGCATTCTCCTGAACAGGCATGCAGACAGAGCAGTCACAGTGGATCACACACACGCGCACACACATACACACACACGCGTGCACGCACGCACGCACACAGACACGCACACACAGAGGACACCGTGACTGATTGCTGGAGCACAGTTTCAGCCTGAGAAACAGGACTCTCCAGCAACTTCTGAACCTCAGGCCTCTAATTCAGACGCACTTCCTGCAAGCTTCGCAGAAAGTTTCAAAAACCACCTCTGTGTTAGGTAAACCAATCATTCCAGCAAGGGGGCCATCAAAGATAGCGCCCCAAGATCAGATTTGGGACACCACAGCATAAGGGGGGGGGGGGCACTGGGGATGGGGCAAGACAAGAGTAGGCAAAGGCAGACTGCAGCCCAGTGAAAGGGGGGGGGGTTATGTAAGAGCAAACAGAGCAAGGAGACCTCAGTCACTCCAGGAGAAGCTGTGTGTGCTGGCTGCCTGAGACAGCGTGAAGATGCTGGACGTCCCGGAGGGAGGAGGACATCGCCTCATCTACAGTGGGACAGGAGGATATAAAAGAGAGGAGAGGAGAGACAGAAGACAAGAGGGAAAGGAGTGGGGTTACGCAGCAGAGCGTTTGGCACACAAGGGAAGAAGCTACATCAGCAGGAGTGAAAGGGAGTGTGGAATGCTCTCAGAGTGTGGGATGCTTTCCCGTTGCAGTTCCCCTGCTATAATACGCCCCCTGAACGAGGCCACACACTCGTGAGCAGGACAAATACAAGAGTTTAGGGCAGGGGTTCCATACACGTGTGAGTGAGAGAAATAAAAGGGTTTAGAGGATTCCACCCTCTGGCTAAGGACTCCCATATCAATAAAATGGCGAGCAGTCGACACCTTTTTACAACTACAGACTGCAATGGAATTACATTTAACATTGCAATTACATTGTGTTATTTAACACACAAGATTATGGAGAAAGTCGTATGTAATGGATCTATATTAGACATGTATTTATAACACTATAAATACATAATAAATGGCTGTAATCATAATATTACAGGAGGGGACCCCTGGGGACCCCAAAGGAACCCTGAATCTCAGTTTCAGGATCATCCCATTGATAAACATTTATATATTTAATGCTTATTTGAGTAGGGACCGATTAAAAAAACATAGACAACACGCTGATGCCCAGTATCAAAACATTTGTAGCTTGCACTAATTTTCAATGTTCTAAATAACATTTAACATAGTGACAGTAATTTGCATTAATCCTTGTTATCCTGGCACAACACATAAGTACATAGCTACCCATGCTTTCTGAGATTAATGTAAAGCTAGCACAGGCGTTAGGGTACAGCTATCACACACCTACACTACCGGTCAAAAGTTTTAGAACACCCCCATCTTCCAGTTTTTACTGAAATTTAAGCAGTTCACGTCCAGCGAATAACCTGAAATGGTACAAAGGTAAGCGGTAAACTGCCAGAGGTTAGACAAAAAGGTTTGGCAGCCGGCACAAGCTCACCAAGGAGTGGCAAGGAGACCTGGTAAACATAGTTGGGTGAGTCCAGTATCGAAGGAGGCGGATCATTGCCCCAGGGTAGTGGCTTATCCCATGGGGGGCAGGTGGGGGAGGGTAAATCGAAAGAAACAGAGGGTATAATTGGCCACTAAATTGAAAGAGTTAAAAAAATACAAATGTGTTTTTTTTTTTAAAAATTTAAATTTTTTTAAAGAGCAGCGGTCTTCTGCTTTTTCCTTTCCAAGATTCAATCTTCTGCTTCTAATCCTCGCAAACTCTACTCTTCGTTTTCCTCTCTCCTCACCCCTCCTCCTGCCCCACCCCACTCCTCTCTAACCGCGGATGACTTCGCATCCTTCTTTCGCAAGAAGGTCGATGACATTCGCAACTCCTTCCCCCCATCCTCTCCCTCACCTAACCCTCCCTCATACATCTCGCTACCTAAACCTCTCACCCCTCTGTCCTCCTTCTCACCCCTCCCTGACTCGGACATCCTTCAACTTGTTCACTCCCACCGTCCCACCACCTGCCCTCTTGATCCCATTCCTTCCCCCCTCTTCCAGTCCATTGCTATGGACATCCTCCCCTTTGTCTCCAATGTTATCAACTCCTCTTTCCTCTTGCTCTGTCCCCTCTCCCCTCAAAAGCGCCCATGTCGTCCCCCTCCTCAAATCCCCTCTGAATCCTGCTGTCATTTTGAACTAACAACCTGTCTCTCTTCTGCCATTCCTCTCTAAAACACTAAAGTGGGCTGTCTATAACCAACTGTCTGCTCATCTCCCACAGAACGACCTGCTCAATCCTAACCAATCTGGGTTCAAGGCAGGCCACTCCACAGAGGCTCTGCTTGTGGTCACTGACATGGTTCTGACAAGTCCTACCTGGCAGACCGGTCATACCAGGTGGCCTGGAGAGGATCCCTCTCCTCTCCCTACACCCTCTCCACCGGAGTCCCACAGGGCTCGGTGCTAGGCCCCATCCTATTCTCCCTGTACACCAAGTCATTTGGTTCTGTCATCTCTGCTCATGGTTTTTCTTATCACTATTATGCTGATGACACTCAATTCTTTTTCTCCTTCTCTCCTTCTGAGACCCAGGTCCCGGCATGGATCTCTGCATGCCTGGCTGACATCTCTGCCTGGATGACCACCCACCGCCTGAAGCTGAACCTGGGGAAGACTGAGCTGCTCTTCCTCCCAGCGAAGGGCTCCCCGATGATTGATGCTTCAATCATCGTGGAGGGCTCCATAGTGTCTCCATCCCAGTCTGCCAGGAGCCTTGGAGTGCCCCTGGACAACCAGCTGTGCTTCTCGGGCCACATCGTAGCGATCACCCGGACCTGCCAATTCTCCCTCCACAACATCCAGAGGATCCGACCGTTCCTCACCCAAGAGGCCACTCAACTCCTGGTCCAGGCCCTGGTGATCTCACATCTGGACTACTGAAATTCCTTGCTGGCAGGCTAACCAGCCTGTGCCATCAAGCCACTGCAACTAGTCCAGAATGCTGCCGCACGTCTGGTGTTCAATCAACCTAACCCACCTTTTCAGACTCGACTACCACTGAATTCTGTACATTCTCTACATCACCACTCCCTGCTTGTTTAATACTTTTTGTATATGTATAGACTTGTTTTGTATATGTATACTTAAAATGACTAACCTTTTCCTTCCCAGTGTTACAGGTATGGTATGCAGCTGCCTACAACGATGTCTATCGCTGTATTACTGCACTGATCGTTTGCGTGAACTATGATTGTTCCTACCATGTATTAATGCACATTTTGTAAGTCGCTCTGGATAAGAGGGTCTGCTAAATGCTTAAAATGTAAATGTAATGTAAATGTCTCCTCTTTAATTACCAAAGGAAAAAGAAACAGTGAGAGCTCTGTATGTGAGTGAGAGTACGACCTTCCTCAAGGTAGAGGACGGGCACAGAAAGGTGAAGAGGAGAGGGAGATCCACAAGGGGAATGGTGTAGTGAGCTCAAACACAGAGGAAGGAGAGCAGTGGAGGAGGAGGAGGAGGAGGAGGAGGAGAGAAGGAAGAGGGGCATAGAGGAGAGAGGTAGAAGGATGGGTACGACTGTAAGTAACAGTAAGGCCACCGGTGGAAGGAGAAAGGGAGTGGAGAGTGGCGGAGGAGTGAGGAGAGCATGTTGCGAGACAGGAGGGAGGGTGGAAGGAGAGGCAGGCGGAGCGCGGCTGGGGTACCTGTCGGGGGTGGGGGCTCCGGGATGGGCGGAGGATCACGAGCAGGATGTCCGGCAGCAGGCTCAGAACGATGAGCAGGACGATGACCAGCCAGGCCGACACAGAGCTCAGCATGTTGCGAAAAACAAAGTACATCCTCTGCTGCTGGAGGAAGGGCCTGCAGGAGAACAAGAGGGAGACACATAACCTCACACTGTCAGAGAGAGAGAGATACCTAACCTCACACTGCCAGAGAGAGAGAGAGAGAGACAGAGAGAGAGACCTAACCTCACAGAGCAAGAGAGAGAGAGAGAGACAGAGAGACAGAGAGAGAGACCTAACCTCACACTGCCAGAGAGAGAGACAGAGAGAGACACCTAACCTCACAATGCCAGAGAGAGAGAGAGAGAGAGAGAGAGAGAGAGAGAGAGAGAGAGAGAGAGAGAGAGAGAGAGACAGAGAGACATAACCTCACAATGCCAGAGAGAGAGAGAGAGAGAAACATAACCTCACACTGCCAGAGAGAGAGAGGGAGAGGGAGAGACATAAACTCACACTGCCAGAGAGAGACAGAGAGACACCTAACCTCACAATGCCAGAGAGAGAGAGAGAGAGAGAAACATAACCTCACACTGCCAGAGAGGGAGAGGGAGAGACATAAACTCACAATGCCAGAGAGAGAGAGAGAGAGAGAGAGAGAGATATAACCTCACACTGCCAGAGAGAAAAGCTACACCCTACTGACTCGCTCTGTCAGTCTGTCAGATAAGAAAGCTGCAACAAGATCCACCTGAGCACAAAAACAGAGGCTTCAACAAATGAGCCTTTTATTTACATGAACTTCAAATGAAAAACACAAAACATTCAGTGCAATATCTCAAGTCTTAAAGCCATGTGGGACTAAACTGCCGGAAAGGCCAGTGATCTCCAACACTTCACACTCAAGACATCTTGAGCATTCTCACTCTCTGCGGCAACCTCCTCCCCCATCCTTACCAGATGATTCCGCCCCAGAAGAAGCTGAAGAAGACATAGAAGGCCAGGGAGCCCCAGATGACAAAGTGGTTGATCCAGGTCCAATGTCGCGTGTCCATAGCCAGCTGTGGAGTCAGACAGACAGACAAACCGGGGGTGTGGGCAGCTGATCATCGGACACACAATGCTGACGCCGCTAGACGGGTCTGGAGAGGAGATCAGCTGGAATACATACAAAGAGTGTGAGAACGTGCACTCACCTTCAGGGTGACAGTGAAGACCAGGACAGTAAAAACGATGGTTCCGAAGGTCCAATTTCCGAACACCTGGAGAAGAAAGTGCAAAACAAGCAGGAGCATAACGTTTGCATTTGTTGGCAGAGCAATATGATTGTCATATCCTTGGCTGGGAGGTGGAGCTCGAGACGAACCTGGCCATTGTCCTGCAGGGCGGGATTTCTGAAGAGAAAGTGCGCACCAAAGAAGAAGAGCAGGCCCTGGAAGACCCCCAGCGCCGTCCAGTACAAGAAGGGGCCCCAGCGCAGCATGGAGTTCTTGGCTATCTGCCTGCGAGAGGTAGTTCACTATTCAGAATTTTCTTTTCCCCCCCCCCCGTTTTTCTCCCAATTTTGTGGCCAATTATACCCTCTATTTATTCCGATTTGCCCTCCCCACATGAGTTTGCCGCTCGTCTCTACAAGGCAAGCTAATTCTCAGAGGGCAGCGAACTCCGCTTCCTTCAAGACGGAATTTGCCCACCCATGTCCATGAATCACTATGTTCTTCGTGGCGGACCCGTGCCGGCTCACCATCCCCCCTCCCTCTGAGGCAAACAGCCAAACGGACAGCCATCCCCGATCAGGGCTGACGGCCAGGGTCGGTCTGGCAGAGGCGGGTTTCGAACCGCAGCCCGATAGGCAGCGCACACCACTCGTATCGGACCAGCCAATAGACAGGCATTAGCATTAGACCGATACGCTATCCGCTGCCCTGCCATTTTGCTCTTTAAAACGTTTGTTCTGTGTGCGTATGAAATATTAAGCAATGTCTGTGGGATGTCTCCCCCTACCTGTAGAGAGTGGCATTGTCCATCAGGATCTCGATGCAGATGTGCTGCTCCAGGAGGCTGTAGGCCAGGATGGGCATGGAGGTGAAGCAGATGTTGTACATCGTCAAATAGGCTGCGTCGTACAGGGGCTGGGGGGGCAGGGACCCGGAGGGTTAAACACGCACGCACGCACGCACGCACGCACGCACGCACGCACGCACGCACGCACGCACACACACGTCATGTCTGCAGAGCAATAGAGGTGTTGGGCTCATCTTCAATCATCTTACATGCAAGGACCAGGCTGGAAAGAATCAGTAAGCAAAGACTGTGCCCCAAATCAACCTTTGGTTGGTTTAGGTTGT
Source organism: Aldrovandia affinis (assembly GCA_029706075.1). Classification (NCBI taxonomy): domain Eukaryota; kingdom Metazoa; phylum Chordata; class Actinopteri; order Notacanthiformes; family Halosauridae; genus Aldrovandia; species Aldrovandia affinis. The sequence goes on from JAINUG010000167.1 coordinate 665,634, forward strand.
AGAAAAGAAAAGCACCTAGAATGTGACTATGGCTACGTTTACACGCAGCCTAATAAACTGCTGATGAATCGAACAAACCCTCAATCTAAACAAACAGCCTCACACATTAACACCTCAATCGGAATAGAGTAAACCAAACAAGCCCTTTCCGGATGAAATTTCATTCTGAATGGAAGACGTGGGGCCGTATGTACAAAGATTCTAAGAGTAGAGTGCTGATCTAGGGTCAGGTTTCCCCTGTCTATATCCTAACAACATCCATTATGAGTTAAAAGGCTATACTGATCCTAGATCAGCACTCCTACTCTTAGAATCTTTGCACATATGGGCCCTGGTGTACACCTTTGATAGACCATTCAACAGCAGAACATTAGCTAATATTAAGCATGCAAACACTGATTACTTGCTCAATCGGAACACCTATTACTTGTGCCTGCCTGCTTCAGAATACCCGTTATCAAGCATGCCCTTGCACAATGAGTACACAAACTGTTTTTACAGCACACTTGTGGATGCCAAACTGGTTGGCAATCAGGCGGTATTCAACTTCAGAGAGCATATAAAACTATTGCCGCGAGCATCATCAACGGGATAGGTGCTCATACGGTCATCTCCTCAGGGGTCACAAAATGCATTTTATGCATTTACATATATAACAAAACATAGCTCATATATACACCGATCAGCCACAACATTAAATCCACCTGTCTAATACTGTGAAGGCAAGCCTCTGCCGGCTTGCCTTCTTCCCATAGTGCATCTTGGTGCCATCTCTTCCCCAGTAAACGACGCACACGCAGCCGACCATCCACATGATGTAAAAGAAAACGTGATTCATCAGACCAGCCCACTTTCTTCCATTGCTCCATGGCCCAGTTCTGACGCTCACGTGCCCATTGTAGGCGCTTTTGGCAGTGGACAAGGGGTCAGAATGGGCACTCTGACCGGTCTGCGGCTACGCAGCCCCATACGCAGCAAGCTGTGATGCACTGTGTGTTCTGACACCTTTCTATCATAGCCAGCATTAACTTTTTCAGCAATTTGTGCTACAGTAGCTATTCTGTGGGATCGGACCAGACGGGCTAGCCTTCGCTCCCCACGCGCATCAATGAGCCTTGGGCGCCCATGACCCTGTCGCCAGTTCACCGGTTGTCCTTCCTTGGACCACTTTTAGTAGGTACTAACCACTGCATACCGGGAACACCCCACAAGACCTGCCGTTTTGGAGATGCTCTGACCCAGTCGTCCAGCCATCACAATTTGGCCCTTGTCAAAGTCGCTCAGATCCTTACGCTTGCCAATTTTTCCTGCTTCCAACACATCAACTTCAAGAACTGACTGTTCACTTGCTGCCTAATGTATTCCACCCCTTGACAGGTGCCATTATAACAAGATGATCAATGTTATTCAATTCACCTGTCAGTGGTTTTAATGTTGTGGCTGATCAGTGTATATATATATATATATATATATATATATATATCAGTGTCTGTGAGGGAGATGTGCACCTACAGTATTTGTGAAAGCAACGAAAAGAAAGGTGACCCACAGAGGGAGGAACACACAGAAACATATTTAGCGGTACCCATAAAAGAGACCCTGTCCTTTCACCGAACTGACCCAGAAGTGCTCCGGCTTGCCTAAAGCAAGGATTAAGAGCGCTGAGAGCGTCAGCGCCACAGCAGTTGCCCCGGAAGGGCACACTCACTTGTTGCGAGTATCCACAGAAGAACTGATACAGGAACTGAGGTAAAATGAAGCAAAGGTTCTGGGGGGGGAAAAAAAGAGAAGAAGAGTTCAAACGCGTACCGTACAGCAGCTGGCCTTCACCTCACCTGCGTTCACCTCATGATGTTCTTGCCGTTAACTACTGTCTGAAATATAGCAGCTGCCACATTAAATTGTTTATTTCTTTCGTTGACAGTTATCCGGGGAATACAGTGTTATTTCACCTTTTTTTTTTTTACTTCCTTGATCTGTGACAACTTGCGACACAAACAATCCTTCAGGCTGTCTATGACCAAAGCACACAAGCAAAGCTGTGACACCAAACCAGGTCAGAAAAGACTCTAGGTGGCCAGGCTGGACAGCCCCATTCAAAAACTCATAGAAAGTTCACCTTATCACTCCTGAAAAACCCTCCTCACCTGACAAATACCTGTGAATGTGGAGCTAGGCCTAACTGGAACTCGACGCATTTTCACATTTCATGGAAAAGGGTCAATACACTTGTAACAAACTGTGGGGAAAGTGTTACGCTGAGCTGCACCAAGCACACACACCAGTTGAGGCTATGAAACCTTTTTTTGAAACTCCCAATTTGGTAGCCAATTACACCCTCTCTTTTCATGTCAATCCCCCCCTCGTATTGTGAGTTCACTGTCGTAGTCCTGAGACCAGCAGTGACAAAGGCGATGTACTGCCTCCTCTGAGCCGGAACTCACCAAGCCGTCAACTGTAACTCGGGGACATAGAGCCACTCCTATACGCAGCAAACCCATATCAGCTTCCCTCCCCCCTCCATGGGGCGGACAGCCAATTGCCGCCCCCTAGTGGCACTCCCGGCCAGAGCCAATACTGGCGCAGCCGGTGGAATCGAACACCGGCTATGAAACATTTGATGATTTACCCCCAACTAAAAACACATGTGCCTTTTAAGTGCGCACAGAAGTGAAAGTCTGGTCAAACCAGTAACTACGCTGCTGTTTCACTGGAGAAAATCATATACAGCAACTTACTAAAGGGCAGTTGCAGCAGTGTCTTAGAGACACCGGTTTAGAGAATATCCACCCAATGCCTCTCCTGACAAACCTCCTACGTCGCAGTGCGGGAGGCGCACGAGGGGCCTCACCTTGTAGAAGAAGTACTGCACGAGGTGGGCGATGCGGATGTAGTACAGGTGCCCATGCGCCAGCAGCAGCTTCTTCAGGTGCTTGAGCTTGGGGATGGCGTAGTCGCTGTTCCGCACCGCCTGACGGCCCTCCTTCCCCTTTATCCCTGAGGTGTGACGGGGAGGGGGCGCAGAGCGTCATCCGCCGCGGGCATTCGCATCGGAACAAACACTGGTGCCATTAGTGACTTTACTTAACGCGCCTAAAATCTCACCATTACATAATATTTTACATTTTAGCCATTTAGCAGACGCTCTTATCCAGAGCGACTTACAAGATGTGCATTTCTACATGGTAAGATCACTCATTGTTCGCACAAGAGATCAGTGCAGTAATACAGCAATAGACTTCATTGTTGGCAGCTGCATACCATACCTGTAACACCGGGAAGGAAAAGGTTAGTACGTTTAGTTTTTTTGTTCGAGAAAGTTTTAAACAAGGATGCACATTACAAAAAGCAGTATTAAACATGTAAGCAGTGGTGATGACAAGTAGTTAGATGTTCAGATTTCAGTGGTAGTGGAGTCTGAAGAAGCGGGTTTTGAGTCTCTTGCAGAAGATTCACGTGCAACTGTGTGTGTATGTGGCTATGATTGAACTCCTCTCACCACCACCAGTCTCAGTCACCCCCCCCCACACTGAACCTTACACCTTAAAAAAGACCTTAAACTATTACAAATGCAAGGTCCTCGAAACATTTGGCTAATCTGAGCAGTAATTCTGTCAAGTTTCTCCCGGTGATAGCAACATCACCCCCATGAAATGTAGGTCTGGCATAGCGAGCCCTTACCAATCCCCACGTGGGCCTCCAGGATCATGCTGACGTCATTGGCTCCGTCACCGATGGACAGAGTGATGGGGCTGCCCTTCGAATTCTTCACCAACTTCACAATCTACAGCAAGGGGTTTTTGTGTAATATCAGCCGCTTGTTCAAAAACCAACACGCACCTTAATGCATGGAAAAAAGGGTTGCTTCTATATGCAGTCAAAAAAAAAAAAAAAAAGCAGCGTTCGACCTTATTGCGATGTAACACTTACTTTGACCCGACGATCTTTAATCCCCGACCGTCTAAGCAAGGGGTAATTCCTGAGCTAATTGGACAGTCTGTACATTTTTGGAGTGCTTTGGAAAGGGCATATTTAGAAATGGGGTGATTATTTTGAATCTTTAGCCTCGATTGGCTCTAAAAGCAAAATCTGTGATATTTTCCAGATTTAGACACGATGTAGTGTAGAACTCTGGTCTGTTTCCAGCCACTGTTAAAGTCGTGCCACCGGCTGTGTCAGATGCAGAGCGCCGAGCAATCAAAGTACTGCACACACAATTCTACAATGACCTACAGCAGGCAACTAGGTCTTCTTAATAACACATGCGGATTAGCTGCTACAACTACAGTGTGAATAAGTAGATTAAAATATGCTGTATCAGGTGTATTTTTTTCTACTGAAGGTGTTACAACAGAGTTGTGGAGTACTTAACTTCCATTTATCTGCAACCCTGTGTTTGCACATTGGAGAGACATTTTAGCACATGAATTCAGAAAGATGAGAAAAAAAATAATAAAAAATCACACAATTTTAATTCAATTCATTTGTGTAATACAGGCAGAGTAGCCCCACAAGCTTCTACATCTGTGTCGGGGTAATGTATATATAACAATGTCAACTTAGGGCCACAACCTGGATCACCGTCAATTTGGTTTAACACACACAACCTCTGACCAGAACAATGAAAGACACACATCATCAAAACCAGGTGCCGTTTTACAATCAAAATCATGCCCCAGGGGGCTGATCAAATCATCTAGGGGTCCGATCTCGATGGACCTGTGGTAAATTCGTGGAGCTGGAGGCGGGCTCACCTGCGCCTTCTGCAACGGGGCCATGCGGCAGCACAGCACCGCGATGCAGTTCTGGCAGATCTGCAGGAACAGCGTCCTGTAGCGGCTGGCGTTCAGCACCAGTGACAGGGTCGCCCCGTCCACAATGAAGCCAAACTCCTGAGCCACGGCACACCAGCTCCTGTCGCCCGGGGAAAGAAAAAATAAAAAAGGCTGTGACACATCCGACCCGAATCAACGTGCTGGGAGGGCAATGCACTTTTCCACAGAATTATGTGCTTTTCGCGCGCGCGCACACACATGCACACGCACGCGCAGATGTGGTCACACGCAGAGATACACACACACACACACATACTAACCCTCACGAGCCTAAACAAAACCGTAGATTATTTTATCGTGAACCTCTCCATAAGGTCCTCGACCAGGACACTGACCGTTTGACCCTGGCCTTGGTGGGTGGGGCGTCCTGCACTGCCCTCTTGTGGTACTCCAGTAACAGCTCTAGAAGCCTCTCCTCGCGCTGGCGGCCGCTGCCTCCCAGGGTGCGCACCGTCAGCTCCAGCAGCTCCGTGCTCCTCTGGAAGAGCCGACAGGCGTAGCAGGTGGACTTTGCCGTCTCCATCTTGTCCCCCGTCAGCACCCACACCTTCATCCCCGCGCCTTGCAGTGCCTCCATGGTCTCAGCGGCCTGCTCCTGCAGCCTGGGGGGCAGCAGAAAGACCGCTCACACCCCTGCTGTGACATCACAGCAAGACCACTCACACCCCTGCTGTGACATCACAGCAACACCGCTCACACCCCTGCTGTGACATCATAGCAAGACTGCTCACACCTGTGCTGTGACAACACATTGCCTCAATTGTACAGCAAAAAAGTGAGAACGTTGTGGACTCAGCCAACAGAGATGATACTACACCTCAGCTTATGCATTTCCAGCAAAAATATACATACTTTTTACCACATTTTTCTCCCCAATTTGTGTAATTCCAGGATAGGTACAATGTCCTCCATCAAATATGGGAGGGTGCACACTAGCACACATCTTCTGAAACACGCGCAACCAACCGCCACTTATTTTTCACTCCACAATCCAGCTGCAGAGCTGATCAGGCCAGAGCAGTCGCTATTGGCCAATGATGCTACACCAATCACATGTAGAGACAGCCCCCTGTGGCACCTCTACACAGTAAGGCTTTACTCTGCTCTGGATGGGAGCATGTGAGAGGACACCATATATGAGTGGGTAGAATGTGTGCGCTTGTACAGGAAGTGATGAGAGGAAGTGAAAAGTGTACAGGAAGTAATGAGAGGAAGTGCAAAGTGTACAGGAAGTGATGAGAGGAAGAGCAAAGTGTACAGGAAGTGATGATAGGAAGAGCAAAGTGTACAGGAAGTGATGAGAGGAAAAGCATATATGAGTGGGCAGAATGTATGCGCTTGTACAGGAAGTGATGAGAGAAAGAGAAAAGTGTACAGGAAGTGATGAGAGGAACAGCAAAGAGACCACTGGGACACACCTGTCCTCCACTGCCGTGGCTCCGACCAGATTCATCCCGGTCTCCACCTGGTTGTACACGGCCATAAGCTTCTCCTCCCGGTCCTGCAGGGCCAGCCGTGCCTCCCTCAGCCCAGCATCCGCCCTCTCATACTCCTTCACACTCAGCTGCTTGTAGGCCACACAGAGCGTCCTGTACCCATCCTGCACCACAGCACAACAACAAGCCATTCAATACAATGCAATGCATTAATCACCATCACATCACTCAAATCCTGTGTTCTGTACAAAGCCAACTCAAGAAGGGGTGGGTGGTATGGGCTAATATCATCACAATAATTCTACACCAACAATATATACCATAGGCACAGTATATACAGGCAACTGACAAAATAAAGGAACACCAACCTAAAGTAACTTAATAGGGTGTTGGGCCACCACGAGACACCAGAACGGCTTCAATGGACCTTTGTATAGATTCTATAAGTGTATTGGAGGGGTGCAACACCATTCTTCCACAAGAAATTCCACCATTTCGTGTTTTGTTGATGGTGGTGGAAAACGCTGTCACTTCAGAATCCCCCATAAGTGTTCAATTGGGTTGAGATCTGGTGACTGAGATGGCCATGGCATATGGCATCGTTTTCAGGCTCATCAAACCATTCAATGATTACTTTTTCTTTAACTTTATTTAACTTTTCTTTAACTTACATGTTTAAGTGAATTTATCAAAAACGCCCAAAAACGACATACCCAAAAGTAAATTAAAGCTGCTCTTCAACCGCTTGCAGTATATGCATGGTTTTGGTCTCATTCAAAAGATAACACTCTGAATTTTTGAATTGCAAAACAGTCAGAATCACTAAGTGCCTCTGGCACTGTGTAATAGTGGTCTGAATGTGCTGAATTTGAAGGATATAAATTCCGCCTGGAATTTTTTGTAGAAACAGATGCCTGCAGGTGACTATAGCTGGTAGGTATAAGCTGGAAAACACCATAGGAACATAGCATGAAGTGTTACCAAGTTCAGGTTCAAATTTCAGAACAAAACCTCATAAAATGAACATATTACACAGTTTTTTTGAAGGGTACCACCAGGCGTTCCCAAACTGTGCCATTTGGAGACTCCAAAGGGGCCTTTTCTTTCTTGTCTGAACAAATACAATTTTGAAATAAAAATAAAATTTGCATTCAAAAAGTATAGAGCATAAATAAAACACAGCAAACATGAACTATTTACAAAAAATATTTACAAAATCCCTGAGTGAGGTTATAGTGTCCTTTCTGTATTCTTTTTTTACAGCTCATCTCACATCAGCAGTTCAGTCACACAATGAAACACAAAGGGGGAAGACACACATACACTTTCACACTTCCCTAGTCAAACAAAAGAGCGAGGCACAAGGGGGGGGGACACACACAGCACACACATACAATTCACACTTCACAGTCAAACAAAAGACAAACACAGGCACAGACATACACTTCACAGTCAAACAAAAGACTAAACTATAGTTTATTTATGTCAAAATATACAACAATATATGTTATAATATAATGAAATACTTGAATATTTCACATTTTCACTCCGTTTCGCCATTACTAGATTATTCGCATAGCTGCGTAATCATAGGGATGCGCAATTACGCGTGGCCACTGGTACAATAAACCTATCCAGAAGTGAGTTTATATAGGACCGCTCAACCAACCAAATGTCGTTAGCTCATTGGATTAGCTAAACAATGATATGTGTCAGTTATCAGCTAAATCGGCTTCGATTTGATAAGGCTATCGTAAATCAAATAAAGGCAGGTAAACCCGGTGAACACGGACACGCATTGGCTATTGACGGCTATTGAGGCCGCTTTTGGGAGCTCCTATTTGGTCAAATGAGGTGTCATTCAAAAGGTCAGACCTGTCAGACATTTTTGTAGTAAAATATGGTAATTCTGAGATCCTGACCCGGAGTTAGAAGCTGAAAACTTGCAAGATTACGCATGTCTGTAGTGAAACGCGTATTTTTGCTCCAGCGGTTCCTGCGTGTTTTTGAAGGAAAAATGAGGTTTGGACTATATATTTTACTGGATTGATCGCCTGGACTCTTTGCCAATGTCACATAAGCGTTTTAGTCGGATTGTAATCGATCGGTGGATTACAATTTGAATTTGTAGGTGAGTTGACTAGAATTTTTTTCGTTTGTTGGTTTGTTGTAGGTCTGACATAGCGGCTGATTGTACCTGCTGTTGTGATCTTATCTTGGAATAGTTTATATCATTCGAATCACAAGAATCGTAGCTTTCTAGCCATATAAGGCATGTGCACTTTTGTTAACGTAACTTTTCTGTATTTGGCCGAATTCGCGCAGATCGTATCTATGTCCCGCCGGCGGGACGTCCGATTTTTAAAATTAAGTAATTTTAATTTTTCAAAAAAAGATGTCACAATTATTGGCAGCCCTAATGATTATTTTTAAATAGAACTCAACAGAAAATACATTTGATGTATTCCGTATTCTATAGTGTTTTATGAGATTGGTGGACATATTGGGGGATGTTTGACCATTCCTCCATACAGAATCTTTCAAGATCCTTCAGATCATTTGGTCTGTGCTTGTGTACTGCCTTCTTCAATTCAAAGCACACGTTTTCAATTGGGTTCAAGTCTGGACACTGAGATGGTCATAAAATATCAATTTGAGATATCAATATCAAGAGCTCCAAGACCAGTGGATGAAAAAAAAAGATCCATCACCATATTTCCGCGTAGATATAGTGCCTTTTCAACATTAGTATCCTTCTTCTGACACAAAAACCAACTGCTGGGGTGCATGGCCAAAAGGCTCGATTTTGGTCCCATCTGACCATACACCCGGTTACAATCAGAGTTCCAACCCCAATCTCCGATTTTGTTATTATTTTTAATTATGCCATACCAAATATGGAGAATCATTCATCAAATATGACAGTTATAAAACATTTGTATCGCATTACATCAGCACGTTCAAGAACAGCACAAATAAAAATTGCCAAGATAAGTAGGCTACAGAATATCAGTTTTGTGTGGGAGGGGGGGAGAAAGACGTGTAAAATGCTAATGCTAGCATTTGAGATTCCTGGCCTGAGCATATCGTGATATGTCCCAGTATACAAATGCATAAACTTACATTCATAAATGTACATTTGTACACTGGGCATAAATGATAAGTTTCCCACCCCCAAACTGAAGGGTATGACTCCAAGGTTGCAGGAACAGATGGAAACCACTCAGGAAAGTTTGTTAAGAACATCACACTGAGAATACTGACCGTGGCGTTGTGTTCTACGTGCACCCGTATTCTGTCCACTTCCTCCTGCTTGACACGGGGAAAGATGGACGAGTCTGCCCCCTTGCAAAAGAGCAGCGTTTCCCCTGATCAGAGAACAGAGAGGAGAGGTGAGCAGACCGTTTCCCCGGGGGGGTAGACGAGGCTGAAAGTCTCCGAGCCCCCAAAGCCCCCTCTCTCACCCGATCTGGATTTGACAATGACGCTCATTCGCCGTCGCACCGGGTCAAAGTTCAACACATGCAGCAGCTCATACCTTGAACAAGGAGATTAGAAATACATGAAAAGTGGGACAGAATAAGGCACTGGCACTTACGCTCAGGGAGGAAATGGAGAAAATAAACGGTATCGAAAAGCCAGACGGCGTTATTAAGATCACAAGAAATTATGACCTACTCCTCGACGTCTTTGTTCCTGTTCAGTATTTTCATGCTCTTACTGTCTGAACCCAGGAACTTGAAGCCATACCTAGAAAAGAGATATCAGAGTCAATGCTGTGCTGCAGGGTCAGTGCTGTGTAGAGTTAATGCTGTACTGCAGGGTTAATGCTGTGTAGTGTTAATGCTGTACTGCAGGGTTAACTGCAGCACAGCATTAACTCTACACAGCATTAACCCTGCAGCACAGCATTAACCCTGCAGTACAGCATTAACTCTACATAGCATTAACCCTGCAGCACAGCATTAACCCTGCAGCAGAGTATTAACCCTGCAGTACAGCATTAACTCTACACAGCATTAACCCTGCAGCACAGCATTAACCCTGCAGCAGAGTATTAACCCTGCAGTACAGCATTAACTCTACACAGCATTAACCCTGCAGCAGAGTATTAACCCTGCAGTACAGCATTAACTCTACACAGCATTAACCCTGCAGCAGAGTATTAATACTCTGCTGCAGGGTTAATGCTGTGCTGCAGGGTTAATGCTGTACTGCAGGGTTAATGCTGTGCTGCAGGGTTAATGCTGTACTGCAGGGTTAATACTCTGCTGCAGGGTTAATGCTGTGCTGCAGGGTTAATGCTGTGTAGAGTTAATGCTGTACTGCAGGGTTAATACTCTGCTGCAGGGTTAATGCTGTGCTGCAGGGTTAATGCTATGTAGAGTTAATGCTGTACTGCAGGGTTAATGCTGTGCTGCAGGGTTAATGCTGTGTAGAGTTAATGCTGTGCTGCAGGGTTAATACTCTGCTGCAGGGTTAATGCTGTACAGAGTTACTGCTGTACTGCAGGGTTAATGCTGTGCTGCAGGGTTAATGCTGTGTAGAGTTAATGCTGTGCTGCAGGGTTAATGCTGTATAGAGTTAATGCTGTGCTGCAGGGTTAATGCTGAATAGAGTTAATGCTGTGCTGCAGGGTTAATGCTGTGCAGAGTTAATGCTGTGCTGCAGGGTTAATGCTGTACTGCGTGGATTCTATTCCACACTGCGGGCTAGGCTCATTTCTTACTTAATGGCCCCCTTGACCAGCGCCACCTCATCGGGTGAAGAGGCGATGAAGCCGCACTGCTCCTCCACTCCGGGGACTCCGCCATCCACCTGGTCCAGACCTCCTCCCTGCCGCGGCTCCTTCACCTGCACCGTGTGGCACAGGCACAACGCCCGCAGGAAGAGCTCCTCCTTCTCCTGGAGACGGGTGCAGGGAAACATTGAAGACTTTTTTTTTTTTGCAGCCATAGGCCGTGCTCACCTCCCTCTGCAACACCCTCCGTCGAGACTGGAGACCGCAGACAAGCACACACTCTCCTCCGAAACAAATGCGATGTCAGCCGCTTCATTTCACACTGGAGTTACGCTTGCACAGACAAGAGTCAGAGGAGGACGCTTCTTGTGCAGGTTGTGCAGACAGACTGTGGGCATCTGATCGACCACAGGGGGGTGCTGGTGTGCGACGAGACACGGACAACCCTGCAGGGTTTCTAACCATGTTGGCACGGGTAGGGCCCAGATTCAATACCAGACCGTGGGGTTCTTCCACACACTAGAAAGTACCTTAACAGGATGCAGACTGTGGGGCTCATCCACACACTAGAACAGTGCCTTAACAGGATACAGACCGTGGGGCTCATCCACACACTAGAACAGTGTCTTAACAGCATGCAGACCGTGGGGTTCTTCCACACACTAGAACAGTACCTTAACAGGATGCAGACTGTGGGGCTCATCCACACACTAGAACAGTGCCTTAACAGGATGTAGACCGTGGGGCTCATCCACACACTAGAACAGTACCTTAACAGGATGCAGACTGTGGGGCTCATCCACACACACTAGAACAGTACCTTAACAGGATGCAGACCGTGGGGCTCATCCACACACTAGAACAGTACCTTAACAGGATGCAGACTGTGGGGCTCAGCCACAAACTAGAACAGTACCTTAACAGGATGCAGACCGTGGGGCTCATCCACACGCACTAGAACAGTGCCTTAACAGGATGCAGGATGCAGACCGTGGGGATCCAAATTTTAAATCACATTCTCACACACACAAACACAACCTATACTTTTTTTTACAAAAACTTCCCTTAATCCCTTAATTACAAGTTCAACTTTCAAAGCAAACAGCACGGACACCACACGGTGCTGTCTAACTTAACGTCCAATAGCACCACCCAGCAAACCAGTGAATTTGTCGGAGCAAACTTCATGACCACTGAAATAATCTATAAGTTATTATGTCGGTTATGGGTAACACTTGCTTACTTGTACATGCGTCCTAGTTTAACTATGTGGTTGCTCCTAGCACCTGGAATTGTACTTCCCTCTAGGGTGGCTTTCAGCTAAACTGTTCTTGACTACGGTTAACACTTTGTTGTACGTCGCTCTGGAGCGTCTGCCAAATGCTTGTAATGTAATGTAATGTAACATGAACACAAACGCTTACTCGGCTCAGTATTGAGGTGAGGTTTAGAAATGCATACATTGGGGCGGCGGATAGCGTAGCGGTCTAATGCACCATACTTTGGCTGGTCCAATATGGTGTGCGCTGCCTGTCAGGTACGCGGTTCAAAGCCAGTCTCTACCAGACCGGCCCTTGGTTGTCCGCCCCAGGGGAAGGGGGGAGGATTAGCCGGCTCGGGTCCGCCATAAAGCACATAAAGGGAGTCTCCAGAACGTGGGTGGGTGAAATCCGCCTGGAAGGAAGCGGCGTGGGGAGACCCGTGTGGGGAGGGCAAATTGAAACAAATAGAGGGTGTAATTGGCTAACAAATTGGGAGAAAAAAAAAAAAAAACAGAAACAAATAGAAATAAATAAACGTATACATTTTCTCCAGCGGTAATAAAGGGGCAGTTATCTGCCCTGAGCACACACCCTGCCTGCCTTCTCCGGCTGCTTGCCGCCTGGCCCGTCGGTGGTGCACCGCCCACGCGCCTCCGTCTGGGAGTCCTGGTACTGGAAGCCGTCGATGCAGCACTCTTTGAACTCCATGTTGTTCTGGGTCAGGGTGCCGGTTTTATCCGTGAACACGTACTCAACCTAAAGGTCAAGGAGAGACACTGCGTCACCTACAGAGGCCGTAAAAGGCCCACGAATGATTAACATACCTGAACTATACGCACAGACAATTAATCCCCCAACATAATTACATTTTCTGCTTCAGTCAGGTTTAACAAACTGTCGCTTTCAATGTTGAAGTAATCGCCCAGCAAACCACCCGTGCTGGATCAGGGTCTATCATCATCTTTAGAGCCTGCGTTTTCAATCCCCCCGCGTTCATAGCAAGCTGATCAAGACAACTTTTTAATCCACGGTGTGAACTATTCCTCAATTACTTTTGATTTTGCCAACCCAATTTCGTTTAACCGTGATTGGACAGCTAGCACTTTCTGATAAAATTAAAAAGGATGGAAAGTGCCAGAGCATATCTGGGGAAGAATGAAGGAGGAAGCTTGGAGGACCAAGCCGAAGAACTTGGAGGAGCTTTGGGATGCCTGCAAGGTGGCCTTCCATGCCATCCCCGACAACTTCATCAACAAGCTCTACGACTCTCTGCCAAACCGGATGACAACTGTTCTGCAGGCCAAAGGAACTCATACAAGATATTCATTTCTTAACTTATAGTCCATGATGAAATACTAGACAGATTTTTCATTTGTTATTTTATTTACTTTTTGAGAAAGATACAATTTCTTGATTTGCGACAAGACTTTTGTCCAGGTAGAAACTGGCTTGTTCATCATTATCAAGCAATAAACCTTATAAGCATCTATGACATTTTTGTTTTGATGGTATCTAAATAAACTTTAGACACTTATGATTAATTTGTGTTGTTTCCTAACTTTATTAGCTAATTAAGAGTTGGGTAATTAGCAATTGTCATTTTTGTCCACTCATGCGACAAAACTTTTGGCCGGGACTGTACATGTATATACAATATATACACATACACATATTGTAGTGCCCGAGTAGGCGCGTGCTATGGCATCATTGTGGAGGGGAAATACCTCTCCACCTGCTGGCTCCACCCCCGCGCAGAATTGGGAACCCCGGGACTAATTCCCCAGCTGAGGGGCATAAGCGCAATTAAGAATGGTTAAAAGGTGCGTTGTTGGGAGAGAGAGAGAGAGAGAGAGAGAGGGAGAGGCAGAGGCAGAGGGAGAGGGAGAGGGAGAGGGAGAGGGAGAGGGAGAGGGAGAGGGAGAGGGAGAGGGAGAGGGAGAGTGAGAGTGAGAGTGAGAATTAACACCGCTTTGTTCTTTTAAAAGGTTTTTGTTTGGGATTATTATTTTGTGGCAAACGGACAGATTCTTTTTTTTGGATAAACGACAACGGATTGGACGACGACGACGACAACAAAGGATTTACCCCGGAACGGACAACGACTACGGAATTGGATCACGGACAACACAACAACGAGAGCAAAAGTTTGTGGACATTGTTGTATTTCCAGTGACATTTGTTGCAAGCAGTGTTTCCCTGCCATGGGAGCGGCATTTCCTTCCGCGGAATACTCTGCTGTAATCAATAAATCTTGTTTTACTTTTGAACTGTCTCCATTTTACTGTTGTTTATTGATTAAGTTATCAATTATTGGCGGAGTGGAAACCCCACATCCTTGGTTGCGCTACAATATGTATACATATACAAATGCATATAAACACTTATTTATGGTTTAAGCGTTGGTGAATGTTAAGATTTAAAATAGAAAACTAAACATAACAATTTCTCTTATCTGACTTAGTTCACCAGATGCTGTGTTCCCTGCTCTTAAGGCTACTGTAGTGTAGCTGTCTGGCTGAGCTGGGTGCTGCTGCAGGCTGAGCACGCTGCCACAGGTGCGCTGCATGGGGGGCTGGGGGCCACATGTGGAGGAACTAGCCGGGGGCTCCATGGAGGATGGGGGCGGGGGGCTGCGTGTGGTGCATGTGGCCAGGGGCTCCATGGAGGTTGTAGGCGGGTGCCTGGTTTCCTCATCTCTCTGTGGACGCTGGTGGAGGACCTGCGCAGTGCAGTGTCCTTTAGGACCTTAGCGAACATCTTCACCCCCTCCTTGTTGAGATGCACCTGGTCGTGGAGGTGGTGATGTAGGAGGTCGTGGTGGTGAGCCAGGTGGATGTTTGGCAGCAGGGTGCATCCTTGGGACACCTCTGCGTTGATGCTGTGGATGACTCGCTGTGGCACGTCTAATCTGGGCAGCAGGGTGGAGATGGTGACTTTCACTGCTGTGCTGCAACCTGTCCCAGGGCCTTGGCTACATCTATACTGCGTGTGCTCAGGTCATTGGTCCCTCTGTGTATCAGGATGTGCGTGGCATTGCTCAGTCTCTGCTCTGACAGCAGTCCCAGGGCAGTCTGTGTTGTCGGGCACCAAATCTTTGTGACTTTTCTCCCAGGGAATAGGTGCTTTTCTTTAAGGTATTTCCCATTTGAGTCATACAGAATTATGACCAGTTTTCTGTGCTGTGGGTCTACTGGTGCTGGGAGTGTTGGGACTATCACTGCTGGGGGTGCCGGGGTGCCAGTGTGTGTGTGTGTGTGTGTGAGTTATGAGGGGCATTGCGTATCTCTGTGATGGGGGAGGGGAGTTTGTGTCAGTTTTGGGGGGGGGTAGTTGGAGTGTTTGTGGTATTAGTGGTGTGCGTGTCATTGCAGGGTGTGCGTGTCATTGCAGGGGGTGCTGGTGTGTGTGTGAGTGATGGATGAATCTGGGTTTGTGTCTGTGGGTGGGAGGATGTTGTCCAGGATATGTTTCAGTCCCTCCATGTCTCTATACAGACTTTGGCTCTGCGGTCAGTCTTGGCCTGTAGAGCTCTGTTCTTAAGGCCTGGTTGTCCTCCTCCAGGTGTCCCATGGCAGCTCGCAGCTCCTGTATCTCACACCTGTGCTGTCTGAGGAGGCTGGCTATCTCGATGCTAGCCTGCTGTGTGGCTGCTGTTAGCCAGTTTCCTCCCTGACCTCTGTAAACTCACACTCCAACACTGCCAGGCTGTCTCTCAGGGTTCTGATGCTGCTGTACAGAGTTGGGGGCACAATAAACCGGTAAAACAGGGGTTGGTTCACTGACAAGTATAGTGCTAATTTGGGGTTCACTCTCCAAGGTATTGAGCTCTGGCTCTTGTTTGTGTTCCTCTGCCTGCTCTTTCAGGGGCTGGAAGCTGAGCCCAAACTTGGCCAGACTGTTCTCAGTGCCCTGTACCATGACTGTGCCACTGTGGTAGAGGTTAATAGTTAGCATGGCACTGCTGCTGTCCTCAAATATAGAGATCTGCCTGCCTCTGCTGAATCCGTTCTTTTTAATATTGGTATAGGTTTGACAGAGGGCTGTGTGCCAGGCCGTGGGGTGCTGTGTGTAGAACACCTGACCCCGCTGTCCTCTGGCCCACAGTAATCTGACACCAGCTTCTCAGGCGACTCCTCAGGACTTTACCTTTGTGTTGTTTCCCGGCTTTCGCTGAGTGAATAGTCTCAGGGTATTGAATTTGAAATCCCTGCGCTGGCTGGGCTGTGGGCTCTGACTGGCAGGCTGGAGCTGGGATTGATACATTTGTATCATTCTGTGAGGCAGTTGCTGCTGCTGCTGGCTGAGGCCCAACTGTCATTCCAACTGTCACTTTACTGACCTGGTTCATTGCTAAGCTAAAGGCTAAGGTTTCTTAGTTATTATTTATATAATTATTATAAACAGTGGATCAATAAAATCCCAAATCCTCCTTTATGTTCTCCAATCTTACCTTGGCTACCTCTGTCTTTCCTGTTTGTGTTTCAAGATCTTGTCTCAGGTCCTTTGTTTCCTGATTTACAGTTTCTTTGTGTTTTTTTTAAACCCTGTTTTATGTCATTTTTGGTGTAGTTTTTAATGTTTTTTTTCTTTAAAATGTCTTCACTGTCTTCCCTAATTGTTTATAGATATTTATGTAAAAATGTAGATCACAAATCAAACATCTTCCTGCAAAAATACTTTAAAATGTTAATACACCTGGCCACGGAGACCGGGGTTCAATTCCCTGTCTCGCCTAGTGTCGGCTCGGGCCGGGAGTGCCACCAGGGGGCGGCGATTGGCTGTCCGCCCCAGGGAGGGGGGAGGGGAGCCGACGTGACGTTCGCTGCGTAGAGTGGCCCTGTAGTACCGGGTTACGGTCGACGGCCCTGCGGGTGCCGTCTCGTAAGAGGCGTCACTTCGCTTCGTCACTACCGGTCACAGGACTACGGCAGCGAACTCACATTACTAGGGGGGGATTGACGTTAAAATAGCGGGTCTAATTGGCTACCAAATTGGGAGAAAAATGGGATAAAACCGCTACTACTTCATGCTGCTGATGATGACGCCCTCTCTCTCGCCTCACCTGACCCAGCTCCTCGTTGAGGTCAGAGGTGTTCACCAGCGCCCCCTCCTGGATCTCGGGGTCAAAGAAGTCTTTGTCCCAGGAGATGAAGAAGGAGCCCAGGAACTTCTGCATCTCCACGGTGACGTACATGGAGACGGGGATGATGAAGTTGAAGAGTACCATGAAGGACAGGAAGTCTGTAAACATCTTCAGATACTGCAGACACACACACACACACACACACACACACATATTTACACTTAAAATAGACAAGGAATATCCCTACTCTCTCGATTCTTTTCTTGTCCCATAACATTGCCTTTATATAAATTGTTATTTAGGACGATTTCGGAACCAAAACCTGTGTTTTACACTAAATTGATGAAAATATACACGGTTTATAAAAACATTAACATTTCACAGCCAGTGGATGGTTTTATGGTTAGCGGTACGCAATTATTATTACAATGGCAATCTGGGCAGTTCATTTGTGTACTCGGACAGTATGTGATTCTGAGAATCGTCTTCAAATATGGATGTCGTGGCCCCAATCAAGCCTCATTTCACATTTTACTCATGTGATAAACGCTCTGTGATTAAATGTAAAAAAATACATTCAGCGTATTATTAGTCATATTTTCGTGAAACGTTCCCATTCCCGAAAACCACACCTAATTTACATATCAGACTCTTCTTTTCCATTTCAAATTTTCAATTTCCATTGAGTGGAACAGGATATTACTGCAGCAAACAGGAAAACCGCTACGGAGAAATTACATTTATTTTTGGTTTGACACGATTTACAAGTATGTAGCAGGCTACACCACATTTAATGAAAGGACTAGATACAGTGGAAATGGGAAACTACTCATCTGAGTCTTTCAGTGTCCCTTACTGACACTGACCTTTGACCTCTGGCTAATCCATATAACGCCGTACACAGCTTGAGCTGCAGAAAACGCTGCACTTCTCCAAATGCTGCCGTTGTTCCAAACCTGACATGTAGAACGTGCTGCCCTTTTGCGACAAGCAAGTTCTCAGTTTACATGAATGGTATTCTGTATGCCACTGCTATGATACGCAGGTGCTGTAAATCACACCGAGACATGGAGCAGCTAAAGAGACTGGGTTTATTAGGTGGACCTAAGGGACCAGCTGGGGATTGGGTGACTCACTAGATTGGTGTCCTTCTCCTTCTGGGTCTTGTGATTGTACCACGGCTCATCTTGGCCTGGCCCGCTCTGCCAAACGTACTTGAGTGCAGTGCACACCAGAGCCTTGCCTACTAGCAGGCACAGGTACACCATGAGGAAGGCATTGATGGACCTAACAGAGGGGTGCCAGAAACACACACACACAAACACACACACACACACACACACACACACACACACACACACACACACACACACACACACACACACACACACACACACACACACACACACACACACACACACACACACACACACACACACACACACACACCACATAAGATCACAGCAAAAAAAGTAATGTCCCATCCCTTCCTGCATCTCTCATCTCATTTAAATCATACTCCAGCTCAATCCATCCTCATTTCCACACACCCATTTGTCTTTCTCTGCTTCCCTGCACCTTTCTCCCTGCATCCTACAGGTACTGCATCCTACGGTTGCTCTCTTGTCCCCCAATGACATAAGGTATGTTATGTTCCTTACACACCCCCTGTCTCTCCCTTACACGCCCTCCCTGTAATGTTCCTCTACCCCGCTCTTACTTCTCCACAGCCGAGCGCTTCTGCGACTTGCCCTGGTAGTTCAGAGCCATCTTGGTCTCCATGCCCGTGTAAACTGCCACACCTGGGGAAGAGAGGGTCTGAGCTGTTCAAATTCACCAAAACCTGATACCCTCCAGTGCAGCAGGTTAAATCATTCTGAAAGGGCGGCGGATGGCGTAGCGGTCTAACGCGCCACACTTTGGTGTGGTGTGCGCTGCCTGTCAGGGACACGGTTCGAAACTCGCGTCTCTACCAGACCGGCCCTGGTCGTCAGCCCCGATCGGAGGCGGCATTTGGCTGTCCGTCGAGGAGAAGGTAAAAGGCGTCCGTGGAAGAATTTCCGTCTCGGATGAGGCGGGAACAATCGGCCTGGAATGAGTGTCTCGCCCTGGAGGACGGGCGGTGGACTCGTGGGGGTGGGGAATTAATAGAGGGTATAATTGGCAACCATATTGGGAGAAAAACTGGAAAAAAATAAAATAAATAATAATAATAATAATAATAATTCTGAAGACTGCAGAAGAGTGACACAGTTATTTAATTTCTCCCCAGTACTTACCGTGAATCCTTTTGGTGTTTTTTAATGTAGCACCTTTCAACAGCAAGTTCTCAGGGCCCAAAGACCTGGAAAGAAAAATATGCAGAGTTGAGGCGATCAGTTACAACATCCCGTCTATTACACAGAATTGTATACTACACACAACTGTAAACCACACACTACTGTATACATTACATTTACATTTTAGGCATTTAGCAGACGCTCTTATCCAGAGCGACTTACAGTTTACATTTCTTTACATATCATACATTTATACGGCTGGATATTTTACTGAAGCAATTTAGGTTAAGTACCTTGCTCAAGGGTACAACAGCGGTGCCCCACCTGGGAACTGAACCTGCAACCTCTCAGTTACAAGCCCAGCTTCCTAACCATTACACTACACTGCCAGCCTATAGTATACTAAACACTATTGTAAACCACACACTATTGTAAACTACACTACTAGCACACTACTGTAAACACCACAGTAAACCACACACTACTGTATACTAGACACTACTGTAAACACCACACTAGTGTATACTACACACTACTGTAAACCACATACTGTAAACTACGCACAACTGCAAATCACACACTAGTGTATACTACACACTACTTTAAACGCACTAATGTACACTACACACTACTGTAAACACACTACTGTAAACAACACACTATACTACTGTAAACTACGCACTACTGTAAACCCACTACTGTAAACAACACACTACTGTATACTATACACTACTGTAAACACACTACTATAAACAACACATTACTGTACACTACACTACTGTACACCACACACTGCTGTAAACACCACACCTACTGTAAACCAGTGTGACTGAGCAGAGTGACTGAGCAGTCCTGCACTCTGGGGAAAGGGTTATGAGGCAAAACGGCCATTGGGGAAACTGCACCATACCCACCTAACAGCAGTTTCCTGACCGTCCCTGTAGATGTGCATCCGGCCCACAAATCTGCGGAGGAAACAGAGCTTATATCGCTCCTCCACGTTCCATGAGGTTTCAATAAACCGAAGACCAGATCGGATTCATCAGAGGACTGATATTCCAGCTACCTCCCAAATCCTGCATGTAATGAGGTAAACTGTACCATCTGATAGACGAGCCATTGATGCAATTGCACATTTGGACAGTAGGTGGCACCAAAACACCAACTCATGCAGTGTCAGCATCCTCTGTGCCATAAAAGCTGAACATGTCAAAAGCGTACACATTTAAAGGAAAACAAAAAAATGATACTGACACTGAAACTGAAAAATCATAGAAAGAATGACAGCAAGAAACAATATTTCTCACTGAACAGACACAGCTTGTTTAAAAAGCCTATAAAGGCTACCACGCTATAATGTATGTCAGACTTTCCCCTGTTAAGAGGCATTTGTGGAATTTAGTCTCATAAATTCAGTCCCAAAATAAAAATCCACTTCCTTTCTTGAGGCACATGAAAATGCTATGTTATGTTATGATCTTTAATTTTTCTGTAATCTTGTTTGAGTTTTTAAAAATCTTTTCCCGGCACCGTTTGGCCGAATGCTGGATCCCCATATCCAGCAAACGCTGCGACATGACTCGGTAGACCTTCTCGTTCCGAATGCTGGACTCCAGATCTCATTGAATTTGGTCTTCCGAACAAACACTGATGAGGGCACCTTAAGACCAGACCAAACTTTCCATGTTTCTTCTTGTTGTTGTTCTGGAACGCAATCTTCTCCCGGTGTTGTGATATTTAAAAATGGCGGTTGTGTCTGAGATTTGGCGTGATGATTCTGTGATGATTGCGCTTGACCAATCAATGGTCTGCAGTATCGATAGCTCCACCCTTAGGTCTCTGTTCGGCTCGCTAGTACCCTGCCAAGAGCAGTAACTATTCAGCATGGATACTTAGGTTCGGTCTAATTCGCTTGGCAGTGGAAAAAGCGACAAAATGTGGGACCATGGATTGGTTACCATGCTGTTACGTACCGTATTGTGCGGTGGAAAAACGCCATATTTGATCGTGTTTCCCTGCTCAGCAGCTGATTATCAGATGGTGAGATAATGGCAGGGCCTCCACTAGGGTGTTTTTAAAAAATGAATAAAAAATAAAACAATTCCCTATATCATCCTAGCCCCCACCCTGTGTGAAAACAGCCACAAGGAAGTGCTTGTTTCACACAGTGAGATAAACACCTTAGAAAAGGAAGGAAGCAGTGCATGTAAGCTGCCTCTTAAACATATAGGCACACACAAATAACCTACTTGTAGAGGTCTGGCTGGGGCTGTTCACACACAATGGTAGCATTAAGTGATTCCAGATCCTTCTCAGTGTCAGGGACTGTGTAGTGGGTCTACAGGGGAGAGGGACATACAGAGAGAGAGAGAGAGAGAGACAGAGAGAGAAAGAAAGAGAGACAGGGGCGGGTAGGGTGGGGGAGGGAGGGAGGGAGCAAATTATAACACTGCAAATAAAGTACTACACCACCTATTTTTGACAGGAACACAACCGTGCGAGATAAGCTCGAGCACCACCTGGACCTAAATAGACAGTGGGCTACAGCTGAGTGTTTGACCACAGTGTCTGAAAATAATCAAACAACGTTGACGAGCCGCAGACACAATGGGCCTCATTTATCAAGCAACATATGAACACAATTTCTGGTAATTCCTTCATACCGACATTTGCACATAAAAATTGGGATTTATCAAAGTTTTCGGCAGTCCAACTTGTTCGGACGTGCGAAGGAAATTTTCGAAAACCTGAGACCACGCGCAGTGTGTGTAGACTCTGCAGTTCGTCTTTTAACTCAAATCTTTCACTTTTATTGATGAAATTGGTCATTAAATAGGCTTCTTTGTCCTGAAATACTGAAATATCATAAAGAAAGACAAATGATAAAGAAACTAAAATAAATTGGTTGCGAATACTATTTTAATTAAGTTTAAAAAGGTTTGAAATTAGTAATAGCATTACAAAGAGTTACTATGACTTAATAATTGCATTGATGTGGAATACTATTTAAAGGGCCAAAATGCTGTAAAGTCCAAGCTTGCAATGGCAGACCGTGCGCTATTAGAGGAATTGGCGAGAACGCTTCGGCGGGACCGCATTTTCAGGGACTGGTCTGACTTTTTTGCCGAGGATGTCGAGTGACTCATGAGCTGGTTCTGGTTCCCTAGAACCCTTCTGTTGAGGCTGTGCAACATCTTGGAGCCAGACTTAACGAGGGAAACAATGCGATTTTCTTATGGTTGAAGCCAAGTGCCTTCAAACGTTTGATAAATGCGGCGGCAGTTGTTAGTTCGTACAATTCTACGGGGAAACTTACGTGCATATTTACGAAATTATCTATAAATGAGCGGAACCTGAAGCAGACCGCCAGAACTCATCTCGTACGGCAACGCACGGACTGTTTGTTGCAGGACGCGGCGGGCGCGGCACCTTGTGGTTGGACTCCCCGTCCAGGTTGGCCGTGGTGACGAAGCAGGTTTCATCGTCGCGACTGGACTGCAGCAGGATCAGGTCGCAGGGGAAGGTCTCCTCCGCTGCCACCTCGATGACGTCGCCCACCTGCACACACGCAGACGCCTCACAACCAGTCCGTCAGACGCAGACACCCAGAGCACAGAAACGGGGCTCACCGCTACATCGCCTTATGCAGAAGGCCCTAAAGTCCCCGCAGCGCCGTGTGCTCGCAGCACTTGTTCTACGATTGGCCTCTTCCACTTACGAATTGTCATCACCACTGCTTACATGCTTAATACTGCTTTTTGTAATATGTATCTATGTTGACGTCTGTCCAAAAAAAACCTACTAACTAACAAGTATGTTATGTAGCTGCCAACAATGAAGTCTATTGCTGTATTACTACACTGATCTCTTGGGTGAACAGTGATTGATCTTACCATATATTAATGTACATCTTGTAAGTCGCTCTGGATAAGAACGTCTGTTAAATGCCAAAATGTAAATGTAAATTGTACCTGAACTCCAAAGGTATGAAAACACGACGCCGCGCATCACATTAGCACTTTCACAAAGTTTACGCTGGCGGTTTCACTCGTGCTTACATAACCCATAAACGCGCATCCCACACGGTTTACGAACCGAGAAGGCCGCAGCAGGAATCTGAATTCTAAAATTCTTATTTGGCAGTCGGGATGAAGCGGTAGTCCTTGTGTTTTTCCCAAAACGGGCTGTGCATGATTGCGCCACCCACATGCGTTCGGAGATACCGGCACGAGTCGAGTGTCTCTCCCAAACACTGTGGGGATATTTGTTCCCCATGACACCGAAGGGTACCTTGATCTTCTCACTGTCCTTCCTGCACGGGCTCTTGCCGTCCTCCAGCACCGTCACCGGGTACTTGTTTACCTCGTTGTCAGCCTTGTGACGCAGCCAGTCCTCGTAACCCTAAAGACAGAGAGGGAGAGGGGGAGAGAGAGGAGAAGAGAAGAGAATGAGGAAGAGGGAGAGAGAGAGAGAGAGAGAGAGAGAGAGAGAGAGACAAAAACACAGATAAACAAAGACCAATTATGGTACATGAGCCAATTTCACGTATACGTCTTTTAGGTGTAGAATGTTCCTCCTATCTTCGTTATGTACGCTCTTTTAATTGTAATATACTTTGTTCGTGCTTATTTGTTATTATCGTTTGCTGTTTGAATATGCTTTGTCAACATGAGTGTGTCCTTGCTATGCCAATAAAGCCGACGGAATGGAATTGAGAAAGCGCCTGACACACCGACAGACAGACAGACAGAGAGAGAGAGAGAGGGCGGTTGACTGCAGAGGCTGTGTTGGCCTTGCACAAGGTCTGACTCGAAGATCTACAAATGCTCCCCATGGCGACTGACTTCAAAGGCCCTGCTCAAGGCACTGTGGAGCAGACGCAACGGCGAGACGCCTCCCTGTGCACAGCACACGTCCGGAGAAGTCTCCATTATGCGTTTCGAAAGATCTGCTTCCAGGCTACGCGGGGGCCAACTCCCAAAAAACACCCCTGACTGGAGCGGCGGGAGGCCCTTTTTATTCAATGTAGTCCTTTGTGAAAGACTTCCTCACCATTTAGAAATGTTTCCTGAGTATGAATCGCTGTGCCTTCTGGCCACGACAGAAAACAATAGAAAAAAGTCAACATTTAAGAAAATGAAGTACAGGGAGAGGCTGCAAAACGGTGTGGGAGGGAAGGATGGAGAGGGAGAGGGAGCACAGACAGACACACGGGCGGACCTTTGCGTGACCTTTGTGGGAGGTCGGCAGGGCGACAGAGTGTTCTCACCTGTTTGATGGCCGTCACCGTGATCACGAAAAACAAGGGCAGGCCGCTGGTAACGGGGCTGGTGGGCGTGTCCACTATCACCTGTGGAAACAGACAGAAAACGGCGTAGTCAGTCAGGGCAGGCAGCACAACTTTAAACAGGTGGACGGACACTGACAAACTAGAAACACTCACCAAAGAAAAGGTTTTGTTGGAGTGGATTCACTACAACTGTAATCAAACGCAAGCGTACTTCCTGCAGAGCCTCCATTTGCCACTTTCAGTCTTGACCTCTAGTGGCAAATAATAATAATAGCATTGAAGTGGATGGCTAAACACTACCCCCTCGGAACAAACGTATCAAAGCACACCGCAAGAGTGTTTTAGTTTCATCAACGCATCTTTCCTGCACCAATGTGTGCATGACTGCACATGCACGCTGCAACTGAACGGCGAGGTGCTTTATTGCCTGCGTTATCAGGACAGCATTTTGTGAAAGGTCATACTCGTGCCTGGGCTCTTGAATTCACGAACGGTAAAATTTTGCCATAATTGTGGACATATTAAACACGCCCCATGATGCCAGGGAGACCCAGTCTAATGAGATCTGAGATCAATGTCCAAACTGTGGCTCAGCGACAGCTTTTTGGGAGATGTGTACAAAGGGTGCAGGGTGGGAGTCATCTTGAAAAAAGCTACAACGGCTAATAAGAAAATGTCACTAAAAGTGGGGTCAGCCCTAATGTGGAGCCCTGGGAGAGATGTGCCGCAGCGTCACCACGGGTTCACCATGAGGGCTGGCCTATGGTCAGGCCTTTGCTCAGGGATACACAGCTGTGCTCTGCTGGGTCCAGTGTAGAGTGAAAAGAGTGAAAAGGCCAGTGAAACCTGGTGAGCGGCTCACCGACGTGTCCACACGCGCCACACTACCCGATCGCCGTGGTGACTGCAACACGGCCGCAGCCAAGTCAAGCCCCCCCTCCCCGAAACCCCTCTAAACCTGTCACGAGGCAGATTATCCACATGGACCCTGCACTGTGCGGGCACCAGGCCTCCCACTCCTCACTCCTGGCCCTTGGAGAACATCCCAGAGGACTCACACACGGAGCTGTGCGGGGCCGTCGCTGTACCTCGCAGGAGTCCAACAGGCTGGCGGGTCAGCTCCTTGTTAATGCCGTTCCCCCATTTACCCTGCGCTCACTAAAGCTAAGGCAGAGAGGCCGAAAACAAACCCAAACCTTCAAACCAAAACGTGTTCCGCCGAAGACACTCGGCACGGAAGCGGAGCGGCGCAAGGCTAAACGGTCAAGTTGAACGGGCGCGTGGTGACCGTGAACGCCATGTTGCCCGGCGAGGGTCGGCCGTCGATAGTTTACGCAGCCGTTAAAAGAGTCCATGGTGGCACCACACAGAAAGGGAGGAGCATGCGGGGTCGTCACATATTCGCAGGCTTCGGTCACGAGCCGGAATAGTGCTCCGCTCTCAATATGGACGCCCTAGATACCGGCGAGGCCACGCACAAACAAGGTCCCCGCTGCCTACGGGTGATCCCCCACAGAGCTGGGTGAAGCCCAGTTTGCTCGGGGGTGACACCGTGAGCTCTTCTTCTTCCTCGGTGACAGAGGTCTTTAAGAGCTGTCACTTTGGCACAATGAGACAGGGATGAGCCTGCCAACCAAAACTCTCCCTCCCCCCTGTACGAGTGTGAGCTGCCTATTAGGGATGCGGTTCGAAGCCCGTCTCTGCCAGTCCTGGCCATCAGCCCCGATCAGGAGCGGCGTTTGGCTGTCAGCTCCTGAGGGAGGGGGGAAGGTGGTCGTCACGAACTCGCTCTGAAGCACGTAAGGGTGTCTCCAGAAAGGGGGTCATGAGGTCCGTCTCGAAGGAGGCGGATCATCGCCGGCCTCGGAGAGTGGCTTGGCCTGTAGAGACGGGCAGTGAGTCCATGGGGGAGGGTTAATCGAAATAAAGAGGGTATAATTGGCTTCCAAATTGGGGAGAAAAAACGGGGAACAAAATTTCTATTAAAAACAAAAAAAACAACTCACTTCTTTTGAAAAAAAAAAGAGCCTTTAGTCTTAAGGTGATAGCCAGGCTTTTAGTTTTTTGCTTAGCTCATTAAATGGCATGTTTAAATGCATTTATGGGTTCACAGTTTAAATGAACCTTAAAACCAATCTTAAGGAGGAGAACAGTGTTTTATGCTGCACTGCTTATGGCTGGCTAATGTACTAATAAACACACTAAATGCTTAATGAACAGATGTTCCTCTTTACGGTGTAGAGCACATAAGGGCACTTTTAATTGATCTAGTTAGCTTGGTGGGTGGAACAAACCAAATTGAGGACAGGAATTTGTGCTCGACGGAAAATTTCAACATCGTCATACAGTTCGGTGTGCTAATTACAAATGGCTCGCAGATAACAGCAGGTCTTTTCCTTACTGAGAAACATGAACTGTCCTTATCTGTACACTTTGTGAGAACACATCCTTGCCAATCTGCCTTACTCCACCCAGCACAGTTCGCCAAGTCAGATCTAGGTGTAAAAGAGCAGGTAGACTGGTGTACTTTCAGCCCTGTTCAGGTGTGCTTGAGGTGGGTGGAGAGGTGAGTGTAAAGTCTCAGTGCTGCTCTAGGCCCTGACGCTAATGAAAGCCACAGAATGGGGGCGTCGGACATTATTTATCAATTGATCAATCGCATTGATTAAGCAGCCAGCTGGAGAGAGCAGGGCCCGGGCCCCCCTCTCTGACCGCAGCCCTGAAGACAGCCGCAGCAGGGCAGTTCTGGGGACAGAGCGTCCTGCAGGCTCCCTGACACCAGTCCTCTCACGCCCATCCTGCAGGTACAAGACCCCCCTCTTCAGCACGTGGCTGCGCTCAGACACGCCCAACATGTGAGCACGGCGGAGGATAAACGCTCGCACACTCTGATAAGTTGCAGGCGGGCCGGGACACAAGGTGGCTGCGGCTCCTCCCTGACATGGGGCAGGCAGCCCGTGTCTGCTCACGTCCCCCTCGCGTCCCCCTCTGTGGGAGTGACGATCGTCTTTGGGAAAGAGCGGAGCTTTTTAAAAGGCATAATTCTGTCTCTCAGAATGTGCGGAGGACGCCCCTGGTGGCTGACGTCAGCAGCGCAGCCTCTTCTGCGGAGGAGGGCTGAAAGTGCTGGAGATTTGGGAGTCAACATCAACCGGCAAGAAAATCAAATGCATCTATTTATGTCCCCTGCCTGTGACTCTGGGGCCTGAAATGATGGGTAGAGCATGTGCGCGTGTGTGTACGGGCATGCGTGTGTGCCTGTGTGTGTGCGAGTGTGAGTGTGCGTGCCTGTGCGTGCGTGTGTGTGTGTGCGTGCCTGTGTGTGTGTGTGTGTGTGTGTGTGTGTGCGAGTGTGCGTGCATGTGTGTGCCTGTGTGTGTGTGTCTGCATGCGTGTGTGTATGTATGTGGGTGTGTGTGTGTATTCACCTCGTTTTGGATATTCCCTTTTCTGCACACAGTGTGCGGGTTCTACCTTCATTTATTTATAGTGGCTATTGCAGCTTTTGAACCTACGCACCTGTGGCTACAACATGTGGTAGGCGCGGCTTCACCTCTTTACAACGATTTTGTGTTCTGTATGTGCCTGTGCATGCGTCTGTGTGTTCTGTGTGTGTGTGTGTGTGTGTGTGTGTGCGTGCCTGTGTGTGCGTGGGCATGCGTGTGTGCCTGTGTGTGTACGAGTGTGAGTGTGCGTGCGTGTGTGTGTGCGTGCGTGTATGTGTCTGTGTGTGTGTGTGTGTGCGTGCGTGAGTGCGTGCGTCTCCTCTATAATAGCACAGCGTGCAGTTTGGATAAAGAGCGTCTCCAGAGAGAACCTGGATTAGTGGAGAGTCGCCAGTCGAATACCGGGCAGGGTAAACACCAGCAGCAGACTGATGAACTCACACATAGGCTAAATAACCACTCTAATTTCACAGAGGAATTCTGACAGTTCAGATCCTGTCTACCTCAGCCATGAACACTATCCCGCAGTAACAGACACACACAAACACACACAAACACAAACAAACACTGAATTCTGCAATCAGACGGATGGACGGATGCACCCACACACACACACAAATTCCCTGCCACACTTGACTCACCTGGACAAGGAATATAATCAGGAAGTAGAAATTGGCGATTCTTCTGAACTGCTCGAACAGGTTCTTGGGCAAAAAGTTCCAAACTGTGTACTGCAAAGCAAAAAAAGAGGTGGATAAGAGCAAATATACACCAAAAAAACAAATATACTGTCACAGGTCACTAGGCAATATTTGCAGAGAAATAATTTACTGTCATATGAATGCAGTGGTTATACTTTCCCTGACATATCTAGGCTGGTGCTGTCGAACACAGCTGGGTGAATATAATAAGACAAAGTGACTAAAGCCTGTCACAGGACTGAGTGTTTCTGCTCCGATATTGACGTGTTTTTGACTTCAATAGCGCCCAGCCTCCCTCATCTCCCTCCATGACCCGGGACGACGCCGGGCCTGGGCCCGCAGGTATCTCACCGACTCGGATTAGCAACTTATCTCCCCGATTCCTCCTGCAGTGAACAGAGAGCCGATTACCTTATCAAGCTGAGAGCAGATCCTTTAAGTGGGCCAGACTGCTGATACCGCCGCACCTTAAGCATCACTTGAGCTGTCGAACCCTGAGCCAGTGAAGGAGACTAAACAATGCTGAGCTGGTGACTGTCGAACCTGCAGTCGCCAGCACCCTCCAGGTCACATTACCAGAGCACAAATACGGCATCATGAAAACGGAGACACAGGTACACTTATTCACGTTTTTATCATGATATTATTGGAGGCTCATTCATTAGAGGACAGTCGTTAATAACTGTGCCCCAAACGGGGGAGGGGGGAGGGAGACAGAGGAAGGTGGGGAGGGGGACAGATGGAGGGGGAGAGTGAGACAGAGGAAGGGGGAGAGTGACACAGAGTAAGGGGGAGAGGGAGAGAGAGGTAGGGGGGGAAGGGGACCGATGGAGGGGGAGAGTGAGACAGAGGAAGGGGGAGAGTGAGACAGAGTGAGGGGGAGAGGGAGAGAGAGTGAGAGGCAGAGGGAGACAGAGTGAGGGGGAAAGTGAGCCCTTGCAGTGCATAGGAAGAAAACGTAAAAGATCTTAGGGATTCACCCCATGAAATGAAACATTGGAACACGGTGGAGGTGACATACATCTCAAGACTGAAATGAAAGGCCTTAAAAAAGGTAAAGGATCGGTGAACACGCCCTGGCAGACTGGAGACCGGCCAACGCCCAGGACCTGGAGAGGACACACTGTGCTGGAACCGCAGCCAACGAGAGATCGAGACCTCGCCACAAAAGTGAGAGAATAAGAAAATGTACTTTTACTAGAGACGGGGGGGGCACAGAGAGAGAGAGAGGGGGAGAGAGACAGACAGGTGGGGCTGGGCAGAGAGAGAGAGAGAGAGAGAGAAAGAAAGAGGGAGAGAGACAGAGATAGAGACAGAGACAGAGTGAGAGAAGTAAGGGTAGGATGGAGGAAGGGAGAGAGAGGGAGGGAGGGGTAGGATGATTGACAGCACACACAGGGTAGAGTGTAAGTACTGCAGTGAGTACTCCAGCGGAGGCAGTAAGGGGGGGCTGCTGAGGGTAATTAAGTGTGTTTACACTGACTTGCTGGAGAGGAATCGATTGGCCAATCAGCAGTGGGACCCACAGCAACACCCCCCCCCCCCCCCCCCACCCCCTGCTCCGCTCCGCACCCCCCATCCTGCTGCTACAGGGGTAGACAGATTTTAGAAAGCCCTGTGGAACATAGTTAATCACCACCCTAGCAGCACCTCCACAGCGACTCCTGTGAATTTCACCAGTGCGTCACGCCCGTTCTGACAGACACCAGACCGTCCTCCACTGGGGGGGGGGCACACAAAATGGAAGCCGAGAGAGATAGAAAAGACAGAAAACATGCGGGAGAGTGGGATAAAAGAAAGGGTGTGATAGAAAGTGGAATAGGGGGAGAGTAACATTTTAATTCGAGAGGCCGGTCGGTTTCACGAGGCGGTGCAAGACTCCAGTGGTGTATACGGACTATCCTGGCTCACCTGAGCCTTTTGGGTAACCCTCAATTAGCAGGAGCGGCCGACTCGGCTCCCTGTCCAGGCAGCTACCGACAGCAGCGGACTTGTAACTGAAATGGCCTGAGAAGTCCCACTTCACCTACAGACCGTGCCAGCACTGAAGACAGCCCCCAGAGTGCAGGAGCGCGAAGGCAGGGAGAGGTCGCTGCCGCCCTACCTTGGACGACACGATCCTGTTGTCACAGAATTTGGGCTGGATGAAGGCGTCCGTGGCCGGGCAGGGCTGCCGTCCCATGTGGATGGTCCGACTGTCCACCCTCTTCTCATCTCCACCGAACTGCAGAGAGGAGCACAGCAACAGCACACTTAGCCCACAGCTTACAGTGCAGCCCACGGCCCGAATTGTAGAACACAACCGGCTTTGCATTCAACAGCAATCTGATCTGCAATGGGAATCTACACATTCCCATGTTAATTCCTCAGACGTAAGATGCTAAGTGCACATCCCCTATAATCATATATGTATAATATATGCCACCTAGCAGACGCTTTTTATCCAAAGCAACTTACAGTAGTGAACGCATATGTTCTTCAGTATGTGGTCCCGATAGGAATCGAACCCAAAGTTTGCTGTGCTCTGTGCTCTGTCAGCACTGTGCTCTACCATTTTACATTACAGAAAGGGAGGGGGAGAGGGAGAGAGAGGTAGGGGGGGAGGGTGACAGATGGAGGGGGAGAATGAGAGAGAGTGAGGGGCAGAGGGAGACAGAGTGAGAGTGAGGGGGACAGAGGGAGGGGGAGAGGAAGAAAGAGGGAGGGGGAGAAGGAGATTGAGCGAGGGGGAGAAGGAGATAGAGCAAGGGGGAGAGGGAGATAGAGGGAGGGGGAGAGGGAGATGGAGGGAGGGGGAGAGGGACATAGAGGGAGGGGGAAAGGGAGAGAGAGTGAGGGGAAAGGGAGAGAGAGTGAGGGAGAAAGTGAGCCCTTGCAGTGCATAGGAATAAAACAAAACATTTGTGAAAGTAAAAAAAAAAAAAGAAATAACAAGATCTCAGGGAGCCGGATTCACCCCATGAAATGAAACATTGGAACATGGTGGAGGCGACATACATCTCAAGTTCAACTTGGCCGAGCAGGAGACGGAAGAGGAAGCCTGTCTGCGCAATAATGCTCACATCAACGCTCGCAGCTGAAAGGTGGCTGAAAATATTTAAATCAGCCGTCCAATCAATCACTGTATGGCAGTTCAGCACACACTGGAAACTTCAAATGGGTAGTGAATTAACTAAAAGAGAAAGTAAATTGGTATTTTTATGATATGAAGAGAAAACTGAAATAGAGACAAAACCACAAAACAAAACAAAACCACTCTTAAACTGCCTCTACTGTGCTCTACCATTTTACATTACATTGACATTTTAAGCACTTAGCAGATGCTCTTATCCAGAGCGACTTACAAGATGTGCATAAATACATGGTAGAACCACACAGAACGCACAGAACCACACAGAACCCCTGAGCACGGTTGCACTGAAAGTAATACAGAAAAACTCATTTGTTTCTACTTCACATCTGTGTGGAGCTTCATGTGAACGCGTCATACGGACGCACTGGATGTTATGGTGCATGAGTAAACAGGGACATGAAATCACAACATCATCAGGGATATGAAATCACGACATCATCAGGGATGTGAAATCACAACATCATCAGGGACATGAAATCACAACATCATCAGGAATACAAAATCACGACATCAGGGATGTGAAATCACGACATCATCAGGGACGTGAAATCATGACATCATCAGGGATGTGAAATCACAACATCATCAGGTATATGAAATCACAACATCATCAGGGACGTGAAATCCTTTCACTATGTAAACTACCAGGGAGCACACAGGGACCTTGTAACCTTTGTTACGGTCATGGCGTAGACTGCTCATCTTTCCAGACCTGGACTTGTGGTTGCTCTGCCGCTGGATGGTACTTCACTGCACAATGAGAGCGAGTGAGATTACTGTGGCGGCTTTATAAACCAAAGAGGCTGAAGCACAACAAGGGTCTCTGAGGCTTAAGCGGGCAAAAAAAACTAAATAAAAAACACAAAACACTGTGTGCTGGGCATTGTGTGTCCGTGCATAATGGCCCACTTTGTGCTGAAGATGCCCGCGGGTACGACATCCGGAATCACAGGGGCTCCTAGGCCCAGCGCTCTCCAGCTTTCTGCAGGAATTACATCACCCCTGAGCTCGGTCCCAGCACACAGCAGGCCCCTCTCATCCTCAACAACATGAGCTCTTTGATTTCAGGAACCCTTCTGAGAACATTCATCTTATATGCTTTTCTTCAAAGAAAACTAGAAGCAGGACACGTGTATTTATCTGAAGTAAATCAAATGTAGTTATTCACCCAGAGGCTGGTCTGTAGATTAGGCTCTCTTACTTTATAGCATCTGAGTGGACAGCAAAACATCACAAGTGTCTAACTAACTGTCCAAAAGGACATTTTGAGTGAGCCCCATGTGCCTACAATACAGGCCCCATGAGTCTACAATACAGCTTGGTGTTGAACTGTGTACCTAAACAGGCTCTCTGGGGTGGTGGGGGTGGGGGTGCTCATACGCCCTGAATGCACTCGATGACAATACATCCCACGTGGAGGTGTCCTATCTTCTTCATCGGGTCCCCTCCAAATTCTCCTTTATTGGGTCCCCCAAAACACACGAGGACAAATTCATGAAAATGTTTTAGGACCGTTTTGACATTGCGAACTTGTAACTTTCATAACTCTCCAATGTTCTTGTTGGAGTGTACAAATGCAAAAAAAATAAAAATAATTTCATTAATTAAAAAATGTAAAACGTGGCGGAACTTGCACCTAACAAAGCCGTTTTACAGGCTTTGAAAAGCCTTTTTTTCCTTGTTTATGGGAAAAATAACTATTTAAGTTTGGGCAGTGTGCTGCAATATTCACTGCAGGAAAGAGTGCAATGAATGACTAGTTTGTAACCCCTTCACCCGTTTTGTTTTTAAGCTGTGCATCTCTCTCTCTCTCTCTCTCTCTCTCTCTCTCTCTCTCTCTCTCTCTCTCTCTCTCTCTCTCTCTCTCTCTCTCTCTCTCTCTCGCTCTCCCTCCCTCAGAGTCATTACCCATAAGAGCAACATCGCTTCAAGGTTGCAGCCCCTCTAAGTAAACACAGACGGGCTCGAAGATAAATCACGGTTACTGTGCAACAACAGGCCGGGCTCTCTCTCACCACAGCCTGGCTGCGTCTGAAGACACGCCCCGCAGATAAACGGACATTAACACGCAAACTCAAGCGCCCAAAATCGAGCTCTTCATCAAGGTTGGGAGTCCGTGTCCATTGACGAAGCCCTTGGACGTGCGTGGACATCAACACTGCTGATCGGCCATCCATTTTGAAGGAAGCTTTAGTATTGGATCATTTGAAGGTTAAACCAATGGGTGCAATTCCGTTCCACTGGAATGTCACATTACTGCAACACGCTTCTCAAAATCTGTACAAAATAGGCTACATGTACAAGGCCAAGTGATAGTGGAGTTGGTGTGGAAACATCTTTCCATCCCACGTAAAATGTCATACTATTCAATTACACTCTGTAAAACACAAGACTTACTCAAAGTAAAGATCATTCAATTATCAATTCTCCTTGATTAAAATCACTACCCACTGCAGAAATAAAGAAATCAATAAGGTCGCCACAGCCTTCTCAACACGGCTAAGATGCAATTGCTTGGAAATAATCAGTGCATAGAAACTGAAGGTCCTTGAAACGTTACAATACTAAAATAGGCTTTAGGAGGATTATGTTTACATAATAAAGTGGCCTTGGCAAGAGGCTTGGCTTAGGAAACAAAGAACCCATCACACTGAAACACCAGAGCAGAAACCGAGGGTCACTGGCCACCATGAACAGTATAAAAAATCTTTTTAAAAAATCTTTAAAACTTCAATGTGAAATTCAATGTTTTTCCCATACGTAAAGTATGATATATTAAATTGTGTGCCTCTCTGCTCTGCCTCTCTTGTTGCCAGGCACAATCAGTACTAGCACGATCAGAGTTTGATTCCGGACTATAAGGTATAGAACTGTGCCAAGGGCTAGAGCAGGGGTGGGCAATCTTACCCTGTGTGGGCCGGTGTGGGTGCAGGCTTTTGTTCCAACTGAACAGTGACACACCTGATTCCACTAATCAAAGCCCTGGTTGAAGACTTTGATTAGCTGATTAGTCAAATCAGGTGAGCTACTGCTCGGCTGGAACAAAAGCCTGCACCCACACTGGCCCACACAGGGTAAGATTTCCCACCCCTGGGCTAGAGCTTTAGCTGGACACGCAAAATGATACCCGCAAAGGCTATATTGACATTTTTGTACTTCTTTGTGTATTACCAAATGTGTCCTGTTTCAGTCTAATGAATAACTGGTATAAAAATTAATTTAAATAATTTTCAAAGAAATGCCTGCAATAGTCAACACTTTTTCGGACTTAAGGCTGATCTTACAAACGGGGCAACAGCAAGCCTCCTAGCGCTACAGACAAAATTGATACTGGTGAAACTACCGATTGTGATTCTTTTTTGATTCCTAGTTCCATTTCCACAACGCTGAAGGAGTCTGGTCTCGTCCGACACATGGGCCTGCCTACACCCGCACTGCTCAAACTCTGTCCCTTGACAACAGTGGAGAGAGCAAACAAAACGAAATACCAAGCTGCTTTAGACGGCAACTTTGTTTCTGACAACCTCTTCATTTTTCGTTTTTTGTGTATTATTTGGGAGTAGCAGTGCACGGTTACCGTTGCGACTGGCGGGTGGAAAATCATCCCCTCGCGCGCAGGACAACCTGCAATAATCCTTACTCAATTAGAGCCCCCGTCTCTGACAGCGCACTAAATACAACAACCTCGAAAAAGGGGGGAATCTCCATTTCACTGGCTGAAATTGTGAAACGTTTTCTCATGAGATTTATTTTCCGGGTCGTCTTTTACCCTTCTTTTTTCTTGTTGTATTTTGTGTCGTGTTCCTCTTTTTCTCAGATTTCCAGACGTCAAACAACCGCTAAGTAAGATTCCTGCGCAGTCCTTACACAACACCTCAGCACTGTTCCCCCAGCATCGGAAGTCACTCTGACACAGACAGGTCGCGCCGTTTCGTTATAAAGGGGAGAGACAGGAGACGGGGTGTGATGTGACTGCCGTACAGCGTGGGCAGGATTAGAGAACCTCAGCCTTGGCACAGCACAAACAGCTCGTGGCACAACTCCCTCCCATACACGGCTCCGCAGAAAAGCATCGCCGAGGTCATTAAGGACACACCTGATCTGGGCACCTGCCCTTCACCCAGGACAACGCCTTATCTCTAAACGGTAGCGCGGTTCAGCAAAACGACCAGGGTGTTTACGTGTAAACTGGAACCTTTTCCCAAACCAAGGGCCAAGAACAGCATAAACAGCAGGGACACAGCAGTTACAGGGGTGGTTGCCCATCACAAGCTTGCATCAGACTCGCTGGATTATATCCTCAACTTCTTGTATTTGCATCACTTACACATTTTAACAACCGCGCACTGACTTGTTACAACAGTGACGAGAACCGTGCAGGTCTCGGGAGCCAATCTCTTCCACCGTGCTTGCCCTACTCCACCCAGAGCGGCCAGACTCCCTCAGTAAAGGGGAGAGACCATCCCCCCGGCTGCAGTTACAAAATGGCCTCCCCCCACCAGGATGGTGTGATTCATCGCAGATGTTGGGTTGGGTACAGTGAAGCCAATCAGCTCTAGCACCAACCACAGTGAATAACAACACACATGGGATGGTTGGCTCTGGCTACCACAAACAAAGATCATCAAGTTCTGACCTATTTGGCAGTAGAGGGTTTAGGCTTTTTTTGGCTTTGCCGGGGCTCGCCTTGGGAGTTTGAAGAGGAAATAGATGCAAAGAATGTGGGCCCTGGGCCAGGGACTGGCCAAGGCAAAGATGTCGTAGGCAAATAAACACAAAGCACAAAGTTATGTAAAAAAGGCAGTTTATCTGCCTAAGCTTAACGGCATGGTAATCTTTGTGAAGTACAGTGCGTGCCTGCCGGAGCAGAAGAGCCAGCTTGGTGTTTTAAGTGTACACCCCAAACCATGATCTGTCGGCAAGAACTGAAATTCGAAATAAATGTGCTCGTGGAAATTCAACTCAAATGTAGTCCGCCATTGGCCAACTTTTACATGCAAATGGTAGTGACCTCTTTCCGTACAACAAAATGCAGTGCGGAAAATGCCTTCAATTTAATGGACTCTGTTTAACACAGCAGCTTCACTTCCATTCTAAAAGTGAAAATGTTTTAAATTAAAATCCTTTTTGTGCTATTTTTGGACTTTCAGTGTAATGGCCGTCGCAACAGCCTCTCACCACTGCACTAAACCACAAACAGAAAAAGGCCAACTTGATCAAAGAACCAAACCAAACCTGGCTGCACAAAAACCCAGACAGAAACATGATCAATGTGATCAAAGAACTAAACAGGGCCAATATGTCAGTCCTTATTCAGTCATAAATTCAGACCTTTTATTGCGATGAGTCATTAACATAACCAAAGCCCAATAATCCCTCATTGTAAAAAAAACAAAGAAAAGAAACTATAATATTGGCACAGACTAATATGAACACAGGGCAACAAAGAAACCTTGGTCTTTAGTACCTTCACTAGAAGACACAACATTTAGATGACAAAGAGAACAAAGATCATTGCTTCACGAGCCATTCCTAAACATCAGCCCTGTACACCGAAATGGCACAATTACACTGTGTTAGTGTAGCTGATGAGTTTGGATAAATGGTGTACACGCGCAAAACACAGTATAAGTAGCATTGGCCACAATGAAGTCTATGAATAGGTAACCTCCCCTCGCCCCTTCAAAGACAACATGCTCAGTGAACGTTGGCACCATCTTTGCACCATCAGCACAACCACAATCTTCAGAAAATGACTGCTAACTTTTTGTTGGTCTGTTCTGGGAGCTGAGCGGTCCTGAGGCCTTCCTGTTGATAAGGACCATTTGAGGCACTCTGGGTTGCCTGAGCCTGACATCAGATTTTCACACAAAATCATTTACTCTATTCGCACAACCCAACCCTTTGGAGGAGAAGGTCATTTCCTGGAGGAGGCCCACATCAAACACAGTGAACCTGCATTTCTAATAAAAACAGAAGTTGGAAATACTGTAAAAAATGTTTTTTTTTACAAAAAAAAAAAAAAAAAAAAAAGCAAGTCCCCAAATCTGAGAATTTAATCAGAATTTGCCCTCGACTTTGACCCCTGGTTCACAGACAGAGCACAGCCATCGCCAACGTTAACATCGCTGAGCTGTACTGAACACTTCCATTTCACTGCGAGTCAAAGCTTAAGGACAGTGTTGACTGAATCCAGCCCTTTGACTTTCCAGATTTCCATGACTGCACTCAGCGCACCTGTTCAGTCCTACTCATGCAGTAGCTGTTGTCTGACTCACTCTGTATAAGCAGTGTTCTCTGACTCACTCTGTAGCAGCACTGTTCTCTGACTCACTCTGTATCAGCACTGTTCTCTGACTCACTCTGTATCAGCACTGTTCTCTGACGCAACTCTGTAGCAGCAGTGTTCGATGACTCACTCTCTATAAGCACTGTTCTCTGACTCACTATCAACAGTGTTCTCTGACTCACTCTCTATCAGCACTGTTCTCTGACTCACTCTCTATCAGCACTGTTCTCTGACTCACTCTCTATCAGCACTGTTCTCTGACGCACTCTGTAGTAGCACTGTTCTCTGCCTCACTCTGTATAAGCACTGTTCTCTGACTCACTATCAGTAGTGTTCTCTGACTCACTCTGTGCAAGCAGTGTTCTCTGACTCACTCTGTATAAGCACTGTTCTCTGACTCACTCTCTATCAGCACTGTTCTCTGACTCACTCTGTATCAGCAAGGTTCTCTGACTCAGCAGCAGCAGGTGAGTGGCTCTGCTATCCCAGCTCTGCCCCACTGCAGTGCCTGCCACTCGTCGACAGCACATGGCAATTACGGCTTCCCCGTCTCTCAGGGACTTTTCCGCCACATGCAATCCCTCTCTCTTCTCTCCTCCCCACACAGTTTTCAACAGCGCCTGTTAATTCATTTCAGATACAAATTAAAAGGCAGAAACTCCCTGCGCGTAAGCCCTTCAGTGCCCCACTGCGCTGTTCAGATCACCTCCTCGTTGTTTTTGACTTGCTACCCTCTCATTTCTGAACAGCAGATGTATAAATAGTACCAGCGGCAGCCTGAACTTGCAAGGCTTGCTCTCCAACACTGCTATTGCGCGGAGCCTCTACTCTTTCAGCAGCAACAAACACAAATTGATCCTATATTTACACCGTCCCCCTTCAGTACAGACAGAAAGCACTATGAAGATGTACTAGTGCAATTTATTGGGAAAGTAGCCATTTATATTCCATGAATAAATAAAATCTGGCACCGCTTTACGACCAACGACATTGTAAATGCCGCAACTTCTACAGAGGCGGTGGAAAATTAGGAAAAACTCAAGGGGGATTTTTTTGTTAGACTACTCTAATCAGAAATATTTTATTAATGTTATTATTTGAGTGGAGAGTTTTCTATAGGCGGTAAAAAAAAAATGGTTTTCCATAATGTGATTTGGTGAGTAAGGGGGCAAATGGTCAACACTGCACTTACGAGAGAAAAAAACGGCTCCTTTGAAGAATCCCAAATTACAAACAGTATGTAAAAAGAAGGTGACGGGGGGAGATCCATGGCTTGTTCGGCAGATCCACAGAAAAAAATGATGTGTCGGCCTCGGAGATAGGGTGCTCCAGATCCTGTGCGTGCGCGTCGATGACTAAACTAATCCACCTGACTGCGCAGCGGGTTTCACCACCTCGCCCTGGCGAAGAGAGCGCTCCCTGAGATAGCGAGAGATATTTGCATCTTAATGCCAACAAGCTTAAGCATCTCGGCTCTGCCGCTTCGACAGTCAGTATCTTTAATAATGTGCCGAGCCAAGCCCACTGCAACTGCTATTCAATTAAGTATCCTGAACTCCGTTTCAGTGAGGGGGAACATAATTATTTTTTTTTTTAAACTGAATGTTTGTCATGGGAGCCCAAATAAATCCATCTGGTTTCTCCTTTCTCTCGCACGCTGTTGAGGTCTGCCTGCACGTTCCCTTGCAGTTGTTCGTGACCAGTGTGTCTCATTGTCCCAGTGGCTTTGCAGTGCTTGGAGCTTGTGCAGGAGAGTGATGCATTTAATGTGTGTGTGTGTGTGTGTGTGTATGTGTGGGTGTGTTTGCGTGTGTGTATGAGTGTGTGTGTGCGTGTGTGCGCATGTGTGTGTGCAGATGTCTCAGTCGATGCCCAAGTAGCGCTAGCGGGCTCTCCCTCTGGTGTCGGTGGAAGGAGAGGGTGATGCAGGAGGCAGGGATTTCAAAGCCGTCCTGCCAAAGGCTGGCACCCTCAGAGCTCCCGGGACACATGGAGAGAGTGCAGACACACGCAGGCACACTCACGCGCGCAGGCACACGCAGACACATGCTCCGGCCTTTCAGCATTCAGCTCACATCAGCTCGCAAGTCCTCTCTGATTAGCACCAATCGGTAAGCGCGGTGCGGGGAGTCTCAGGAAAGGGGGCGCTTCATGAATGTATGGATGAGGCAGATGCATTTTTAATGGAGCAGCCCTGGCGACGGGACGCGGGGCAGGCACGGTGTGAGCACTACGAGGAGAATCGCAAGGAAACGAAGCAGCTGAATAATTGAGGAGTACAAACCAGGAAAGCCGGCTGCGCAGGCGAGGACGAAAATTAACAACGGACGCTAGAGTTGCAGAAAGCAAATGTGTCCATCCACACACACACACACACACACACACACACACACACACACACACACACACACACACACACACACACACACACACACACACACACACACACACACACACACACACACACACACACACACACACACACACACACACACACACACACACACACACCGTGTCCAACTCTTAACCCCCTGAGGTCCGTGCTTAGCTCAGAGAAGGTTTGTGATTTTGGCATGGTCTGATATTTATCTCAATTTCATCAACTTAACACACACTTACTCCAAAGTGTTTGATATTTTTATTTGAAAGACAATCACAGCTACATTTATATGCCATCAATAGTTTGGTCAGTATCATATACAGCTTGTAAATAGATCTACAAACACACAAGTTATAAAGAGTAAATTTCTCTGCCGTCAGAAAAGTTGTGAAAGCACACACTAAACTATAGTGACGAATTGTTTTGCCAATGTGCGTTTGTTCATCAAGGTCTTGGTTATGTAAGGGTGTGAAAATAGTTAGCACATATGAGATCTAAATAGCTAAAAACCTGTTTTTATCAGAACTGGTCACATTTATTCAGGCTGTGGGAGGGCTATATGCTCATTTACTGAATATTCATGATCCACACCTGAAAGATCTGTCAGATGGGCCATCTCTCTCTCAAAGGCCATCAGACAAAGACATCTTGGAGAGTACGCATTCCTTGCGGCCAGTTTGCCAACATCCAGAGTCTGTTTGGCAGTGGGCACAGGCACATGAACAAAAGTAGTCTGTTTTCTGGGTTTAAGATATTTATCTTTAAACGTCTGTAGGAAAACGAAAGCAAAATCCGGAAAGACAAACAAAACAAAACAAAATAACCAACGATCAGGAACACACAAAACGTATCCAAAATCTCGGAATAAACTAAACGCTGGGAATCTAAACAACAATAAGCACACAAACAAACAAGTTCTCGAGAGGCAAGAAACATTAATCACAATAGGTATTATCAAGCTAAGCTAGATAATGTCCAAGCGCCGAAACAGAATGCCAGCTGGTTAAATATCCTCCCGTTAATTATTTGCAGCAGTCCGCAATGATTCTGATTGTTTCCGTATAGCGTCACAAGACGCGGAATTCATATATTTTCACGAGTATTTGAAAGCATGGTCAATAAAATAAATATCAGCATACACCGTCTGTTGCTGGCAGATCGCAACCGTAAACACAGACAAGATGCGATATAATGTCGGGACATTGTTTACGCTGCGATTTCACACATGGCCCCATGCCCCTAGCACCGAGTTACCATGTCAATAGAAGGGGGACGGTACTAACAGGTAAAAAAGAGAGGAAAAGGCAAGGTTTACTTTTGGTCTAATTAACCTAATTTAAAAAATCTCATATTATTTGCCAGTGCTCAAATCTGAAAGTCACGATTCGAAGGTTTCTGGCAATGTTTTTGCGGCGTGTGTATGATAAAATCTTGCGACGTTAGAAATAGTAATAGACTTTTATTGCTGCTGGGATCGTCGGCGATCCAGGGGCATCTTGAGGGGTTAGGGACGGCAGATTTTTCCACTCCTAAGTTCTCGGGCCCAGTCGGCACAGCAGTCTTCACCCAAGTGGCTCACACGCATTCTCCTTTTTCATCCCTCCCCGATATATTCATCACCCCGCAGTGGGGAACGTCGGGGGGTCTGGTGGCTGGGGTACAGAGAGAAGGCAGAGTTAGTGCGTCTGTCTGCCTGCCGGGCCACGGGCAAGACGAATGGCGGCGAATCGGAGCTCCGAGCTAGCTCCCGATCGATACCCAGCCGTTCGGACAAAACTGAAACTGGCTGGACGAATAACGTACAGACGCAGGACTCATGTGTACTGTGGTGTCTCACTATGCTTTAACCCCCCCCCCCACACTGGTATTACCCAAACTTATTTTGTGACTGTCGTCACTACAGCTTAACAACAGGTAGCCCGAACCGCGAGTAGTTATTATTAAGCATCAAGTAATTACTCTGCTGAGGACCCTTCCAGCATTGAATTATTGCCCTGAGAGAGTGCGGTTACGTTGCAGAGAAATTCCAGCCGGTGCATGCGTCCGCTTTGAGGGGACGCTGCAGAGCCGCTGACTTGCTTCGGTGAACACATCTTGGGGGGAGACGGATGCAGAGAACTCCAGTAATAGCCAGTGTGGCGAGGCTCCGAGGACGTTCTTCGTCGGTGGTCTCAAAACGGCTCCTGTGGCAG
Organism: Aldrovandia affinis; assembly: GCA_029706075.1. NCBI lineage: Eukaryota > Metazoa > Chordata > Actinopteri > Notacanthiformes > Halosauridae > Aldrovandia > Aldrovandia affinis. Next base: position 708,701 of record JAINUG010000167.1, read on the forward strand.
GTTGAACTATACCCTCTGGTGTTTGAGCCCTGGGGGAGACTGCAGAGCGCGAGGAGGGGGGTAAAGGACGGGATGGCCGCAGAGCCAGATCCTTCAGAAGGAGTGAGAACTCTCAGCCCTGGAGGGGAACAGTGTAGAAGAGGGAGAGCCACAGGGTACTGCTGGTTTCTGTTGTTCCTCTGCACTTCATTGATCAATTAAATCACTGGTTGCTGAAATTACAGTGAAAACAGAAACCTGCAGACCCCGGTGGCCCTCCAGGGCCAGGCCTGCAGATCGCTGCTCTGCAACGGCCCCCATAAGACACTGCGTTTACCCTGGTGAGACCCCCGACAGGGAGGGTGCCCAGTTGAAACGTACGTAGATTAGATTGCTCTACAGCTGGGGGCAATGAACCACAATGCAAATCTACAAGATCAGTTTTTAATTTCGCCAGTAAGACGTGGAGGACCAGTCATCCAATCGAGGAAGAGCCGTCAACTGTCATCCAGTTGGGCATAGACTATAGGAAATAGTTTGAGGTTTATTATCATTATTTTTTTAATTTAAATAAAAAGTGGATCAGATTCAAACGTGGGACTGGACACCCTGGAACACAGCAGGGGAAATCCTGGTAAGGTGTGCGTGGTGGTCTGTTTAACATGTGCACCTGTACACGCCATCCCTGCAAGCAAAGCCCTGCTCATTAGCAGCTCGTTCACAGCAGAAGGCAGCTGAAAGTAAACAGCAGGTCTGTACCAGCAGGTCAGTGTGTCAACCTGGATAAAGGGCAGTCATGCGAGAGAGCAAGAAAGAGGGCTGGATTCTGGAATCTGGCAGGATACTGCTGCAGAGAGCCCATACTGAGATACTAGAGAGCTAAAACAGCACCAAGATTTCACAAGCTTAGTGAACAGACAGGCTGCAGGGAAACGGTTCCACTGAATAATAATATTAACGCATAGTAGATGTAGGGTGACAAAGTAAGATCCACTACAAATGGGACTTCCTGCTTTCTGAAATGTTATGCGTTATGCTGGCCAAATGTCGTCATGCAGTATTTCAAAGCTGTATGTATGCCACTGTGTTATGAAGAAGCAAGAAAAACATTATATATATATATATACACTACCGTTCAAAAGTTTGGGGTCACCTTCCATCTGGACTATGGCTAATCGGGCACTCCTTCATTCTTCAGCAAGATAACGCACCTTGAAGTTGTGCAAGAACTATCTGGTGAAGGAGGAATGTGAACAACAACTCAAACTAAAGACCTGGCCTGCCCAGTGTCCAGACCTCAATCCCATAGAACTTGTATGGGACAAACTGGAAAGGAAGAGTCAAAGCAAAGCAACCCACAAGTTTCTCTGGGAATTGCTGCAGGATAGCTGGGAAAACATGTCGGGTGATTTCCTGCTAAAACTTATTAACCGAATGGCCACTGTTTGTGAGGCTATTCTCACGCCAAAGGGTGACTATTTTGAGGAATCCAAGATTCAATTTTCAATATAATTTTCTTGAACATTTCTTTGATGTTCATTTTGTTCATTGTTACATGTGTTTTTTGTCATTTTAAAGTATTTACAGAAATGTATACGGTGTAAAGCATTGTCAATTATGAGATAAAAATAGTTTCCAGCAGGTGACCCCAAACTTTTGAACGGTAGTATATATTTGATCATGTTTCCCAGTTCCTTAGCTGGTCATCAGATGGTGAGATAATGGCAGGGCCTCCACTAAGGTGTTTTCAAAAAATGAATACAAATTTGCAGAACCAACCATTTTGTGACATTCAATGAAAATGTTTGTGAGAATTGAATAATACTCAGAGGTTGCATTTTACATTTACATTTTAGGCATTTAGCAGACGCTCTTATCTAGAGCGACTTACAGTTTACATTTCTTTACATACAATCCATTTATACAGCTGGATCCTCAAGCATGTTTTAACTTTTGCCTTGTATGTATAGATAGCATAGATATAAGGAGGTTGTACTTGGATTTCCTCCTGACTGGGAGCAGGATGTATCATTCTGCAAGGCACAACAGCAGGTTTCATCACTCAATGTTGTAAATGATAATGCAGAACAAGGGGTGTCACTTATTCAGTCCTTCACTATAAAAGCCAGGACAAAGGATGAGGAGCAGGTCCAGTACCTCCTTCAGATAGATGAGGTGCAGAGAAAGGCATTCTCAAAGGCCTCAAAAGCTGCTCTGCAGAAGTAACCCCTGTTTTGTGCACTGTGCTGATTCTGAACACATCAGTAAATGATGAAATGGTGTCGTATTTTTTCGTTATGGCATAGAATGTTGAAACTTTGGTGGCTTTGAGCAACCACTAAAACGCAATGAATTCAGTTGAACTTTTGCAAGTGTTTTTATTTTACCACATAAAATTGCGTTCTTCATTGCCATTTTGTTTGATTAAAGGTTGCCTATATATTATAAAATCACCCTAGTCTCCACCCTGTGTGAAAACAGCCACAAACTCTTAAAGAAGTGCTCATTCACACAGTGAAAACCTCAGAGAGATAACACTTCAGAGAAGGACTGAAAGGAAGACAGTTATCAGCAGTGCATGTAAGCTGCCTCTTAAACATATAGGCACACACAAATAACTGGCTGGGCTGGGGTGTTCCTTCTCAGGGTCAGGCACTGTGTGCCATACGCCTACCGTATTAACTGCCAAATGCATATTACTTAAACAATTCAGCATGACGTTTTCACCCTCAGAGCACAAAATCATGATGGGTGAATTGATTTTCTTTAACAGACAGTAGGTTATTACCATAGGGTGTGTGTTTGTGTGTGTTTGGGGGGGTGGGGTGGGGTTACGCTGCAAAAACAAGCACAGCAGGAGTACCACTAGGGGGTGGCAATTGGGAGGGAAGCCGACATGAGTTCGCTGCATATAGGAGTGGCTCTGGAGTACCGGAGTTACGGTCGATGGCTTGGCGAGTTCTGTCTCGGAGGAGGAGATACTTTGCCGGTGTCACTGCTGGTCACAGGGCTACGGCAGCGAACTCACAATTTGAGGGGGGGATTGACATGAAAAAGAGAGGGTGTAATTGGCTACTAAATTGGGAGAACATTTTGATAAAATCAGAAACAAATTCTTAAGAAAAATACTGAATTCAACATGCTTCGCACTAAAGAACTTGAGAATAAGCTTCGACCTCGTAAGCCAACATAACACCTGAATGAGGCTTCCACAGCTGCTTTTTACCCATCACTCGTTGTGAATTTGGGGACAAAAGCGATCAGAGGGCTCTAGTCTGACAGACAATGGGCCATATTTTCGTGCCGGCGCTAAGCGGCGTTATGCCCTAGCGCAGGCGAATTGCCAGTTTCATCTGTCGCAAACGGAATATTTCCTGTCTCCGCCAAGTTTGCCAATTTCGTGGTGCACAATGAAGGCGTTTGCGTGACTATGGGTTGGGCAGCGCAATAGGGAGTGTGACAATGAAAACAGTCAGGCGCTATGCAAGTTTGGTATCAAATAATGAGTTTGCGTTAACGTCCAACTAGACCACCTCTTAACGCAAACGCTGGGGCTCTGTGAAATTTGGTGACTTTATTGATGCGCACATATGAACATACGGTTATCTGAAATCACATGAGAATGTTTTGTGAATTTCCCCCCACGTTGAGGCAAATCGTTCAATCCATGGGTAACTTGCAACAATTACATTAAGTTAGAAGAAAAGAAACGTTGTTTTTTAAGTTGGAAAGCCCACAAATAAAGAAAAAAAGAGATAATGAAATAAAACACTTTCTTTTAACAATGTAGGTCTCAAAATCATGAAAATAACAAATTAATGTGCACCTTGTTTTCCCCCTCTGATTCGCGCGCCAACTTTTCCGCACCTCCTCGCTCTACGGTTTTGAGAAGCGCTCCTGGCACAGCTGCGCAAAACTGTCATCATGCCAGGAAATTGCCACTTTGCTATAGTGTTAGCGCACTGGTATTTAAAGGGGTAGAAAATAGGTGATCTGATTGGCCATTATGAAACCAAACCCCCACCACACCCACATGTATTTTCTTAAAGTTAATCCAATCTCTTTTACAACTGTGCCGGAGGTGCGCTATCGTCCTAAGTCACAAAATTACCGAAATTGCGTTAGACACGCCCTAAAGCGCCACCGTCTTCGCTTTGTGTCTGCGTTACCGACACCATCCTAATTCACCAAAATAGGGCCCAATGTCTCTTTTTTTTTTTTTTTTTTACCTGGATGTGACTTTGGGTCCCTTCCGCAGGGCATCTATACCAGCATCTGGCAGAGGAAATGGAGGGCGAGAGGCAGGTGGGCAGTCAGACTCAGATAACAGCACATAGGGCAGGGATGACAGCACAGCAGCCACACGCTGACATCATTTACGGCATACGAACGTTTACAGGATCATAAGGCTCTGGGTGTCTGGAAAAGATGCTGACGTGGTATTGTGGGGGGAAAAACCTCAACAGAGTCATAATGTGTAAAAACCTCAACAGAGTCATAATGTGTAAAAACCTCAACAGAGTCATAATGTGTAAAAAACTCAACAGAGTCATAATGTGTAAAAACCTCAACAGAGTCATAATGTGTAATTACAGTGCAGCGCCTCATTTTCTTATGGCGGTGTCTATACTGCTCACGTTGGGAGGGGATTCAGCTGCCCACAATGATTTATAGTGTTCAATCCTAGCCTTCAATTGACAATCAGGCTTTTGGATGTGGGTACTGCAAGAGGCAAAAAATAAAAAATAAGGACGCACTAGGCCTGTGACTGCCACTTGGGTTGGAATCAGCTCCAGTCTAAATATCACCCTTTCAAGGCAACCATCAATTCGGAGTAATTTAGAGACCACAAAACCAGTAATGAGTGCAATAAGAATGACGCAACAATTGTAAAACAAAAATAAATAAAAATGCTAAAGATCTATCCATGCAATTAAATGGGCATTTTACACAATGCATGACACCAACCAGAACATGTAAATTAAACAAATTAAATGAATTTTGAAAGGGGAAAGGATTAGCTGGGTCACTGTACAATTTTTTTTGTTGTTGTTTCAAAGTTTGATTCTTTTTTTTTTATTACGTTTCGTAATAAAATGCATATCTACGCCAAAACCTTGACGCAATGTGACCGAATCTTAACGTCAATCAGGGCTGCCGTACAAGTCTTGTTTTAGGTCTGTCTGGCAGTTTGGCGTCTGCTTTGACCAGGATAAAGGCATAGCAGGAGCATATGCACTACAGTTCTTTGAATGTACAGTTAATTAAATGGCTTTAGCAAGCTGTGGCGTGCAGCGGTTAAATGCTGTAGACTAAACTGGATTATAAAAGTACTTAATCTGTAGACAACTATTTAACGAGCAGCGACGGATAGCGTTGTTACTGTAAGAGATCGAGGCACCACTGTGATCTCGGAGATGAGCTTTTCTGGCGGCGTGCCCCACATTGTTTCCAGATTACTGATTTCGACTAACCGGGTGTCTTAGAACAAAATAGCATGCAGAGAAATTATGCTTGTAAAATGATTCACTTCATCACCTCACATTTTAAAGCAAAACATCTTAAGTATTATTTAATCGGCAGTTATCCGCTTGTTTTCAAAAATTATAGCCTACTGCGGAATAAGAAGGAAAAAAAGATTCAAATGAGACGCTAGAGAATTATCTTAGTATTAACTAGAGTAAAAAGTTAAACACCAAAAATTTGCTAGCCAGATCTTCCTATTAGATTGCAAGACGACCGTCTGGCAGCCCAACTCAGGAGCGGTGAAGGCACTCCACGACTGACTTGCCTCTCCATCAAACGGCGCAAGTACAAAACTAGGACATGACAAAATAATCATGCGACTACAACATTCTAATTCGCAACGTGCGCTAGTTACGACAACACCACGAGAAAGTTTGCTAGTTAATTAAACACAGTTAGATACTTTATGTTCTGCAGGCTGATTGTTTATTAAATGGAGTTTGCCTACGCTCGAACGAGATTAATTAGGGTACTTAAACAATAATGGCAAATATTTCTCAACTAGTCATAGCATACTATAGTAGGCATCAGACCAGCAATACATACCGACACTGACATTCGGTCTGTCAAAGCAGTGCAACAATTGATCGACATAAGATAACTGTTAGAAAGATCACCAGTATAAGATGTAGAAACCACATCTCGGAAGTGCCAATCTAGGTGTGCATCGACGGATAAACGCAGTACATACCAAACGGCTCAGTCTCCTTCGCAACATATTGCAGTTGTCTGTCCCTCTTGGTAGCGACGAAGGCGATATCGAACGGTGGCTCCTTCTATTTCTGCTTGCGAGAGCCCTCCTTATGTGTGCATGTAGGTAGGCGCTGTACTCTTTCTTTTAGCCCAATGTCGGAAATGCCGCAGCGGCGCTACATTGTTTCCATCTCGTTTGAATTCTGTCCCCCAACATCTTAATATTTTCCGCGTTGCGGTGCGCAGTGGAGAGGCTAGCTTCGCTCCCCCGTACACGCAGTGAATGCCATCCCGCTCCGTGCCCTGTTGCTGTTATGTGCTCGGAGGGCTTAGTCTCGAAGCACGCCGACGGGTATAACGATCATGGCAAAGAGAAAGAAACTTAAATGTGAAGCCCACTACGTTTTCCCCATTGCCACCCCTTAACGCCTCTTGCGCTGTCAAAATTTTTACTCCCTCTCCCTCCTCCCCCTCCCCCCTCCCCCCATACAAGTAGCTACTTCCACTTTCCCAAGTCCCACCTCTCGAAAGGCGTAGTCTCCACCAGAAGGCTACATGGGAAGTGTAGTTATATGTGGTTTCTGTCGCTCAATAACTTGAGACCAAGCGTTACAATTTGAATGTATTAAAGGAGATACGACCTTACAAAAAAACGTATGAAGTCGTCGATGTCCCACGCAAGGTGAGTAGCGTTATATGCCATAGTTTCTAAGCTTTTTTAGGTTAGGTTAACACTGCTCACAAAATATCCATAGGGTCTTTCAGAATAGTTCAATCTCCGTATAAACGGACTAATTTATTGAAATAATTATAGCTTTTCTCCGAAAGAAATACAGTATAGGTGCACTAACAACATGAAAACGGACAGTTACGCAAGATGGTGCCCAGAGCAGCCAGTCATTCTTGGAGAGATTTAGATACGTTTGGTTCTAAATTACTTCTATAACTCTGCAATGCAAATATAGAATACAGGCTTATTTAGGCCATGGAACATGCAGCCTTGCTGGAAAAGCAATATGATGCGATACTGTTTAATAGCGGACTGCTGTTCATACTCTCACAATAATGTCAAAGTAACAGCGAGCTCACCTGTTGTAAAAACAAATCATTTTTAATTAAAGGATGAAGTACAATCGGATGCTGATGAATCTCGTTTAGTGACGTATGGCCCCCAAAAGGAGTCACAACTTCTGAAAGCATGAGAAGTCATCTGATATTATTTTTTTCCATTTATTTAACTCTTCTGATTCGAACATTTTCTTCTGAGTCGGTTTGAATCGAGGTTTGGTGGGCTCATGAAGAAATGAAGCCATCATGTGCTATGATCATGAAGATCGTGTGCCACCTACTGCTGTAAAATGTGAATTGCACTCAAAGCAATAACTCGTGCTTGAGCCATTTCAAAAGACCAGCGTTCGATGGGAACAGTCTGTTTCCATGTTCAGCAGGGTTTCAAAGTTTCAGTTTTGACTAAGAACATTGTAGGTCTTGCATGCATTGTTATAAGCTTGTTCGTTCATAACAATGCATCTCACATGCGCACGGGTAATACCATGTTTCCTTCTCCAGTTTTTTGACCGTCCACCCAAGGTCTTGTTCCATAAAGCAGAAATTTTGTTTTGATTTTTTTTTACCCTCCCTCTTCAACATTTTCAGTTGAGTCTGAGTTTTTTTTCTCCAGACCTGAATCTCTCAATTTTCTGTCCTGTAAGGAGCACTACCAGATGTATTTCAGTGGAGGCATTACTCCACGGAAAGTGTTAACCTGTGAAACATCAATGTCAGCATTGGATCTGTCCATTAGTGATCGTCACTCCTCTTTATGTAAGTCCATTGCCTTGTGCAATTAGAATGGAGGCGGTAGGATGTGCTTGAGGTCAATTCCCGCTTTAAAGTCATGAACTTTTGATGATGATGATGACATTTGAGAATTGTGAATGATCACTGGTAACTTAAAGGGAATTTATAAGAACATAAGAATACATGAATACAACATTAAAACAAGATAACACACTAACAGCACGCTAGTGCTGGCTGCCACAGAGCTACAGCTCAGCCTGAAACCTGGCTAGGTTGTGAAGGCAAAGAGCGATACATAAACAAGCATGAAGGCAGGCTTAGAAACAGTCGTTTCATGGCGAGCTAGCTACCACTGTTAGCTACAATGTTTTTCATTTTTTTTCATTGACACAACAGCTTGTGCTGCGCAGCGGCAGCTTTGTTTTAAATCAGATCTTACCTTATAATCACATAGACTGCTCTGCTCTGACTGCTCACATAGATAGCTCTGCTGCCATCAGTAGTGGGGTTTTTTTGCAGGCTTTTTAAAGAATTTGCTAAGTTGTTTTTGAGACATTTCGAATAATGTAAAAACACAACAGCTCAATCAATGGTTACTTCTTCATATCTAGCTAGCTAACTTGCTTGCTTGCATTGCTAGCTATGTTGATAGAGATTAACTTTTTTTAACCTCCATTCAGCACCTTCTACAGTTTCATGCCAATTATGACACACAGGCACACACTAATTTTTATCTTTATTGTAAATATGATATACCTATACGTTATACTATGTAAGAAAACTGTTCATGATACTTCCCATGCGTATGCGGCCAATTGGACAGCTTTGATGGTTGCTTTTTTTAAATTAGCAAAGCTCACTTTGCATCGCAATCTATGGACGGACGAGCAATTTGCTAAACTGTTTTTGATAAGTCGAATTAGCTAGCAATAATACCACTAGGAAAATCATCAGTATCTAGACATTAATTTGAGGTACATCATAGCCAACTATGACCGGGGTTCCAGAGCTTTTCCTCCCCAGGGGCTTGGATGGGCTTAAGTCCTCTTTTGGCATGACATCTGAAAATTCTAATGAAATACTCAACTTAGTAGTTGACTCATTTACTGCCATTGAATTCAGTATGTTCCTTGCAGCTCTGTGGACTCAATGTTCTATTGCTGTCAATACTATGACTGAGCTGTTGTTCATATCTGGAAAGTACAATCCTGCTTTAATGTGTCTACCACTGAACCATTAATTAAAGTAGGCTAAAGACTTATTTGACAGGGATACTATGGAGTATGCATTGAGCAAACCTTTTATTTATTTATTTATAACTTGACATAGACTATATTATTTAAGTTGACAGGACAAGAATGCATTTATGCAAGTCTGAGGGAAGATGAACCCCAGTTCCGGCTCTGTCAAGCCTGTCAAAATGTGTCCGGGTGATGTCATCGGAATTTGGAATTGGAATTTTGCACTGTAGTTGCTATGCCAACATGACGAGCTCGCATTCCTGAGTGAGAAAACCCGGAAGAATGTGTCCGGGGTGTCCAGGTGATGTCATTTAGCTACGAATAAGCTGTACAGCTAAGTTAGCTGCCTTGCTACAAACATAATATATGAATTATAATATATAATTATTATATTATAATTATATTATAATATATTTATATTTATATTATATTATAATTATATAGCCAGCTAGCTACAAAGATAATAATATGCATTGTCTGTTCAGCTGTACAGTTAAGTTAGCTGGCTAGCTATGAATATAATATATGGAAGTCATTACATTACAGCTAGGTGGCTAGCTATGAATAACCATTGCTTGCTCAGCTGTAAAACTAGCTAGCTGGCTAGCTACGAACATAATAATATGCATTGTCTGTTCAGCTGTACAGTTAAGTTACCTGGCTAGCTACGAATATAATATATGGAAGTCATTACATTACAGCTAGTTGGCTAGCTATGAATAACCATTGCTTGCTCAGATGTAAAACTAGCTAGCTACATCCACCTAGCTGTAATGTAATGACTTCCATATATTATATTCGTAGCTAGCCAGGTAACTTAACTGTACAGCTGAACAGACAATGCATATTATTATCTTCGTACCTAGCTGGCTATATAATTATAATATAATTATATATTATAATTCATATATTATGTTCGTAGCAAGGCAGCTAACTTAGCTGTACAGCCTATTCGTAGCTAAATGACATCACCCGGACACATTCTTCCGGGTTTTCTCACTCAGGAATGCGAGCTTGTCATGTTGGCATAGCAACTACAGTCCAAAATTCCGATGACATCACCCGGACACATTTTGGCACCCGGACACATTCTGGCCTGACAGCTCCACTAACCACAGGGCTTCACAGTGTGTGAGAGTTTGAATGAGCAGATAACCATAAAAGTGCTTGATTTTAGGTCCCTGTGTCTTGGTTCTGTGGCTGTTAGCCTGCCGGTTAATTCACATTCTATTTTCTCTAACGTCTGGGGCGGAGAGGCTAGTCTAAGAAACGAGATGATACTTGATTGTGAATTTCCTGTTTGTGATGAAGGCCCGATGTAGTCATGAAATAATTTTTCTTCTCTGTGATCTATTGAACTGATATTTATGCATCCCCATGAGATTAAATTTGCTCAGCTTCTCTCAACTGATTGTTTCTTTAAGTCAACATTTAATTAGGTGACATAATGCACAGGAGATATGCACTGGCAACCAACTTTATATAGGTATCAACTCAGTGAGCCTCTGAACGTATTTTTTTCTTGGTTGGACTTTTGTAGCGAATAAACCACAGACTGGTTATCTGAAACAGATGCTTATAAACATAGTGATGTGACATGTGTGATGGTGGTGTACCTTAACTGTTCATTTTTAGTGTTTGTGCAGTCTAGATTCAACATATATAGATCTTATATGGCTATTTTTAAATCATGTTGATAGTTTGGAATGTGACCTTTTGAAATCGTTAGACACGGTGTCCAATGGTCCTGTTTTTGAACAAGGTAATTGACCCTTTTGACATCGTTAGACATGGTGTCCAAAAAGGTGTCTAACTTCAGGGGGTAAATGACATCTGTTTTTTCCATGGGGAAACCTTTTGCTGAGAGCCCAGGACCCCCACAGGGGTCTCCCCAGCAACGGGGGGTTCAAAAGACTGTAAAAACAGGCACAGCAAATATAAATGTACGACCGTTTTTCTGGACATTTTGAGAAAATCTGTCCTAAGCATCATACTGCTATGTCTCATAATATCTGCCCTGGTGCCCCGAAAAAAGTAATTCAGTTTAAAGCTAGGGTCTGGATAGAATCTACAGAATCATTGGAGCAACAATGGCCTACTTCAAACGAAAGAATTGGCGGCTACAAATCTGATACAGTGAGGGGGACGGTCAAGCTGTATAATATGGAAAAGTCTTCAGTGTTTAATGCAGACACAACTTTTATTGAATATTTTGGGGACGACTGGTACAAAATCAGAGAAGAGTTTTGCAGCGTAAACCAAGAGTGGGATTTGTGTTTTAAAAACCCACATAGAATGTATTCACTGTTTTTGAATGAATTACAAGACACCCCAGAGCGTATAAACAGGATACATTGTGTTCAAATTGAGGACGTCGGTGAAGAGCAGCTTGTTTTTAAAGAAATCGCATTGTCACTTCTTCAAAACATGAAACAGGAAACAGAAAGCACAATCGCTTTTCTTTGGAAAGATCTGCGTGAACTGACCACTTACTTTAAAAAGATAGACCAGCTGTTTTTGTGGTGGAAGGACCAGTGAGTTACATTTTCTTTCTAGAAAATTATAACATCCGTAATCCAAACAACCTAAGGTCTCAAATGCCCCCACGCCCCGCTCCCGCCCAACCATTCGTTTTTAACCCCGGCCCGTCTTTGTCTTGTCTGTATTTAAAGGCTTTGCGGTTATCCGTTTTAAACATCTCTGCCAAACTGCAAAAAAAATAACATGGCTCATGTCTCTAACAACCAAGATGACAGCGCCTGTGACGGGACCATTGACTTTGACGTCACCTCGGTATGGCTGCAGTGTTTGGGACAAGAATTGGGCAAAAGCAACCTGACCTTTCTACCGCCAACACCTCCTAACGACCCTATTCCTGACAGTGTTTCCACCTTCAGGATAGTCAGGATGATAAAAGCGTCGATAGCCTGCATCTTGGACTATATTATTGAGCAGGACTTGAAAGATAACTGCTATGGGTGTATAGTTAGCCACCCTAGTCAGATTCAACACAGTTGCCTTTACGAGCCTGACCAAAATTATTTATATTTTAATTATGAAAAAATATATAAAAGGCTGTTTCACCCTTGTCTGTGCTACACTCAGGACGTGCCGCTGCTATTGATTGGAGAGCAATGTTCTACAGAGAAAATTAGAGGTATAGCTGAGGTAGTAGCTTTTGACCTGAGGCACGAGGCGTACATTCGTCAGACTCTGACTGCCATGAAAGATAGTCTCCCCGAAAAGTATAGAGACAAAGTTTTTGGAAAAACTTTGGAAGCTTGGATAAATAAGTCCAATCCCCGAAAGCCCGAATCATGAGAAACAGAATACAGCACCTCTACCGAATAAGAAACGAGGACTTGGCTGAGGAGGTAAAGGCTATCCTGTTCAAGACCATCGAAAACAATGTTTCAAACCCGGACATCTTTACAAGCCACAAACCGCATCCTAGTGTAAATGTTGCGTTCCTAGAAACGCTTATGGACCATGTGAGACAAGTTTCTGCTACAGCCTGGCAAGAAGTGTTGGCAGAAACTATAGATTATACATTGCCGTTACATATCCATTTACAGGAACTTTTTACATGCCTGTTTCAAAAGAATTGGGTATGTAGGATTATTAACATTTTGGTTGTATTTACATATGTAACAGATCTATGTACAATTAAAATGTGTAGAAGTGAAAATGTAGATGTTGTTAAGGTTGCCGAATGTTTGACGGCATCACTTATTGACAAAAATGCTCAAGCCTTTGTGAAATGTATAAAGTTCCTTAATGTAAAGCGCCAGGGGTGTGATTTTTAAAATGTGTATAAAAGTTTTTAAACAAATTCAGACTCTGTCATTACTCTTTAGCCATCTAACAATGGCAGAACGGTTGATGAAAACAGTGTATTACACACCATCAAATCCAGGGTCGTATGGGGGGAAAGATAATTTTTGCCGGGTGTTAAAAGAAACAACGGGTTCGAGGTTCAATAATGGCCAAGTTACAGAATGGTTAGCCAGCCAGGATGCATACATGCTGCATCAAAATGTGTCTTTAAAATTTAAAAGAAATAGGGTATTTGTTACCAACATGTCACATGTCACATGTCACAATGGGAAGCCGATCTGGTCGATATGTCTGGTTTTTCCATACAAAATAACGGAAAGAAGTTTATGCTAACCTGTATAGATGTACTGATGCTTGGGTCTGTGCAGTGGTGTAGTCTACGTGATACGCAGGTATACGCCGTATACCCACTAGAATAGCTCAGTGATTTCCGTATACCCTCTTAAAAATGCGTGAGGACAGTGGCGAACCGTGACTATTGGACATAGGCCTTCAGTGAGAACAAAAATCCTGCAATCTCATCATAAAAATAACAGAAACAGTATCCCTTGCACCCGATATTAGCCTATGTTGTCACTCACATCACTAACCTAAGGTAGTGATTTTTGATTATAAAAAAAACATGTAAAATTAAAATGACAAAGACCGCCCCCACCCTGCCTTCCTCCCTCTGACCGTGCAACATCCTCTGGCGTTGTATTTTAAACTGCACATTTTTTATTTTACAGCATAATGTAGGCCATACTACCAGAACAAAAACCAAATGTGCTGTAGGCCTATGTAGATCGGTCATCAATCAATAAGTCAATCAATGAATTGTGTTAATCAAATCAGTCAGTCATGTAGCTTTCGTGCAGTACCATGGCGACATTCACCAAGTCTCTCCGACAAATACATAGTTTCGCCGGTGCATTGAACAAAACGTGAGCTTTTATTCCAACCAGATAAAGTTCTAAATTCAGTCATTTGTGATTTAGGCTAGATAAAACATGCGTATATGCCTGACGTACGAATCTTTATTTTTGGGTGCTAAAAAATTAGCAATACAGTCCTCATCCACTGTTAGGGCTTCTGTCACAGCTAGCTAGCTAGCTAACGTTAGCTATTGATACTGATAATGACACTAACGTCAGTTCAAACTGCTTTATCGTTTAAAAAAAAAGTTGTTTTAGAGGTAGTTTACATTGACTCACTTAATAGTATACTGTATATATATATTTTTTTAACTCGGAGTTGAAAAAATGCACTGATAATTAATTTGTAAAATACCAAAATCACGGCTAATATACAGACACGAAACGTCACTCTAGTCTAGCCAGCTATACGGTGATCACTGTTCACACGCTGCTACCGTTGAGGGGAGATCTGGAAAATGGTTTCGACCTATTCAGTTAGTGACGTATACCAGGGCCTTCTCGAAGGCTCCGAAGTGGCCCGAATGTATTGAAAAAATGTCCCATCCACTACAAATCAAAATATGATTGGCTAATCCACCTGTCATTCCATACATCTGCCCTAATGCACTGAATGGCAGAGGCCTTCAATCCAACTACTGAAGGCTTAAGGTGACGCAATAGGTAGATTGTTCTACCCAGAGACGACCAAAATGAAAACGCTGATTGGTCCTTTTTTCTTTTCACTTAAAATTCACTTTTTTCCGAAACAAAATAAATCACGAGATGAGACACTGATGACAGATATATTGTTTAACATTAAAGGAATAAAAAACAAATACATTATATTGAAAATAAACTAATGGGAATCACTAAGGAAGGGACGAAGATATAACGATGAAACGAAAGCAAACTACACTCTTTCAGTGTTTTAGAAAGGTTGCCCCTGAAGCTAATGCTTTTTCGGAGGACACTACAACTGCAGCAGATGACAAAAACGCGGTTGTTACCGAAAAGGAACCAGCTGAGGATGAAGCTGTCCTAAACAGTAATGCTTCAGAGAACGAGCCCGACGCTACCGTAACGTTACCTGGTAGGTGAAATACGTTATCATTAACGTTATCATTATCATCACTGAAATAGCAGGGGATTGTTGGTATATTTACATTTTAAATGTATCTAGAACTAGCTAACTTGGCTAACGTTAGTGTGGTGAATCAATGCGAGAGAAGGGTGTCTGTGTCTGTGTGCAGTCGTAAACGGAACACAATGTTCATAATATTATCCCCTTGTTTCAGAAGATGAGACGCAGGAGAATTCCTGGCCAGCCTTGTGGACTGAAAGTCAGGCTAGGGAATTTAAGAACAGGCATCCTTGGTTAGAGTGGAGGGACAGAAAGATAGGTAAATGTCAGCACACATGCCAAGCTGATCTAAACAGAAATTCATGAAGTCAATGACTGCAAATTAGAGCTAATTCATGGTCACGTTAAACGTGCATTAATTTAAAACAGTTGCACCATTAAATTACTATATGATAATGTTAGTTTTCAGTAGTTGTCAAATAATTAGCTATTGAAAGAGTGGAACATTTTCCTCCCTTTATCTGCTTTTCACATTTTACATTTACATTTTAAGCATTTAGCAGACGCTCTTATCCAGAGCGACTTACAAGATGTGCATCAATACATGGTAGGAACAATCACAGTTAGCGCACGAGATCAGTGCAGGAATACAGCAATAGACATCATTGCAGGCATCTGCGTACCATACCTGTAACACCGGGAAGAAAAAGGTATTTTACAATGTTTACAAAATGTACAATTTTTTTTTTTTTTTTTTTTTTTTTTTTTTTTTTTTTATAAATAAAGAGTATAGTGTTGAACAAGTAGACAGTGGTGAAGACAATTTAGCTAGATGGACAGAGATCAGGGGTAGTGGAGTCTGAAGAGGTGGGTTTTGAGTCTCTTGCGGAAGATTGGAAGTGATTCCGCAGTCCTGACCAATTGCGGGAGGTCGTTCCACCAACGAGGACCAGGACAGAGAAGAGGCGAGACCGCGAGGAGCTGCTGCCAGGCGCCCGGAGGATGGGGCAGTCAGTCTGCCAGCGGAGGCGGAGCGGAGAGGTCTGGATGGGGTGTAGGGCGTGATGAGTGACTGGAGGTATGGGGAGCAGTACCTCTGGCCGCTTGAAAAGCAAGCACCAGTGACTTGAATCTGATGCGTGCTGCAATGGGGAGCCAGTGCAGAGAGGAGAGTAGAGGGGTGATGTGGGTGAACTTCGGCTGGTTGAACACCAGGCGAGCAGCAGCGTTCTGGACTAGTTGCAGTGGCTTGATGGCACAGGCCGGAAGGCCTGCCAGCAAGGAGTTGCAGTAGTCCAGACGTGAGATCACCAGGGCCTGGACCAGGAGTTGAGTGGCCTCTTGGGTGAGGAACGGTCGGATCCTCCGGATGTTGTGGAGGAGAAACGGCAGGTCCGAGTGATCGCTGCAATATGGCTTGAGAAGCACAGCTGGTTGTCCAGGGTTACCCCAAGACTCCTGGCAGACTGGGACGGAGACACTATGGAGCCTTCCACGGTGATTGATGCATCAATCATCGGGGAGCCCTTCGCTGGGAGGAAGAGCAGCTCTGTCTTCCCCAGGTTCAGCTTCAGGTGGTGGGTGGACATCCATGCGGAGATGTCAGCCAGGCATGCAGAGATCCGTGCCGGGACCCGGGTATCAGATGGAGGAAGGAGAGAAAGAGTTGAGTGTCATCAGCATAACAGTGATAGGAAAAACCATGAGCAGAAATAACAGAACCAAGTGACTTGGTGTACAGAGAAAATAGGACAGGGCCTAGCACCGAGCCCTGCGGGACACCGGTAGAGAGGGTGCGGGGAGGAGAGGGATCCTCTCCAGGCCACCTGGTAGGACCGGTCAGCCAGGTAGGACTCAAACCATGTCAACACAGATCCAGAGATTCCCATCTCGACGAGAGATGAGAGCAGGATCCGGTGGTCCACGGTGTCGAATGCCGCCGACAGGTCGAGAGAAGGAGGACGGAGCTAAGGGATCGGGACTTAGCGACGTGAAGAGCCTCTGTGACCGCAAGGAGAGCAGTCTCTGTGGAGTGGCCTGCTCTGAACCCAGATTGGTTAGGATCAAGCAGGTCGTTCTGTGAGAGATGAGCAGACAGTTGATTATAGACAGCCCGCTCTAACGTTTTGGAGAGGAATGGGAGGAGAGAGACAGGTCGGTAGTTAGAGATGACAGCAGGATTCAGAGAGGGTTTTTTGAGGAGGGGACAACCTGAGCGCATTTGAGGGAGGAGGGGACAGAGCCAGAGGAAAGAGATGAGTTAATGACATTAGAGACAAAGGGGAGGATGTCCATAGCAATGGACTGGAAGAGGGGGGAAGGAATGGGATCAAGAGGGCAGGTGGTGGGACGGTGGGAGAGAACAAGTTGAAGGATGTCAGAGTCAGGGAGGGGTGAGAAGGAGGACAGAGGAGTGGGAGGTTTAGGTAGCGGGATGGGAGAGGGAGAGGTTGGGGGAAGGAGTTGCGAATGACCTCAACCTTCTCGTGAAAAGAAGGATGAGAAGTCATCGGCGGTTATAGAGGAGGGGGTGGGGGAGGAGGAGGGGTGAGGAGAGAGGAAAACGTAGCATAGAGTTTACGTGGGTTGGAAACAGAAGATTGAATTTTAGAAAGGAAAAATGCAGACTTAGCAGAGGAGAGGTTAGCGGAGAAGGAAGCCAGGAGTGTGTGGAAGTCAGACAGAGCTGCAGGGGATTTGGATTTTCTCCATTTCCTTTCTGCCGCACGCAGCTTCAGTCGGTTAGCCCGAATGGAATCGGTTAGCCAGGGGCGGGGGTCGGAGACGAGCGGGTTTAGCGGATAGAGGACAGAGTAAGTCAAAGGAGGAGGAGAGAGAGGAAAGTAGGGTGGATGATGCTACTTCAGCAGGTAGCTGAGAGAAGGCATCAGTAGGGGGAAGGGAAGATAGGACAGTAGCTGACAGGGCAGCGGGTGAGAGAGTGCGGAGGTTGCGACGGACAAGGACAGTGGGAGCAGGTGAAGGTGGTTTAGGGACAGAGGGGAGGGGGAGGGAGAAGGACAGAAAGGAATGGTCAGACACATGTAGAGGCGATACCGTAATGTTGGGTGAGGCACAGTTCCTGGTGAAGACCAGGTCCAGTTGGTTACCGGCCTTGTGGGTGGATGGGGATTCAGCCATGGTGAAGTCAAAGGACTGAAGCAGGGGGAGGAATGCAGAGGCCTGGGAGGACTCTAGCTGCAGGTTGAAGTCCCCAAGGAGTAAGACGGGAGTGCCATCCTCAGGGAAGGCACTGAGTAGGGCATCCGTCTCGTCTAGGAAACTCCCCAGTGGACCTGGAGGGCGGTAAAGAACAATGATGTGCAGTTTACATGGAACAGTGACAGTGACAGCATGAAATTCAAAGGAGGAGGGGGAGAAGTGAGGAAGAGGGACAATACCAAATCTCCACAGGGGGGAGATCAGTATACCTGTCCCTCCACCTCTACCTGAGGGTCGTGGAGTGTGGGAGAAGGTGTAGGCGGCAGAGAGAGCAGCAGGGGTGGCCGTGTTTTGCGGAGTGATCCAGGTCTCCGTAAGCGCCAGGAACTGCAGGGAGAGTAGCGAGGCCTGGGCCGAGATGAAATCGGCCTTCCGGACAGCGGACTGGCAGTTCCATAGTCCGCCAGCTACCACCACGTCAACACCGGGAGATCTAGGAGGGTGGATGAGGTTGGACAGATTACGGGTGTGGGTAGAATCTCTCCTTCTAGGCAATCTAGAAGAGGAGACATGGACTGGGATAGGGAGGAAGCATTACATTACATTATTACATTACAGGCATTTAGCAGACGCTCTTATCCAGAGCGACTTACAGTTTTACATTTCTTTACAATCCATTTATACAGCTGGATATTAACTGAAGCAATTCAGGTTAAGTACCTTGCTCAAGGGTACAACGGCAGTGTCCCACCTGGGGATTGAACCTGCAACCTTAACGTTACAAGCCCAGTTCCCTAACCATTATACCACACTGCCTGCATGTAGTGTTAGATGCAGAGGAAGTGCAACAGGGAGATACAAAACTATGATACTTACCTTGCGGCGAGCACTCCCTAGCTGGCCCCCCTCGGTAGACTCCTTTGTCTTTGTCCGCCGAGTCTTCGTCCGGTGAGGCTAGGAAGGTGAGGCTGCCGCGAAAAGCTGCCGCTATCCACAACTATGATTGCTTATATGTGGCGAATGCCCCCTGACAACAATAGAGACTAATTACCAATTCCTTACATTAATCAACTGCAAACACGGGTGCTAAGCCTGTTAATCAAAACTGGTTGAAACGCTAAGTATCAATCAAACTTTGAACTAAATCTTCTAAGCAGCGACTGAAGCTAGTAATCAACTGATAAACCGTGGAACAAAAGCAACGAGCTACTAATTAGACTAACAAAGTAACGAGACCTGCTCCTTCAACGGGTGCAAACAGGCAGGGAACGCAGAACTACACACGAAGTCAAACGCCGGGTAACCAACACGGACTGGAACGCAACAAGATACTCTTACCGTGGTCAGATGCACACTGATAAGATTCAGCCGATAACGCGCTTAAATCCTCCCTGACAACAATACAGACTAATTACCAATTCCTTACATTAATCAACTGCAAACACGGGTGCTAAGCCTGTTAATCAAAACTGGTTGAAACGCTAAGTATCAATCAAACTTTGAACTAAATCTTCTAAGCAGCGACTGAAGCTAGTAATCAACTGATAAACCGTGGAACAAAAGCAACGAGCTACTAATTAGACTAACAAAGTAACGAGACCTGCTCCTTCAACGGGTGCAAACAGGCAGGGAACGCAGAACTACACACGAAGTCAAACGCCGGGTAACCAACACGGACTGGAACGCAACAAGATACTCTTACCGTGGTCAGATGCACACTGTTTTCATGCATTTTGTTAGCCATGATGGGAAGTAGGGCTGCCACAGTATACAATATATCTCGATATAAACATTCTCTCTAATATAACATGCTTTAAATTCATAAATAGTGATGATCTTATAAAATATGATGTATTCTTGTAGAGTAAACCACCCAGCAGTATATAAAGTATGGGGGGGGGATATAGAAATAGAAATTAATTCCATGTCCACAGTCTGATTAGTTAAGAAGATGCAGCCTTTAAAACCAGGAAAAGACAACATTTATGCCATATCACAATATAATGGTATATAAAATCTCTAAGATGTTAGCTTTATATTGCCCAGCCCTAATGTGAAGATTGTAAACATGTCATCGGCAATGTAGATACAAAACCTGTATGATGATACTAATTAGTCATGGTTTTGTTTACTTCCAGGTTGTGCTCTTTGCAGCTCTACAAAATCAACTGGCGTCCTCACAGAACAACGAGTGTCTATATCTGAGGAGTGGGTGCACTTTAAGATCCAGTCCTCAAACTCAAACAGATCAACGTCTCTGGCCTCTTTGAGGAACAAGATTCGACGACATGAGACTTCCAGTGGACACAAAATAGCCCAGGAGCTCTCTGAAAAGGGGGGAAAGGATCTACTTGGAAAGTTGGTGAGAGCTGTGTCAGAGACTGTGTTGGCTTAGACAGATGCTGTATTCAGAACAGCATACCATCTTGCAAAGATGAACCGACCTTTCACTGACCATGACAGTCTCATTGAGCTTCAGGAAAAAAATGGTGTTAACATGGGCACTAGTCTGCACTCAAGGTACAGTTCCACAAAAATTGTAGAGCACATAGCCATAGAGATGCAGAAAAAAATAGTTCACAGTATTGTGACGTCCTCAAGCAAGTTGTCTGTTCTCATTGATGAGGCTACATCTCTCAGCCACAAATCTGCCATGATTGTCAACTTGAAAGCCTCAGTGAATGGAGCTCCTCCTGAATTTGTGTTCCTGGAGCTGGTTGAGCTGGAGAGCCAAAGGGCAGAGGATATAGAAGAAGCTCTGAATCAGAATCAGAATCAGAATCAGAAAAACTTTTATTGCCAAGTACACAAGTATACAAGGAATTTGCCTTGGTGAGGTTGGTGCATAAAAACACTGAACAAGACAATAAAGAAACCAACAAGACATTCACAGGATAAAAACACTACAAGGCACAGCAATAATAAATAAATATTTAAAAGTATACATGGTAGTACACAATTAGAAACAAGTGTTGGGTAAGAGCTATATGTGTGCATGTCTGTATGAATGAATGAGTGCCTCCAGCATGATGAGGGAAAGGCCGAGGGGGGGGGGGTGAGTGATAGTCCCTGAGTCAGTGAGAGGCAGGGGGCATGTTTGTGAGCCCCACTGCCTTAGGGAAAAAAACTGTTCAGATGGCGCGAGGTTTTGGTTTTGATAGACCGTAGCCTTCTGCCGGATGGAAGACTTTGGAAGAGGTGGTGACCGGGATGAGAAGGATCAGCGATGATCTTTCCTGCTCTCTTCCTGGTCCTGGAGTGGTACAGGTCCAGGAGAGACGGCAGGTTGCAGCCGATGACCTTCTCGGCTGACCGGATGATCCGCTGCAGTCTGCCTCTGTCCTTGACAGTAGAAGCAGCGAACCAGACGGTGATCGATGAGGTGAGAATGGACTCGATGATGGACCTGTAGAACAGCACCATGGTTTTCTGCGGCATGTTGAGTTTCTTCAGCTGCCGCAGGAAGAACAGCCTCTGCTGGGCCTTCTTGGTGATGGCAGTGATGTTCTCTGCCCACTTGAGATCCTGAGCAATTATTGTTCCCAAGAATCTGAATGACTCCACGATGTTAACTGGAGAGTCACTCATGATAAGGGGGGCAGTTGGGGCTGGGCTCCTCCTAAAATCTACAACCATCTCCACAGTTTTTAGAGCGTTCAACTCTAAGTTGTTCTGGCTGCACCAGGAAGCCAGGTGGTCCACTTCCCTCCTGTAGGCGGACTCATCCCCCTTGGTGATTAGGCCAATGAGGGTTGTGTCATCTGCAAACTTCAGGAGTTTGACAGAAGGGTGGCTGGAGGTGCAGCTGTTGGTGTAGAGGGAGAAGAGTAGAGGAGAGAGCACACAGCCTTGTGGGGCTCCAATACTGATGGTCCGGGGCTCCAAAACTAGCTTTCCCAGCCTCACATACTGCTTCCTGTCTGTCAGGAAGTCAGTGATCCATCTGCATGTGGGCTCAGGCACGCTCAGCTGAACTGTTTGGACACTACAGGCTTCACTGAAGAGTGGCTTCAAAAGAACTGGGTCTCATCTGTTTCTGATGGAGCCAGTGTCATGTTAGGCAATAACTCTGGTGTGGCAACCAGGCTGAAAGCAAGGTACCCTAACCTCTTCACATGGCACTGCATGAACCACCGTTTGGAACTGGCTGTATCTGATGCTGTGGATGAGGTTCAAGCAGTCAACCACTTCAAAGTGTTCATAGAGAAGATCCACAATCTCTACAGTCAGTCCAATAAAAAATCACGGGAGCTTCTGGAAGCAGCACAAGAAATGGGCTCACAAGTCCTGAAAATTGGCAGAGTTTTAAGTATGCAATTGGTGGCCAGTAGCTTCCATTCTGTAAAGGCTGTGTGGAGATCGTATGAGGCGCTCAACAGACACTTTGAAAATGCTGCGGGCGACCAAAGAAGAAACAGCAAGGAGAGACAAACTTATAGAGGCCTGGCACGTCGAATGCAAAGCAAGGAATTCCTGTGTGACCTCGGACTCATGTTTGATGCACTGTCTGAACTTGCAAACATGTCTCAGCAACTCCAGGCCCATTCAGTCACACTGTTGAGAGCAAACCAGCTTCTGAAGCGCACCATTAGAGTGCTGGCATCATTCAAAGACACCCCAGGAGAAAAATCAGAGAAGGCACTGACTGCACAAGCTTTGGGACATTTTGGATCGGTTCCCCTGGAGTCAAATGCAAAGCTCACACCAATCAATGCAAAGCAATTCCTACAAAGTCTGATCAACAATTTGGAGAAGCGCCTCTCATTTGATAATGAAATGCTTCATGATCTAAGCATTCTGGACACAGGCAACTGGCCATCAACACCTGGCATACGACATGGTGAGGCTCAAGTGAAACGACTGTGCAGGCGGTTCAATCTTTGTAAAGAGCAAGCAGTTAATGGTATGAGAGATTTCCTTGAGCACCCAGACAGTGAGCCTGAAAGCCTAAAACCCACTCATAAGATGCATGCAGACCATCCCTTGCAGCACTGCTGAGTGTGAAAGGGGCTTCAGTCTGATGAACAATATATGCACAGACAAGAGATCTACACTGTTGTTATTTAATATAAGTAATTTGATGATGATCAGCATTAATGGGCCCCCTGTAACACTTTTTGAGCCAAGGAAGTACGTCACAACATGGCTGAGAAGCCATTGCTCTGCTACGCAAGCAAGGAGGCAATGCGCACCTCAGATGCCTGAGTACAAACATATTTGGAAAGCTTTGTAGACTATCAAGTTATCCACCCTCCCCCTGCAGTCACTTAGTGACCCTACCCCTCCACCTCTTACCATCCTGGAACAGGAGCTGGGCTGTCTATAAGTGTGCCATCCTTTTTTCAGGGCTTTTGGACTAACACAGTGAACTCAGTATGTATGTTAAGTGCTTTCTCAACCCTCATTGAGGTGAAACCTATTTGTTAATTAACCTTTTTTGTTTTTTCTTGTTTGAAGCTAATTTGTCTTGTGCACTTCTAGGATGTTTTCTTGTTAATTTAAGCTGGTACAGTACATAGCCTAAGTTTGACAATGGTTTTGAAAGATAAGTGGACTTTTTGTGTCCTCACCTCCTAATTCTTCTATAGTTCCTAATATTCTGTTATGAATAAGTGTTGGAGACAGAACTGCAGAAATGCTCATTGTTAATGCTGCTACTCCATTATTGTTCATTATTGTTATTGGTAATGTTATTGGCTGTTATATGTCTTGTGATGCTTATAATAAATTAACATGTTGATAACCAGTCTTTCTGAATGCTCTCTATGCATTACTGATTGTGATGGTAGTCATGAGGTGTCGCTCCGGGATGCGTTGCTCTAGGACAGATGAGTATAATAGTATACCCACTACAAAAAAGTAGACTACACCACTGGGTCTGTGTGTTAAAAGACAAATCTGGTCGTGAAGTTGCGAAGGCCTTTACACACATATTAAAGCAGGGGAGAACGCCAGTGAAACTACAAATGGACAGGGGTAAAAAGTTTTTCAACAAGGGTTTCCAAAATCTTATGAAAAAGTACATTACACATTTTGCTACAGGAAACAATGCCAAAGCATCGGTAGTGGAGAGGTTTAACCGAACGATGAAAACTAAAATGTGGCGTTATTTTACGGCAGTCAACACCAGAAAATACATTGATGTAGTGCAAGATATGGTTAGTGCTTACAATCAAAGTTATCACAGCAGTATTAAAATGAAACCTGTTGAGGTAAATAGTGAAAACGCCTTTAAAGTTTTTAAAACTTTAAATTCACTCCGGGAGAAAGAAAAAAAACTAAAACAATTTAGGTTTAAGGTTGGCGACACAGTCCGAGTGTCCCGGGCGAAAGGGGTTTTCATGAAAGGCTATGAGCAAAATTGTACAGATGAGTATTTCACGGTTGTAGAATGTCTACCCCGGGAACCATCTGTGTGCAGGCTGGAAGACTATGACAGTGAAAAGATAGAAGGTACATTTTACGAGGAAGAACTGCAAAAGATTTTAGTGGGTAAAGATAAAGCCTTTAAAGTGGAAAAGATTTTGGCCGGAAAGAATCAAAACAGGAAAAAAATGTGTTTAGTGAAATGGGTCGGATGGCCGGAGAAATTTAATACATGGATTGCTAGTGATCAAATTGTTAATATCCATGCGTAATAAAACAAACCAGCTTCAACGTGTACAAGCTCATAATCTATACATGTGAAGACATGGAAGGGTGTGAGTTTTATATTATGCTCCCAGGCAATACATCATTGGACATGTATCCTGAAAACAAAATCGGCAGTTTCAGGACAAAGTTTGCCAAGCCTATTGATTTGAGGGGTGATTGGGAAGTTGCTCTTGCAGAGATCCAATATCCTCTACCTGGGATTTAATAACCGCTAAGGAAAATAAGATTGACATATTTGACAAGGTGAAACAACGGACGTTTTCTTGCGAATTGAGTTTAGGTTATTACAAATATATTGACAAAATTATTCATGAAATTAACAGAGCTATTTTTTTATTTAGTGATGGGTCGGGGGTTTCTCTAGCTTACGGCGCGATAAAAAACTGAGTTTATGTTATGGGGCCGGCGGAATGTTTAATTAGGACCCGTGGCACTCTAGCGCTATTGCTAGGATTGCAACCTGGGGAATACTTCCCCGTTGAGCAGGGTTAATTTCCCCACCCTGTAGATATGCACGCTGGGTTCTATACAATGTTAATATATACTGATGTCATCGAATATCAGAGGGTAGGAAATAGCTTTGTACCACTTTTGAGATGCGTACATATATCAGGACAAAACAAAGATGTGATCACAATTACGTACGACAAGCTGCATTACGTACCTGTTAGCAAGCATCATATTGACGACATAGTCGTCGAGGTCAAATCAGATCAAAAGAAAGATATTCCCTTTCGCTACAAAGCAGTCTTTTTGCGCTTAGCAATGGTTATGACGCCCAATTACAGTGCATCCGGAAAGTATTCACAGCGCTTCACTTTTTCCACATTTTGTTCTGTTACAGCTTTATTCCAAAATTGATTAAATTCTTTTTTTTCTCATAATTCTACACACAATACCCCATAATGACAAAGTGAAAAAAGTTTTTTAGAAATTTTTGCAAATGTATTAAAAATAAAAATCGAAAATATCACATGTACATAAGTATTCACGCCGTTTGCTATGACACTCAAAATTTAGCTCAGGTGCATCCTGTTTCCACTGATCATCCTTGAGATGTTTCAAGAACTTCATTGGAGTCCACCTGTGGTAAATTCAATTGATTGGACATGATTTGGAAAGGCACACACCTGTCTATGTAAGGTCCCACAGTTGACAGTGCATGTCAGAGTAAAAACCAAGCCATGAAGTCCTAGGAACTCTCCATAGACCTCCGAGATAGAATTGTGTTGAGGCATAGATCTGGGGAAGGGTATAAAAACATTGCTAAAGCATTGCTAAAGCATTGAAAGCACCCAGGAGAACAGTGGGCTCCATCATTGTGAAATGGAATAAGTTTGTAACCACCACAACTCTTCTTAGAGCTGGCCGTCTGGCCAAACTAAGTAACCGGGCAAGAAGGGACATGGTCAGGGAGGTGACCAAGAACCCAATGGCCACTCTAAGAGAGCTTCAGAGTTCCTCTGCAGCGATGGGAGAACCTGGTAGAAGGACAAACATCTCTGCAGCACTCCATCAATCAGACCTTTATGGTAGTGGCTAGTGAAAGGCATATGACAGCCCACCTGGAGTTTGCCAAATGGTACTTAAAGGACTCTAAGAGCATCAGGAAAAAGATTATCCGGTCTGATGAGACACAAATTGAACTTTTTGGCCTGAATGCCAAGTGCTACCATAAAGGGCTTTATCATTAGGCCTATACAGAGCCAGGTTGTGTGCAGGGAAACCCAGGACAGAAAGCATCTGTCTGCAAATTCAGAGCTGATACAGCCTAATTCTAGATCAAACGCTTTAGGAGTGCTAAACTATTATTTAGCCAAGAACAATTGTAAACTATTATTTAGCCAAGAATAAATGTCAAAACATAGTTGAAGATTAGAAAGGGAGTGACCACAGCTGGATTCGGCAAGCTAAGCAAGGCTGGGGGGAGGAATGACGAGAGCCGGCTGTGGGAGCTCAAAATAGTACAGCGGAGCCACCATTAGAAAAGTGATGAGTAAAGCACTTGGTACAATGCCAAGATGAGTATAAGTCAGCTGTGAAGGGACCACCCCCAGGGGAGGGATGGAGAGAGGGGAATAACCATATATGGGTAAAACCACCATTATTTCCGGGTACTTAATGTTATGCATAACTCAAAGACCAATTAAAGTGGCCAGAAAAACAAAACAATAAGGTAGGCCAATAAGGGAAAAATGAAAGTGACCAATCATGTAACGATTAAGAGGAGTATATAAACTTTTTTGAAACAAAGGAATATTGGAGCAACTTGCAAGATGCTCTCGGCTTTGTGATGTGATCTGCAATAAAGTCTAAACTTTGAAAATCTTTTGCCTGAAAACTCTTCTCTACTGTTTGGAAAATTGAACAAAACGGGACTTAGAAAATAATTGGACTTCTGAAAAAGTTAACAAAAAAGAACTTAGACTAATTTTCCACAACATAACTTGGCGACCACGAAGGGACTCGGGAACGGTCCAGCCACCTGGGGCTCCTGGGATTGGGGCTCTGACACTCCCTGACGGAGGTGGGGAGATGCGGACACACCCTAGGCTGGCCAGCCAACACAAAAAAAAAAAAGACAAAAAAAGGGGCTGTTGTCTGTACTCTCCCGGCCTTTGGTGGAGGTGTTAGAGAGGACCTTTCAAGTCCAAGAACTCAAAGCAGAGATAATAAGAGGACGGCATAAGATTTGAAAAGTTAAAGTGTGATTGAAGCGCTGTGTATGTGTGTAAGGCTTGGAAATTAACTAGAGATGCACCGATCGATCGGCCTCTGACCGGAAATGGCCGATTTTCAGCTGATCGGCCTCAATCGGTGACTTGATCCCGATCACTCCACATAGCCGATTCTGTGCGCCGGTTGGCTCCTCGCCCCCTCTTTTCACGTGACGTGCGCGCACCCGTGAGCCAATGCAAACAGATCAGATGAGCGCAGCGCTGAAAACGCCTCAACATGTCCTTAGTATGGGCGTTTTTCACAGTCAGTGAAGACGACTTAAAGCTTGCAGTTTGTCATACATGTCAATCGAAAATAAGCCGCGGAGGAACAACCTCGAAAACGTCGAACGACCAACCTAATCAGACACATGAAAAGTCATCACCCAGGTACCAAGTCGATGCCCAAATTCTGACGGTAGTCGTTTTTCTACAGTACCGTAGGTACCGGGGTTAATTAACAATTAACTTCGTTGCGCTAGTTCGGTTCCTCTGAACCATTTTCCATTAATAGAACATAGTGGTAGTGCATAAACCTGACGTAGGCTAATAATGCCCTGCTGAAGCACTGAATTGCACTGAAATCATTATGTTCGCTAATGAGTGACGTTATGAAACAGTGCTATTCACTCATACAAATCGAACTTATTAGACCTAATGATAAATTCATCTAACGATTTCTAGCTAAACCACAAATTGTGTATTAACTGTGTTGTGCATGAAGGTGCCAGCTGTGCGTTTCCACTATCAAACAAACTCAGAAACAGCAGCATCGCCTCTTTTCCAATTACTCCTAGTTTGAAACATTTTTATCTAAGCTTTGAAGCTAGTTAAAGTCGTAGTCGTTAGGCTACCTGACTCACGCAAATAACGAAATTCTGCTGAAGAGCGGCTTGTTTCAATGCCTTTGACAAGCTCCGCAACTGAAACATCCGCCCTTATATCGCTACAAGTGTTTTCCATTGCACTATAGAATTGGGATCTACTCTAATCCACCTCTAGCAAACAAATTAGTCTAGCGCATCATAGGTTCGAACTAACCTGTTTTCCATTAGCATTGTCGCAATAACTTTCTGATGCACGTCAAGTTGAAGCCATATAATTATTTAATGGAAAAAGGGCTTGTGTCATCTGTCATCAGAATATAACGTTAGTGTTTTAAAAAATATTTCCGGACTAATGGTCTGTCACCATGTCAGTAAATTTAAACTACTCTTGTTTCTTTTTATTTATTACTTAAAGGCTACATGCCACTGTTGTTGGATTCTCTTTTATTCATCATTGAATTTAATTTGCACAAAAAAGAAAAGCTCTGTCCAGTAACCTGGAACACTTTTTTATTTTGAAATGTGTTTTAGTGAGACCTACCTCATGCTTCTGACCTACCTCAGAATTGTCAATCTTAATTTTCTATTAAAGCAAAGTTACAAAAATGTTTGTGTAAGTTGTCAATTATTGTTTTTAGGAAAAAAAATCGGAATCGGCCAAAATCGGTATCGGCAGGTCAGACTAATCAAAAATTGGAAATCGGAATCGGCCAAGAAAATCGCAATCGGTGCATCTCTAAAATTAACCTGATATAGTAGTTCAGGTTCTCTGAAAAAAGGCAGGATATATTTAAGATCTGCAGATCTGATTTTCTGACGGTGCACAGAGGTAAGGAAAAAGATTTCCAAGGGTCCGACGAAGGACAGTGATGAATAAGAATAAAAGGGTGTGGGAGTCGACGCCCTGGACACAGGATTTGTGTATATTTATTGGGTGTAGGGAATCTACCCCTGGACACAGGATTTGTGTACATTTATTGGGTGTAGGGAATCTACCCCTGGACACAGGATTTGTGTACATTTATTGGGCGTAGGGAATCTACCCCTGGACACAGGATTTGTGTTGCATTTATTGGGCGTAGGGAATCTACCCCTGGACACAGGATTTGTGTTGCATTTATTGGGCGTAGGGAATCTACCCCTGGACACAGGATTTGTGTATATTTATTGGGTATGAGAATCGTGAAAAAGTTAACAAAAAAGAACACTCATTTTCCACAACATGACTTCTACGAGTATACAGAATGTGTGCTCTGGCGATATGTTTAAGGACTGTCATGGTTGTTGAAAAAAAAACACAATTTAAGAGAATGATTGAACATAATAGCATATTTTTATAAAAAATATAACAAGATAAACTTTACATCATCGTTTGTGTCATTTTAGTTTTTTTCAAGTTTTTTCTCTATTACTTAAGCTTTAATAAAAACAAAACCCCTGAGAAAACACTTCAAAAGTGTAACCACATTGTTCGATCTAGCATAGGTGAGGAAAATCGGGGGTCAGGAAACGCGTAGGTTAGTCCGGTCTTTGTTGCGGGAGACTTCGGTGATGCTAAGGACATTGGTGTTTTCTTGTATACGTTTAACTTTTGACGTACATGCTGATTAGGTATAACAGATAAAGGCATGTTAAGGATAGCCTTTGGGAAATTTTAACCATCCTGCGGGTCTTCTATCTTCGGACACCTTACGTGCTGATGTTCGGCTCTTTATTAAGTCAACCATATGTGATCCATTCACCTTTGAAAACAAACTCCTTTATCATTCCACGTTGCCACGTTACCAGAGTTGTGCATTTTATCCAAAACGTCTGTGGCTTTTTTCTTACACCTAGGGGCGATACTTTGAATAACATCCAAAACAATGGGATCTCTATCTTCTGTCGTAGGGTCTGCGTCAGTACCCTGGGGAGGTTCAGAGTGTTATGTTTTGCATCTTCTGTTCTGCTTGTTTTTGTATTTTATTATTTTCTCCATATTCACTTATCATTCACGTCAGTCTGTCTGTGTTCCTTGTTATTCGGTAATCCAATCCTTGTCTTTGTTATTGCACTATTCGGGTGATTTCGGCTATACGGTTTTCTGCCTTATTTTCTATCTCGTTTACTTCCTTCTTTCTTTCTTTCTTTCTATCTGTACATATTAGTTAGGTGTATATAGTACTAACCAACTAATCTACTAATGTTAGGGATTTTGATTACGTTACTAACATTTAATAATTACGAATTATCTTGCGCTATCATTCCTATCGCATTTTTCTGCACACGTTTTCTACCTATGCGCTCCTCCCCTCCGAACTGTGCACGTGTCTACCTGCTCTTCCAGGTCGTTTATTTTCATTGTGTTTATGTGCTTCCCAGTCCGTGTCTTTTGTCTCCCCTTGTTATTGTATTAGTGATCCTAATTGTTCTCACCTGTGTTCTTGCCCCTTTCCCCTCCCAGTCACACCTGATTCCTCTTGTGATATCTTCCCCATTTGTATTTAAGTTCCTCATTTGCACTTGTCCCATGTCAGAACGTTGATCAATATTCACCGTGCCGATTGTTTGTAAGCCAGAGTTTGTTGTGATTTCCGAGACAGCCCTTCTGTTTGACTCCGAGTTTTTGCCTTCCGATTTTGTTTGTTTGTTTATCTGCTTATTTGGTTTTGATCTTTGGACTGCCTTTGACTACTCTTTTTGGATTCCGTTTTTGTACCTTATCTGACTCTGACTACCGGCTTTGAATTTTGCTTCATCAATAAATGTTCCTTCCCTGCCTTATCCTGGTCTGCGCCTGGGTCCTTGTTCGGTCCCTCACACAGAGGGGTTTCCCCCTTTATCTGTGAGGTACGGGATAAGGACCCAGACGCAGACCAGGATCAGGCAGAAAGGAACGTTTAATTCAGGCAAGGATCAAAACCAGTAGTCAGGGTAGCGAAGGTACAAAATCAAAATCCAAAGAGAAGTCACAAACAATCCAAAAGTCAAAACCAGTAAATCAGAGAAGGCAAACAAACAGAATCGGCAGGCAGACGCGAAGTGAAAAACAGAAGGGGTGTCTCGGGAAAATGCTACAGACTCTGGCTTACAAGTAATCGGCACAGGGAATGAAGATCAACGTTCTGACGGGGAATGAACATAAACACGGAACTTAAATACAAGCAGGGCAGGGAAACACAATAGGAATCAGGTGTGACTGGGAGGAGAGAGGGGTAGGAACACAGGTGAAAACAATGGGATTCGTTAATACCATAACGAGGGGAAACGAAAGACACGGACTGGGAATAACACAGACACATAGACAATATATGACCTGGAAGAGCAGGCAGACACGTGCACAGTTCGAAGGGGAGGAACGCATATAGAAATCTGCGTGCAAATGAAGTGAAACGTGAGAAGCGTACAGGGATAGGACAATGAGAGAGAGAATGATAGCAATAGTTGGAAGCGTGAGATAATTAGTGATTAGTAATATTAGTAACTTAATCTAAATCCCTAATGTTAGTAGATTAGTAGGTTAGTACTATATACATCTAACTAATATATACAAAGTGTAATAGGAAGAAAGAAGGAAGTAATACGAGATTAGAAACTAAGACGGAAAAAAACTAAAACTAGAATTTCCCAAAGTGCATGACAAAAGACAAGGAGTGAATCTCGAGACAAACAGGAACGAAACAACCCGAACAGACATAGCAGAACATAACATTATCAGGATTAACTGGCAAAGACAATGTTAGATTATTTGTTTCTTTAGACCATATCTTAACTAGAGATAAAAACCTTTGCAGTATTGCAGAGTATTGTTTGGCTTTTTCGTGTTGATCCATATTTGGTTTTGTCAAAATACTCAAGTCCAAATAATTCTCAACATTTTGCCTGATTGATTCGGGGGGTGAAGGGAGGTTTTTCAACTTTTCCATCTGATGTTGAGGTACCAGATACATTTTCTGAGCAAACTCCATAGTTTGAGATTTATGTATTCTGTGAGGCTATTAGACTGGTTATAAAGGGTACAGCAACACTCAAGAGAGGCAATAAAAAACCTCCGGACTGATTAATAGCTTTCTTTTTTATTTTAAGCGATTTTTTATTAGCAAAAAGCTTAATCAATGCCTTTCGTCTTTTCAACTTATTGAATTGCCCCGACGTTAAAAGGATGTTACCTCGCAGAACATTGAGTGCTATTTCACAAAGAGTGCGAATGAGTTTGGAGGACGCTGATTTTAAAATAACTTTTCCTTGTAGTGGCGATCCTTCAAATAACGCTGTCAGTAAAAGCAGATTTCTCTTTAAGCAGACATGTTGAAATTGCTATTTTTATTAATTTATTTATGACTTTTTCTTGACCCCGTAGACCAGGGGTGTCCAAACTTTTTCCACTGAGGGCCACATACAGAAAAATATACGAAAGGCTGGGCCACTACTAGAGTTAACATTAACAAAATCAGTCAAATGTAGGTAAATTATGCCTGATAATTCAATATTCTTAAATAAAAAAGAAAACAGACAACATCACGACTTTTTATTAATGAATTTTAATATATTTTGTTGCAAATGGATTAACGGCACATTCTCAAAATATCAGTCTCTGTTTCTTCTTAAACAGAGCCAAACCCCCCTTCACTGCCCTATATAAAGAGATAGGGGGCATGTTAATTTAAGTGAATAAACTGTTGGTATTATTCACTTTTCAACTAAATTTTGTTTTAAAATCAACTTTTATTATAATTGATGAGTATTCAAGCTTTTTTCGACATAAAAGAGTAATTCTTTTTAGTAATGCATTTTAACAGCGTCACCTCCACTCTCTCGCACCTTGGCCATTCATTGAAGCCATTCCTTTGCGCTCTCCTGTCATAGCCGGAGCCCCATCCGTTGTAATTCCACACAGCTTGTCCCATTGAAGTTTCATCTTGTCGATTGCATCTGACACAGCTTCAAACATTTCTTTACCCGTTGTTGTGCCCTTTAGACTCGTGAGATCAAGCAGCTCCTCCGTTATGCAAAACTCCTCGCAGAAAAATTAAACAGCTGTGCGGTGTCTGTGCTCGTCACATGCAATCGAGTAAAAATCAAAAGCACAAGCTTTATGTGACACTTGGTGATTTAAGTTAGCAGACAAGTCTTCGATTCGGCGCACAACTGTGTTTCTGGACATGCTCACGTTGTTGATTTCTTGCATCTTTTCCGGGCACGTTATTTCTGTGACTTTAGTGAGGCACTGTTTAATGAAGTCACCATCTGAAAAAGGTTTCCGTGTCTTGCAATAAGTTGAGCTACCTCATAGCTGGCTATGGTAGCATACTCTTGTATTTTGTTAGCACGGAAAAAATACTCTTGTTGAGTTCGCAGGCTAGCTGCCATTTGTTTAGCTTTCTCTGCCCGCTCAGCACCGGTGTAGGACCTGTAGGTCTGATGTTTTGTTTCGTAGTGCCTACGTATATTGTACTCTTTCATCACTGCAACAGTATCATTGCAAATCAAACAGACACACTTCCCCTTGACTTCTATAAAGAAATATTCATTTTCCCACCGTGTCTGATATTTTCTGCACTCACTTTCTATCGTGCGTTTCTTTGATTCCGCCATTTTTGGTCATCTCTTGCAACATTTTTATTGATTAATTTGGAGGGAGAGGCTGCTGTATTAATGAGTCTTCAATGAATACGGGTGGCTCCACTAGTGGTGAAACTAAGAATTACAACTCAGTCAAGTGCAAGTTTCATGCGCGGGCGATATTCCATTATATTTTTATAATTTGCTGCGGGCCAATTAAAAATGGACCGCGGGCCGCAGTTGGCCCGCGGGCCGTAGTTTGGACACCCCTGCCGTAGACTGTCGGCAACTCCCACGAGAACAAACCTGCTCTGACCCTGTAGTCCTCAGGAGTTTGAGGTTTTAAATCCACCAGGAGATATCCGTAGGGCTTTCACGTTGAATCCTCAAAACATTCTATGAAAAATGTTGAATTTCTTGGAAACATTTGCCGGGCCAAAACACTGATTTGTTGTTTATTCCTGGGGGTTTTAAACAGCACCATATAGTTTGCATTAAGATTTAGTGTTCTACTTGTTTTTCCTTGAAAAAAAAGATTTTGCACCAAGTAGCCTATATAACACTCAGGTTTCTGTGATGGGTATATTTTGTGAAGGCTTTCTCCACTTCTTTATTTCCGCTAGCCGCCTCCATTAGATCGTCAATAACCAACATGTTTGTCTTGTGCACAGGAAGCAAATTATCGTCACACAGTAATTCCTTCAACAAATGTAATGTTTTTTTCCCAACAGTTCATCATACAGACGCTGCCAGCATGTATAACACCAGACAATGTTATCAGGTATTTCGGAAAAAACATGATTTGAATTTTCCAACAGAAGCTTTATGAAATATGATTTACCAGAATTGCTAGGTCCATATATTATACATGAGAAGGGGCATCAAACCCCTCCGTAACAGTGTTTCCTAGGGATTTAGAACCCATATGGTAGCGTGCTGAAATTTGGCAGGAGCACCCGTTTGTTGTACACAACCCTGAACCTTTTCGTTAATGTTGTGTTTTTTTAAATGAACCCCCGTTTATCCCGGACAATCTTTTGCTCACTGGTTATCACCTCCCTGGTATCATCCCGGTGTTGCATAAAATGGTCAACCAGACTCGTGAGTGACTCTAGGTTTACTACAGAGGCATTGGCATGATGTAATGTGATCCCCTTAGCTTTCAGGCATGTTTTCCCCAATTGAGTGCGATAACCGTAGTTCTTGGGACCCCCTGAAACAAATTTGACAATGTGATCCTGATCTAATTCACTAGTGAGACCGCCTAGAAAATCACTCAGTTCGGGCATCCAATCTCCAGGTTTACTGACAAAAACCACACTGTCAGTGTCATGATACAGTATGCGACGCTGTAGTTTATCCATAAGTGTGTACAGTTCTAGTCGAGCGTAGGCTGTCGTGAACGCTGCTATGAACACATTGACATTACCAGGAGTCACCGGATATTTAGCGTTATACTTCCATTGCACCAAGGCCGTTTACTGACTCAAAAAAGAAAAGTATGCAACGTCATACTCGTTGGAGTACATGTATTGCAGAAACTGATCCGGAGCCCTAATCAATGCTGTTTTTACCATGTCTTTTCTTTGGCCAAATTTTCCCGAAAGGCTATTCATAAAGAGTTTCGATATTTGTCGTTTGGCTTGATTTACAGATTTTTGTCGGATCTAACTGAATGCCTTCCTTTTTCCTAGGTTTGAATATAGGTCTCTTTACTGACATCGTCAGAGGCCCAGGAGGGGTAACCACTGGTCTCCTGTTTACCTTTTGAAAAGGTCTTTATGTAATCGGTAAAGAGAGAATCTATCTTTTCTGCAAAATGCCACACTTCATACATTGTAGCAACTCTGTACCCTTTCTCAACAGCCTTTTTAAGTTCAACACTACACCAGACACCTGAAAGAGCCCTCTCATCGTCAGAATGCACGCATTTGTTGTCTTGATTTAGGGACTCGCAACAAGTTCTGCAAAGCGGGAACATTAGCTTACCCGCTGCTCTATAGGGAAGTAGCGGTAGGAACAGATTTCGAGGAGGATACACTTTTGCCTTGATGAAACCAAAATAATGATCAAGAGGTTCGAAAACGCGAAATATGATCTGTGGATGCCCAATCGGGCACTCTTTCACCTTATTCACGTAGGGGTAAAGTGTGGTGAAATCATAATCATCAATTTTCTCCCCCGGCTGCACAGTGTAATGCAAGTTGAGAGCATTAGTTCTACCCCTGAAAAGAGCTTCACGTGGCTCCAAGCGCTCTGGAAAATCAAAGGTTTTCAGAAAAGTATTTTTGAGCCCCTCCCACTCGTGTTCCCATAAAACCTTAACTCTCAAATTGTAGGTCATTTTTTGATTTTCTATTTTGTTTAGGAAATGCTGATGCATCAAGCCAAATTTAATTTTTGTTGGGGGGTTGACTGTGTTTGAGTCGAAACATTTTGGGCATGGTAGAAACATCCATCCATCCACATTCATAAGCGGTGCCGCGTCCGGCAACCTCAGAGTAACCGTCAATGTAATAAGGACCTATTTTGGTTTAGCCATGGTTGAGAGCATGCTGTATAGGAACCTTAGAGTTAGCTGACAAATATTCTAACCATTGAATGGATGCA
This sequence comes from Aldrovandia affinis, assembly GCA_029706075.1. Taxonomy (NCBI): domain Eukaryota; kingdom Metazoa; phylum Chordata; class Actinopteri; order Notacanthiformes; family Halosauridae; genus Aldrovandia; species Aldrovandia affinis. The sequence continues at coordinate 745,265 of JAINUG010000167.1, forward strand.
CTGGAGAAAGACTTTTGCGACCGATTGTATTTCTCCGTTGATGTCATGGTTATGGTGTCTCTCGGCAAAAGATTTGTCCTGAACATTTTCATACATACGGAAGCAATAGTAAGACACTGTAGAGGATCAGGGCCTCCACAGCTCAACACCTCAGATATAAACCTTAAACACCCTTCCCGTAAAATGACTATGTCGTTTTTACAGTACATGGCCATTTCATTTCTGAAGTAAAAAAACGCACCAGACACAGAATCATACCATTTTAAAAAAGCAGACCTTTCTTGCGGCATCATAGTATCAGCCCCATAGTACTGTGTCGCAGGGTAGGGACCTATGTAATGTTGGTTCTGTGTGGTGTTCCCAAAATGGGGGAAATACCCCTTCTTGGCATTTGTAAACCCCAAGGTCTTAGGCATAGTGCTAAGCTTCATTGGTAAAAAACTAAGACTGTCAATGTACCTCTGTTTAAAATCAATATCTGTAAAGCATAGGAGTTTACTGCCTTGAGCAATGATCTCTGGGGTAAAACCTTGCTTAACTAATTAATTCATCATCAAGTAACCATCATACCCCCTGGAATTATGTGCGATAAATGTGTACCCTCTGTATTTTGGCCTTCTGTATTTGCTCAAAAAAGCCTTGACACACGTGTCCCCCTCTGATGCCCAGCATCCCCCCTTAAAATCTATACAGCAGATATAATTGGCTATGTGTACTCCAGTATCTTGCCGGCTCTCAAAATCATAAAAAATTTACTTTTCACACATCTACTCGGGTTTGGCAGGCTGGATGAAGCACTCGTGTTGAACTTCTGGAATAAACTTCTCTTTGCATGAGAAACAATAATCAGCCACACATTTATGTGGCTTTGGTTTAGCAATGCTAACATAATGGATTTGATTACATCTTGGGCAATATTTGCGCAAATCACACAGACTAACCAGTTTGCCGATAGCATGTGGTTTTACAGCCTTATGTAGCTCAAAGCAGTATTGCAACTTACAGAAGCGCAGACAGTCCGTGCATTTAATTATCTCTCGGGGTTGTCTGTGGCATTGATTATTAAGACATACATTACAACTGAAGGTCCAGATTTTCCTGGAGGTATAGGAAAACAGTTTTGGGGTGGGGGTCTGCACGGGTTTTAAACTTCAGAAAAGTATTATTGTCCGGACACCGGTAAAACACCACAATCTTGACATACAGAATTTGCTAAAATTTACTAATGTCTGTAAAGGCCACACAATGCTGTTCCGAAAACCCTGCAGAGGTTTGTAAAGCTCGGCCGATATTCACGGCCTCAACATCCCTGATTTCGGGTTGTAAAAGCTTAGACAAGCAAGCAGCAAAACAAAGATTGTTGCCCGGATTATAAAATATAAAGAGGTGTTTCATTTTAAGATTAAATATTTTATCTAATAAAATACTGGAGAACTTCCTGCGTGGGGTCCTGCCATTAGGGTTACGTACAATCTGCACCACTAGCTCCAAGGTTTCATCTGTAAGTATATCAAAGTTACTCTGTACAACATTCTCAAGCATTGTGAGAAAAGCATTGACCTCACCCCTCAGTAAACGGACCGAAACATGATTAATCAATGAATCACTCCATAATTCTAGCTGTAACAGATCATTTTCACCAGCTAGCTCTGTGAGTCTGTTTAAAAAAGTCTCCAGGGTTTCTAAAACTAGAGTATAAAAATGTCACACTGTTCATACCTCCAACCACAGGGGCACTCAAAAATCAAATAGCTACTTTGTTGCAACTAGGGTCAGATTCAAATTCCTTTTCACAGGTGGTCAAAGATCACTTTAATTACATGTGAGCACAAGTTTCGTGTTTGTCTCTTTCAAAAATAAGTAAATGGCACCTTACATTTTATGTAATAAAACTGTTAGGTATAAATGTTCAAAATTATATTTGTGTACCGAATAAAGGAGACAATAAGGTGTCTCTTGATATGTTAGCTGCAGTCCTATGTTGAACTAGCCTTGAGATTTAGCAAACATTAGCCCACATGCCCGTTTGGGGCAAGTTGTCTCAATGGCTTTGAGGCAAGTTGTCACATGAGGCTAATTGAAATGTGTTTTTGAAGGAAAGAAGCATTGAGGGAAGGAAGAAAGGAACGAACGAACGAAGGAACAAAAGAAAGTGAGATGATGGTGAGAAATGATAAAGGAAAGACAGAGAATGGCAGCACACCTCCTGACATAATGTTGAAGGCAGTCAGGCAGGTGAAGCTGGAGAACAAATCAATCAGAAGCACAGCAAACTATTTTAATATAAATTACCGTACTCTGACTCGGTATTGTGAAAAGGTTACCAGCGAAGAAATTGTCAGTCAGGCAGCCATGCCAACAACAGTGGTTGGCTATAGAAAGCCACGGCAGGTATTTCCACCTGATTTGGAGATGCAGCTTGTTCATTATATCGCTAGGTCAGCTGACATTTATTTTGGTCTGTCGCCAAGTGAGATCAAAAGTCTTGCCTACCAGTTTGCTGTGGCACACAAGCTGAAGTTCACACCAATGTGGGCAGAAACAGAAAAGGCCAGCTCGGAGTGGTTTACAGCCTTCTTAAAACGGCACCCAGTGCTGTCGCTAAGAAAGCCTGAGGCAACTAGCCTTGCCAGAGCTAGTAGCTTCAACCGAGAAAATGTCAATGCCTTCTTCGACAATTTAGCAAATGTGCTAGACAGACATAAATTTGGACCAGGGGACATATGGAATGTTGACGAAACTGGGGTGACCACGGTCCATAAACCTGACAAAGTAGTGGCCAGACGCGGATTCAAACAAGTAGGGTCACTGACCTCCGCTGAAAGGGGGACGCTTGTCACACTGGCCTGTGCGGTCTCAGCCACAGGAAATAGTATCCTCCATATTTCATATTTCCCCGTGTCAACTTCCGCGACCATTTTTTAAACAACGGACCAACTGGCAGCAAGGGAGCGGCAAATCCCTCGGGGTGGATGAAAGATGTGCACTTTTTTGACTTCCTGAAACATTTCATTGAGCATACAAAATGCTCAAAGGAGAAACCATGTTTACTCCTTTTGGACAACCACGAATCTCATATGTCCATTGATGGACTCAATTGTGCCAAAGAAAACGGCATAATTATGGTGTCATTCCCACCCCACTGCTCTCATCGGCTTCAACCCTTAGACAGGTCTGTCTACGGGCCGCTAAAAAGGCACATCAACACAGCGTGTGATGCATGGATGCATGGATGCATGGATGAAAAACAATGTCAATTTATTACATTCCTGGGATTGTGGCAATCGCTTATCCTGTGGCGGCAACCCCCTTGAACATTCAGGCTGGCTTTAGGGTAGCTGGGGTACAGCCTTACAACAGGGATGTATTTTTTTTAATTGAGTTTGCGCCATCCTATGTTACGGATCGCCCTGCCCCGCAAGGCCCTAGTACCAACCCTGCCCTGCCAGGCACAAGCACAGACGCAGACCTGTTCAGTTCCCATGCCAGCTCACCCTTACCCAGCAATGCCAGTGCTGACAGCAGACTACCAACTCCAGAGGACCTCCGGCCATTTCCAAAAGCTGGTCCCGAAAACAAACTAATAATGGAAGAAAGCGGCGCAAAACCGCAATTCTAACAGACACACCCGTGAAGCAAGCACTACAAATGGAAAAATCACAATCTAAAAACAGGCTGTTTCTGGAGGAAGGGAAGCAAAGTGCAAAATCTGGATCTGCTGAGAACAAAAAGGCAACAGTAAAAAGAAAAATAGACGAGTCATCATCAGATGAAGAGGAGTGCTTCTGCCTAGTCTGCATGGAGCTATTTTCTAACAGCCACCCAAAAGAGACTTGGGTGCAGTGTGTGAGATGCAAGAAGTGGGCCCATGATGCTTGCACCCCAGGCCAGGCAATTTATTTGTGCCAGAACTGTGACTCTGAAGATGAGTCCGATTAGAAGTGTTTCGTTGTGCATTACACCACGTCTGTTTTGTTAAGACTAAGCATTTTGTTCTTTAATGAATGAGTTCTGTAATGAAATGTACTTGGTTTTGAATTTGAAAGTTAAAAAAATTATATTCACAATTATTTAGTTGTATTCTTATTTGTTGATAATCCAATGTGACAACTTACCGCACATACTATGACATAGTGTGACAACTTACCCCCTGATGGGGTAAGTTGTCACAAGTGCACACCCTCTATTTAACTGTCTACAACTCCATACTGAAATAAGATATGAATATGTAATGAATACAAAATATGTGCCCAAGACTTCCACCTTTCATTTGTTATGACATTTACACCATTGCGATGTATTGCGCCCAGTACAGGTAAGACAGGGTGAAAAGTGTGACAAGTGTGACCCCGCTCTCCCCTACTGTAATTTCCGTGGGGAGCAGTCGTCGTCCAGCGGCCGGGTTAGTGTTCAACTGCGTTAGTCCAGGGCGAGTTACGTCGATCCTTGAAGTGTTTAAGACTTCAATTTCAGCGCCGGATAGCCTGCCCGGTGGATGGGAAAAATCAAACAGCTGAAAGTCTGCGTAATCCTGTCCTGGAAAATAAAAATAAAGACAAAAACAGGTCAGACAAAAACGAATAATGTTATCTAACAAGCATGTTTGCGGTAGTGGGCAATACCTACTGCGGTCATACGCGAGCGTGTTTTCCAGCGCGGGGTCTTGTATAGAAAGCAAATCCTCATCGCTAATTTCTGTGTAGCATACAAAATTATTAAAATTGCCCAAAAACCTTTGTATTTTATGTCTAAAACATTTCAAAACAAGTACGTACCGTCTTGGATTAATATTCTAGCTTTTTTTGTTACAGGCTGATTAGACACCTCTAGGGCTGAAAACGCTGGAAAAATGATAAAAAGACATTAATTACTTTAAGACAAAATATCCTAAGAGGTAATCAGATTATACAGTTAAAACGTGTTTTTATTACCTTCGGTTAACTGTGAAGAGCTTGGGATTTCTAAAACAAACATAAAAATGTGTTAAAAAAAAGAGGTTATTAACAGGAGCGCATCACCGCCCTTTAAAGATAAAATGAAAAAAGCCATGTTTCAAAACTAAACCCAACCCAAACTTAAAAACGTTTTTTTGTTAACAATATAAAATAATAATCATTAGACATATGGTAGAAATGATTACTTACCCGGCGTATTGAATAGTCTTTTTCTCTCTCCAGACATTATGTTTTTCAAAAATGCACGACCCTATGCGCTTGCTTAGGGATCTTGTAGCCTACTCTGCTTGTGTGTCTATAGTGCTTAAGTATCCTGGCCCACTAGCCAGACATGTGCATTACAATTCAAAAATATTACTGTCACTTTGCAGTTTGAGTTCTCTTACCCATTCATATAGAGACACTCGCCACTCCCCACAGTGAGAGTTTTCTGGCAACCACCCCCGAGACACCCTCCACTCTTCCAGTGAGAGTTCTCGGGCTGTTGCCCAGAAACACTCTCCACTGCCGAGTACGAGCTCTCTTTCACTAAAACCGAGGGCGAGAGGCGGACCCTCTTCCAGGGCACCCTCTCGCTCTCCTTCACAATCACACCGAGGGAGAGAGGCGGACACTCCCAGTGCACCCCCTCTCCCTCTTCCCCACCCACACAAGAAGCACTCTACTCAGTCACTTTCGACAAACGCACACAAAACTCAACAAACATCCAACATCCAACATCCCACAACACACACGTACACACACACACACACACCACACACCACACACCACACACACACACACACACACACAAAACCTGCCTCACCTGCCTGCCAAACCAGAAAGTCTCACTGCTCCAAAGGCCTCCACCACATGTAACACAGGCAACCATGCCACTCCCACGTGGCCGAGACCGACACCCTCCACAAATTCGTAGCTTTCTGCTAGGTTGTACACATGTTGTATTCACATGAGAAACGAATTAATATGTCCCCAAAGCGTGTTCCGTTCACCAACATGACATCAACACTTCACCAGCGCATTAGAAATGCCCACCCATCCAGAAAACGAATAAAATACCAAACAAAAATACAACTTAAAAGGCACTATAACACCTTTTAGCAGGATTAAAAATAAACGTTTACCAAAGTGAAAAATATGAGGCTTACGTGCGTTGATGGTGCGTTCCAGTGTCTCAAAGGATAAGCAGATAATTAAACTAAAAACGCAGTTTTGAATCATTCTGTCGCTCCAATGGCGGTAAATAGTAAATAAGTAAAAAAATAACCACTATGAGAATGAGTCTTCCTGGACAGATAATCAGTGAAATAAGATTTCAATGTTCATATGCTCAATGCTCTATGGAGGCAAAGATCGAATGTAGGTCAGTGCCTTCTTGGGATCAGTGAACTCGCGTCTGCCCTCTGCCGTCTTGAGAGTGAGCACCGCTAGATACATCAAGGAAAATTTCAGGGGACGCTCATGTAGCAGCCGCTTGCACTGGTTGAATGCTGCTCGCTTCTCGTAAACAAGCTTGGAATAATCCGGGAAAACCATGATATGATGCTCGTCCCAGCTCACCTCTCCCATCTTGCGTGCCGCCTCTGCGATCCGTTCTCTGTCTTGAAACCTCACGAAACGGGCGAGGATTACTCTAGGAGGCTGGCCGTCAGGTTTGCGCCTGGCTAGGGATCGGTGTGCACGGTCGATTTCAAGACCCTGGTAAAAATCGATGTTCAGGAGCTGCGGGATACCGTCGCGCAGGAAGGCAAGTGCATCCCGACCCTCGCACCCCTCCGGGAATCTGACGAAACATAAGTTATTACGCCGGCTCCTATTCTCCAAGTCATCCACTTTCTGACGTAAAATTTCCACCTCACTTTGTGTGGCTGGAGGGTTAGCCTCCAACGCCCTATTAGCATCCTCGAGGTAATCAACGCGCGACTCGGCGTTGTCCAGGCGCGCACCAATGTATGTTACCTTGGCCTCCACAGCCCTCGTCGCTGATTGTATGGCGTTGAGCTTGCTCTCCTGCGCCTCGGATGTTTCTTTCAATAACGCGAAGATGCTAGCTATGTCCCGGGCCATTTGGTCAGTAGAAGTAATGTTTGAGCCGGGTGCCTGGAGCGACGCCGTAGTCTCGTTAGCATCGGAATCACCAGGCCCAGCCGTGCCGGTGTTCTTAGCATCGCCATGTTGGCTAGTGTTAGCTAAACCGACTTTGGAGTTATTAGCACCATCTTGGCTTTGTGTCGTCGGTTTTTGTTGATGGGTGGGCATCCTAGACTATAACTGTGTCACTGAACTTAAAATAAAGTACTTTATAGCTCCTTTCTCAATAAAAGAAGAGAGAATAAGCTGCTAAACTGCGGATCCTCCGAACTAAACTACCATTTCCGTTGCTCACATCACGTGACTCCAGTCACACATTTTAAAGATACGCTATGTATCGGCAGTAGGCTATATATATTGTTAACCCACAGCAAAAATGATTTTTCAATGTTGGAGCAGCTCTGTTATCTTTTGGTTGGGGTTTTACAGCAGAAAAAACAACTAGACATCGGCTTGCCAAAAATGTTTTTTGTTTAAATGTAAGCCTTGTCTGGCGATTTAAAAGGCACGTGCGATGTTTGCCTAACAACGGAAGTTTTCATTAATTAGTAACACTTTCCATATTGAAGTTTGTTTTTACAAATCATACATTTGACAAATGCTTTAAATCCTGTCCAATACTGCCACCAAAGCGGATATCGGTTAAATCTTGATTATGACAGTTGACGACTAGCTGCTAATAAAGCTATCTGACAGGCTAAAATACCAAACTACGTATCTTGCTAGCAAGATAGCCGCTAACTAGGTCCGTCATGATTGGCTCATAGATTTCTAGCTAGTTAACTGCAAAGTTAGCTAATTGAAAATGACATTCGTTGTACCGGTTATGGAACGTTACTTACCACGTTGAAGATTTTTTTTTAATAATACAATGAATATACAGTATATGACTATCTATATGAATAATGCTCAAATGGGGATATGTAAGAGTCTTGCATATTTAAGAGTTGACGCGATTTAGCACTGTCAGGTAGTGATGTACAGTTCGCTAAAGATTCGTTCGAATTGAACGATTCTTTTTACTGACTCGGGAGTGATGATTCGTTTTCTCAGTTGGGTCGTTCATTTTACTCGTTTGATTGACCAAGCGGCTCCGCCTAGATCGCACTCATCTTCCAACCAACATGTTTTTAAACATGATAATGTAGCGGTGGATGCCACAGAATTAAGAGTTGAGAGAGTTTGCTTTTTCAATTTCAGTACTACTTCTTTATTTAAAATAAAGCGTGTAGTACAGGAACAGTACAACATTCATTGGTATCACACGGGGGTAATTCTCAACGCATACACAACCAGTGATTGTGATAACATCACATACACTCAAACACACATCATTCGTACGAGGGGAAAATGGACTTTCACTCAAACAACATCTTGGTTTTTATACTTGAACATTTATGAACATAACTAGCCGAATACGAAGTTTAGCTGGCCGCAAGGGCCCCTGGGACATGTGATGACCTCGTAGCCAGTGGCCTATGTATATGTAGCCAGCATGCTACACACTAAATAAATGGAGGGCAGCTAGCATTCCTGTGGCTAAGCTAGCTGCTCACCATTACAATCATTTATCGCATTGTTTAAATAACGTGATCTTGCAGGACATAACATTGTAAAACCAAAAGTAAACCCATTAGCTGCTGACTGCCTAAACTCGTGTTTTATGAGTGAATGAATGGGCATTACCCTAGGCTACTGAACAAAATGAACGTCAATCACAACTCTTTCGGGGCTGGAGAATAACAACTCTTTTGAGTACTTCTAATCAGGTACATTATCTAGTTGTGTTTGCTATCCTATATAGATGCATTGCAATGGTTTAGAACTCATGGACCAAGTTAATCTATCACGCCAAAGAATGGCTATCTCCACTCAACGGAACGAATGAGTCATCATTCGCGAACGGTTAACCCGGCTCTGAACGAGAATAACATTTTCGAGTCATCGATCGCAAACAGTAAAGCCGGCTTTGAACGAGAATCACAACATTTTTGAGTCATTGTTCACGAACGGTTAACAGGGCTCTGAACGAGAATCACAGTCTTCGCCGGTAGGCGGGTTCCTATGCGCTCTGGAGAAGTGGATTACTGAATCAAGTGAACGAATCGTTCGCGAATGAGTCAGGAAAAAGAATCGAACTTCCCATCATTACTGCCAGGTCAACTAAAGAAGTTCTTGTCACTGAAAGGCGGCTGTTTTGTTTTCCGTTAGGTATTCATAACTAGAGGATAGGCCAACTCTGTCAAGTGCGCTCCTCATGCAAGCATCATTTTAATATACGTTGTTGTAATTAAAGCGTTAGCCATTTAGCTTGTCATTAGGCAACGTATTTTATATTAATAGAAATATAACTTGAAATAATACTATAGTAATAATTTCAATATGCGATTTAGTTTTGAAATTATGTTAGTCACTTAGCTGGATGGGCCTGTTATAATAACGCAACAGGGATTGAATAGTATTATTTTGTATAATTTTGATGCAGAATTCAGTTCTCCGACATGCCATTTGTAATGTATTTAGTGTTTCAAGTTATTAAATACATATTTATATTGTAGTGACAAGTAGAAAGACACGCCCAGAACATGTAAACAAGATAACACACTAACTAATATGCCTCATTCACCCTGTTCAGATCCGTCTGTGCACGGCCGTCATATTGGCTCGGGCTAGATATGAGAATTTGGCTTGTTGTAAACGTGAGGTTACTTGATTTCCATTGTTGAGTTTCCTCAACACTTTTCCGTAGAACCTGGCTGTGAGCACGGTATGAAGAGGAATTAGCCTATGCAAAAATGCCACAAAGTTGTCTAGCATTTGGCTGTACAAATAAGAGGAACCATAGAAGCAAGGCTCATGGGATAACTTTTCACAGGTAAGTGGCTATTTCACTATTTCACTGTCACTTAAAGCTGACGTTGCATGACCGACAGATATCGCCATAACGTTAGCTAGTTGTCAAACCACTGCATGAACAAGTGACTGAATACTTGTAGTCATCTAATTCATTGTCTTATTGGTATATTGTAATTGACAAGTGTGTGTGTGTGTGTGTGTGTGTTGGGGGGACAATGAGATTATAATAAATGGATAAATCCACACCATACGTGGCTTCCGCATCAACAAATTAAATAACTAGCAAGTAAATATCATTTTAAATCACTTGGTCAGGCATTGGTTTGTGAGTGACAGTAGATTTTATCAGGGGAAGTCTGCATTTCATCTGCATCTGGATCTTGCCCGCACCAATATGGAGGCCGTGCAGACGTATCGCTGCAACATACAACAGCAGCTAATGCGGCATCTACGTATTTATATCTATGTGGTGCACAGAGCTGCAGCTCAGCCTGAAACCTGACTAGGTTGTGAAGGCAAAGAGGATACATTTAAACAAACTTGGAGGCACGCTTAGAAACAGTCTCTAGTGATGGCGAAATCAAGCTTTCTGAAACATTGCGTGTTATCGACACACTGTCGAAAATGGGTTCAGTACTCGGAGCTTCATATGAGAGAATGCAAATAACCATATGAGTGTATAGCATACGCAGTAAGATCTTGCCTTTCTAGACGTTACACATGGGTTCGATTCACCATGTGTCAACAACTCATACTGTACTTGTTCATTAACTTTTTCAATATGATTCAAACTTGATAATACAATATTGAGTTTGAGAGTGAATATTTTTTGACAGTAAACGCAAGGACAGAAGAAAAAAAGGGATAAAGAAAGACAACCAAAGGGATAAAGTGGAAGAGTAGGGTAGGCTACATAGAGTATATGTCATTGGGCAGAGGTAATTCAGTGATTCGGTGATATGTTGTGAAATATAATTTATTATGCTATTATATCGAATGTGCTGCATCAATAGATTGATTTGGTTGGTTCAAAGATTTTTATTAAGAAACAATGTTTTTTGTGGTGTATCTGATCATCACCGGCAACAAACAGCCGATAAGCAGAAATATTAGGCTACGTAGGACTAACGGGAGCGTGTCTATGTTCCCACAGCCCTATGTTCCTAAATATGTATAATGTTCCTTGTTCTTAAATAAAGACAACTCTGAAACCAAGATAATCACTATTACACTATTCAGTCAGGATTTAGGCAACACTATAGCACTGAGACTGCTCTTATTAAAGTTGTCAATTACTTACTGGTATCAGCTGACCGTGGATGTGTCTCTATTCTTGTGCTTTTGGACTTAAGTGCTGCGTTTGACACAATAGACCACCAAACTCTTCTGAGCAGACTTGAAAATCTAGTTGGACTGCATGGACCGGCACTCTCCTGGTTTAAATCCTACCTGTCAGATAGGTATCAATTTGTGCAGTTAAATGATGAGCCCTCTGCTCACATCAAGGTGGAATATGGTGTCCCTCAAGGTTCTGTTTTGGGGCCATTATTGTTCTCCCTTTACATGTTGCCACTTGGTGATGTCATTCGTAAACATGGCATACATTTTCACTGCTACGCAGATGACACACAACTATACCTATCAATGAAACCTGGCGAAGGACAATTTGAACAGTTGGAGGCCTGTTTTAAATACATAAAAGACTGGATGTCAGATCATTTTCTATTGTTGAATACTGATAAAACAGAGATGTTGGTCTTGGGGCCCAAAAACCTCAGAAGAGGGTTATCTGATTTATCTCTGAATCTGGATGGTTGCTCTGTTGCTGCAAGTTTGGTGGTAAAATACCTTGGTGTTACTATAGATCCTGGTCTCTCATTTGATAGTCACATCAAAAACATTTCCAGAGTAGCCTTTTTTCACTTGAGGAATATTGCCAAAATTAGGGGCTTCCTGTCATTAATAGATGTAGAAAAATTGGTACATGCCTTTGTCACATCTAGATTAGATTATTGCAATGCATTACTGTCTGGCTGTTCCAATACCTCACTCAGGAGCCTACAACTCGTACAGAATGCTGCTGCAAGGATCCTGACTAGAACAAAGAAGTATGAGCACATTAGTCCTGTGTTAGCGTCACTTCACTGGCTTCCTATAAACTATCGTGTAGACTATAAGGTACTCCTCTTAATTTATAAGATTTTGCATGGACTTGCACCCTCTTATTTGACTGATCTACTTCATCCCTACAATCCCCCACGTTTGCTTCGTTCACAAGATGCAGGCAACTTGGTCGTCCCTAGAATATCAAAAAATACAGCAGGTGGCAGAGCTTTCTCCTATAGAGCTCCTTTACTGTGGAACAGTCTACCCGTCTTTCTCCCGGTGCTCGTTCTCTGCCCAGTGTGGGAACAGAGAACTCTCCGGTAAGAAATAAATAAAATCCGGTCCGTAGACTGACAAACTCCACTCCGTGTCTCCTGGCTGCTCTGTTCCCATTCAGGGTTTGTCACGTGGCGTGTGACAGTACGTTTCCCATGGATGTCAACAGAGAAGTTTTGACCAACGATTTTTCCCGTAGTATAAATTCGCAAAATTTATGACCTCTCAGAGCGCTAGCCAGGCAGCAGACTTCTGGTCCTAAACCACTGTCTGCTAGCTTCCAAAAACCCGTGACTAGCTTAGCTATTGAGACTGTGTCTGTCCCTCGTTTTGGAAATGGTTTTAGAAGTAAAAAGCTATCTGAGCACACTGGCTGTCGTGGCATTTGTGTACATAATCTTATTTATATTAAAACCTCTCAGCCTGCAGTAAGTGTTGCCTGTAGTAAGACGCATCTTAAATGTGGATTGTTAAATGTTAGATCACTTTCCCCAAGGCGGTTCTTGTGAACGAACTAATCACGGACCATAGTTTTGACCTGATTAGTTTCACTGAAACCTGGCTTAGGCCTGACGAATACAGTGTACAAAATGAGGCATCTCCCGATGGTTATGCCAGCTGCCAAGCGCCGCGTCTGTCCGGTAGAGGGGGCGGTGTTGCTGTGATTTTTTCGACAAAATTTAGTTTTACACCTAAATGTGGGGATAAGTTCTCCTCTTTTGAATCGCTTGCTATGCTTTCTGGACGGTCAAAAGATCTAGTTACCTCAGTGCAATCCTTCCTCTTAATAACTATTTATAGACCACCTGGACCGTATACTGTTTTTCTTTCCGAGTTTGCAGAGTTTTTATCAAGCTTGGCAACTATGGCAGATAAAGTTGTGATTGTTGGAGATTTCAACATACATATTGATAATGACAGTGACCCTTTAGGACTGGCTTTTGCAGCTATTATTGACTCTGTCGGTTTTATTCAAAATATATCTGAACCAACCCACCGCCACAATCATACCTTAGATTTAGTCTTATCCTATGGTATCGATGTCGAGAATATCATTGTGTCTCCCAATAATCCTGTACTATCGGATCACTTTTTGATTTCTTTTGAAATTCAGGTAAATATTCCTATTAAATCGGAACCTAAATACTATTCCAGCCGCTCTATAAATTCATTGACGGCTTCAAAATTTATAAACTTACGTCCCGAATCCTTAGTATCAAGTCAGGACCCAAATAGCCTTTTGTCAATTGATCATCAAACAGATGCGCTAAATCACATTTTACGGAATACACTTGATGCGGTCGCACCCCTCAAGAGGAAAAAATGCAGTGAGAAGAAACTTGCACCCTGGTTTACTGACCATACCCGTGCCCTTAAACAAGTTTCCAGAAAATTAGAACGCAGATGACGCTCTACCAATTTAGAGGTTTTTCGCTCTGCTTGGAAGGACAGCCTCATAGAATAAAAGCACGCCCTTATTACAGCTAGGTCATCGTACTTCTCAAAATTAATTGACCAGAATAAAAACAACCCAAGATTTCTATTTAACACGGTAGCTAAACTGACAAAAAAACAGTCTTCAGTTTCCATCAGTTATCCTTCTAACTATAATTCCAATGACTTTATGAACTCGTTTACTGATAAGATTGAGACAATCAGAGAACAAATTATGAAAATGACTCCAATATCTAGCACTCCAACTGCCGAGATAGCACAGGGCTATCAGGAGCAGGGTTGCGTAGAGACCCTTGAGTTTTTCACTCCCTTGGATCTGGACAAATTCAGTAAACTGGTTATGTCCTCCAAATCATCTACATGTCTGTTAGACCCCATACCAACAAAGCTTATTAAAGAGCTTTTGCCTGTGCTAGGCCAGCCCATGTTAGATATCATAAATACATCCCTATTATTGGGTTGCGTACCTAGGTCTTTAAAAGTGGCAGTAATCAAGCCTCTTCTAAAGAAACCAAATCTTGATCCTGTTAATCTGAAGAACTATAGGCCCATTTCAAATCTGCCCTTTTTGTCAAAAAATTTTGAGAAATCTGTAGCTCAACAATTAACTGCTTTCCTAAAAACGAATAATCTGTATGAAACACTACAATCAGGGTTTAGACCAAACCATAGCACTGAGACAGCACTTATTAAAGTTGTAAATGACTTACTGTTAGCATTGGACACTGGTTGTGTTTCTATTCTAGTGCTCCTTGACATAAGTGCTGCTTTTGACACTATTGACCACCAGATTCTCCTTCATAGGCTAGAAAACCTGGTTGGTTTGCATGGACGGGCACTCTCATGGTTTAAATCATACTTGTTAGACCGGTTTCAATTTGTGCAATTAGATCAAGAGTTCTCTGACTACTCTCAGGTTAAATATGGTATTCCACAAGGCTCAGTGCTGGGACCATTACTGTTCTCATTATACTTGCTACCACTCGGTAATGTTATTCGTAAACATGGTGTGAATTTCCATTGCTATGCAGATGATACACAGCTGTACATATCAATGAAACCAGGTGAAACACTTAAACTCACTCAATTAGAGGCCTGTATCTCTGATATAAAGAACTGGATGACAGTACATTTCCTGCTTTTAAATTCAGATAAAACAGAGATGATGGTTTTGGGCCCCAAAAAATTAAGGAACAAGTTGGATCTGCAGTTAAATGCAGGTGATTGCATAGTTACATCAAGTCTTATGGTTAAGAACCTTGGTTTTATTATTGATCAGGACCTTACATTTGACACTCATATTAAAAACACTTCCAGAGTAGCTTTCTTTCACCTAAGAAACATAGCTAAAATTCGGCACATTCTGTCATTAGAGGATGCTAAAACCTTGATGCATGCTTTTGTTGCATCGAGGCTAGACTATTGTAATGCCTTATTATCCGGCTCCTCTAGTAGCTCTCTAAAGAGTCTTCAACTAGTACAGAATACAGCGGCACGTATTTTGACTAGATCCAAAAAGTATGAGCACATTACTCCAGTGTTAGCATCACTACATTGGCTTCCTATTAAATATCGGGCTGATTATAAAGTACTGTTGCTAACTTTTAAAGCAGTAAACAGACTTGCACCTTTATATCTGACCGAAATGATTGCCCCCTATAAGCCGACACGACTGCTTCGTTCACAAGAAGCCGGCCATCTATTACTCCCTAGAATTTTGAAAAGCACAGCTGGTGGTAGAGCCTTCTCTTTTAGAGCTCCTCTGTTGTGGAACGGTTTACCAAGGCATGTTAGGGATTCAGACACAGTTTCAATTTTTAAGTGTAGATTAAAAACATATCTTTTCAGCCTAGCCTACTGCCAAACATAGTCTAGGTGGAGAGATGGAGAAGGCCGTGCCCTAGTGTCTTATGGAGTGAGAAACTTTCCATACTGTCACCTCCTCAATGTGTTACCACCACTGTTATGCTGGTTATCCTTGATCAGGTGTGGATGGTTTGGAACTCTCTCATGGCTGTGTGTTTTCTCTGTCCCTCTCCTAATAGGTATGCTGCCATATCTTACACCTGTTGGGGCTATCTGTATATTTCCTATGCTTGTGCTCCCCTGCTCTTACATAATGCTACTGGCTATAGCACTGTTTTCTTTTTTTTCTGACTGCATGTTCTCTTCTCTGCCTCGGCCTCTGACTCGGGGGCACCCGCCCCCGAGCCCTAGATCCTGCGAGAAGTGTGAGCTGCCCCCATCAACCCTCACCCCCACGCCAACCCCAGTTCCTGGATCTGGACCCTCTCCGCGTGGTTTAGCCCCCCCGCTGACTACCTAACTCAGGAGGGGCAAAGTCTTTCAGCCCTGAGCCACCTTGGACTGACCATGACATGGTCTTTTTTTGGACATACCCTGTGCCGGCCAGAAGAGGATGGGCTCCCCCCCTTTTTAGTCTGGTTCCTCCCAAGGTTTCTCCCTACCTAGGGAGTTTTTCCTTGCCACTGTTGCCGTTAGGCTTGCTTTTGGGGGGGGTCTAGGCCTGGGTTCCCCCTCTGTTAAGCGTTTTGTGACAATTCTATTGTGAAAAGCGCTATACAAATAAACTTGATTTGATTTGATTTGATTTGATTTGATTATCAATGCCGTGATGGTGCTGTTGAGTCAAGCTCTAATTAGACTGTCCTAATAGAAGCGAATGAGACCCAGAAGCGAATGAGACCCAGAGCGTATATAGCGCGTTCTAGGAAATGATATAGACATTAATAATTGCATTAAGAACATAAGAATACATAATGATGAGAACGGGCCGTTCAGCCCATCTAGGCTCGTCATGTCCTAATCTAAAGAGTATCTAGTACTGCATCTAGCCAGGACTTGAATAGCCCAAGTGTTTCTGCCTCTACTACCCGACCTGGCAAACTGTTCCAGGCATTGACAACTCTCTGTGTAAAGAAAAACCTCCTAATATCTGTGCGGAATTTGCCTTTAACTAATTTCCACTTGTGGCCTCTTGTTCTGCTGACCCCACTTATCTTAAAAAATCTTTGGTATTTCACTTTTGTTAATCCCTTTTAGGAATTTAAAAACCTCAATCAAATCCCCCTTAAGTCTCCGTTTGCTAAGCTTAAATAGATTGAGTGTCTTAAGTCTATCCTCATAACTTTTACCTTTCATACCAGGTATCAGTTTAGTTGCCCTTCTTTGAACTTTTTCAAGAGCTTCTATATCTTTCTTGTAGTGCGGAGCCCAGAACTGCACACAGTATTCTGAGTGAGGTCTGACAAAGGCATTATATAACATTAATATAACCTCCTTTGATTTACAGTATACTCAATACTTTTTGCTATGTATCCCAGCATCCTGTTGGCTTTTTTCACTGCTGTAGCACACTGCTTTGATGCAGATAGGCTTTGATCAACTACGATTCCTAAGTCTTTTTCAAATTGAACACCTACTAACTTTTCTCCTCCCATAAAATACTCCTGTCTAATGTTTTTATTTCCCACATGCATAACTTTACTGTCACACGCCACGTGACAAACCCTGAACGGGAACAGAGCAGCCAGGAGACACGGAGTGGAGTTTGTCGGTCTACGGACAGGATTTTATTTAATTTATTTTTCTGTCTCTCCCACCAGACATGAGAGAGAGACAGTGGGAGTAGCAGGTTAACATATAACAAAGACCAACACAAACAGACACAAAATCTTCACCCTACTCGCCTCGAAGCTTTCGGGTAAAAACAACGAACCAAAATAACAAGCTAAAATAATTATAACTTTCAAACATTCCGCATTTCACACTCGCGCTCGCACTCGCACACACATCAAGACAAGACTGACTGACTCCCCACTCGCCCCACCTGCTCTTAAATAGACTTAGTTTCTGCCTGGCTCAGATGGGACTTGTGAGGCAATCACCTAATCACAATCACTCAACTCACATTCTCACACAGACACCCAATCAGCCAATTGACTTCCATATCAATTGACTGATTGACACCAATTCAATAATTAAATAATAATTAAACCAATTATGGCCTTTGGAGCTCCCTTCCGGGCGACAGTTCACTCTCACACCCTGTGAGAGTGCCAAACCTGCCCCCGGAAAGTCTCACTGCTCCAAAGGCCTCTACCACATGCAACAACACAGGCAACCATGCCACTCCCACGTGGCCGAGACCGACGTCCTCCACATTTACATTTAGCAATATTGAATGTCATCTGCCACATATCTGCCCATTCTTGGATTTTGTTTAAATCATCTTGGATTACTTTAGTCGATTCCAAACTGTTTGTCAAACCCCCAAGTTTAGTATCATCTGCAAATTTTACTATTTTGCTTCTAACGTCCACATCAAGATTATTTATGTAAATAAGGAAGAGCAGAGGTCCCAGCACCGATCCCTGTGGGACACCACTGCCCACAGCACCGAGGTCAGATATGGCCCCACCTACTGTAACTCTTTGTATTCGCCCTTGCAGCCAATTATGAACCCACTCTGAAACTACTCCTGCAATTCCTACTGAATTCATTTTAGCAGGAATTGCAGGAGTAGTTTCAGAGTGGGTTCATAATGAATGGGTTCATAATTCAGTATCTGAAAAAGTTATAAAATTAATGCTAAATTAATGTATACATTAAAAAGTCAATTTACTTTCTCATTGACTTCAATAGACACAGAAATTGGGAAACTGCACACCCCACACACATCTACACGCAGATGGCGCTGTAGAGCACCTGGAAGTACATGTCTACTAATAATGGAAGAAATGGTGGTCGCCTGGTCCACTATATTTTATGTCTATGGAGAAAACATAGGAGAGGGACACAGGAATGGAAGTGAGGAGAGGAAGATGGTAACAGAAGGTAGGAGAGGGAGATAGGACCGTAAGGTAAGAAAGGAAGACAGGAAAGTGAGATAGGATGTCCAATGTCCAGATAAGATGTGCATTGGTTTGAGATGCAAGGTAAAACAACTGAGCAACTCTGAATCAGTTGACTGCAGACATCAATCTAGGGCGTGAGCAGGCAGTTTTATCAAGAATAGTCCGCCAACGCCCTATTGACACATTATGTTGTTTCCTTTATTTTGGCAGTTACCTGTATGTGACATATCTTTTTGGGGAAAAAATATTCCTTTTTGAACAAAATATATTTCTCTGAGCAATTGTATTAGTATAAAAGAATACTTTTTTTTTGAGCATACAATATAGCTCCTTGCCTGTATTGTTTATTTTATACAGCCTTCTTTGCTCATATTTTTCAAGGGTGGGAATACATGTGGAGGGTACTGTAGCTGTTTTTCTATTTTGAGTTTAAAGGTAAAAAGCATTGAGATATTGGAATATTCAACTGAGACATCACTATATTTCTAAGGTCTAAAAATCAGTGGCGGCCGTGCATTTCACACCTAGGCCTTCAGTAGTGCTCTGCCCAGTGGCGTAGCGCAGTAACGTAACGCTGCCCAACCTTTCACCGTTCACCGGTTTCATTTTCCGTGGACCGGGGGGGTTACACGCGAGAGAAAGCTGAGACCAGTTTATTTATTTCGCGGACCGGGGGGGGTAGCACCCCCCACGCTACGCCTATGGCTCCGTCTGAATCAATCCACCCCTCGATAACTATTTTATGGCTATAAAAACCATCTTATTCTTATTATGCAGAAATGCAGTATAAACATGGGGCTATGGGGACGGTGTAGGGACAGGACATAACAGAGGAAGACGGGGGGGGGTCACTGTCCCCTCTCACAGACCCAGGCCTGCCTCATCACAGCGGGTGAGAATCTGTGCTTACAGAAAGACAACTCACTGCTGCCACCAGAGAGACACGGTTCTCTTCTCACCGTGAGACCGGATCGGCAGAACCAGAACCAGCCTGTGTTCAGTGTGGGACAGTTATGCTATCTATAACATTTTGTAATGCAGCCTGCCGTGCCATGTTATTATCTGCCTTGCATGCTGGCTAGCTTGTTATTAAAAATTGAATGATACAAAGTGTAATGTTAAAGACTAAAGTGGTTAGCTATAATAAGTTAGCCACTTCATTAAATCATACAAACACACTGATCATAATAAGAAAAAGCGCTAGCTGACCTGTTTTATGATCGCTATTTTTATTCGAGTCGCAGCTCATGTTTATTACATAAACTTAGCTGGTTAGATAGCCAGCTAAACAAGATCGTAACATGAAACATCAATAATAACCTCATAAAATTGCAATATTATTTAGGAAAATAGCAACATCTTACTCACCAAAAATCCTTATTATTTGTACACAAAATCCATCCTCCTTTCTTTCCTCAAAAAGAGTTAAATTACTCTGTCGTACAGATTATCCGTGTGTTTCAGTTCCATCAAGTCCTTTTCTATCGCCATCGAAGCTAATGCTGAAAGTCGAGCCTGCCCTGTCGTATTTCTGGCATAAGTTTTAATTCACTTTAGGGCTGAAAATGTCCGCTCAAATGTCTGAATCACAGACTGATGTTAATTATATTTTGTCCATGAATACTTATTAAATAATTCCAAATGGTCTGTCCGCTTCCTTTCATAGCTTTTCCCCTGGCTGCGCTCCTTCCAGACGTGTATTTTCATATTAAAGCATTTAACCAATCACATTACATCATAGTCAGACACTCTCTGACTATCCAATCAAAGTGAATACGCTGACGTACCTAGGCCTTCTAGAAGGCCTTGGTGTCTCCAACTCAAAATTTGATTGGTTGAAGCAACAGTTTGATCAACACTTATTTTATGCTACAGGGCCTTCAGAATTGATTGTGAAGGCCTCCAGGCAGATTTCTTTGACCATGGCAACAAATGATGGCTGAAATGTGATTGGTTAAATGCTTTAATATGAAAATACACGTCTGGACGCAGCGCAACCAGGGGAAAAGCTATGAAAGGAAGCGGACAGACCATTTGGAATTATTTAATAAGTATTCATGGACAAAATATAATTAACATCAGTCTGTGATTCAGATATTTTTTAGGCCAGCAGAGAAGGCCTTGCAGGCCCTGACGGCCCACCACTGCTAAAAATGCTTGTAAATGAACAAAATTAAGTACATTTTTCTTCAACCTCATCAATATTCATGAAGGACTGCTGCTTGAAATAACAAATAATTCACCTGTATACATTTTAGAGAAGGGACAATAACTATTTGATGATAAGAGCCATAAAGTATTTGAATATCTGATCTGAATATTTGAAAATCAGATACATTTTACATTTTACATTTTAAGCATTTAGCAGACGCTCTTATCCAGAGCGACTTACAAGATGTGCATCAATACATGGTAGGAGCAATCACAGTTAGCGCACGAGATCAGTGCAGGAATACAGCAATAGACATCATTGCAGGCATCTGCGTACCATACCTGTAACACCGGGAAGGAAAAGGTATTTTACAATGTTTACAAAATGTACATTTTTTTTTTTTTTTTTTTTTTTTTTTTTAAAAGAGTATAGTGTTGAACAAGTAGACAGTGGTGAAGACAATTTAGCTAGATGGACAGAGATCAGGGGTAGTGGAGTCTGAAGAGGTGGGTTTTGAGTCTCTTGCGGAAGATTGGAAGTGATTCCGCAGTCCTGACCAATTGCGGGAGGTCGTTCCACCAACGAGGGACCAGGACAGAGAAGAGGCGAGACCGCGAGGAGCGGCTGCCAGGCGCCCGGAGGGATGGGGCAGTCAGTCTGCCAGCGGAGGCGGAGCGGAGAGGTCTGGACGGGGTGTAGGGCGTGATGAGTGACTGGAGGTATGGGGGAGCAGTACCTCTGGCCGCTTGAAAAGCAAGCACCAGTGACTTGAATCTGATGCGTGCTGCGATGGGGAGCCAGTGCAGAGAGGAGAGTAGAGGGGTGACGTGGGTGAACTTCGGCTGGTTGAACACCAGGCGAGCAGCAGCGTTCTGGACTAGTTGCAGTGGCTTGATGGCACAGGCCGGAAGGCCTGCCAGCAAGGAGTTGCAGTAGTCCAGACGTGAGATCACCAGGGCCTGGACCAGGAGTTGAGTGGCCTCTTGGGTGAGGAACGGTCGGATCCTCCGGATGTTGTGGAGGGAGAAACGGCAGGTCCGAGTGATCGCTGCAATATGGCTCGAGAAGCACAGCTGGTTGTCCAGGGTTACCCCAAGACTCCTGGCAGACTGGGACGGAGACACTATGGAGCCTTCCACGGTGATTGACGCATCAATCATCGGGAGCCCTTCGCTGGGAGGAAGAGCAGCTCTGTCTTCCCCAGGTTCAGCTTCAGGTGGTGGGTGGACATCCATGCGGAGATGTCAGCCAGGCATGCAGAGATCCGTGCGGGACCCGGGTATCAGATGGAGGAAGGAGAGAAACAGTTGAGTGTCATCAGCATAACAGTGATAGGAAAAACCATGAGCAGAAATAACAGAACCAAGTGACTTGGTGTACAGAGAAAATAGGACAGGGCCTAGCACCGAGCCCTGCGGACACCGGTAGAGAGGGTGCGGGGAGAGGAGAGGGATCCTCTCCAGGCCACCTGGTAGGACCGGTCAGCCAGGTAGGACTCAAACCATGTCAACACAGATCCAGAGATTCCCATCTCGACGAGAGATGAGAGCAGGATCCGGTGGTCCACGGTGTCGAATGCCGCCGACAGGTCGAGGAGAAGGAGGACGGAGCTAAGGGATCGGGACTTAGCGACGTGAAGAGCCTCTGTGACCGCAAGGAGAGCAGTCTCTGTGGAGTGGCCTGCTCTGAACCCAGATTGGTTAGGATCAAGCAGGTCGTTCTGTGAGAGATGAGCAGACAGTTGATTATAGACAGCCCGCTCTAACGTTTTGGAGAGGAATGGGAGGAGAGAGACAGGTCGGTAGTTAGAGATGACAGCAGGATTCAGAGAGGGTTTTTGAGGAGGGGGACAACCTGAGCGCATTTGAGGGCGGAGGGGACAGAGCCAGAGGAAAGAGAGGAGTTAATGACATTAGAGACAAAGGGGAGGATGTCCATAGCAATGGACTGGAAGAGGGGGGAAGGAATGGGATCAAGAGGGCAGGTGGTGGGACGGTGGGAGAGAACAAGTTGAAGGATGTCAGAGTCAGGGAGGGGTGAGAAGGAGGACAGAGGAGTGGGAGGTTTAGGTAGCGGGATGGGAGAGGGAGAGGTTGGGGGGGAAGGAGTTGCGAATGACCTCAACCTTCTCGTGAAAGAAGGATGAGAAGTCATCGGCGGTTATAGAGGAGGGGGTGGGGGAGGAGGAGGGGTGAGGAGAGAGGAAAATGTAGCATAGAGTTTACGTGGGTTGGAAACAGAGGATTGTATCTTAGAAAGGAAGAATGCAGACTTAGCAGAGGAGAGGTTAGCGGAGAAGGAAGCCAGGAGTGTGTGGAAGTCAGACAGAGCTGCAGGGGATTTGGATTTTCTCCATTTCCTTTCTGCCGCACGCAGCTTCAGTCGGTTAGCCGAATGGAATCGGTTAGCCAGGGGCGGGGGGCGGAGACGAGCGGGTTTAGCGGATAGAGGACAGAGTAAGTCAAAGGAGGAGAGAGAGAGAGGAAAGTAGGGTGGATGATGCTACTTCAGCAGGTAGCTGAGAGAAGGCATCAGTAGGGGGAAGGGAAGATAGGACAGTAGCTGACAGGGCAGCGGGTGAGAGAGTGCGGAGGTTGCGACGGACAAGGACAGTGGGAGCAGGTGAAGATGGTTTAGGGACAGAGGGGAGGGGGGGAGAAAGACAGAAAGGAATGGTCAGACACATGTAGAGGCGATACCGTAATGTTGGGTGAGGCACAGTTCCTGGTGAAGACCAGGTCCAGTTGGTTACCGGCCTTGTGGGTGGATGGGGATTCAGCCATGGTGAAGTCAAAGGACTGAAGCAGGGGGAGGAATGCAGAGGCCTGGGAGGACTCTAGCTGCAGGTTGAAGTCCCCGAGGAGTAAGACGGGAGTGCCATCCTCAGGGAAGGTACTGAGTAGGGCATCCATCTCATCTAGGAAACTCCCCAGTGGACCTGGAGGGCGGTAAAGAACAATGATGTGCAGTTTACATGGGACAGTGACAGTGACAGCATGAAATTCAAAGGAGGAGGGGGAGAAGTGAGGAAGAGGAACAATACCAAATCTCCACAGGGGGGAGATCAGTATACCTGTCCCTCCACCTCTACCTGAGGGTCGTGGAGATCAAGGTTAAATTAAATTAACAGGATTTGGTGTAATTCACATTATTCCCACACGATGGCAGCGCGATGCCAAAAATGAAATGAAAAATAACGTCAAGAGATGAGTGTTCAATGCGATTCCAGTCCTTGGTAAACGACCGCTGTAAAAACATTTATCAAGAAGTTTATTGGCAGAGTACAGGGTCTTAGCCCTGGGTTTGATTTGTCTCAAGCACTGTGATGAGGTTTGATAAAGCTCTATTCTGCACTAATCTGAACACAATCTAATATGTGATCATATTAAATTTTTTCAGTGGTGTTTTGGGGATGTTTTCAAATGAACAGATTTTTACGCTATTAAATATATATACACTACCGGAAAAAGTTTTAGAACACCCCCATTTTCCAGTTTTTACTGAAATTTAAACAGTTAAAGTCCAGTGAATAACCGGAAATGGTACAAAGGTAAGCAGTAAACCACCAGAGGTTAAAAAAAAAAAAAAAAACATTTTTTAATTTAATTTAAAACAAAATGTAGGTTACCAAAAACTGAAAAATAATGTCAATTTCAGAGTTATAAAAAAAGGGAACAAGTAAAGAGTTAACGTGGGTTAACAGTCACTCTGTGCAAGTCGCCGACTCTGGATCTAGCAAAAGAGCCCCAGACCATCACGCTTCCTCCTCCATGTTTGACAGTTGGTGTCACACACTGAGGAACTATCCTTTTGCCTACTTGACGGCCTACAAAAACCTTTCAAAATGTCAAGATTTAAAATTTTGATTCATCAGTCCATAAGACCTTCTTCCAGTCTTCAGTAGTCCACTAGCGGTGCTTCATGGCCCAGGCAAGCGTCTTTTTCTTATTTTGTCGACCGGTAGTGTATATTATACATTTAATTATATATTATATATAGTAATACAGTGATATAGTAATATAATATAGTTTATATATGTAATATAATATATATATATAATACTGTATTACTATATTACTATATCACTATATATAATATATACTATATATACCACTATATTCACAGTTCATAATCGCATTAATTAATATTAAATATAGCAAAAAAGGCTGTATTTTATACATCATTTTTGCTCATCTCTATCAAGGGTGTGAATAATTGGAGTTGACTGTAAATATATCAAACATAAAGATGAATTTGGGTGTAACATATGATGACAATGCTGTTCATGAGAGAAACAAAGTACATTATGTGTGTATTTTCATTCCCAATATATTTGTTCATGCAGCATTTATTTCTGTTATATACTGTTTATGTATGTTTGATTCTGGGAAAAAAGATACATTCTGCATAGTAATCTCACAAAATATTTTTAATGCTTACTCACTTTTTCTCTGAGCTCCAAAGGAAGAAGCAGGCCCAATAATCTTATCCAAATCGGCAGTTACAAACCCCAAATTGAATTTATGTTTGTGAATCATCCAACTGAGCTCTTAAAGTATGTACATTATCCAAACCCTGATTAACTGTAACTTCAAATGAAATGTAGTCCTTAATAACTACCCTTAAGTAAATCACAGTAAGACAACCTTGTTACAAATATTTAATTGGTGAGAAATATATTATTTTTATAACAAATTAACAATTACACAGCCTGGAGCCAAGGATCCGATCATCATTTACTTTCATGGTAATACTTCCCTAAGATACTGCATTCCTTGCCTGATCATAAGCTATCAGCCATACCTGAAATAAAGAGTAGTACAATACAAAGGGTTGAGATGGGCTCAATGCACACAGCAGCTGTCTGTGGGATGCCAGAACAGGAGAATAATCTTTATATTTTCTGTAAAGACACAGAAGACAGCTAACTTAATTAGCCCTGATTTAACTAATAGAACATTGTCTACAGGCACTTTTAATATCCAGCTCTGCATTTAACCATCGTTTCAGCCTGCCTCAAAGCTGAATATGGATTCATTCAATGGACCGAGATGGAGGAGGAGGAGGAGGATGACTGTCATGCTGGCCCTGTGTAGGGTAGGTCCCTGGGACTCTATGGAGATGACCCTCCATAGCACCCCATAGCTTTGATCCGTTGAACGCTCTCGGCAAACCTGTGAACTCTGCGTTTGGCGTCAGGTGATTCATTTACAACCGTGTTTTTCCTCCCAAACCCAATAGTCATACACGAGAGCTACTAGATAAGCAATGTACACCTTGGCCTGGCATGGACAGTGCAGTTAATCAGCTGCTTCTGTCTGATAGGTAGCCGCCATTATTCCGTGGTGGTGATAACTATGCACAAGGTGGTTGCATGGCCCAAGACATTCACTCGCTCTGTCTCTTGCTAAGCTACAGTGAACATCCATGTCATAGAGTTGTTTCAAAATTTGAGAGGGAGTTTAACATTGACAAAAAAAAATATTCACAGAAGAAAATGCTGTTCGCCTGTAAAGGTGATTAAGGTTAATTATAGTGGAACCGTCCCCTGTCGATGGTAATGGACAACAACTACCCTCATTATTAACACACCCAGGCAAAAAAGGCTGACCCTGCAATATACACTGTTCAACCTGACACAAAGGCAAGACTTGCTAAGCAACTGCAAATACAGCTCAAACAGAAATGTATCACTGCGTCCATTCCACCACTAAACTCCTTATAAAGTCAGTAATATTTCAATCATTTTCTCAACGATAGGCAAAACAGGCAATGTGTGGGATGTGCACTGCGCCACCTTTATGCTGGGGTCCAGTGGAAGGGGGGAGTTCATTAATCTTCTCATTTGTCCTGGGCTGACAAGCTGATATCCGCAACTAATAGCATCATTAAGTTTTTGATTAAGTAAATCATATCATTTTGATGCCGGAATCATAACAATTTATTTCTCCGATCGGAATCTGCCAAAACAAAACAGGAAGTGGAAAATATCATCCCTGCATTGAATATCTCGTTTGAGGACATGTGAGAGTTTGTCCACAGGGGCATTCCACTGGCTTATCAGCACCTGATACATTGGCTTTTTTAGTCTTTAATACCGCAAATGTAAAAAATGCGAGGGGGAGAATGTGCTCCTACTAAAAAAATGATCAATCACAGACAACACTGAAGGTTAGCAATGGAGTGAGGTTTGGGATCGGGTTGGAGGTAGAGTTAGGGCGTAGTGGCAGGGTATATTTCATTATTAATTTTGGCAATAACACTGGTGACCTGGAATCGAACCATGTATTAAATATTTGTGGGTACTTTTACATGTGATGTAGAGATACTTGTTTCACGCAGATGTGTGTTCAGACAGGAAGGACAGCGAGGGCACTTGAGCCTGCTCTCTGATCATGATAAACTGGAGGAGGTTCCCTTTCAGGTAAACTGGTAAATGTACACGCGCATCAGGCTGGTGTCCAAGCTTACCTTAGCCTAAAATGTATTTAATATAATACGGCATGGGAATGGGAATATTGAGATCTATTTTATTCATTGAGCAACAAAGAATACTAAACCATAAACAAACAAACAAACAAACAAAAAACACATGCACTCCTCGTTACTTACAGTTCTCTCCTGTTGTTATGATTACAACGCAGGTGGGAGGTGCTCCTCAAAATATGAATAAACTAGTGCGCTCCCCAGTGCCACTTTTGGGGGCAGTCTGCAGTGTGGATAGTGCTCAAGCGTAAGGAGTTCCGTAAACCAGCAGGCCGCACCAAGCTCTGGAACGCTCCAGGTATGTGCATATGTGGAAGTGACCTAATTGTACAGGAGACAAACTTGAAAGTTGGGAACCTGAATCCTGAATTCAGGGAACTGGAGACTAAGTCTACAGCACCACCCTCCCTGCATTCATGTAACTGGAGACTAACTGTACAGCACCCCCAGCCCTGAATTCAGGGGACTGGACACTGGGCATGCTCTCAGAGATCATGGTGTGAATAAATGCTTTGCAGGGTTTTGAAATCACCCGCCCGTCTCTGTGGAGCTACTGATTCTGACTCTTCTTATGTACAGTTTATGACGATGCAGCATAACAGACCATATTTCTGTTATTCCAGTTATTCCTTCTCGCTGAAAAAAGTGCAGTGATCTACTCTTCTGTGAGCTTTAGCGCTTTCTCAAGGCATAATCAGAGCAAATCTTCCCACCCCCATAGGGCACCAAGCGTTAGATTGGGTCTGCTTCAACCTGGTGCACTTTAATGTCTGCTACGTCTGCTGTCACCTGTTGCACTTTAATACAAGGACAAACTCAGAAATCCATTTAGATAGCAATAATTAGGTTTAATCTCCCAAATGCTACATTTAAGCAATGATATACAGTCAACTCCAAAATGATTCACACCCTTGTTAAAAATGAGCAAAAAAGGCTGTATATAATAAACAATACAGGTAACAAGCTATATTGTATGCTCAAAAATGTGAAAATTATATTATTTAATATTAATACTTGAATAATACTTCTATTAAGTTCTCAGAGCAAAATAGTTTGTTTAAAATATTTCTAATAATATGCGAAAATTATTTACACCCCTGTTTTCAGTACTTTGTGCACCCTCCCCTTGCATGGATAACAGTACTGAGTCGTCTTCTCTAGTGTTTTACGAGATTGGTGAACATATTGGGGGGGGGATCTTTGACCATTCCTCCATCTTTCAAGATTTTTCCATCAATCTGAGACTGACCGCTACCTCCTGAGTTTGGAGAACTTGGAGAGGCAAAGAACAAACGCACAATGCATCCAAGTAAAACTATCATGGTAAATTCCTTCGCTGTGTCTCGCAACCCCCCCAAAAGAAATCTTACTCTTATAGTACCCACGAAGGTGTCCTGGTGAAGTTGAGAAACTGTTCCCCAGCCATCTGTCCCAAACTAATACCCCCTCCCTCCAAATCCCCAACCCCCCAAGCCCCAACTCCAAACTCCCTCCTCTTCCCTGCACCGCCCCCTTCCCACACTGTCCCTTTGTCAGCAGTTCCTATGCTAGGGCTGGGGCGTGGCGTGTGGAGGGGTGGGGGGCGGTCGTGGGGGCTTTCACAAGCACCTGCAGGAGGGACAAAGGGCCGGGGGTGATGAGCCCAAAGACAGATTGATGCTTTGTGCACTGAGGCAAGAGGGGGTGTGTGTGGGAGAGTGTGTGTGTTGTGTGTGTGTGTGTCAGGAGAGGAGGGGGGGATTGGGGATTTTGGGGTGGCGAAGGGGGGTTGTGTGTGTGTGTGTGTGTGTGGGAGGGTGAGTGTGCGGGGGCAGGGGTTCTGTCACTCCAGTCTGTGTGAGTCCAAGCTTTAGAACACCCTGAAAGATTGACAGCTTTTGTTGCCTGCGTTTTTTATATAATGGTGCTGCTTTAATGGGCTAGAGTGGGGCTTTCAGGGAAGGAGCAGGGAGATCGGAGGGGGAGACGGAGGGGGTCGTGGGGAGTTTTTACGGCTCTGCTCGGATTGACCAATTCATGGGCATTGAGCTCCGGGCTCGTTATTCACTGAAAGCACCCTGTGCAGGAATGCAACCGCATCAATTAGAATGTGTTAGCAGATAGTGGGGCAGAGAAGAAAAACTTTTCTCTCCCTTTTGCTCGCAGGACAACACAGCCGCACTATAGGAGATGTCAGGGCCACAATGGCCGTTTTGTGATTCTCTCTCCATTACATTACCAGCGCAATATGTAAGGTGGGGATTCTTTTGATTTAAATTAAGTGGAAAAACCACTAAATCCCATTTTTATTCAGCTAAGATAATGGCCCTATACTCTATGAAAGTCTCTAAGTACTTATCTGTGGCTTAAAATCTCCCTCTCCCTCTTTTTCTCTTTCTCTCGCTCTCACTTTCTGTTTTTCTGCATTATATTTATTCAATGGTTGGGGGGTCAGGGGGAGCCTGTTTAAGAGCGCCGCTTGTGCCGCTGGCGGCCGCATCGCCTTTAATTGCGAAAATAGTGGTGGGCCAACATTTTGCGGCGTCTGAAAGAGGATATGAATTAAAACAGTATCTCATGGGCCATTGTCTGTTTCGGGGCGCAGGCTGCCACTTCAGACGCTGGGGAAGAAAAAAAAAGGTCTGTCGGGTAATGAGAAACTTCCTGTAACTGGAAATAAAAAAGACAGAAGGGGCCGGATGGGACACAGCTGATCAGATGTCAGGGCGCTGCATCACCCCCCCGGTCCGTTTGATCCCTGGAGGGAGAAGGGAGCCAGCCACATATAGGTTGCTAGAGTGGGAAAGGAGCATCAAGTGTCTTCTCGATGCAGTGTACTTGTGTAAACCGCCGCAAACCGGGTACACTGGGGGAGGGGGGGGGGTCACAGCTGCCTTCAGAAAGTAAAAGAACAGAATATACACCGTTTATCATCTCCCACGGGGTCAACTTTTGACGTGAAATGAGTCATTCCTGGAGAAAAAAATAAAATGAGTTTACAGCGGTGGGTAATTTTGCAACTTTCGAAAACCTTTCAAATCACAAAAGTTTGCAGCCTCCAGCTGCAAACTTGAGCAATTTCATCCTTTCTCCAGGCATAAGGACATTGGGGTGTAAGCCTTACTGAAGAACTGGGCCCCCCGGTGCGAACCGCACACTGCTGTTACTAACATGAAACGTACAAATCCAAGACAACCATTGGTACCAGAGCGACGCAAGCTGTTTCAGCCATCAGATCATACATTTTCATATTTAATAGTACAGCTTTCACATCCAAATGCGTAAGAGGAAAAGAAAAATTCCTCCGTGACAGTTGTGAGCTAACTGGCGGGAACCGCCCGTTGAAAGGTGCGCGCGTGAATATGAGCGATTACGCTTAATTTCAGGCGAAATGAGAGAGATTAGCATCCGCTGAAAAGGAAACTAGAGTTAAACTGCAAAGAAAGTGCGGCAAATTGGTGCAAACGGAGGCCCGCGCCAAACCGCGACTCCGCTGTAATTGTATAATTGCACCAGTGCGGCTCTAAAACGCAGTTCTCAATTAAACTTGCTTCTTCTGCGGGGTAAAGAATCAGCGCTGAATTATGTCAGAGAGGAGGGGGGGATATCGCTCCATCCGAACCGAAAACTGAATGCTGTCGAGGAGGAAAATGGACAGATGTCTTCATACATCTGGTGCTGATGTGATCCCGTGAAGTGGGGAGACGAGATCGCCGCTTCCTGCCCTGGTGTGGTGAAAGGGCGCAGGAAGGCAGCGCGGGGTAAACACGCCTCACTGAGCACCAGTTGATACGCGTCGCCACAATGAGGCGGAGCGGGCTGTCTGTGGCGCTCGGAAACAACCCGGCCTCTGTCTGGATTCAACCGCGATGGCACAAACAAAGGGGCGCTCAAGCAAACGGTTCATGAATGCTGATTAATTGATGCCATTTTTCCGCAGTGTGCCATGGAGATTCAGATGGGAGGTGGAGGGCGGCTTGAGGGGGCGGGGGGGATGTGGGGGACCTGGCGCAGAGTCAGGGTGCTTCCGGCGAGCTCTCTCGCCAAAGTCAAGATGTTCCTCTTTTCTCTGGCTCCAGGTGCAGGGGATCAAAATGTAATATGCTGACTGTGTGTGTGTGTGTGTGTGTGTGTGTGTGTGTGTGTGTGTGTGTGTGTGTGTGTGTGTGTGTGTGTGTGTGTGTGTGTGTGTGTGTGTGTGTGTGTGTGTGTGTGTGTGTGTGTGTGTGTGTGTGTGTGTGTGTGTGTGTGTGTGTGTGTGTTTCACCTGCCTCATTCCCCGATGAGAACACAACGGAACCTCACCTGCATGTATCACTCCCCTTAGAGCCTCCAGAGACAAACAGTGTTCGGACTCTCTTTCCTTTGTTTAAAAAAACCCCACACAGTTATTTTTTGGAGACTTTTATCTGAAACTTGTGTGCAGAGATGGACACGTTGTGTTGGGGGGGGGGGTGCAGGTGTCCTGCGACAATGTCAGGGTGGCCTGGTCAAAGGTATGAGGCTCTGGCCCGTAGCCCACCTCGATGGAGGAGTCCCAGGGGCTGTCTCAAAGGCCCGGGCTCCACTCGATGGAGACTGAAAGGGCTATTACAGCCACAGCCCAGCAGGAAGCATCTGCTCATGGAAGACCTCTTTCAGGCCTCTCTGTGTGTCTGAAGGCTGTCACAGCAGATAAGTACTCAGCAAACAGCGTGAACAAGGATTTGAACCAGAAAACCAACAGAGCCTTGACAATATTGTGACGGGGGCTTGTCTTCTTAGTAGGGCCTGAATGGCGAATTCGGATCGGGGACAAGTGTGCATTCAGAGGAGGATTTGGACGTGTTTTTTGTAGAATGTTTTGAGGATGGGGTGATGAAAAAGCGGGAAGATGATGCGATTGATTAAGAGGTGATATTAACGGTTGTACCTGTGCCTGGTGGAGGGGCTGTGTGCGTATGCCTCCGTAGCATCTCTCTACCCTCTTCACTTAAAGATGAAAACGTCACCTCCTCTGCTGTGGTATGTTGCTGAGGCGTTGCTGAAAAACGGCACTGAGCGTGTCCTCCTCTTCTTCATCTAGAACAGCTGAAACAGAAGCAAATGGCCCAGTCTTTCAGTACACTGATAACTTCCCTCAGTGAGAAAGTGTGGTTCTGTGTGGCTCAGTAGGTAGAGCATGGTGTTGACAATGCTTACATTGTGGGTTCGATTCCCACTGGGACTACATATGCTGGAAAAATGTATGCATTCACTACTGTGAGTCACTTTGGATAAAAGCGTTTGCTAAATGGCATATATTATATTATAGAAAAATTCAGCATTTCCACTAGCCCACCTTAACTGTCTGTGTGCTGCTCCAGAGTGACCCAATATGGCAAGTGTGCATTTCAGCTGGCGTCTGAGTCTCACCCACTTCTCAAGTGCAACCGATCCCTGAACATCCGTTGGACATTTTGGTAGCAGCTACACCCACTTATGTTCCATTATTGTGTAAATTGCTTGCTAAACTGGCCTGTTTCTCCCCAGCTTATCGTAGAGGAAAAAAAACGGATATTTGTGTTTTTGTTATTCGTATTTTGGAGAGGCTACAACTGAAAGATCACAGCAAAAACAAAGGCTGATAATATGCCTCTCTGGTGTGCAGGACAGAAATTTTTATTTTGTAGTGTATATTGTCATTGATACACTGTATTAAAAAGACCAGTATGCCTAGCTAGGAGATGTGGTAAACAACGCTGTCCATGGCTATGGTATTTACAGGATATACTGTATATACTGTACTGTGTACTGTATATACTGTTTTTCCAAAAATCACTCAATCTACTTTTGGTCAAGGACTGACATCATATGCTTACATCCATGTGACTTGCCTGAGCTTGGGGTTGAACCTGCTGTTGAATCTGGAGTTGGCTAACGTACTGTCAGGGCTGGGTCACCTTTATGTTGAAATGTCCAAGCTTCGTCCTCAGATGTCCACTGCTAAGGCGGGTTATTGGAAAACTGCTTATCTCATCCTTGTGCGAACTGATTGGCTGCAGTGCACAGCACCGTTTCTTTCCGCAAAGCTTAGCGGTGCACAGCGCTGACCGGCAAGTACCAGCGCCAGCCGCTGTGTGCATTTTGGACAGCCCTGGAACACGTGTACCTGGATCCCTCTGATCTCCACCTCAGGCCCGGACAAACAGAGATTTAACAGCAGCCCGTCACGCACCGCGCAGCGAGCCAGTAAACACGGCCTGGTGTTTTAAACAGTCACGAGGGGGCTTAGTCTTGCAACCGGCACTTTCCTTAATGCCGCTCAGGTGACAACATGGCATGTGGAACTCGCCCTGGGTGGTGCCCGGAGGAAGAGGGAGCCGTTTAAGAAGAAAAAAAGCACTATCCCTCTAATGCCTTGATCCCCGCTGAACGCCGCCCTGGCTTGCTCACTCGATCACTGAGATGGGGCCCTCTCCTTCCCCCAGCTGGCCGCGAGCATACCTGCAGGCCCGTCGAACCCACGGCTCAGGAGGACCCACCTGGGCTCACTCCAGCTGTGTGTGGGGATTACCAGCAACATTACCGAGAGCCCCGCTGACTGGCAGTTTAATGAGGCAGATTACGGGAGAGGACGTTTACACGTGACTCACCACGGAGCTCAGCCCCCCAAAAAATGAAAAAACAAGTTGAAATCGTGACTAGGTACATATTTAAAATGTCTCAAACAAGCTTTTGGGTGTTTTGCATGCCCTTATCCCAGAACACAATGTGACAAGGGTGCTTGATTAGATTAATTAGCCCCCTGAGGCCTACGCAGTACAAATACTAAACTGCTGTTTTTTGCCCATAGAGACAGACGAAGAATGGACATAATGCAATTGTTGTGTTTACAGACGATGTTTTCGGTGCTGTTGCCTATCATGTCCACGCTTGTCATAACAGTCTAATAGATGGGATTTACAGGGGAAAGCAATGTGTGTTTAGTTTCACGTGCACTCCAGGCACGGACTAGAAATAATGTAACAAATGCAAACAAGACAAAGCCATTACACCCAGGAATCTCGAGCATTCCATTTGATAAATCTATTAAGACCACAAGAGGGTTCGGGCGCTATTTTACCATGTAATTTCGTGTACTTGCAGCATTATTTGGCACTAGGTAATTTGAAGTAGACAACTGCTTCAAAAACTGCTTGACCACATAAAATGAACCAGATTTTATATTATTTCACCAAACTTTCCATTAACATAGAGTTAGTCATTATCAACATTGTGCTGTTAGTTTGTCCTAAAAGACATATTTTTACTAACCAGAATAGGGGGATAAAGCTCTTAATACAACCCTTCGTTTCAGTATCACTTTGCCACTCTACTCCTCAACTGCGTTGTAGACAAACAACCGACGATGAAACTGAATGAGGATGGAAGGTGGATTACACATAAAACAAACTTAAAATGGGAGTCCATTTTGGCTCTCTTTATTTGTGTCTGTATGTATTTATCTATTTAATGGTTCTAGGGGGAAAGTGGTTGACAAAGAACAGTGTTGTCCCTTGGAAGTGTTCTGCTAACTTTGAAGGCTTGTGAAGAGCATAGATTGTGATGGAATGGGTAGGGAAGAACTGTGACTGCTCCATTGAAAGTAGAGGGGCACGCTAAATTAGGTTGATTTGCCTGTGAATGGAGAGTTTCCATTATTCATGTCGGAGAGCTGTCACTTCCAATAGAGAAAGTGAAAACCTCCTTTTATCAACCTTTTCCAAGTGAAGCGGGACAGGCAATCAATAAGTGGATTTGAAACCGGGGGAAAGTCAGGCGGAATGAAATGGGGAATGTGAAAAAAGGGGGTATTTGTCAAATTGTTGAGGGGGGGGACGCTAGGAATAGATGTAATTCTGGCACAACTTTGATGGCTAGAATAACAGCGAATTGAATGTCGGGCATCAGTGAAGTTGTTGGGACAAAAATCTACAGGCACTTCGTTTGTGAATATGTCAAATGCTCTTAAATTGTCTTTAGGTGAAAATAATGGGAGGTGTACCTGATTCGGGTGTGAATTGTCCTTTTTTCATGGCGGAGGTGTAGAGACGATGATTGGTGGTGTTTTTTTGGTTTGTCCTAATGACTGAGAGCACATCTGCTTGCATGGAGAGCCCACAAGCATAACACAGTTCACAAACTACTGTGCTTCAGCATTCATTTCAGTTCCCTGAAATACAGAGCGCTGCATCTTTTCAGACTATTTGCAATATTGATTCATGTGCGCATGGCTTCTGTTTCAATTAACTCAATCGTTTTTTTTTACATGTAAAGGCCAATACACTATGCATGTTGTAAAGGCAGCCCAAGTACAGCATGATGCCCATTGGCCGTTTTAATGTGCATGTCTGAGAGCAAGTCGCTTAAGTTCATTTTAATGCCGTCATATTTATACTAAAACTATCATCATTTTTTTTCCTTTTGTTAATTTTCCTGACAGCACAATGAAATCCCATTCCCCTATTTTTCATTGCACAACAAAGGCTCTAATCATTATAGCACTCACAAAAAACCATAATGTGAAAAATAAAAATTAATTATAAATGATATAGTGATACATTTTAGTAATAGTAGTAGTAGTAATAGTAGTAGTGGAAATGCTGTAATGTTTGCATGGCATTAGAAATATTGTAATTAATACACTGATCTAGAGTGTATTATCTGGATCTAGAGTCAAATT
Organism: Aldrovandia affinis; assembly: GCA_029706075.1. Taxonomy (NCBI): domain Eukaryota; kingdom Metazoa; phylum Chordata; class Actinopteri; order Notacanthiformes; family Halosauridae; genus Aldrovandia; species Aldrovandia affinis. The sequence continues at coordinate 781,181 of JAINUG010000167.1, forward strand.
AGATTTTTCCAATGCAAAAATACATTTAGTCTGAATGCTTAATTTCATTCTCAGGACACATCATTAGATTCATTCCAAACTCTGTTTTTAAGATGTGCTATTACACCAGATGCATACTATAAAATCATAATAATTCTGACACTTGCAGACCTTTACTCGCTGGATAACGAAAGAAGCATCAAGTGGGTTCAAAGAAGGGTTGTGTGTTCAGTGTGTTCAAACATCTTCCCTTACACCAAACAAAGACTCTGAGATATTTTAAATGCTCATCAACTGGTTTCTGTATTGACGCTCCCATTGTTTTTCTGCCGGATGGAGAAAGTGAATCGGGCCGTTTGGCTTCATCAATCAGCTCTAAATGACGCCTTAGTTGATGACAGTGTTATACAGTTAATTGAGCTGCTCCATTGTCGGCGGCCATTGTTCGGGGTGTGCAAATACACTACCCCAGTAACCGAGGGGAAGAGCCAGGGGCTTCAAGGGAGTCTTAAAACTCATAAAACTGCCTGTAAGCCCACAGATGCCTTGCAATAAGCAGTGTTATCTGCAGGAAAGATTCCCATAGAAAATGCTAGCTTTTCTGTTGATGGAAATGTAATCCTCCTAATTATTTTATTTTTTTAAATGCTGTTTTGATTAATTGCATGTAAAATTACTTGGGGGGTTGATTCATGTTATTGAGTTTTTTCAAAGTTTGTTACTGATTAATTTATCACTTACCACAGCTGCATAAACCATACTAAGGGATTGAAATAGGAACAGCTGAGTATCTTTATGAAGCCTTCAAAGAGCAAAAGTAAAATTAAGATGCTTCGTTTTGGATCTTTGAAATCATAGTAATTCTGATTTGATTTCTAATCAAAAACCTTTATATAATTTTTAATTACAATATATATATTTTTTTGCTTTAGATTTAAGTTGTTTATTAATCTTACCAGGATAGCAGTTAACAGTAATTTAACAGTAATAGCAGTTAACAGTAATTTACTTAAAAGAGATAATGATTTATCATTTACAGTACATCAAGAGGTTGGCATAAATTAGTACCCACAATCCCTGCCTCATAATATAAAACTTCCAAAATGATCCTTAATTTCAAATTTATTTATTTAACTGTAAGGAATGTGGTACAGTATTTGAATGTGTGCAATTAATGTCGCAATGGTTTTTACTGCAGCCTGAGTCCATGAAAGTGGGATATTAATCGAAATCAAATACCATCTTAATGGTTATCTTTCATGGTGATTTCAAATAAATTACATCATACAGAGTTTTAATGGATTCGATTGTCAGCAATCCATCTTCTATGTACTGTGTGTGGAATGGAGCATAAATCATGCTTTTAATGAATTTTCATCTCAATGTCCATGAATGAGAATCACCCGGCATTGAGCTGAGGATTTGCTCATTCAGTCCATTTAATTCTTTATTGCACACACTTCTGTACTAAGTTTTTTGTCTGCTGACACTTTTAAAAACGGCAGAGCAGTGGGGGAAACCCAGGCCCCGGCTCTCCATATCATTATGGCAGAAAATGGAGTAAAGCAAACGGGTGCTTTCTCAGGATATAATCCCACACCGCTGAAGCTATGTGTCGCTGGAGGGCAGCAAACTTAATTGGGTTACAGAATACTTTAATTACAGCAGAGTTTCCCACATTCCTCCTCTGAGCCGAGAACCAAAGACAAAAAACAGCCCAACACCAGACAAGTAAACTGTGTCCAGCAGCAACAAGGGAACGAGGAACCTAAATTGGCCGGTGCAGGTAAACACAGCCAGACACAGGGAGCCAGCATATATATTCCTCTGTATGTTCAGATCCCGTACAGCAGTCACCAGCACAGTTAATGCATGTGTGCTACTCTGTAACTGTGTTTGCGCTGCCTGCAGTCGGCAGGTATGATTTACTGCAGAGAGCCGAGAAAATGTCATCTATTTAGTGGGTATTGCAGGACATGGGCACAACCGGGATGACCGTCATGGTTAAAACACTCAATGGAAATAAATATTCATCTTTTTATTTAACACAGGCATTTCAAGGTGGTTAATGCAGAACAGGTAAATAATGCAGAAATGCACACGACTTTGCCTCTGGATTACAGTCTACAGCTCACGTTGATCTTTCTGGAGGGTATGTAGTGATGCACCGAATGATGGGTTTGCAGGTTAAGAGTTAGTGCAAGAAAGCCACGAGGCCCAGGATTATTGGAGATTGCCATACAACTGTAGCCAGCATACATGATCCTTACATCTGTTATGCTTACAGGAGACATAATATACGTTTTGGAATCAATTATCTCGACCGACCACCCATATGAGGCCTCAGAGGATTCTGGGTTATTCTTCACAGGTTACAAGAAATCAAGGTAATCTTGGTGCGTAACTGAATCGGTAATTGTAATAATATTAGTTGGATGTATCAGTGATCCTTTTTAAGAGTAATACCAAGTAATACCTTTGCTTTGGCAAAAACCAGAGAGGGGGAGGGGAGGGGGGCTTGAAGTGTACCTCAGATTGAAACCTGTCCCTGTAGCCTCTACCTGCCTTTACACAGAGCAATCTGACACCAACCAATCCTATTAGTCTCTAGGGTAGGAAGCATCACCACACAGACTGGCAAACAAGTTGTCACAATCAGTGACAGAGGGCTTGCTTCTCTGATGTGTGTTTAAGACCCTCTGTCACACACACATACACACACAGACACACACATGCACACACACACTCAGACACACACACAAATAGACATGCATACACACAGACACACACACACTCACACGCATGTACACACACACAGGCACACACTCACACACACACACACTTCATGTGCTCACTCTTACCCCTCACGGTTACAGGTTTGTTTCTCCTCGGTCTGCCCAGCTCTCTCCATGATTGGTTACCATGGATTGGTGAGAGTGTCTCTTCTAACTTTGCATCCCCTTGGGACATCCTTCTTGGTCACATGATCCCACCCATCACAGGAAGTGTCTCAGATTTAAAGAGAAATGGGATGCCTGTCATCTAAGCATCTCTTTCAGATCTGTCCCTGATATGTGCCCCAGACTCATTGGTCAGCTGTTTCTGTCAGCCTTCAAATACTTTTTTATTGCAGGATGTATGTAAATTGTGTGTGATAGGGGAGAAAGATGGGGAAGATGAGAAAGCCCTGTCCAAAACGAGTGATTTAGAGATTCATTATGATGTATGTACTATACATTATATAAAACACTTAAAATCTATTCATACGTTGGACGGTGTGGGAGCGAGATGGGCGAGGGAGAAGTGAGGGAGAATGGCAGAGTGAGAGAGAGAATGCCCCAAATCTGCTAATGCAGAAACTCAAACTGAGTGATGTGTAATGTTGTGTAAACAGCTAGCTCTCAGTCAAGACAGTAGCCATGTTCCAAAAACATTATTGCATACTACCAATAAGTACTGGAGGTTTTGAGTTCTGTTCCAAATTGCATGTATACAAACACAAGTATGCATCAAAATCCCACACATGTGTTCTTCAGCGCACTGCAATTTGCAGAATGAATTTTGAGCTATTTTAACCAGGCTACCTATTCAAACTCTGATGAATAAGTAAAGTGAAATACAATTCTTGGATAAGTTATCAAGTACCTTTGTTCCATCAACATACCAAACAATAAATGTTATTAGGAAAATGATTGCCAGAAATAGTAAAAAAAATGAAAAAATACTTTCACCCAATTATGTTGTTGATGTTAAAACAGTGTATTATATAAATAATTCTGCCTCATATGTAATGTACTCAGTGGTAAATATTCACCAGGATGCTTGGAAAGAAATGGTAAGAAATGTTGCATTTTGTAACATAGCCATTGTCTACAGCCATCACCAGATTATGGGCCCTTTCATGGTGTAATATTAGTTAACTTAATAATTATAGATGCATCAGATGGTGAAAAAAGGACTAAAAATAACTGGACTGATAGTATTTGGATGTTTTTTCATTCAAATGTCAAAACATTTCACGGTCATACTTGGTCAGATCCAAATTGCAGTCCAGCAAATCTTCAGCCCAGTACAGTGTGTGTCTGCCTCCCACAGCATTAGGGACAACACGCTGTTATCCAAACAGCAACACTGCCAACATTTATGCTCATGGGCAGAATCTTTTTTTCATTCATTTTTCATTATTTTCGTAATTTCTTTATCTGAAGAAAATATGTAAATCTTCCATTTATACTTTTTTTGTTTCGTTCCTTATTGTTGTTATCACTGTAAGGACCCCGAGGGTGTCAAGTCATGCCAATGAAGCACGGTTTGAATATGAACTGGCGAGTGGCAGTGAAAGAGAGAGAAGAATGTGGAAGGGTACAGGAGAGAGGGCAGAGTGAGAGAGAGAGAGAGTGGCAGAGGGCAGAGTGGCAGAGGGCAGAGTGAGAGCGAGAGAGAGTGGGAGAGGACAGTGAGAGAGAGAGAGAGAGAGAGAGTGGCAGTGATGGAGTGTGAGAGATGTGCAGGGAGGGGGAAAGGCTCTGTGAGATGAGGCCTGGCTGTCGGCAGTGTGGGCCGCTGGGCCCGGCGGGAGCCCTCCTTGGCCTCGGGATGCCCCGTTGCCGTGACGCTGCCCTGGAATGCAACGGCACACAATGGCGAGAGCAGGGCTCAGGGGCTAGGTCACTTTGATAGCCACATTAAAGTCCCACCAACATCTGCTGAGGGGCGAGAAAATGCTATCTGCAGGAATTAACCTCCTGAAGCGCTAATCATTAACCCCTGCGGCCCTGGGAGAGAGGACGACAACAGCCGCAGATTTGTCAGGCACCCCGCAGGGGTATTGGGGGGGCTAATATTTTACTGCAAACAGCGTGAGAAGGATAACTTGCCCAGTTTTCTCAATCATAATAGCAGGGAATATGTTTGTGTGGGAAACCACAATGCAGCAGGAAGCTTGCCACATGTCCATTAGAATAAATCAAACTTTGAATAGGGCAAAAATACATTACATAAATATTCTGTCTCCATTAGAGCCCCCTTGCCAACCCTGAGCATATGCACACACACACACACACGCATGCATGCACGTACACACACTTATCTCCAAAGACAGACACACTCACACACACACACCCACAATGCACTCATGCACACACACATCTCCAAAGACAGGCACACACACTCTCTCACACACACACATATACACACACACAATGTCACTATGGGGACACCAATTTCTTCCCACAGCACAATAAGAGGGCTCAACATGGAGGCAGAGGAAAGAGAGAAACCGAAAGCAGGTGTCTTTCACTGGGAATCTGGGTTTCTCTCATGGGTCACAAAGCCTGTGAGGCATCCATAGAGTTCAGAGCATAGCCAAACTCCTTGTAGATGAATTAAGAAATTGTACACAACAGGAAAGGCAGATGAACACAGGAGCGGCGTAAGGGAGGTGGGTTTTTTTGTGGTCCGGAGACAACACCTTCTGTGTGTTCCCAGGAGATTAGGAGCTCCAGGAGGCTCCTTGATGCACGGGGCCCTCAAGTGCTTCCATACAAGTAATCCCATTCACCGCTAGCTCATTACATGGGCAATTAAGTGCCGGGGGGGTTGGGGGGCATTGGGGGCTCTGTGCGGAGCCGCCCGCTGGCCAGAGGCGCCCCCCACCCCACCCCTCTCTCTGCTCCTTCACCTGGGCCAGCTCTGTGGACACCTGCCTCTGCTAATGAAGATACATGGCTTCATTTCCATTCCTGGAGACGTATCAGAGGCGGAGGCACACAAAACCGGGCCTGTTTGCTGCCCGGAGAGCCGGATAGGCGGCTAAGTGGTCTCGCGGAGCGGACAGCTGTGGGGGCCTGAAAGCGGGAACGGGAAACTGAAGTAGGGGGCCTCGTTTCCTCCTCGTGGCGAGAAGGGGGTCCGTGTTTGGATTGGCCACAAAGGTGGCCATGTGGTGCCTCCAGGATAATGAGCTTTTCTGCTGCACCGGGAGGGGGAGGTGACCACCTCCCGCAGACATGACTATCGACTCACCTGAGGAGGATGCACACGATGGCCGCATGGCTCCTACACGATGAAGTTCACAAACAAATGCACACAGGGGGAAAAAGACACAAGTTAGAGAGGGTTACCCAGTCACACAAACACATTCAAGTGACATAGGCTACACGTGAAAACACATTCTCAGACATTATTGTTACATCATTGTGTACATTCATTAATAATGTAACAGTTACTTATCTAACAAAATAATACCTCAATAAAAACCCACAGAGACACAAAGATGACACAAAGGGTTTCCAATGTGGACATGGGATTGTGAGAAATATACTTAAGAGAAAAGCAACCTCAGAGACAACTCTACAATATGAGAGTCAGCACTTTGACCCTGGTGCCATGACAATCTGCTGTGTTGGGAATTGTCGCCTCATTGCCTGTTCAAAAGTCACTCAGGACCACTGTAAGCCTGTGTGGAGGACGTCGGTCTCGGCCACATGGGAGTGGCATGGTTGCCTGTCTTGTTCCATGTGGTAGAGGCCTTTGGAGCAGTGAGACTTTCCGGGGACAGGTTTGGCACTCTCCCAGGGTGTGAGAGTGAACTGTCGCCCGGAAGGGAGCTCCAAAGGCCTTAATTGGTTTAATTATTATTTGATCATTTAATTGGTGTCAATCAGTCAATTGATATAGAAGTCAATTGGCTGATTGGGTGTCTGGGTGAGAATGTGAGTTGTGATTGTGATTGGGTGATTGCCTCACGAGTCCCACCTGAGCCAGGCAGAAACTAAGCCTATTTAAGAGCAGGTGGGGCGAGGGGGGAATCAGTCAGTCTTGTCTTGATGTGTGTGTGAGTGCGTGTGCACGTTTGATGTGGAATGTTTGATGTTTAATGTTTGTGGAGTTTTGTGTGCGTTTGTCGAAAGTGACTGAGTAGAGTGCTTCCTGTGTGAGTGAGGAAGAGGGAGAGGGGGTGCGCTTTAGGTGTCCGCCTCTCTCCTCGGTGTGAGTATGGAGGAGCGGGAGGGTGCCCTGGAAGAGGGTCCGCCTCTCGCCCTCGGTTTTAGTGGAAAAGAGCTCGCACTCGACAGTGGAGAGTGTCTGAGCAAGCCCAAGAACTCACCGGAAGAGTGGAGTATCTTGAGAGCCGATTGCCAGCACTCTCACATCCTGGGAGTGGCGAGTGTCTCTGGAATGAATGCGTAAGAGAACTCGAACTGGAAAAGTTCGAGTGTCTCAGTATGAATGGGTGGGAAGCACTTGAAAGGTCACTGGATATGTGTGTGCCTGAGGAGGTTCCAGGGGAACTCTGGAGGAAGAGGCGCGGTGTCCCGTAAGTTTGGTTATTTTAACTTGTTATTTTCGTTTGTTGTTTTTACCCGAAAGCTTCGCGGCGAGTAGGGTGAAGATTTTGTCTGTGTTTGTGTTAGTCTTTGTTATATGTTAACCTGCTACTCCCACTGTCTCTCTCCCATGTCTGGGGGGAGAGACAGAAAAACAAATAAATAAAATCCGGTCCGTAGACCGACAAACTCCACTCCGTGTCTCCTGGCTGTTCTGTTCCCATTCAGGGTTTGTCACGCGGTGTGTGACAGCCTGCCACTTCTAAAGACTGTTTTGACCACAACAGAAAATTGCTACAACATTTCTACATTGCAGTAGCGTACAACATTTACATAGTCACAATTTACATTTACATTTGACGTTTTAAGCATTTAGCAGACACTCTTATCCAGAGCGACTTACAAGATGCGCATTAATACACGGTATGATCAATCATTGTTCACGCAAGAGATCAGTGCATTAATACAACGATAGACATCGTTGTTGGCAGCTGCATACCATACCTGTCACACCAGGAAGGAAAAGGTGAGTAATTATTTGACACTGACATATAGGCAGTGGTGATGACAATTGGCTAGATGTACAGAATTCAGTGGTAGTGGAGTCTGAAAAGGTGGGTCTTGAGTCTCTTGTGGAAGATTGCAAGTGATTCCGTGGTCCTGACCAAGTGCAAAGAAAACAGAGAAGAGGTGAAACTGCGAGGAACGGCTGTCGGGCACCCGGAGGGATGGGACAGTCAGTGTGCCAGAGGAGGTGGAGCGGAGGGGTCTGGCTTGGGTGTAGGGTGCGCTGAGTGTCTGGAGATAAGGGGGAGCAGTTCCTCTAGCCCCTTGATAAGCTAGCACCAGGGATTTGAATTTAATGCATGCTGCAATGGGGAGCCAGTGCAGAGAGGAGAGTAGATGTGGGGTTAAAAAAACGAAACCTATTAACTACTATGCCCAAATCTACATTGTGTGTATTTGTATAAAAGTACATGAGTGCGGGCGCTTTCTAAATACCACGTGCAGTGTGCAGCGCTCCAGGATCTCCATTTGCATCACTGTCCAGTAAAATGTGCATGTGTGGGTTTTTTTATCTTGTCCCAGCAATCACCCCGATGTCTCTTGACAGTTTACTTTTGAATGAATCTTAAAGTTGCACAGAGGTCTTCTGTCCAAGTCCATATTGAACTGAAAGATCAAGACGGTTCTGTGTAGCTCAGTAGGTAGAGCATGGTGCTTACAATGCTTAGGTTGTGGGTTCGATTCCGACTGGGACCACATATACTGAAGAATGTATGCATTCACTACTGTAAGTCGCTTTCGATAAAAGGTGTCTGCTAAATGGCATATTTACATTTACATTTGACATTTTAAGCATTTAGCAGACGCTTTTATCCAGAGCGACTTACACGATGTGCATTAATACATGGAAAGAACAATCATAGTTTGCACAAGAGATCAGTGCAGTAATACAGTGATAGACTGCATACCATACCTGTAACACTGGGAAGGAAAAGGTTAGTAAAATTCTTCTTCTTCTTTTTTTTTTTGAGGAGTAAGCAAGGATACATATACAAAAAGTATTGAACAAGTAGGCAGTGGTGATGACAATTGGCTAGATGTACAGAATTAAATGGTAGTGGAGTCTGAAAAGGTGGGTTTTGAGTCTCGGAAGATTGCAAGTGATTCCGCAGTCCTGACCGATTGCAGAAGGTCATTCCACCACCGAAGGCTCAGGACAGAAAAGAGGCGAGACCGCAAGGAGCGGCTGCCGGGCGCCCGGAGGGATGGGACAGTCAGTTTGCCAGAGGAGGTGGAGCGGAGGGGTCTGGCTGGGGTGTAGGGTGTGATGAGTGTCTGGAGGTAAGGGGGAGCAGTTCCTCTAGCCACTTGATAAGCCAGCACCAGTGATTTGAATCTGATGTGTGCTGCGATGGAGAGCCAGTGCAGAGAGGAGAATAGGGTGACATGGGTGAACTTAGGTTGATTGACCACCAGATGTGCGGCAGCATTCTGGACTAGTTGCAGTGGCTTGATGGCACAGGCTGGTAGGCCTGCCACCAAGGAATTGCAGTAGTCCAGACGTGAGATCAGCAGGGCTTGGACCAGGAGTTGTGTGGCCTCTTGGGTGAGGAACGGTTGGATCCTCCGAATGTTATGGAAGGAGAATCGGCAGGTCCAGTGTGATCACTGCAATATGGCCCGAGAAGCATAGCTGGTCATCCAGGGTCATTGCAGGATTCCTGGCAAACTGGGACGTAGACACTATGGAGCCTTCGCTGGGGAAAAGCAGCTCTGTCTTCCCCAGGTTCAGTTTCAGGTGGTGGGTGGACATCCAGGCAGACATGTCTGCCAGGCATGCAGAGATCTGCGCCGGGACCTGGGTCTCGGAAGGAGAGAAAGAGTTGAGTATCATCAGCATAACAGTGATAAGAAAAACCATGAGCAGAAATTACAGAACCAAGTAATTTAGTGTACAGGGAGACTAGAAGAAGGCCTAGCACCGAGCCCTGCGGGACTCCGGTTGAGAGGGTGTGGGGAGAGGAGAGGGATTGACGGGAGGTACGTGGTGGGACGCTGGCTCCACCCCTTTTACATATATCAATCTTCAATCAATCAATCTTTATTTTTGTATAGCGCCATTTACAAACAGGTTGTCACACAGCGCTTCACAATTGGCATTTTCCAGAGGGAATCAAAAAACCAGAAAACCATTGGAGCCAATGTGGGAGACTGGAAAATTATTCCCTGACCCCTTAAAAGGCGGTCGAGATGAACTCCTGGAAAATGGTGGGATACAAAGAAAAACAAAACAAATAGTCCTTGAGGCTCATGAGGCTTAACAGACCACCGGAAGGGCATTCTAAGTGTAGGGGTGGGGTGGACCTCATCCCTCCAGATACCAGGGCAGGGCGGGGGATGGAACCAGCAGCTAGGGTCTGGGCCAGCGGCATCCGGCTAACACATGGCAGGGGTGTGGGGTTGACTCTGAGGCAGGTGAGCTCCGGGCAGGTGCCACGAAGCCGGGGAGAAAAGAGGAAAGGTGCAATTATGACTATGATAAATATCACACCGGATCAGGGGAAAGAGTAGTGATAACACTTTTGCACCAGCAGAAGTAATCTAGGGCAGCATAACTAATTAGGTGAGTGGCACAGGGAGCACGCAGCCATGAGGGCACTCAGAGACCATCCCACCACATCATCAGCAGTCCTGATAGGGGCGGATCATCACTTATGATTGGTGACAGTAAGGACAGCTCATTGCACCAGAAGGCTCTATTGCTACGCCCCCTCCACATCTGCACCTAATGACTATAATGTTGTGTTGAGTTATGCAGACCTGGACCCAAATGCAGACTCGGAACGAGGGTAGGATTTGCGCTCCACACAGGAGGCGTTTAATAAGAATAATAAACAAAAGGCGACTGGAAAACACAGTCAAAACGTAGGCAAAACAGAAATAAACAGGACAGCTATAAAACTGGTAAAAAGACTAACAAACAAATGAACAAACCAAAGTATTACGGATAGAAAACGAACAGGCAAGACTGGTAAACTGGGGAAACAAACGAGAGCCATACGAGAGTTACAAGGGACGGATCGGCACTGAAGTGAGTGCGTGCTCAACATAAATGGGCAGGGTGAAATAACTAAATTGGAACAGCGTGCAGAATGTGCAAGGGAATGGTTTGTGACAGGCTGAAAACATAACGAGGGAACACAAGACAGAATGCGGAAGCGCGAAGCCGCGCCCCGCAAGACACATAACACAGGGTGAACGCGAAAACAAGACATGGCACGCAAGGAAAGAACTGGCAGGAAACACAAGGGAGGTGGACAGGACGGGACGGAGACGTAACAGTACCCCCCCCTCAACGGGAGCCTCCTGGCGACCCACCAGGCCTATTCTTCTGAGGGTGGGTCCGGTGGAAGTCCCGAATGAGGGAAGGGTCGAGGATGAGCTGGCGGGACAACCAGCTCCTCTCCTCGGGGCCATAACCCTCCCAGTCCACCAAATACTGGTAGCCCCGACTCCTGCGACGAATGTCCAGGATGCGCCGGACAGTGTAGGCTGGGGCGTTGTCGATGATCCGGGGGGGTGGAGGGGGAATGGTCGGAGGGCACAGAGGACTGGACGTGACGGGCTTGACCTTGGAAACATGGAAAACGGGGTGAATCTTGAGGGCTGGAGGAGTTTGAGTCTGATGGCAGAGGGGTTGATGATGGTTTCTATCAGGTAGGGACCGATGTAGCGTGGCTGGAGTTTCTTAGATGTGGATTGGAGGGGAATGTCCGTGGTGGAGAGCCAGACTTGCTGACCCGGAGTGTATTGGGGGGCTGTGGTGCGGTGGCGGTCCGCCAGGCGCTGAGTGCGAGCGGTGGAGCGGCGGAGAGCAGAGCGGGTGTCCTCCCAAATCCGTTTGCAGCGCCGGATGTGGGCTTGCACCGATGGGACGGAGATCTCCTCCTCCTGGGCCGGGAACAGGGGGGGCATTCAAAGGGGGAGAGACCGGTGGCAGAACAGGTTAAGGCATTGTGCGAATACTCCACCCAGGGTAGCAGTTTGCTCCAGGAGGAGGGGTTCCGGTCCGTGATGCACCGTAGTGCAGTCCCCAGGTCTTGGTTGGCCCTCTCAGTCTGGCCATTCGTCTGGGGATGGTAGCCGGAGGACAGGCTGACGGAGGCCCCCAGGGCCTGGCAAAATGATTTCCAGACATGGGAGGAAAATTGAGGGCCACGGTCCGACACCACGTCGACGGGGATCCCATGGAGACGGACCACGTGCTGGACCAGGAGCTCTGCGGTCTCCGAGGCTGAGGGAAGCTTGGGAAGGGGAACAAAATGGACCGCCTTGGAGAAACGGTCGACAATTGTTAGGATGGTATCGTTACCTTCCGAGGGGGGGAGTCCACAGACGAAGTCCACTCCAATGTGACTCCAAGGACGACCTGGGATAGGCAGGGGACGGAGGAGACCGCTGGCGGGCTGGTGGGATGCCTTGCTCCTGGCGCAGATGGTGCAGGCCAGTACGAACGCCCGGGCGTCCGCGGCCATGGACGGCCACCAAAAGCTGCGTTTGAGCAGCGACAAGGTGCGCTGGAACCCGGGGTGGCAGGCCAGACGGGAGGAGTGCGTCCACTGCAGGACCTGGGAACGGACGGAATCAGGGACAAACAGGTGAGAACTGGGGTTGGGTCTGGGGTCAGGTTGAGTGGCCTGGGCATCCCTGATCTGACTCTCAATCTCCCAGGTCACCGCAGCAACCACACAGGAGGGGACAGGATGGTGTCAGGGCTCGCCTGTCTGGCTTCGGAGGAGAATAGGCGGGAGAGGGCATCGGGCTTCAGGTTGCGGGATCCGGGTCTGTGTGTGATGGTAAAATTGAATCGGCCAAAAACAGTGCCCACCGGGCCTGGCGAGAATTTAGTCTCTTGGCAGACTGGATATAGGTCAGATTTTTGTGGTCCGTCCAGACGATGAAGGGTTGTTCAGTTCCTTCCAACAAATGTCGCCACTCCTCCAGGGCGAGCTTGACCGCCAGCAACTCCCGGTTCCCAACATCATAGTTGCGCTCGGCGGGGGACAGCCGACGGGAGTAGAAGGCGCAGGGATGGAGTTTTTTGGTCCTTACCCGAGCGTTGGGATAAGATGGCCCCTACCCGGAGTCCGAGGCATCTACCTCCACAACGAATTGACGGGAGACGTCAGGATGGACCAGGACAGGAGCAGATGTGAAGCGGTTTTTGAGGTTGGTGAAGGCGGCTTCTGCTTCAGGGGTCCAGGAGAAAGGGATGGATGAGGAGGTGAGTCTGGTGAGGGGTTCGGCTACCCTACTGTAGTCCCGAATGAACCGTCGATAGAAGTTGGCGAATCCTAAGAACCGTTGCAACTCCTTTAGTGACGACGGCTGAGGCCACTCCACCACCGCCTGGATCTTAGCCGGGTCTGGTTTCACCTGCCCACACTCCACAATGTATCCCAGGAAGCTAACCGAAGAGACGTGGAACTCACACTTCTCCGCCTTGACGAATAATTGGTTCTCCCACAGCCTCTCCAAGACCTGCCGGACATGGGTCGTGTGTTCCTGCAGGTTGCGGGAGAAAATTCAAATGTCGTCAAGGTAGACGAATACGGAGCAGTTGAGGAAGTCCCGGAGAACATCGTTAACCAACGCCTGGAACACAGCAGGGGCGTTGGTAAGCCCGAACGGCATCACCAGGTACTCGAAATGGCCCAGGGGGGTGTTGAATGCCGTCTTCCACTCGTCCCCCTCTCGGATCCGAACAAGGTGGTAGGCATTACGGAGATCCAGTTTGGAAAATATGGTGGCCTCCTGTAGAGGTTCGAAAACAGAGTTGATGAGGGGCAGAGGGTATTTGTTCTTGATGGTGATGGAGTTGAGGCTGCGGTAGTCGATGCAGGGACGGAGTGATTTGTCCTTCTTGGCGACGAAGAAGAATCCTGCACCGACTGGGGATGAGGAGGGTCGGATGATGCCTGCAGCAAGCGAGTTGTGGATGTAGGTCTCCATAGCTGCTCTCTCCGGCCGCGAGAGATTGAAGAGACGACTGGAAGGCAGGGGAGCCCGGGAAGCAGGTCGATGCCGCAGTCATAGGGCCTATGAGGTGGCAATGAAGATGCTCGGCTCTTGCTGAACACCTCCGCTAGGTCGTGGTACACGGGGGGAACCGAGGACAGGTCCGGAGGAGTCAACCTGGCAGGAGGTAAAGCGCCCTCCGCGGGTGCTCGAGCAGACTGGAGACAAGTGGCGTGGCAGTAGGGGCTCCAGCTCTGGACCTTGCTAGTGACCCAGTCCAGGTGAGGGTTATGGAGTCTGAGCCAGGGTTGACCGAGGACCAGAGGGGACTGGGGTGAAGAGATGACCAGGAGTTGGATGGTCTCCCGGTGGTTGCCGGAAAGAATGAGCTGCAGGGGTACGGTAGAGTGCGTGACCTGGGCCAGGAGGTGCCCATCCAGTCCGTGGGCCTGGAGAGGACAGCAAGGGAACGGGTGGCGATGCCAGTCTGTTGCACCAGCTGGGCATCAATAAAATTTCCATCCGCCCCGGAGTCCACCAGGGCGCACAACGGCAGGGGTTGACTGTTCCAGATGAGCGTGGCCCTCAACTGGAAACGAGGCTGGGCGGCTGCGGAAGACGCGGTGTGGCTCACCAGTAAGCCCAGCTGCACGGCCTCTTCAGCTACTAGCCCCGGGACGGATTGTTGCTTGGTGGTCCGGAAAGAGGGTTCAGGATGTGGAGGAGGAAAAGAGCTTGTCGAGGTGAGGCGACTGGTCTTCTCCCTCCGACGCTCCCGCAAGCGGTTGTCGACTCTGATGGCGAGGGAAACCAGGGCGTCGAAGGAGTCAGGGTAGTCCCTCGTAGCCAGCTCATCCTTCACCATCTCTCCTAACCCGTTACGGAAGGCCCCTTGAAGCGACGCGTCGTTCCATCCGGATTCCGCCGCCAGGGTCCTGAACTCCACCGCGTACTCCGCCACGCTGCGGTCCCCCTGGCGGAGATGGAACAGGCGTTGGGAGGAATCTCTTCCACCCACCGGGTGATCGAAGACCTTCCTCATCTCTGCCACGAACACGGAGTACTGGGAACTGGCTGGGAGCTGGCTGTCCCAGATGGCAGTGGCCCAATCCAGCGCCCTCCCCCCAAGGCAGCCCATGATAAAGGCGATCTTCGCCTGATCTGAGCCGTAGGAGGAGGGTTGTAGGCGAAAAACGAGGTCGCACTGCATCAGGAACCCCTTGCAGTTCCCCAAATTGCCATAGTAGCGGTCCGGGTGGGGAATGCGGGGTTCCCTGGATTGCCCAACCGGCAGGCTGGCAGGTAGAGTTGGCGCAGGGGGGTTGGGAGAAGCAGTCTGCGCAGGAAGAGGGAAGCTGGCGCGGAGTTGGGACACTTGTTCCCCCAACTGGGAGATATGGCAGTTCAGATCCCTCAGTGCCTCCCTCGTCCCCCTTATGCGTTGCTCCTGCTGGTTCATGCGAGTCTCTTGGCAGGCAAGTTGATATTGGAGCTCGGTCGAGTCTGCTGGGTCCATACTGGCCGATCCGTTCTGTTGTGTTGAGTTATGCAGACCTGGACCCAAATGCAGACTCGGAACGAGGGTAGGATTTGCGCTCCACACAGGAGGCGTTTAATAAGAATAATAAACAAAAGGCGACTGGAAAACACAGTCAAAACGTAGGCAAAACAGAAATAAACAGGACAGCTATAAAACTGGTAAAAAGACTAACAAACAAACGAACAAACCAAAGTATTACGGATAGAAAACGAACAGGCAAGACTGGTAAACTGGGGAAACAAACGAGAGCCATACGAGAGTTACAAGGGACGGATCGGCACTGAAGTGAGTGCGTGCTCAACATAAATAGGCAGGGTGAAATAACTAAATTGGAACAGCGTGCAGAATGTGCAAGGGAATGGTTTGTGACAGGCTGAAAACATAACGAGGGAACACAAGACAGAATGCGGAAGCGGCGAAGCCGCGCCCCGCAAGACACATAACACAGGGTGAACGCGAAAACAAGACATGGCACGCAAGGAAAGAACTGGCAGGAAACACAAGGGAGGTGGACAGGACGGGACGGAGACGTAACATATAAGACAGACTAAAGAGATGTGTTTTTAACCTAGACTTGAAAATTGAGACCGTGTCTGACTCCTTCACAGAGATGGGTAGACTGTTCCACAGTAAAGGAGCTCTATAGGAGAAAGCTCTGCCACCTGCTGTATTTTTTGATATTCTAGGGACTACCTGCATCTTGTGAGCGAAGCGAACGTGGGGGATTGTACGGATGAAGTAGATCCGTCAAGTAAGAGGGTGCAAGTCCATGCAAAACCTTATAAGTTAAGAGGAGTACCTTATAGTCTACACGATAGTTTATAGGAAGCCAGTGAAGTGACGGTAACACAGGACTAATGTGCTCATATTTCTTTGTTCTAGTCAGGATCCTTGCAGCAGCATTCTGTAGGAGTTGTAGGCTCCTGAGTGAGGTATTGGAACAGCCGGACAGGAAGTGTTGGAACGCGCCTGCAGCACTGTGGACTTTCCCTTTTTCCCTTTCCCTTCCCTTTCCCCTTTGCAAGAATAAACAGAACTGGTTGGCATTATACTGTGTTTATCACTTTTATTATTGATCACTGGCGGAGTTGCAACTCAACACCCCGGGTTCTGCTACAATGTGTTTATATTTTTTTGTTCTCTCTTTCTTTCTCTTTCTCTCTGCCTCTCTCTTTCTTATGACCTTTATGTATGTATGTATATGTGTATATATATATATATATATATATATATATATATATATATATATTTATATATATACATGCATACAACAACATGTACAACAATACCACATACAGCAGGATTACTGAAATCACGGTCCTCGTGGGCCAAGCACTGCTGTTTTTCCACCCTTCCTTTGCTGGGGAGTCAAGTGTGAAGACACTCTGGCCAATCAATTGCATTAATTGTTCAATTAACTACCTGACAGAAAGGCCTCCCGCGTGGTCCAGTGGTTACAACGTCCGACGCTGGCCACGGAGACCGGGGTTCAATTCCCCGTCTCGCCAAGTGTCGGCTCTGGCCGGGAGTGCCACCAGGGGGCGGCGATTGGCTGTCCGCCCCAGGGAGGGGAGCCGACGTGACGTTCGCTGCGTAGAGTGGCCCTGTAGTACCGGGTTACGGTCGACGGCCTGCGGGTGCCGTCTCGTAAGTCACTTCGCTTCGTCACTACCGGTCGCAGGACTACGGCAGCGAACTCACATTACTAGGGGGGGATTGACGTAAAAATAGCGGGTCTAATTGGCTACCAAATTGGGAGAAAAATGGGATAAAATCAGAAACAAATTTAAAAAAAGAAAAGAACTACCTGACAGAAAGGAAGACCAGGACTGAAATTTGCATTCGTGGGCCACATTTGAGGAACACTGACATGCAGTGACCTTATCATGGACTGCTCTGATTATATGTCAGTGTTAACATGTTACCGCATCATCCCTGCCCACAATCCACCCTTCCCCCTTTGATGTTTGCTGTGTATTTGTGTGTTGCATAGTGTGTAATGTGTCTGTCTATGTAAGCGTGAGTCTGTCTATCTTCTAATAAAAAAGGGAAACCTGCTTTTCCCTGGGTTATTACTAAAACAAACATTTTGACTGGTAATTAGTCATAAAACTGGGGCTAATCAGGATTGGTGAAATGCCCAACAAGAAGTATTATAAATGATAACTTGTAAATGAAATACTGTATCAACTTTTTGGCAGTTGATTTATTTAGAATACTATATTGGTGATTATACTTGAAATTCTCATTTTAAATCATACAATCAAAAACCTGCCCCGTGGTGCTAACTGGTAGTAATTTCACAGCCACTAAGTTAATTCCTTGTTTTCATAGCTTTCTTGTGTTTATATGCTACTGACAGGTTGCTGTTACGAAACTAAGAACTCATAGTTCACAACATACTGAGTGAAAACAGTATTAACTGTAACATTAGCCTAACACTTCATCCACTGTAATAGAGTTGGCTGTGTGTGGTAGCTAACTACCGGTTGTAAAGTTTTAGCTATTACTATACTGGTAGCTATCCCCAACAACCTTGTTACTGTCTATAATTAACGATCTGTCTGTATTAGTTACACTTCAAAAAACATCAATTAATTCAGTATCGTGAGCAGTTTTTCTATAATTTTGTGCACACCGACATTTCCCGTTATATGATTTATAGGACTATTTGAAATGCAGTTTCTGCAATTTAGTTTTTACTTAACATTTAATTTACACAGTAAAGATAAAATGTGTATCACTTCTGGAGATTTTCAGAGAAAGAAAAAAAAAAAGCCTGATATATTTGGCTTGTAGCATTATATATTTGCATGGGCAGTTAAAAGTGTGTCAAATACTAACTCCTTAGCCCTATATGGCACTGCTGCTTGAACCTGAAACCCCCAAAACCCTGTGACACCTGAGCCTAACACCCCAGAGTCCTGTGACATCACCTGTGCGTCCAGTACCAAATGGACAAACATTGGACCATAGGGAATTATCCTGTTGATACCAACCATTGTCTATAACTCAGACTCTTCCTGTTGCTCTTGTCATTCTGTATCATTGTTCATGTTGTCATGTTGTGCCATCTCTCTCTCTCTGTCTCTCTCTCTGTCTCTCTCTCTCTCTCTCTCTCTCTCTCTCTCTCTCTCTCTCTCTCTCTCTCTCTCTCTCTCTCTCTCTCTCTCTCTCTCTCTCTCTCTCTCTTTCCCTCTCCCTCTCTCTCTCTCTCTTTCCCTCTCCCTCTCTCTCTCTCTCTCTCTCTCTCTCTCTCTCCCTCTCCCTCTCCCTCCCACGCTTGTCTTTGTATCTTTCAGCATGCTGGTCTCTGCTGTGCTTGTTAACATGTTCTAGATTATTGGTTCCTCCGTCCCAGGCACCAGAGGACCACGATGAGGAGTAGAGAGGAAACAAGCAGCACCCCCTCAGAATCCACAGAGCCAGTGCATCCGGCGGCCGAAAAGCAGAGCACACGTTTCATTACATTGCAATTTCAGAAGCAGGTGGATTGAAATATCAGATAACAAACTGATACAGCATCATTGTACTGAAGTAGTATCATTGGTGGACTAGAGATAGTTGTTATTATAAATTGATTTTCTTACTGGCCAGACCTGGTATGCAATATGTTCTAATACAGTGTTATAATACAGTGAGTGTTGCCATTCAGAATTTTTTTTTTTTTTTTTTTTTTTTTAGGAACATTAGGAAAATGCTCTCATGTAGTATTTGAGAATGCATTACACATTTAAGTGAAATAACAACAAACATGAAAATGTATGGAAAACACATTTTCCACCCTTTACATATATTATATTATATTATATTATATTATAGCAATCATTGTAAAGCTATGTTAGCCAAGTTACACTTAAAAAACACATCAGTTACACATTAGAACATAAGAATACATGTTTACATTATGATGAGAACAGGCCGTTTGGCCCATCTAGGCTCTTTGTTTACCTACCTCGAATACTGAGTACTGCGTCAAGCCTGGACCTAAGAGCATAAGAAATAATTAATGTATAAGAACAGGCTGTTCGGCCCATCTAGGCTGGTCATTTACAGACAGTCTAGAAAATATCCAGTACTACATCTAACCTCAACTATCTCTGCTTCTACTACATGACCTGGCTTTTGTGTTGAGAATAAGCAGCAATTTCAAATTAATACTGTGTGAAAGCTATAAAAAACAAGGAAACTAGATCTGAAGCCTTTGACGTATAGGAATATATATTCAAAATGTATTTTTCAAAGAATGTGAAAACAAATCTTAAAGTTCTTGAAATATATTTGAAAATGTATTTTGCTATAAATAATTAAAAACAATAAAAAACATTTCTTCAATACTGTATTTGGAAATAACATAAATGAAATACACTTAATTTCAGGAACAAGTTCTCAAATATTTGAAATGTATTTGAAAATGTGTTTTGTTATAAATAATTTTAAAAGAAAAAACACTTTAATATTGTGTTTGTTTGTAAGTACATAAGTTACATTTAAGTTCAGGTACAAATGCTCAAATATTTATGTATTTGACCCAGGTCTGGTCGTGGAAATGAATGATAAACTTCGGGGGGTTTTTTGGCTTTATATCTGTCCTGCCCAACCGAATTATAATAATGTGCTTATATGTGGCCTTTTTCAGAAAAGTAGTGTAGCCTGACACCCCTTATCCACCGTGAGATCATTGTGCTGGTAATTTTCACTGATTTGCCGTGGATCTCAACATCCACCTGTTTTTCATCAAAGGTACTTTTTTAGAGATTGTCTTGTCAGTGTTAAACAATTTCTGTCATTCACGTTTAAATGTTTATGAAATTACGCCCATTTAGTTATGTTGCAATGCTCGTTTTTCAGGATGGATTTAGTGGATAACATCAGCCAAAACAGAGTTGTGGTGGGGATGAATGACAAGTTGAAACAAAAAGTGTGGTTTGCATTCAAATGTGTCCTTTAGACAAATATGTGGTTTAAAACAGCTTTAATCTTGTTTTGCTTTTGAATTTGGGCTATGGTTTTTTTTGTTGCCTGTTTAATACTTTGATATAATCCTCCTGAGATGTTTTGTGTGTGATTTAAATGTATATATTTGAAACTGATATCTATTTCAACAGATATCATAGCTTTCTTTGAGATAGACTTTGTGCAGGTATGTAGTTTCAGAAAGTAACTGGTGAAACAACATGGCATCCAAATGGCATGAGCGGTCTATTAAAAGAAAAAAGATCCAATCATTTGTAAAACAACCCCTCGTTTTGTTTCTTAATTTTTTTAGTTAAAAAATAAAAATGACAAACCACTTATATACATTATTGTTTATGTCTCTATAGCCATTACATCATGCATTTCTAGAAAAAGTAAGAAGACACATCATCCAGTGCATCGTTAACTAAATATAATGAAAACAGTAATACATATGGGACATATTCCTTTATGAAATTTAATCCTATTTGTTTCAACATTTCTCCCCCTATAGTGGCATGGGTCTGTCTTGTGTGATTTTAAGTGTGTATCTGTGCGTCTGCTGTTGTTGGCCTGCATGTGTATGCTTGCATCTGAATTTGCCTGCGTGTATCTGCTGTGTTTGTGTGGTGGGAGGGCGGTGCATGCCTGTGTGTGTCTGTAAGTTTGTTCATGCTTGTATGGGTGTGGAAGTGCATGCATGTATGTGCATGCATATTTGTGTGTGTGTATCTGTTTGAGAGTGCATGTGTTTGCATGTGTGTACAAATGTGTGTGTTCCCATGCTTGTGTGTCTGTGCATGTGTTTGTGTGTGTGTGGGTGGGGTGGGTGGAGTCTTCACTGGTTGTGTTTACTGTAGTTTCCTGAGCCTCGCTCCACTCACCTGGAACGGAGCGCTTCCCCTCCTTGGCCTTATCAGCTCACAGGAAATACCTGCCGTAGGTAAACATGACCCCTCAACCCCCTCCAGCATCAACTGGCTCAAATGCAGGCAAACATATGAGATGGGTTTTTTTCTGCGCCACTGAAACATCCTCGCTTGTCTTTCTCAAATCCGACTTAACTACATATCTGCAGGACTCCCATTATCTCTGGAAAATCGGCCTGTTGTCCTTGATTTCCACTGTCATAAAATAATTTCAACGGCCAACGATTGATCAAATGTAAGTTGGAAGAAATGTCTCAATACATTGATGTCACAACTTACCTACAGTACAGTTAAATTATTTATTGATGCAGAGTCATTTAAGTGGACATAAATGCAGTATTTTAAGTTATATAGCACACAGTCTCTATCTCTCATTCTCTCTTGGCTTCACACTCAGTGAACGCACATAGAAATACTCACATACAGAGATGTGCACACATACTCCAATGGTTTTCTGGTTTTTTGATTCCCTCTGGAAAATGCCAATTGTGACGCGCTGTGTGACAACCTGTTTGTAAATGGCGCTATACAAAAATAACGATTGATTGATTGATTGATACACAGGCTTCATTTCATCCGCTCATTTGTCTGGTACACCGGAGTCCCTGAGTGACACTTTGTCTGTCACTCGTCTCCCAAGGGGATACTGAAATTGAGGCAACAACGTAGCCCCGGGGTGACACACTACACCGTGTAATGGCAGGCATCCCTCAGCGACACGGCAGAACGTCTCCCAGTGGTGGAGGCGCACTCAAGTTGACTAGCGGCTGCTTTTAAAGGGCAGCTTGAGCTGTTCTCTAAACAGTTATATATAGGTGAAATCACAGTGGCTCTCCGATGCAGCTCTCAGTGAAGATTCTGGGATTATGGGGGAAGAAAAACATCAATACATACTTGAAAATGTTTATAAAAAAGGCTGATCAGCACACTGTGGTCCCTCAGAAATACACATGTAATCGGGGGGGATTTTATTTTCTTAATTGTATTTTCTGCAGAGAAATCCTTGCGGGAAATGCGTAATACAGATTGATGAATGTATCAGCATTTATTTTTGAGAAATGTTTTGAATGAAAAAGCTGCGTGGGTCTGTGTGTGTGTGGGTGGTTACTGGCACGATGCTTGCGAGGCCCTGATTGCTCGGCGCTGTGATGGGATTAATTACGCTTCTGACTGGATCCTCGGCCCCATTGTTGAGTTTTCCCTTGGGACCCCGGTGGCCCTGTTTGGAGAGAACATTCCCACAGTCCCGTCTACCTCTGAGACCAGGGCCACAGCATTGGATCACCACTCACCTCCATGCTGCTCTCCACTTTGGGGTCAGGGTTACTCTCTCAACCCCCCCCTCCTCCACACACACACACACTGCCTGGTCTCTGTTGGAGATGGCCCCCCTGGCCACTCTACCCATTTTTACATTTACATTGACATTTTAAGTAAGAACAATCATAGTTCGCATAAGAGATCAGTGCAGTAATACAGCAATAGACATTGTTGTTGACAACTGCATACCATACCTGTAACACTGGGAAGGAAAAGGTTAGTAAATTCTTTTTTTCTTCTTTTTTTTCACCTGACCCCTCCCCCGGTGTGTTACCTGAGCCAGGATGAAAAGTCCGACAGTTTATTTGATGGAAGCGGTTTCCCAGGGTGACAGGGCACCTCGTTCCCCCCACCGTCCACCCTGGGGAGCTTGAGACGAGATTGGGGGGGCAGATAACCCATGTGGTGCACTGCACCACCCAGGAAGGGAGAGGGGGCACCTACAGCCCGTCTGAGAAAGGCAAGACAGGACATCCTGCCACGCACCTGATCACCTGCCCCACTGCTCTCCGAGGAGCATCACTTTAGCAAACTAAAAACCAACTTAATCATCACAAGCACTCTTAAAAATAAATTCTAAGTACTCATACATTGTCTTTAGATTTATTTTACAGTTTAATTTTTTTGTTATTTATTGTAACCTTGATTATGCTGCCAACGCCTAACACCATAAACACAATACACACACTTCACCATGATACCTAATAACAGCAAGGGCCACAATAGAAATAAATCCTAGAACTGTGTCATCCTTGATATGTCTTTTTTTAAAGTGAAGTGTCAAATAAACTAAACTAAAATTAGCTGATGGGATTTTGTTACCTGTATAGGAAGTAAATAAGTGTAAATGTATCTCATTTAATCTAATTTGTAATATTTATTTTTTAAAAGGCCCTACAGCTGAAACATGCACCAATTCCAACAGGTTTATTTATTTTTTGACAGAGGGTTTTCTTTCCCCCTTGCAGTTCTCCCTGTTCAATTTCTGTCCACCCCAGGTGGGCACCACGGGGTACCCTGCCAGGTGAACAGGTGACCGAACGGTCCTGGGACCTGTGAGCATGTGAGTTTGAGCACACAGCCACTCGGCTCAACAATTAATCAAGAGAGTTTTATTTTTTAGTGGCCAGTGGGACCCCCTGACCTCAATTAGCCCTGGCTTAGCAGATAGGCCTTCCAGGAGATAAGGGGAACAATGGGGCAGGTGAGGACCTGGATCACTGCGGTTTGCTCTCCCTCCCAGGGTGTCAGCGCAGAGGATGTAGTTAAACCAAGTCAAACACTCAAACATCCTGTAGTGTCACTCAGCACGCAGGCTCCACAACCTTCTTTATGGCCATTTCCCTTTTCGCCGCTCTTGAAGGAAGGCTCGCTCGCGCGCTCTTCGTCTGCCTTGTCGTTTGTGGAGATGTAGACCAGTGCTGGAGCAGGGGAGGTCAGGAGGAGGGGGACACACACCTGGACACCGCTGGCAGTCAGTGGTGACCTCCCTCAGCCCACTGTTTACCTAAAAACGGCCCCTCCAGGCAGGTTGGCCTCTGCTTGCTCAACGTTGAGTTTAACATACAGCAATCCCATTACCATACCAAGAGAAACATGTCAGAACACAATCACTTCTCAAAAAAAGAAGTCAAAGAAGAATATGTCAAAACCTTTTCAATGTTTATTAATTGAAAGAAATAAAAAGTTTTGAACGTTCCTCCAAAACATTACAGTACTTTGAAATAGATGTAGATTTCAAGAATGCGTCCAGAATTCTTTCTTCGTCGGCCAAAGAAGAGAGGTGTGAATCAATGCCAAACTCACGCCCAAGGAAACGCCAAATGCTGAGAAATTACAAGTGAGTGCTTAAGATTCATTTTATTTTATTGAACGTCTTCATGCGCGCACGCTTGTCTTTTCCTCTTCTCCGGAGCTGTGAGGAGGCTGACGGCGCGCACGGCACGTGGGGGGCGGGTTAATATCGGGAGTGCTCGGTGACAATGGCACACTCTGGAAAAAAACCTGCAGCTGTAATAAGGTCTTTGTTGGGGGACCTTACAGGAAAACCACATCATCGCTCATCTCGCGGAGCCAATTTACTGGTTGGCATGGCAACCGGAATAGGTTGTAGGCAGAGGCAAGACTGGAATCTCAATGTTTGGAATAGAGAGGGGGGAGAAGAAGAGAAACTTTGCAAACATGGTCTTTTTTCCGCTCCTTAAAACCTTTTAAAAGCTTTTCATACCGCAAAATGTGCAGAAGTATGATTTGTAGGTATTGTAATCACCTAATAATAATAATAATAATAATAATAATAATAATGATGATGATAATATTTATATTTATATTTATATTTATATTTATATTTATATTTATATTTATATTTATATTTATATTTATATGAACAGCACTCACTAGAGCATTTAAGGGTGTCTTCACATACAGAAATCTAGGTAAGTGCTGATCAAACTCATGTTTTTAAGTTGTATTGTCAAGCATATATAATCATAAAGCCAGAGCTCGCGCCAGAGGGAAATGGAGAAAGCAGCTTCCCTTCAATAGGTGGTTTTCAGTTTGAGTGCTGGGCACCACACCCTGACGTGGAAGCTCTCCGCTCCTCCTCCAATCAGCATTAGTACACACTCTTATGACTTATATATAATTGTGAGAGAGGTAAGATTTTGTTCCTATATATACAGAGCTTGTTCAAACCATGATAGGCACTTGGTCTGAAACTTAATAAAGTGTTACAAAATCACAAACAAAAATCCATCCACAAAATTATTCAGTTATTCCGTTCGAAGACAGACACGCTAGAATGTAGTCACTACCAGGGGTGGAGTTACCAACGGTCACAACAGCACAACAAGTGTGGTTAGCAAATTGTTCATTTAAATCTTGGCAATATCTTGCCACCGAGGAAAAGCTTCACGCAACCACGCTACGTCCATGCCGGGGGCGGGCGCATGTTGTGGAGGCATGCAGCCGTGGGCCAAAGTTATGGGCGGGTTGGTGGCGGGGGGGTGCGTGGGTCAGAACCGGGCGGTCAGCAGCTGCTGCCTGGCCCGGGTCCCACGATTCCCAGCCCTCGGGGGATTGACAGGCCTGTAATAAAATGCGGCGCCCTCGTTGAGCTGTGTGCCGTCCATTGTTCTGTCACCCAGACCCGCCGCTGCTGTTTACTTTCTCCCATATGCATTATTCAACGGTACAGGAGCTCAGAGAGAAGGGGCCCCATTCAGGGATCCCCTTGCCCTTGTTTTGTTTTGCTAATTTTCAATTAAAATAAACCATCTCGCTTGAGGGGACCGGGCAGAGGAGTCCCACAGATCGAAATGTGTGATCCCCGGCAATCCTTGTCAAAAAGAGGCAAGACCCCATCATGCAACGCGAGGAAAACTCCGCTTACCACCTACCATTTTCATGAAATATAATGCCAAACATGTACCAAGGAACATACGTCTATTTTATATGATAAGAGGTTTCTTTAAGGTGTAGCAAAACATTGTTCAGGAACCCAACGCAATAGAGTCTAAATGAATTTGATTGTTTATGATTTGTGGAGACGCTCTAGTTTATTTAAGCGGGCACAGTTGTCCATGTAATGTCCATGTAAATTTGCCTAGCTGAATTTGTAAGCCCGGCGGGAATATTAAACTAATGCCATTGGCTTTTATGAAGTCTCTAAGCCTGTTGGAATTATTGTCTCAGTATGCCTGGCATTGATCCATAGACTAATCAATCGCAACAGTGATGGCTGCTCTGTTGTTTTTCTCAGGGGGCAGGGGGGCAGGGGTTGCCGGGGCGAACCACGGGGGCCGGGGGCCAGATGCAACCACGGTGGGGAGTGAGGAGGGTCAAAGATTCACCACGCATCTGTCACACCAGCAGGGCCCAGACTTCCGCCCAGCCCCCGCCTGTCGTCCCGGCGGCAGCAGGAGAGGCTGCGGGCGGGATGCCGGATCGCACCAGCGCCCCTCGGGCCACCGTGGCGCCGCCCACACTCCCTCCACGCGCCTCGCTGTTGCTCCAGTCGCCACGGTGGGCTGAATGTCGTTGCTGTCCCTTGGCCTTCCCGCTGTGATCTGGACCCTGGAGATTCCCCACGCCTCTCACGTCCAGGTGGCAAGCAGCAAACCTGTGCAAAGTCATAATGAGACGGGTACAATGTGGTATCGTTGGGAAGGATGATAAAAACACAGCGACAGTGCATTAACAGCGCTCCACAACGGCCTCGCGCTGGCTGCATGCCCCTCTTCTGGCCCCGTTGCATGAGGGTGACACCTCCCTGTAGGCCTCAAATCTGCCCCTTTGTCTGAAGTTGTTATGGTTTTATGGCACGGGGGGGGACAGCCCGTCTCGTAAAACCAGTGGCCCAAAGGGCAATAAACCCAAACCGCCGTGGGCAGATTGGGTGCATCCCCTTGCTTTTAAGTGTCCAGAGAGACGGCCAGCCAGATTGCAGGACCGCTGAAGCGGGACTATCCCGGGCCTTCCCAGGATTCGGCGTCCTCACAGTCCTGTCGCCAGCCCTGCCGACGGGCCACATGGCCCTCTCGCTGTGAGCCCTGCTGCTCTCACGCTTCACAAGGTCAAACGCCGACTCCTGTGTACCGTGCCTCCTTCTCAAAGACGGTGTCCCTTCCGTGGTCACATTTCGGCGCACCGATAACATCTGCTCCGAGTTCTGTGCCTCCCATCCATCTGAACACGGGCGCAGGCATAGAAGAAGACACAAAGATCGTTCATTTCCAAGCATGTTGTGTATCATCACATATTGGTTACATGTTTATATTAGACTATATAAGAATATTAACATAGACTCCCACATTATAAGAGTGTTACCATGGACTCCCACATTGTAAGAGTGTTAGCATAGACTCCCACATTGTAAGAGTGTTAACATAGACTCCCACATTAAAAGAGTGTTAACATAGACTCCCGCATTATAAGAGTGTTAACATAGACTCCCACATTATAAGAGTGTTAACATAGACTCCCACATTGTAAGAATGTTAACATAGACTCCCACATTATAAGAGTGTTAACATAGACTCCCGCATTATAAGAGTGTTAACATAGACTCCCTCATTATAAGAGTGCTAACATAGACTCCCCCATTATAAGAGTGTTAACATAGACTCCCGCATTATAAGAGTGTTAACATAGACTCCCATATTAAAAGAGTGTTAACAAAGACTCCAAGAACATGGCTCAGTAGGTAGAGCATGGCGTTGGCAACACTAAGGTTGTGGGTTCAATCCCCACTGGGACCACATATACTGAAAAATGTATGCATTTACTACCATCAGTCGCTTTGGATAAAAGAGGCTGGTAAATGGCATATATTATTATAAGAGTGTTAACATAGACTCCCACGTTTAAGCTTGTGCCACGATCATGTAATATTCTCCAAAACCTACAAACGTTTGAAATTCAAAGTTCAAATTAATTAGACTTGCCCTCCTCCTAATCGAAAAGCCAGATGGCCATGGGTAGTCCTGGATATATGATATGATATCCGAAAATTAGCTCTGTGTAAAGTTTTAACTTATGTGGATGGAGAGGAAAGTTGGAGCGTTGGAGCGTTGGAGGGTTGGGAGCTTCACATTTCTGACCAGTAGCTGAACAATATGAATTTTGAAAAGAGGCCTATAAGCAGCTTTTGCCATTTTTAATCTGAAGTTATTTGTAAGAGCATCTTAAAAACCAATTACCAGACTTGAAATAGATTATATATATTTTTTAAATCTGGCCTGGTTTGGGCAGGAGGGGGGCAGAAGAATGAGAAGGGTTTCTGAAAGTCTGAGTGGGGGCCACAATAAAGATATAATCATCTCCCCTCAACTTCTCATTTCTAACTTTCCGATTTTTAATTTGTCATTTTTGAAGTGGTACCTAATTTACTTTGGCCCCCATCACCCCTTGAAGGCGCCATTGTTGCGGCGGCTGAGACTCGGTGCTTCCTCTTTTAGCTCAGCGCAGCATGAAATTGATTTAATGAAGCTGAAAGGTATGATGCTCTCACAACACTGTGGATTCCAGCAGCTCTCTCTCTCTCTCTCTCTCTCTCTCTCTCTCTCTCTCTCTCTCTCTCTCTCTCTCTCTCTCTCTCTCTCTCTCTCTCTCTCTCTCTCTCTCTCTCTCTCTCTCTCTCTCTCTCTCTCTCTCTCTCTCCCCTCCCATGCACTCACGTTTTGGTGCTAATTTATAACGTGCCACACAATAGATTTTTATCTTGTGAATTATATCGGCAGATATTGCCCTCCCTTTCAAGGCCCAAAACTGTTAGTCAAAAGGATGGCCTATTAGCTACAGGGACACTCTGAGCTTTTGGATTAATAGCTAATGAAGATATTTGAATGCAACTAATATGAATTCTTGCCTTGGGAATGAACCACCCCCCTTGCACTAATGATGCAGAGGGACAAAAAGACACCCCCCCCAAATAATCTGTTGTTTTTTTCCCACCTCTTCCACGGGGCCCCTTGTGAATCCTGTTCTCGCGTTACACGTTCCCCGTGGGTGTGGCCCTAATGGGAATGGGAAGGAAGTCCTCTGCGTTTGTTGTGTGAGCGCATTACATTAATATGATACCTGAAGTGATATCATTTACTGCTCCTCGCCCGCCTCTGACAATCAAATGGAAATGCATCTGTAACTGAATATTCTGGCCCTCGCCGCTCACCACTGGTTGGGCTCCCAGTCCCGTAGTGTGCGGGGGGCAGGGGGCAGGGGGCAGGGGGAGAAAACAGTAGGCTACTGAATTACAGCGAAGTTGCAACACAAGACTCCTCGGGTTTAGCCATTGTCCTCGCTTCCTTACGCCAGAGGGAGGTTCTCAGGGAGTGACGACCTGGGAGTGGCTGTGTCCGCTGTGTCCGCTGTGTCCGCTGTGGAAAAGGCCATGTGATGGGAGAGTCCTGGGACGGGCCCGGATGGACCCGTTGTTCAGCAAAGGGAGAGAGAGAGAGAGAGAGGTCACGTACATGGCCGTGCATGCAAAACGAACAGAGAGGAGTCACATGAGATCAGCAGAGAGCACTCACACTCATGAGACCGTAGAGCTGTGCTCAGGACAATCCGCCTGCTTTTCACACCCTCCAGGAGGGACGTCCATTCCGTTGGCGCAAAAGGCCGTTCTGCCACTAATTGCTGTGCACGTGTCCGCAACCGCTAAACTGCCAGCGGCCCTCGTCCTCTCACCCATGTGTCTGTTTATTTTGTCAGGGCCCGTACACAGCAATGACATTACAAGCATTTGAAGAACGAAACGTAATTGTATCAGATAAAGATAAATATTCACCCCCTTCTGACGTTGGGGGCCTCGGTTTCTGTGTGGCGTTTTTTTTACATCTGGGCCAGGGAAGGTGTTTAGTTCAGGTGTTTGTGCTCCGTGCTTTGAGGAACCTGATCTGCAGCGCGGCCGGGCGGGTGAGATTAACGCCGGGCACCAATATCGTTTACAGGTAATTAGCCACTTATCAATAAACGCTGTCATCAGGGGGGACAATGCGCTGGTATTCTCACTGCGGGTAGTGCGCACCGCCAGTTTGAATAACTCTCCGTACAATGGCGCTAACACTCTCCTTCCGGCACATCGCTGGTCATAGTTATCGCCAGTGTGGCCGGCAGCAAACATCAAAAGTAGTAGACTAAGAAAACAACTGTTAGTAAACAGTTCACTCTTGTGTCATAGCGGCAATATGGGAACAGAATTCCATTAAAGTTAGCTTTTCTTTTACGTTGCCAATTTTGAGAGCAAGGCACTTTTGAATTCACTTTTGGGACTGATATTTTTGTCTTTTTTTTAGACGGACCATCTGGGTTGGAACAGATTGGAGAAAATAAACACAAGAAAGATTCTCTGTGTGTTCAGTGGAGAACAATGTGGGTGCCTCCTATGTTTTTACCCACTTTTGACTGCCCATCACAGTGCAATGTGGCAGTGCTCACGAGTGGAAAACATCATAAATACATGACAAAACATTCTGTATGCACTCCCAGAACATTCCACAGGTGGGGGCTAGAGAGCAGCTCTAGCAGATGTTCCTGCCAGCACACCTACCCAGCCAACCTGCCAGGATTTCAAACCCAGCAATGTCTCACAGGGTGGCCCTGGGACCCCCACCCCCAACACACTCATGCACACACACAGGCCAGGTGGCTTGTGTAAGACACAATTTTAAGCTTGGGTCTGTGTGTATGTGAGCAAATGTGTGTATATGTGTGTGTGTGTGTGTGTTTGTGTGTGAGTGCACAGGTGTTTGTGTGTGTGCATCAGACCTGGATCAAATACATTTTTTAAATACTTTAACTTCAGATCCTGGTAAAATTTGAAAACACTCCTGCAGATCCTTGAGACATTTCAATGAAGCATGTTACTAACGAAGACGTGCAATCATATGAAATAAGGACTATGTTTTGAGAATTTGTGAAAATAGATGTTTTTTTGTAATTATCAGTAATCTGCAGGGAATTTACTGGTGTCTAAAGGGTTTAAGTATTTAAAATAATTATTTGCCTGGTGCAGGTATATTAGTGTGTGTGTGTGTGTGTGTGTGTGTGTGTGTGTGTGTGTGTGTGTGTGTGTGTGTGTGCGTATGTGTGTGTGTGTGTGTGTGTGTGTGTGTGTGTGTGTGTGTGTGTGTGTGTGTGTGTGTATATGTGTGTGTGTGGGTGTCACGTGTGTATGATGGCACAAACGTATGGGGTCTTAGCACGTTTGAGAGAAACTGCTGGAATAGAATAACGTTCTGGAGTTGATGTTCTGTTTGTCACACATGCAAAGCTAGAGACAGAGAGTCTCACTGTGTCAGGCTGAAAAGATAGCACAGGTAGGGAGTCACAACTGTGACTGATTCACAAGTTCCTGGATGAGGTTGTTTGGATCCAGTGAGGCATCGAACACATCTTCATGACACAGAAGGTTAAGTCACATTCACTCGTTTAATAGGGGGTATGTGGCCAGGGGGGTAAGGGGGTAAGGTAAGGGGGTAAAGTAAGTAGTTTACGAACGAGGGATTTCTCATGGAGAGTGGCACCAAACACAACTCACTGCAAGCCTTCATGTTCGTGGGCTGGGATTACACCCCGGACAGGTATGTAACATGCAATTACCCTGACACTTTGTGTGGTAATCGTGACATTCTGTACATTTAAACATGCAGGTGGTGACACGAACAGTCTTAAAATGGCACTACGGTAGCACCGGGTGTCACAAGCTTTCTCTTTCCCATACAGCTTTCTCTTTCCTGGATTAATTTTATAAGGGCATCGAAGGTGTTTGTGTGGCTTGTGAGGGTGCAGAGAAGCAAGCTGTGTGCGCACGGGTTAGTGCAAGGGTGGATGCGTTTGGGCGTGAGAGGGAAAGAGTGTGTCAGACGTAAGTGTGGGTGTGTTTGGGCGTCAGAGGGAAAGAGTGTGTCAAACGTAAGTGTGGGTGTGTTTTTTTTGTGGAGGGAGTGTATCTGTGTATGCACCTGCATGCATCTTTCAGAGTGACAGTAGTGTGTGTGTGTGTGTGTGTGTGTGTGTGTGTGTGTGTGTGTGTGAGAGAGAGAGAGAGAGGGTGAGACAGAGAGTGAGGGGGGGAGGGAGGAAAAAGAGAGAATGAGTGAGAGAGGGAGAGGGAGAGCGAGAGAGAGAGAGAGAAAGAGAGTGAGAGAGGGAGGGAGGGAGGAAAAAGAGTGATTGAGAGTAACAGAGAGAGAGAGAGAGGGAGGGAGGGAGGGAGGAAAAAGAGAGAATGAGAGAGATTATGAGTGAAAGGGAATCCATGGCTGGAAGGTGGGGTGGAGCAGATCTTTTGGCAGCAGGGTTGGCACGTCAGTCAAGCCTCAGCCTGTAGTGAGCACAGGAAATAATACACACCCTACATGGCCTGTGTGTGTGTGTGTGTGCACATGCGTGTGCGGGGGTGTGTGTGTGTGTGTGTGTGTGTGTGTGTGTGTGTGTGTGCATAAATGTATATGTATATCATTTCACCATGTCCACCTTTGTGGGCATAAGAAAACTCAAATAAATGTTTCGGATGGTTGAAATTTTCAATAAGGACCAGGTATAGTTAGTTATATCAGATAATGCATCTGTTCTGTTTATCAATGACATCAAATGGGGGGTCATAACCTGGTAATCCACAGTCCACAGGCTCTACATCTCCACTGAGCGCTCTGCCTCTCTCTTTTACATTGGAGTGCGGAATCCATTCCTTATCGTCCTTGCTCCAGGTACTGCGTCTGCCTGTTCTAAAATCATTTCTACGGTAAATAAAGCGCCCTATCAGTAAAACATTAAAACGTTGTTCATACACTAATAAAAACCCATGTTTCCTTTGACCTGTGAGGTGGGGAATTCTGCCTACAAAGAGTATTCACTCAACAGCCAGCACCCCTGTGGGCCCACTGAGACAGACAGAAGCCCAAAAGCATTATACCTGTCATGCATTACCTTTGAGTAATGTATGTAAAGCGAGTATGAGTATCTAGTGAAAGAGCTTAGATGTATCTAAGTTGTGTTGAGTTGTGTGAGTTGTGTTCTGAGTCATAACACCTCCTTACATTTTATTCCTCAAGTTTCAGAAAATTGTATGGCTGTGTGATGAATCATAACAGTATAATTTACTTAAGTTGGTTACTCAATGTTAAGAGCAAACTGCATAGCAGCAGTGCTATATATGGACCAGAGGTTTGTTTTCCCACTGCAGTATGAAAAGAGTGAAAAGGGAGAGTGATGGAGTGGGTGGTTGTTGTAGGAGTAATGGTTGGTTTACCTGTGCGTTGTTCCAACGCCAGCCAGCAACCAAAGCCCAGGTGAACAGTGGGAGTAGAGACCTCTCTCTCACACACACCCTCTCGCCTTCTCCCCTCTCTTTCTCTGTCTCTCTCTCTCTCTCCCTCTCTCTCCCTCTCCTCCTATCTCTCACACACCCTGTCACCTTCTCCCCTTCCTCCCTCTCTCTCTCTCTCTCCTTCTCTCTCCCTCTCTCCGTCTCTCTCACACACCCTCTTGCCTTCTCCCCTCTCTCCCTGTCTCTCTCTCCCTCTCCTCCTCTCTCTCACGCACCCTCTCGACTTCTCCCCTCTCTTTGTCTGGGTGGGAGACCTGAAAGTCAGGTTTGCCCGGTGTAGGCGGTCTTACCTGGGGATTAGA
Source organism: Aldrovandia affinis (assembly GCA_029706075.1). Classification (NCBI taxonomy): domain Eukaryota; kingdom Metazoa; phylum Chordata; class Actinopteri; order Notacanthiformes; family Halosauridae; genus Aldrovandia; species Aldrovandia affinis. Next base: position 814,891 of record JAINUG010000167.1, read on the forward strand.
GAGGGAGGGAGGGGAAGAGAGAGAGAGAGAGGGAGAGAGAGAAAGAGAGAGAGAGAGAGCAGCACAATATGTAGACACCTGCCACAAACTGAGGGACAATTTATGACTGCTCATAGCTTGTAATGAGTTCATTAATGTCATGTTGTCTATTATGTCTAAAACTGTATACCTTTCAGTGTCTTATGTAAATCTGTCGATGTGTTATGTCTGTAATTGTAAATATGTGCTTTGGCATTATGAGAATCATCTTGTCGTGCCAATAAAACCATTTGAATTGAATTGAATTGAGGGAGAGAGAGAAAAAAGAGAGAGAGAGAGAGAGAGAGAGAGAGAGGGGGAGAGGGAGAGAGAAACAGAGAGGGAGTGAGAGGGAGAGAGAGAGGGGAGAGAGAGAGAGAGAGGGGGAGAGGGAGAGAGAGAGAGAGAGGGGGAGAGGGAGAGAGAGAGAGGGGGAGGGGGAGAGAGAAAGAAAGAGTGGGGGAGAGAGAGAGAGAGGGAGTGAGAGGGAGAGAAAGGAAAGGGAGAGAGGGTGAGAGAGAGTGAGAGGGAGAGAGGGGGAGGGAGATAGAGAGAAGGGGAGTGAGAGAGGGAGAGAGGGTGAGATAGAGAGGGGGGAGAGAGAGTGAGAGAGGGAGAGAGAAAAAAGTCCCAAACCGACTCTGCCAATGAGCAGGATCCACAATCCCAGCCCTTTACCCACACCCATCTCCACTCCTGTGTTCTGATCCTGTTACACACCAACCCCCACTCCCGGACGCCTTATTCCCAACCATAACTGTGGAGCACATTTAGTGGACTCTTTTCATTTAATGATGTCGAATAGGCGCACGTGTGGAGCTCAGCCACACAGGGCCAATACTGAAGCATCAGGCTGCATAAACAGCACATTTTTTTGTTTTGGTCCCATTCCCTCTGTGGGGCAGATTGGGCCAGACAGGGGGGCCTCGTGGGCAGGTCAATGCAGAATGGTCACTGGAGCCCAGGCAGCAGTGATGTCATTAGCATTCCGCTGGGGTCCAGACAATGGCTGTCTCCAGGCGGAACTCAGCCAGGGAGAGAGAGGGGAAGAGGGAAGAGAGGGAGAGAGGGGGAGGGAGAGAGGGGAGAGAGAGAGAGAGAGAGAGAGAGAGAGAGAGAGAGAGAGAGAGAGAGCAGGGGAGAGGAGGACCACAGGGGCACAGAGAGATGGGCCAGGGTTGACACACACACACACACACACACACACACACACACACACACCATGTCCTGACTCCATCAGTGGGAACAGCTATGTGTGGTGGCTGAAGAGCAGGTCTGAGCCAGATTGGTCCCAGGTTATCTAATTGCTCAAATGAAGAAGCAGCAGGCCAGGTGGAGGGGAGAGGGTGGCCCGGGTACGTGTCCTGATCATCGCTGGCCACCAGTAACGGTGCCCCAGGGGGAGAGAAGTGCTGCAGTTCTGCTCTGTCACATGCTCACCTTTCCACCTTAGGCTCCACACACACACTTAGGCCAGACTTCCCCTCACCTGCTTCACCACGCCATTCTAAGGCCATTGTCATGCCATTCTAGTATTAGAGAAGTGGGCTCAGTAGACATTTTTAAACAGCAACTGAAAACATACCTATTTATCCTAGTTTATAATTAGCAACAGTTAATTATTTTATTTATGTATTTATTTTATCCACTCTTTATTATTACTGTTTTTAATTGCGTTATTCCTTAACTTACATGATTACTCTCTTTTTTCAGATTTTCCCATTTGGATTGTGTGATTTTTCTTATTTTTTCTTATTTATTTATTTTCTAAAGTTTTTGGCTAATGTGGGGTTAAAAAAAAACCCTATTAACTACTATGCCCAAATCTACATTGTGTGTATTTGTATAAAAGTACATGAGTGCGGGCGCTTTCTAAATACCACGTGCAGTGTGCAGCGCTCCAGGATCTCCATTTGCATCACTGTCCAGTAAAATGTGCATGTGTGTTTTTTTAAATCTTGTCCCAGCAATCACCCCGATGTCTCTTGACAGTCTACTTTTGAATGAATCTTAAAGTTGCACAGAGGTCTTCTGTCCAAGCCCATATTGAACTGAAAGATCAAGGCGGTTCTGTGTGGCTCAGTAGGTAGAGCATGGTGCTTACAATGCTTAGGTTGTGGGTTCGATTCTGACTGGGACTGAAGAATGTATACATTCACTACTGTAAGTTGCTTTGGATAAAAGTGTCTGCTAAATGGCACATTTACATTTTACATTTTAAGCATTTAGCAGACCCTCTTATCTAGAGCAACTTACAAGATGTGCATTAATACATGGTAAGAACAATCATAGTTCGCACAAGAGATCAATGCAATAATACAGTGATAGATATCGTTGCTGACAGCTGTATACCATACCTGTAACACTGGGAAGGAAAAGGTTAGTAAAATTATTATGTGAAATTATTTGAGGAGTAAGCAAGGATACATATACAAAAGGTATTGAACAAGTAGGCAGTGGTGATGACAATTGGCTAGATGTATAGAATTCAGTGGTAGTGGAGTCTGAAAAGGTGGGTTTTGAGTCTCTTGCTGAAGATTGTGATTCCGAGGTCAGAAAAGAGGCGAGACCGCACGGAGCGGCTGCCGGGCTCCCGGAGAGATGGGGCAGTCAGTGTGCCAGAGGAGGTGGAGCGGAGGGGTCTGGCTGGGGTGTAGCGTGTGATGAGTGTCTGGAGGTAAGGGGGAGCAGTTCCTCTAGCCGCTTGATAAGCCAGCACCAGTGATTTGAATCTGATGCATGCTGTGATGGGGAGCCAGCGCAGAGAGGAGAGTAGAGGGGTGACATGGGTGATTGACCACCAGACGTGCGGCAACATTCTGGACTAGTTGCAGTGGCTTGATGGCACAGGCCAGTAGGCCTGCCAGCAAGGAATTGCAGTAGTCCAGATGTGAGATCACCAGGGCTTGGACCAGAAGTTGTCTGGCCTCTTGGGTGAGGAACGGTCGGATCCTCTGGATGTTATGGAGGGAGAATTGGCAGGTCCGTGTCATCGCTACGATGTTCCCTGAGAAGCACAGCTGGTCATCCAGGGTCACTCCAAGACTCCTGGCAGACTGGAACATAGACACTATGGAGCCTTCCACAGTGATTGAAGCATCAACTGCCTTCCACAGTGATTGAAGCATATGTTAGGATGAAAAAACTGTTTCTGCAGTGGATGACTAAATCTTTACGAGAGATTTTGAGGCAAAAGAAGAGACTGTACAGAGTATATAAAAAGGATAACTCACAGAGAAACAAGTTCGATTATTGTAATATGCGGGCTAAGGCTAAAAAAGAAATAAGATCAGCTAAAAGGCGGTTTGAAATGAAAATTTCCCAAAATGCAAAAAGTAATCCTAAGAAGTTCTTTCAATATTGTAGTAGAAAAAGGAAAGTTAAGGATGAGATTAAGTGCATTAAGAATAAGGAAGTAACTTTGGTTTATAATAATAAGGATATTGCTAACACACTAAACAGTTACTTTGTTGAGAGCTTTACTAGAGAAGAGGTTATAAATATGCCTAAATGTATAGCCATGGTACAGAATGTTTTGGAGGACTTTGAGATAAGGGACGTAGAAGTACTACAAAAACTACAAAAACTTAAGACAAATAAGGCAGCAGGCCCGGATGGCATATATCCCAGAGTACTCAAAGAACTTGGGGAAATTATATATAAACCATTGACAGATATTTTCATTCAATCCATAATCAAATCAAATCAAATCAAATCAAATCAAATTTATTTGTATAGCGCTTTTCACAATAGAATTGTCACAAAACGCTTAACAGAGGGGGAACCCAGGCCTAAACCCCTCCAAAAGCAAGCCTAAAGGCAACAGTGGCAAGGAAAAACTCTCTTGGTAGGGAGAAACCTTGGGAGGAACCAGACTAAAAAGGGGGGGGAGCCCATCCTCTTCTGGCCGGCACAGGGTATGTCCAAAAAAGACCATGTCATGGTCATTCCAAGGTGGCTCAGGGCTGAAAGACTTTGCCCCTCCTGAGTTAGGTAGTCAGCGGGGGGGGCTAAACCACGCGGAGAGGGTCCAGATCCAGGAACTGGGGTCGGTGTGGGGGTGAGGGTTGATGGGGGCAGCTCACACTTCTCGCAGGATCTAGGGCTCGGGGGCAGGTGCCCCCGAGTCAGAGGCCGAGGCAGAGAAGAGAACATGCAGTCAGAAAAAAAAGCAGTGCTATAGCCAGTAGCATTATGTAAGAGCAGGGGAGCACAAGCATAGGAAATATACAGATAGCCCCAACAGGTGTAAGCTATGGCAGCATACCTATTAGGAGAGGGACAGAAAAAACACACAGCCATGAGAGAGTTCCAAACCATCCACACCTGATCAAGGATAACCAGCATAACAGTGGTGGTAACACATTGAGGAGGTGACAGTATGGAAAGTTTCTCACTCCATAAGACACTAGGGCACGGCCTTCTCCATCTCTCCACCTAGACTATGTTTGGCAGTAGGCTAGGCTGAAAATATATGGTTTTAATCTACACTTAAAAATTGAAACTGTGTCCGAATCCCTAACATGCCTTGGTAAACCGTTCCACAACAGAGGAGCTCTAAAAGAGAAGGCTCTACCACCAGCTATGCTTTTCAAAATTCTAGGGAGTAATAGATTGCCGGCTTCTTGTGAACGAAGCAGTCATGTCGGCTTATAGGGGGCAATCATTTCGGTCAGATATAAAGGTGCAAGTCTGTTTACTGCTTTAAAAGTTAGCAACAGTACTTTATAATCAGCCCGATATTTAATAGGAAGCCAATGTAGTGATGCTAACACTGGAGTAATGTGCTCATACTTCTTGGATCTAGTCAAAATACGTGCCGCTGTATTCTGTACTAGTTGAAGACTCTTTAGAGAGCTACTAGAGGAGCCGGATAATAAGGCATTACAATAGTCTAGCCTCGATGCGACAAAAGCATGCATCAAGGTTTTAGCATCCTCTAATGACAGAATGTGCCGAATTTTAGCTATGTTTCTTAGGTGAAAGAAAGCTACTCTGGAAGAGTTTTTAATATGAGTGTCAAATGTAAGGTCCTGGGCCCGTATTCACAAAGCATTTTATCTTACCACTAGGAGTACTTCTAAATCGCATTAAAACATTTTAGTTAGGAGTCCCACCTTAAAACCTATTCACAAAGCTGCAAAGACAAACTCATACTAAGGAATTCCTACAATTGTCAAGCTAAGAGTGAGGGCGGGGTTGACGTCGTTGCTAGGGATGACGTTGTTTCTCATGAACGAGCTTACTCAGAATGCCCACAGTGATTGGCTGATATAGGGGATGGGTCATCATAGAGAAATGGTTTTTCTGCCGCTGTTTTTACAGTAACAATTCCCTAAATCTCGATGCAGAGTTACAGTGAAGAGATAGACAACCATGTATGTTTTGGTTTGCTTTGTTTTTCATACTAAATGCCTTTCTGGGAGGCAGGTCTTTAGAAACACGACCGAATTAAATAAAATTGAAACATTAGCGATCTTTTAATTTTTTATTAAATTAATTCAGGCATAAAACCACCTACTTAAATCGCCTAAGGCGTACTGAATCTAAAAATGTATTTTGTGAAATTTTCGAATAAAGATTTCATGAAATAACTTACATTGAAAACTGAAATTATCATTCATTCGAAACGCGCCTTTGGCCCCGTTATACTTTTTTTTGCTGATCCGAAAAATGATCCGATCCGTGAGTTTTGTGATCCGTTGCACCCCTATTATATTCTAATAAAGATTCTAAAATACAAATGTAGGCTACGTGTCACTGATTTAACATGAAGCCAAGAATACTGACTAGTCAATTGGTTACATGTCTGCATCTCGTAAACAATCAGCGGGTATCTATATATAATATATATAATATTATATATGTAATACCCTCGCGATTGAGGCGGTACCTTTTTATGAGCTTTTGAGATCATTCAATATCTCCAGTGTTGACGCGATTGCGACAACAGCAGATTTTCGGATCGCCGTGAGTAGGTCTTTAGCGACTGAGAAGTCCTCTTGGCTGCTTCTAACTTGTCCTGGACTTAGGAGCTGTTTTTAGCTCTCAAACCCTTTGTGAAACACTCTTATCCCAAAAATGTAGGACTCCTAAATTTATGAGTGACACGCCCATTATTTTTGGGACTTGCTCCTAAATTGCGGAGTTAGGACCAACTTTTACCCTTAAAATTATTTGTGAATACGGGCCCAGATCAATAATAAAACCAAGGTTCTTAACCATAAGACTTGATGTAACTATGCAATCACCTGCATTTAACTGCAGATCCAACTTGTTCCTTAATTTTTTGGGGCCCAAAACCATCATCTCTGTTTTATCTGAATTTAAAAGCAGGAAATTTACTGTCATCCAATTCTTTATGTCAGAGATACAAGCCTAATTGAGTGAGTTTAGGTATTTCACCTGGTTTCATTGATATGTACAGCTGTGTATCATCTGCATAGCAATGGAAATTCACACCATATTTACGAATAACATTACCCAGTGGTAGCAAGTATAATGAGAACAGTAATGGTCCCAGCACTGAGCCTTGTGGAATACCATATTTAACCTGAGAGTAGTCAGAGAACTCTTGATCTAATTGCACAAATTGAAACCTGTCTGATAAGTATGATTTAAACCATGAGAGTGCCCGTCCATGCAAACCAACCAGGTTTTTTAGCCTATGAAGGAGAATCTGGTGGTCAATAGTGTCAAAAGCAGCACTTATGTCAAGGAGCACTAGAATAGAAACACAACCAGTGTCCAATGCTAACAGTAAGTCATTTACAACTTTAATAAGTGCCGTCTCAGTGCTATGGTTTGGTCTAAAACCTGATTGTAGTGTTTCATACAGATTATTCGTTTTTAGGAAAGCAGTTAATTGTTGAGCTACAGATTTCTCAAATTTTTTTGACAAAAATCACTGGAGAAATACCAGATATTCCAATATATAAGAAGGGGACCGTACTGACCCAGGGAATTACAGAGCTACAGCCAGGCAGCAGACAGACGGTCTTAAACAACTGTCTGCAAGTTTCCCTGAACTCGTGACTAGTTTCCACCCCAGTTCCCACATAATTGAGACTGTGTCTGTTCCACGTAGAGAAAACCGTAGTCTATTGAAACTCAAACCTCCCCGTGGGATTTTTTCTAATAATCTGATAAGGATCAACACGAACCATCGTAATGCAAATGCTAAACCTAATTTCGATAGAACTCTCCTTAAAATTGGGTTGCTAAATATAAGATCACTAGCTCCTAAAGCTGCCCTTGTGAACGAACTGATCACTGATTATAAACTTGACATTTTAAGTTTGACGGAGACTTGGCTTAGACCTGATGAGTACATAGCATTAAATGCATCTACCCCAGTTGGATACTCTAGTTGTCACAACCCTTGACAGTCAGGCAGAGGTGGCGGTGTGGCTGTTATTTTTGACACTAGACTACGCCTTACTAAGAAATCTTTAAACACATTCCCTTCATTTGAAGTGCTTTCCCTCGGCTCCATACAGACTAATGTAGATAATAGATCTGCATTTACTTCATCTTTTATACTAGCTACTATCTACAGACCCCCTGGACCTTATGCTGTTTTCCTCTCAGAGTTTTCTGACTTTTTATCAAACCTAGCAGTTATGGCAGATAAAGTTGTGATTATAGGCGACTTTAATATTCATGTTGATAATGGAAATGATTCTCTAGTGAAGGCTTTTGCTTCTATTCTTGACTCCGTTGGTTTTGTCCAAAATGTGTCTGGGCCGACTCATTGTCATCAACATACACTGGACTTAGCTTTATCCTATGGTATAAGCATTAGCAATCTAGTTGTCTCTCCTCATAATCCTGTGCTCTCTGACCATTTCCTTATTACGTTTGAAATTCATGCTACCACTGCTATTAGATCAAAACCAGTGTTCTACTTTAGTCGCTCCCTAAATTCCTCTACCATACCTAACTTTGTCAGCCTGTTCCAAGAATCATTTACTGTTAATCAGGATCCCACTAGTCTACAATCTATTGATCAGCTGACTGACAATCTAAATTACACCCTGCGCAACACACTTGATGCTGTTGCGCCTCTCAAAAAGAAAAAAACTAGCCAAAAGAAGCTTGCACCATGGTATACTGACCACACACGTGCTCTTAAACAAGCTTCTCGCAAGTTGGAACGTAAGTGGCGATCCACTAAATTAGAAGTATTTTATTCTGCCTGGAAAGACAGTCTGGTACAGTACAAATATGCTCTCTCCTCCGCAAGGTCAACCTATTTGTCTGATCTGATTGAGCGTAATAAGAATAATCCAAAATTTCTTTTTGATACAGTGGCCAAACTGACAAAGAACCAGACTGAAACCAATGCTAAGCCTCCCGCAGCCCATAATAGTAATGATTTCATGAACTTTTTCTCTGAGAAGATTGAGAAAATTAGAGATGAAATTTCTAAAATGGCACCTTCTGCTGTAGCGGACACTGATCAGAAAGCACAGGCTTACCAGGACAGGGGTCCTATGGCTACTCTTGAGTTTTTAGTGCTCTGGAGTGGACTGAATTTTCTAAATTGGTTATGTCCTCCAAACCATCTACTTGTCAATTAGACCCAATCCCAACAAAACTTGTTAAAGAACTTCTTCCTGTTATGGGGCAATCCATGCTAGACATTATTAATCTGTCTCTTTCATCAGGCTATATGCCAAATTCTCAAAAAGTGGCAGTAATTAAGCCACTTTTAAAGAAACCAAACCTTGACCCAGAAAATCTCAGTAACTACAGGCCAATTTCTAATCTTTCTTTTCTCTCAAAATTCTAGAGAAAGCTGTAGCTCAGAGACTGACTTCGTTCCTGACATCAAATGACATCTATGAAACTTTTCAGTCAGGATTTAGGCAACACCATAGCACTGAGACTGCTCTTATTAAAGTTGTCAATGACTTACTGATATCAGCTGACTGTGGATGTGTCTCTATTCTTGTGCTTTTGGACTTAAGTGCTGCGTTTGACACAATAGACCACCAAACTCTTCTGAGCAGACTTGAAAACCTAGTTGGACTGCGTGGACAGGCACTCTCCTGGTTTAAATCCTACCTATCAGATAGATATCAATTTGTGCAGTTAAATGACGAGCCCTCTGCTCTCATCAAGGTGGAATATGGTATCCCTCAAGGTTCTGTTTTGGGGCCATTATTGTTCTCCCTTTACATGTTGCCACTTGGTGATGTCATTCGTAAACATGGCGTACATTTTCACTGCTACGCAGATGACACACAATTATACCTATCAATGAAACCTGGCGAAGGACAATTCGAACAGTTGGAGGCCTGTTTTAAAGACATAAAAGACTGGATGTCAGATAATTTTCTATTGCTGAATACTGATAAAACAGAGATGTTGGTCTTGGGGCCCAAAAACCTCAGAAGAGGGTTATCTGATTTATCTCTTAATCTGGATGGTTGCTCTGTTGCTGCAAGTTTGGCGGTAAAAGACCTTGGTGTTACTATAGATCCTGGTCTCTCATTTGATAGTCACATCAAAAACATTTCCAGAGTAGCCTTTTTTCACCTGAGGAATATTGCCAAAATTAGGGGCTTCCTGTCATTAATAGATGCAGAAAAATTGGTACATGCCTTTGTTACATCTAGATTAGATTATTGCAATGCATTACTGTCTGGCTGTTCCAATGCCTCACTCAGGAGCCTACAACTCGTACAGAATGCTGCTGCAAGGATCCTGACTAGAACAAAGAAATATGAGCACATTAGTCCTGTGTTAGCGTCACTTCACTGGCTTCCTATAAACTATCGTGTAGACTACTATAAGGTACTCCTCTTAACTTATAAGGTGTTGCATGGACTTGCACCCTCTTACTTGACGGATCTACTTCATCCGTACAATCCCCCATGTTCACTTCGCTCACAAGATGCAGGCAACTTGGTAGTCCCTAGAATATCAAAAAATACAGCAGGTGGCAGAGCTTTCTCCTATAGAGCTCCTTTACTGTGGAACAGTCTACCCATCTCTGTGAAGGAGTCAGACACGGTCTCAATTTTCAAGTCTAGGTTAAAAACGCATCTCTTTAGTCTCTCTTATAGTCATTAGGTGCAGATGTGGGGGGCGTAGCAATAGAGCCTTCTGGTGCAATGAGCTATCCTTACTGTCACCAATCATAAGTGATGATCCGCCCCTATCAGGACTGCTGATGATGTGGTGGGATGGTCTCTGAGTGCCCTCATGGCTGCGTGCTCCCTGTGCCACTCACCTAATTAGTTATGCTGCCCTAGATTACTTCTGCTGGTGCAAAAGTGTTATCACTACTCTTCCCCTGATCCGGCGTGATATTTATCATAGTCATAATTGCACCTTTCCTCTTTTCTCCCGGCCGTGGGCACCTGCCCGGAGCTCACCTGCCCCAGAGTCAACCCCCACCCCTGCCATGTGTTAGCCGGATGCCGCTGGCCCAGACCCTAGCTGCTGGTTCCATCCCCCGCCCTGCCCTGGTATCTGGAGGGATGAGGTCCACCCCACTCCTACACTTAGAATGCCCTTCCAGTGGTCTGTTAAGCCGCATGAGCCTCAAGGACTATTTGTGTTGTTTTTCTCTGTATCCCACAATTTTCCAGGAGTTCATCTCGACCGCCTTTTAAGGGGTCAGGGAATAATTTTCCAGTTTCCTACATTGGCTCCAATGGTTTTCTGTTTTTTTGATTCCCTCTGGAAAATGCCAATTGTGAAGCGCTGTGTGACAACCTGTTTGTAAATGGCGCTATACAAAAATAAAGATTGATTGATTGATTGATTGAATTATAGGCCTGTCAGTTTAACTTGCATCACATGGAAAATGCTGGAATGTATTATTAGGGATAAGTTGGAATCATTCTTGAAAAATAATAGTATTTTAAGGGAGAGCCAACATGGTTTTCTCAAAGGGAGGTCATGCCTAAAAAACCTCCTGGACTTTTTTGAAGAGGCTACAAAGTGTGTTGACCTGAACCAGGCTTATGGTATTATATATTTGGACTTTCAGAAAGCATTTGACAAGGTACCACATGAGAGGCTCATTGCTAAAATGAATTCAGTAGGAATTGCAGGAGTGGTTTCAGAGTGGGTTCATAATTGGCTGCAAGGGCGAATACAAAGAGTAACAGTAGGTGGGGCCGTATCTGACCTCAGTGCTGTGGGCAGTGGTGTCCCGCAGGGATCGGTGCTGGGACCTCTGCTCTTCCATATTTACATAAATGATCTTGATATGGACATTAGTAGCAAAATAGTTAAATGTGCAAATTATACTAAACTTGGGTGTTTGGCAAACAGTTTGGAATCAACTAAAGTAATCCAAGATGATTTAAACAAAATCCCCAAATGGGCAGATACATGGCAGATGACATTCAATATTGCTAAATGTAAAATTATGCATGTGGGAAATAAAAACATTATGGGAGGAGAAAAGTTAGTAGGTGTTCAATTTGAAAAAGATTTAGGAATTGTAGTTGATCAAAGCCTATCCGCGTCAAAGCAGTGTGCTACAGCAGTGAAAAAAGCCAACAGGATGCTGGGATACATAGCAAAAAGTATTGAGTATAAATCAAAGGAGGTTATATTAATGTTATATAATGCCTTTGTCAGACCTCACTTAGAATTCTGTGTGCAGTTCTGGGCACCGCACTACAAGAAATATATAGAAGCTCTCGAAAAAGTCAAAAGAAGGGCAACTAAACGGATCCCTGGTATGAAAGGTAAAAGTTATGATGATAGACTTAAGGCACTCAATCTATTTAAGCTTAGCAAACAGATTTAATGATGAAATTACATCTGCGTCAAATTTACCCAGGTAGTAAAATAAATATGAGAACCAAAAACATGTCTTCAAGCCACAAGCTTGTATAGTGAACTGTGTTCTGAGCTATAGCTGGTCTGCTGCTGATCTACGGGGGATGTGCATTCCACTTTGAATCCAGGTCGCGCCCGTAGCCCCATGGCGTTGTCCACGTTCACTCCGGGTCGAGTTGCTCCTGCCCATAGCGGGTGTCAGACCCCCTTCTAAATACAGCTGACATTTTTAAACGCCTGTTTACTTTGCACGCTTTGTGTAATGCATTCTCACCAAATATGGCAGACAAGGACCAGTTCCTACCTGCGCACGCATGTGACATCAGTAATTCCGTGATCTTGTAATACATCCACCTCCTCTGCCAGTCACAGTGAGTGTGTGAATGTCAACTCTCATGATCATTGCAACTATATATATGTGTACATATATACTTCAGATAGGTAAGATATTCTATACTGTAAACATGCATGTCCCGGCACAGAGCTATGGCGAGCAGTATTCTACATGTATAGAGTCTATGAGGTCTTATGGTTATATGGGGAAACAAGTGCCCCTGTATAACGTAAAAAATGTAAACTAATATGAGGTCCAGTCAGCATCCTGACTGCATGATAATCTACACATAAAGGCTGGCGTTGGTTGGTTATGCGCCACCATGGTTTGTGGGAGAGCGCTGATATTGAAGATTAGTAAGGCCAGGATCAAACCCTAAAAACACAGCAATTAGGGGCCCCTGGATGGGGTAACGGTAAAGGCACTCGCCCGGAGTGCAAGTTTCCCACTGCGGCTGGGTTTCGATTCCCAGGCCGGGAGTGCCACTAGGGGGCAGCAATTGGCTGTCCGCCCCAGGGAGCAGGGAGGGAAGCTGATATGAGCTCGCTGCAGAAAGCTTCTCTGGCTGAATCTGGATCACGGTCGGCGTTCCGTCCTGGAAGAGGCGGTTTGTTGTTCCTGCCACCACCGGTATCAGAAATAGGTCAGCAGCGGGCTTGTGGGGGGGGGGGGTCAGTTGGAATAATAAAAGGTATAATTGGCCACCAAATTGGGAGAAAACCTCTGATAAAAATGTAAGGAAAAGAAAAACACAGCAATTAAACTTTGACCCCCACCTCGCACCCCACCCTAGCCTGCTAAGTGCAAATTGCCAACCTGGTGCTGATAGCTCTAGCTCATTAGATGGTTCTGGAACAAACTGGCCCTCCACAGGTGCTTCAGGGCAGTTTATCTCACACAAATGAGAGCAGTCCACCACAAGGTGACTTCCTGACCCTGTGGTGACCATCGATGGGAAAGGAAACCCCTGCCCACAGTGCGTTCGTTTGTAAGGACACCGGAACGACAAGGGTTGTATGAATAAGGGGTTTTCAACTGGTGAGTGAAAGGAGGAGGGGGTGGGGGTGTTTTCGATATGGAGAGAGGCCCTTTGATCTGCAAAATTTACCTTGGAGGGGAGAAAGAGGAGGAACAGAGAAGAGGCTTTTTCAAAGTCGCTGGTCCCAGGACCAATCACATCCATAGCCGCAGGGCATCATCTGCTGACATTCATAGTCAAGCATTTCAATGGGCGCAATCTGACAGACATCCGAATGACAAAGAGCACTCTTGTGTGCTCAAACAGGGCTACTGTCCAGCCGGTGGGCCAGAGTTGCTCTTCACCTCCTCTAGTGTGGTAGTCAAGGTAGTCCAGGGGGGTAGATGTGTGTGGGGGGGTGCGTGTGTTGCACTCTTCTGTACATTTGGTTTTGGGCACAGAGGCATTGTGGCCGTTGCACAGGTTTTTGTCAGCCTTCTGAATGTGCTTTTGATATCTACAATGCGGGTCCAAGAAGAACAACTCTCTTTGGGTAAAAAAAACAGCACGATGTCAAAAAAATTACCAGTTTCCGGGCGGCTAAATCATTATAAACTTCAGTTGGTTAGACATGCCTTCCTCTGTGAACCTACCAGCTACAAGTGGGCATCAAGAAAAGAGAGTGTGTGTGTGTGTTTCATCGCTCAGGAGCCTGTCAGGGAACAGGGGATGGGGGGTGAATGGGGTTTCTAGGGTGAGTGGGTCTATTTAGCCCAGAGCACCCCCCCACCCCCACCCCCCAAACCCCTCCTCCTGTTGCCCCAGCACCCTTCCCTCCCCGTGCCTTTGTGTGCCCTGAGCCTGCTCCTCCCCCTTTTGTCACCCGCGCTTTCCACCTTGCTTAGCATACACAATGGCCTCTCAGTATTCTGCCCCCGGACACTGCTGGACCGAGCGCAGGGGGGTTGCCCCCAGACAGGGAGGGGGGTCTGCCCTCGGACACTGCACTCTGCCTGTGCACTGCTGGACAGAGCGCAGAGGGGTGGGGGCTCCAGGGGTGACAGCCACCCCGTGTGACTAAATACCAAACCCCGAGCTCATCACGCTATACCAGAAAGTGTGTGTGTGTGTTTATGAGTTTGTGAGTTTATATACATAAAATGTAAATGTATATATGTATGTATATACTATATCTATAGACATGTAAATTGAGAGCCATAAGGTGTTTTAGTTGTACAGTCCACTTTCAGCATCTCCGAGTTAGAGCTACATGTGTGTTCCTTTCATCAGATGACTGTCGGTTACACCGCTGGACACACATCCCGCCTGGAATTTTAAGACCTGACATTATAACTGTTTTTTTCTGTTTGAAAATGTAATCCACAACATTTGACAAAATGTCAGGGTTTGAACAATTGAAAGGTCTGTTCTCTCCTTTGATGAATTGCTCGAAACACGGTCTGAGTCAAGGAATTTGACTATGGCCAGATGCGGATCTAGCGACTGTTTGCTGTGTAGCGATCGCTTTTTGACTCCTTTGAGGATTTCTTTCGAATGCGAAAGGAACTATCCCCGACAAATCTTGCAGAAACACTTTCGCTTCGGGTGTGCGGGATCAGACCCTGTGAGATTGAATTAAGAACCTGTCTGTCCAACTTTCTAGTGGGCCACCTGATAGAAAGGGCACTTGATAGAAAAATGATAGAAAAGACTAGAAAATGTTTGTTTTTGGCACCCACAGTTTACATAATGCACCTTTAGACTGTCACATTAGAAGGCCCAGAGTTCAAATCTGCAAAGAGCCTCGGGCAAAGTGTGTCAGCGTAAACCACTGACGCAGTTTGGAACCTGACACAGGGCTCTCCCTGCGCCCATGGCAACCAGCCGAGGAATAAACAGTGAGGGAAGTCTAAACTCCTGAGTCTGTTTGCCAAAATCATACCCCTGCTCACGTTACCCTGTCAATAGCAAATACGACTAGCAGATATTGTTGTCCTCAAGTCCCTCAGCTGTGGTGGACATTGTGAGTTTACCCACCCTTTTTACACAGCACTCGCGTACACGCACCTACGCACACAAATGTGCCCTCAGACGCACACACAAATAAACACAACACGCTGTCCAAACTTACAATGCGCATTTACATTTTACATTTTTGCATACAACCCATTTATACACTAAATTAAATTCCATGTGGATTTTTAAGAAATGTGTAATTTGTATCCAACAATAGTAAAGTGGCAGGACCCACCTATGTTTGAATTTTGGCAGTGGTTCTATTTGGTGTCCAGTCAGACAAGCCCTGGCACATGTGAAGCCCTCCGCAGGTGTGTCAACGCAAAGTTCACCCGGGCGCTCGAGCACAGACAAACATATTAAAACGTGTGCATATGGCCCCCGCCCCGGACGGGCGAGATTGATCGCCTCGGCGGGCACTGGGGTTTGTTTCTCAGACTTTGCTCTCTGGAGGTGAGAGGGAGGGGCTGAAAGGGGATGGGGTGGGGGGGGCGTCAGTTGGCAATTTGAGTTTCAAAGCCCCAGCTTGTTCGCTTATATTTCACACACCAGGGACATCGTAAAGCTCGGGCTGGCCCTCACATTGCCCTCCCTCTCAAGGGCCAGTGCGATGCAAGAATAAGAAGGCGGGTTGGGGGGGGTTTGGGTGGGGGGTGGGGGTGCAAAATGTATGCAAATGCCCCCCACAGGGGATAAGAAGTTTTTATGGGTTTAGAATTTAGTTCAGCCAACCTGAATAATCAAATGTGGGAACAAAAAACTAGCCCCCGCAACTCACTACCTCTACCCCCCCCAAATTCAGCACACACAAGAAAGGGCTCAGTACGTACTCCCATTAAGATCTCCTTACGTGGCAGGGGAGAGGGAGAGGGGGGCAGGATGTGGCAGGCCTGATCAGGAAGAGCTGGCAGTGCCTGATTACGACGCCATTTTCTCAGCAGGCTGCCCGGCCTCACCCAGCTCCGTTGAATATGGATGGCCAGGCCAGCCAATCCCCACGCTGCTCTCACAGGCCTAATGACAAAATTGAGGCGATTTGGAGCAATTTTGGCAGGCATTGCTTTTTCAAGTTTCTTTTTTAGGTCTCCATGATCCAAGTTTTGGGGGTTTGTACGTGTGTATGTGTGTGTGTGTGTCGGGGGGCAGGGGAGTTGGTTGACTTGCAAGTGAGTTAACAGTTGTTTGTAACTGATCAGAGCATTATAGTACACCGAGGTGTAGGAAGGCAGGCTGTCATACAGTGCCATACAGTGTCATACAGTGTCATACAGTGCCATAGAGTGTCATAGAGTGCCATACAGTGCCATACAGTGTCATACAGTGCATTCATTCATTCTCAAAACATCATTGTTGACACAATCAAGCAAAAACAAAGCAATTTGGAAAAGGCTACCCCTGTACAAAAATGTACATGGCTGATATGAAATATAGTTGAATATGTATATGACAAATTTACAAAGTTCAACAACCTCAACGTGCATGGTACCTAACACAGGCCAATAACGGCACAGGCTAAAGCAGGATTATGGTTGCATTTAAAACACCTGTGAATTCTGGTGCTCTCTCTCTCGCTCTCTGCAGAACAAAACCGCCTCTCTCCAGACAGCCTTATCTCCTCTGAATCTCATGACCTGCTCCCCCTCCCTTTATCGGGCCCTCACAATGTGGCCCCTGGCCTCCCAGTGGCACCGTGGCTCAGTGCGCTTGCCTGCCTCTCGGCACGCTGAACAGCGCAGGTGTGGATCTATACAGGAGATGCAGAGGGGGCTTGTGGGAAATGGTTACCGTGGAAGTAAGAAGAAAGGAGACACACAGGGACAGGCAAAGTCCCCCTCTCCTCCTGATCCCTTCTTAAAGGCCCTCACCCCACACAAACGCAATCCTCCGTCCCTCCACTCTCTTGTCATTGTGGGAAAATAACCGTGATCGATGGTGTCCCGGTGCTGCCAGCCTGCACAGTGCATGGGGCATCCAAGTGACAGGGGTCTTTCTCCAAATGTAGCAGAGTAGCAGTAATGCCCGGAGCAGAGAGGGAGGGCTGCAGCTGTGCCTCGCCCTGCCCAGCTTGGCCCCCGCACGCACACACACACACACAGCCTCGCCCTCCTCAGCTTGGCCCCTGTACGCACACACACACACACACACAAATGCCGGCCCTGCATTGTGGCAGCTCCGCTTCAGTGAGGAGTCCATCGGGGCTGACGCAAAACCAGCGGCTGAAAGAAATTCCGGCTTCGACCCGCCAGCCCTAAATGGCGGTGTGCAAAAAGGGCAGCTGTTAGAGCAACCAGGGCTCTCCTGCACAATCGAGGTGGGTCCGACTGCTTACCTTCACCTGTCGGATCTGTGGGAATTGATCCCATTAGTTAACAAGCGAGAGAACACGGAGTGTTGAGAGAAATGATCCAGGGTCAGAGCAGAGAGAGCAAGCTACAACATGCTGCCAAAAACTGTGGGCCAGATCTGACTTGACTGATTACAGCTTGTTATGAAACGGAATCTTCCTGGACTTGTGTTTCAACTGATTTCCGCGCTATCTGTGTCGGTTATACCTCCATTACTATCAAACGTCTGACCACAAATGGGAACAGTTTTCGCCTTGACGAAAACAGATGCACTCTCTCCCAGAAACAAAATGCTTTTAAAACAAAAGTGTCCAGTTCCAGGAGGAAAGTGGCGGCAGTAAGAGTTCTCTCTGGCAGTGGTTTTAAGACAGAGACTGCATAGAGGCTGAAAGTGGGGCCGGCAACCAGATAAACACAAACCTGCACACAGACACTCATGCACACACACACACACACACACACGCACACACACACATGCACAAACACGCACACATGCGCACATACACACACACACACACACACACACACACACACATACATACATGCACCCACTGACACACACACAGACACATACACAGATGCACACAAGCAGACACACATTCTCAGACACGCACGAGATGCAAACAATGCTGCTCTTGCATGTGTTGCTAGGCCTAGATGCCGCTGATCGCTCTCATTGAATAAAAGCTCATTACTATTCACACCCATTAACAGCTGTTTCTGCTAATGATCAACCATCACCGATGGGCGGGAGATTTTCACACCCAACAGAAATCTGGAAAATTTTCACCACCTCATAAACCTGTGAGAGAAACTTGATGGAGTGGTTCAAATTCAAAACAGAATGAATGAAAACATATGCTTCAGAAAATTAAAAGCTTTCATATTGAGGCATACAGCCTGTGGTCACCACTGTGTGTATATAACTTACTAAAACAAATAAAAGGAGCAATTAGTCATCTGTGTTTAAAATCATTCCTCAAGCAGAGTGTTCAGCTGGTTGGACCAAATCAGTGGGAACAGTATTGTCACTGCCATTACAAGACATTGTACTGTTTCGTTGGTGGTTTGAGGCTGAAAGTTTTTTTGTGGCCTGCTGCTGGGCTGGTTGTGGTTGCCATGGTGAGTGGTGAGTTGCGGGAAGACTTTGGGGTGGCTGATGCACTAATGGACTCCAGTCTCTGTGTGCCATTACTGTGGGACACTGGGCTCTATCCCACACAGCATGCAGTCTATCCTGACAAACAGGGTAAACAGCACATGGGAAAATATAGAATACAAAATATTAGTAATACATTTTTAACCGATATGTGCAGCAAAAAAATATACAACATGTATCAAAATCTTTGATAAACACCGTGTTGCACACTTTGGACAAAAGCGTCTGCTAAATGGCATATAATACAGTATATTATATTACACGACATATCAAGTTGAGCATACTATGGCTACAGCGGCTAGGGTAGACCCAGGTCACAGCACAAAAGGGTCATTTATATTAATTTGATAAAAAACTAAACAAAAAATCATATTTGCACACTGTTCGTCACGATGCCCCAAGAGAAAGTTGTCAAAGCTATTCAAAAGTTAGCGATTGCAGCGGACTAGCTCTAAAGTTGAGGAACTAAGGGGGAAAGTACACAGGTGTGACACAGGGACCCTGAACATTTCCAGTAGAAACATATAGGCTCGGACAACTCAGAGACAATGATGTGCTCGTAGCCCACACATCCACACATTGTGTTTTCCTAACATCTCATACAGTGTAGAGTACATGTTACAGACATGACGCGTGGATCTATATGCCACAGAGCCCCATCCTTTGTTTGCATTTTTCACTTCCTCTCACTTTTTCTCGTTTTGCACAATAACGCAGGCTGCGTGAGTCATCAGAGCAGATGTTAAGATCAGGTATCCAATAATTACATTATAGAATAGCAAAAGGCCGCTTGTACAATTGCCACAAAAAATCAAATAATTATATGTACACTACCAGTCAAAAGTTTTAAAACACCCCCATTTTCCAGTTTTTACAGAAATGTAAGCTGTTCAAGTCCAGTGAATAACCTGAAATGGTACAAAGGTAAGCGGTAAACTGCCAGAGGTAAAACAAAAAAAAGTTTAGGTTACTTGGAACCAAGTTTAGGCACTTGGAACCTGGAGGAAACTCTGACAGGAAGAGGTCTGGCAGACCCAAAGTCACAACAAAATCAGAAGACAAGTTTCTGAGAGTCAACAGCTTGCGTGATAGGCGGCTCACAGGACAACAGCTTCAAGGACAGCTTAACACTGGTCGAAGTAAGGAAGTCTCAGTTTCAACTGTGAAGAGAAGACTTTGAGCTACAGGTTTCACAGGTTGAGTGGCAGTAAGAAAGCCATTGCAAAGATGGCAAAATAAGAAAAAGAGGCTTGCCTGGGCCATGAAGCACCGCCAGTGAACAACTGAAGACTGGAAGAAGGTTTTATTTTGAAAGGTTTTTGTAGGCTGTCGAGTAGGCGAAAGGATAGTTCCTCAGTGTGTAACACCAACTGTCAAACATGGAGGAGGAAAGCTCTTTTGCTAGATCCAGAGTCGGTGACTTGCACAGAGTGACTGTTAACCCACGTTAACCCATTACTTGTTCCCTGAAAAGGGCCTTTTTTTATAATTCAGAAATTCACATTATTTTTCAGTTTTTGGTAACCTAAACTTTTTTTGGACCTCTGGCAGTTTACCGCTTACCTTTGTACCATTTCAGGTTATTCACTAGACCTGAACTGCTTAAATTTCAGTAAAAATTGGAAAATAGGGGTGTTCTAAAACTTTTGACCGGTAGTGTATATATGAATCACAAAAGATTGATGAGGTTGAGTGGGTGCATAAAAGACCAGCCTGTACTGAATCTAGTTCATTCAATTTTAGACATTTTTTTAGTGGTCTTCACTCGCCGACCACTTTTCTTTCCATTATTTTAATGTTGAATAATGCAACTGCAGGTGCATTTATAAGATAAGATGACACTGTTGGTATTGGTGTTAAAACACAACCTGCAACCTGTGTGTCCAGCCTTCACCTCACTTCAGGTATATTAGAGATGGTTATCTGCTGCTCCTGGTGTTGTTTAGAGCAATGCAAGGAAGCAGGAATGAAACACGTCGGGGGGACACGTTGTTCATTGGAAGGAAGGTGTAAAGTCATAGTTAGGTTAAACCTGCAGGAGATAATGAGGAGACATGCAGAGACATGGTGATGGCAACAGGACTATGGGTGGGGGGGTCACAGAGCCTACACAGCTAGGCCCCACCTGCACATGTCAGGTGCTAAAGCACCTGCCTTGTGTCACACAGACATCGGGAGCTGAGGGGTCCTACGACGCCACTGAGGAATCGACGACACAAAGATGGTGATCCCCTGAGCTGATCCCTTCTCCTCCTGCTGTCTGTTCCCAAAACTCTGTGCCACGTCCCATCCGATTTAACGCCAGAACATAAATATCAAACTTTATTGAGCACAGCGTGTGATGACAATGCAGAGGGGCAGGGGTGGGCAGTACAGAAGCAGTGAGTGAGAGTGTGGGATAAGAACTCCAAAAAACTTGGGGAAGAAAAGTTTTATAACCCCCCAACCGAAAAAAACCCCTCTCCGCTTTCCTCTGGTTTAGCTTTAAAATCATCTCTAACCCATCTTGACCCCTGACCCAGGACCCTTTTCTGGGTCTGAGGCTTGATTGGGGCATTTGAATATGAAATAGCCCCCGTCGGGCATGGAAACAGTGCGTGCACAGAGGAGAGCCAGCATGACCCCCAGGAGGGCACCCCGGCCCGACCCCCGATCTGCAAGTACTGGGGCGGGGGGGGACTTCTGGACCCGGATTAACTTGGACTTGAGAGGAAGAGATGGAGAGAGAGGGAACGAGAGAGGGAGAATTCAAATAAGAGACAAGGGCCCACTTCTGTTAGCATGACAAAGAAGCCCGCCATCTCCCCTGATTGGTGTCACAGCTTGGCATTAAAGCCTCACCAGCCCCGTGGGGGACTGATGTGTGGAGCTCTAGCATGGTAATGCATGTGGGGTGTGAGATTCAGGATGGGCAAGGACGGTTTGGAGCGGGATGGGGGTTAGCGGGGCGTGGGCCAGGGGGGGATAAGGAGTTCAAGGAGTTTTCAAGTTTTATTTTTGAGGGATCAAACTAAACTAAAGAAAGCCAAAGTGCGCATTTGGAAAAACAAGAACAACAACTCGATGAATCCCCCCGTCAATCACGCAAAACATTAACAATGATGGAGCAGACGTTGCATTATTCATGTACCATATTTATTTGGAAGTTATATTTCACTGCCATCTTGGTTACCATCCTCTTTGTCCATTTTCTTTTAAATAACTTTGTTACATTTTAGTGCAGAAGACACAATGGTTCTGCCAAGGGAGTGAACACTTTTACCATCAGACACCCAAAGGCTAAACCCTCCATCAAAGCACTATCCACGGGAGACAAGGTGACCAACGAATAAAAATGGAAAACACGAAAGAAGACTACCGACATTTGGGTTCGTTTCTTTATCATGAAGATGCAGGCACTGCCGTTGTACCCTTGAGCAAGGTACTTAACCTGGATTGCTTCAGTAAATATCCACCTGTATAAAGGGATTGTATGTAAAGAAATGTGGAACTGTGTAAGTCGCTCTGGATAAGAGTGTCTGCTAAATGCCTGTAATGTAATGAAGTTCTCCATCTCTCAGTGTCTCCCCTCTCCCACCTGTTCACTTTCATTTCCCTGCAATCACAGCTTCCCTTGTACGTTCTTCATGAATCGTGTATCCCCACGCTGGTGTGAAAATGGCAAGCCGTGGCACTGCCAACAGACACAAGGGGAGTTACGGTGTCACAGGGTCCAGCTGATGCCTTCTTCGCTGTTCCATTCCAAAAAGGTGTCCTCCTCTCACCCTACTGGCGGGCCTGCTTTATGTCGGCATGGGGCTAGTACAGTGTTCACGTTATGGGATCGTGGCCAATAGCAAGGATCAAAAAAAAGTCGGAAAGCGGTCATATGTTGAGGGGGGACATTTTGGTCCGTGTGGTCAATCCTGGAATTAGGGAGTGATAAACCTATTACTGATGTCACCTCGCGGACACCTGGAAAATTCTCCCATGACTCAAACTCGCCGCATGGACAATGGCTTCGGACAGCACCTGCCACCCCACATTCACACACAGCGTGATTATCAATGTTTCGATCGTGGGTTGATTACAGGTTTATGGGTTGACAATGCTTAAATCACATGGTGCCAACAGTTTTAATATTTTCTGCACGGTCCTGACTTTACACACCTTGCCTGGCAGCGTAGATCCTCACCCTTTGAATAGTTTATGGTTTTCTGTGTCTGTGACAATTAGTCCATGGGTTATGGAGGAAGTGACCACATTCTGTGCAGTGAAGAGGAACTACTGTAGACAAAGAAAAGTACATCAACACGCCACACACAAGCTGATACACCAAAGTAGTGTTTTTGCCAGAATATCCAATAATGACAAGGGGATTTCATTATTTCACAGCTTCTTACCATTAAATGCACATTGCTGGCCAAAAAAAGCACATGGTGTGGCATTAAAGCTGTTTTATTTAAATAAGAATTGTTCGGTCAACAGGGACACTAGTTATGTCTTTACCTGTTCACCCACTGTTCACCCACTGTTCACCACAGAAGATGGGCTCCCTGTCTGGTAACTAAGAGGGATATTCCAAGGCAGCATGCAACCAAGACACAAAGCCGGGGTATCTCAAGCCAGGCCAGTTACTTTAGCACCCCCCACACACACGCACACACAGGCTGCCATCATCTCACCAGGACAGCATTGACCCTCCAGGACACAGCTCTGAGGGATGGGGGTGGGGTGGGGGGGTTGATAAACTCACAATGGCAACTAATCAATATATGACAGAGTAAGTCAATGCTGAGCTGCTGCCAAACGTGTCTGGCGTCACTGGGGCACTCCAGAGGAAGTGGTCATGGCAGCGCAGTGCCAAAACAAAGGCGCACGCTCAGACTGAAAACCTAGTGGCGTCCCAAAAGACATTATATTACATTACATTACAGGCATTTAGCAGACGGTCTTATCCAGAGCGACTTACAATCCATTTATACAGCTGGATATTAACTGAAGCAATTCAGGTTAAGTACCTTGCTCAAGGGTACAACGGCAGTGTCCCACCTGGGGATTGAACCTGCAACCTTAACGTTACAAGCCCAGTTGCCTCACCATTATACCACACTGCCACCGAAGGGTTTCCCAAGGTGGCGATCGGTTACGGAAGGCAGGCACTTCCTTTCCAGGGATCACACCTATTATTTTAGTGTTTTGCGACACCCCTGGAATTATGACAGTGATCAAGTAATGCAATTTAGAGGGAGTCTCGCTGGCGTCAATCCATTGTGCATCTGTCAATTTCCACTCCTTCTAGGTGGCCCCGATGAGCACTAATCAATATCTGTGGCCTAAATGGCCTAGTCTGCCCCCTCGACTGCCCCCCTTCCACTGCTACGCCCCCATCCCATAACCAGCATTGTCTGTTTACAGTCCCAGAACAATATCCCTATAATATCCCTGTCACTGTGCACATGCTGTCCAGACCCAGTTTTGTCAAAACTGGCCCCATTCTTTTGTATTTCCAGGAAGGGCCTCCACAGGCATAAGCTCAGCATTACAGTGAATCAGTGACAAAATCTAGAGATGACAATAGGATTTTTTTTACACGTGATCAGTGAAAGATGCATTCAGCTGAAATGTCTCATGTGAGGTGAGAGCAGATCCCTGGAAAAAAAGGTCCTTCCTGGGCACATTGCATTGTTTCCCACCGGAAGAATTCCCCCATCGTTTTAGACCTTGGAGATATACAGTGGGGTCCAAAAGTTTGAGTCCACTACCAACATCTGTTTCTTGTCATCAATCATCAAAAACGAACACAAACGTTTTACTCAGGAGAACAATTTGACCTCTAACTACTTTATGGAAGTAGCTCTGCTGGGCTGTTACAAACAGCTGCAAAAACGTTTGCAAAGTGTCCTTTTTCAAGATTAAAGCACCTGCAGTAGCAACAAGAACACATAGAGGACCATATTAATTACATCAATATCTGGTAAAAATCATGTTTTCGATTAACTTGGTAGTGGACTCCACTGTATGTTTCATACTTCCCCATACAGTCAGGGCTGGAAGCTAGCACCCCAAAACCTGTTCCTGTTGCTCTCTGTGCGTCATTAAGCAGTTCTAATGATCCTCCCAGACAGGTTAAAATAAACATTACAAAGGCATCATAATTCTTCTGGAATGCCATGATTAAACCCTTCATACATGTCATAAAACTAACAACACGCTCATTGATATAACTATATTTTCCTCCAAATTAAGAAATGTACAGTATGGCCAATTTTGTTATTATGAATTCTATACTTTATCCGTTATTTAAAACACAAGGCACATATGAATGTCATATTCATATACACCCAGGGTAGTCAAATAAACATAACCTTTTTGCAGACGTTATAATGGATGGCTCTCACACTGCAGAGCAGTTCTTGGTCAATCCCTGGCTAAATCTTAACATAGAGCTAACTCATGCACAGCACAGCAACATTTCCTGGGTTTGACAGTGGACACTGACTACAGCTGTGTATCCTTTTGTGGCCCTGAGGTGCTCCCGCTCAAACCCGGGCAGGTCCGGCTCCGGCTCCGGCTTTAGGTCAGTCGAAGAGCACGTGGGCGGAAAGCCATGGCTCACGCGAAAGCAAGGGCCCAGACGACAACACAGTGCTGTTAAACAATGGCACATTCTTTGCATTACAATCACTTGACAAAAAAAGGCTGTTTCCTAATTCCTCCTGATTTACTGTCTGTTTTTTACTGTCGTGTGGTTCTCAACACTTCACCTCACGAGGGATTGGATCTGCAACCGTCAGAGGAATATGAACCACCAGCAGCCCAAAGTAACAATAACAAACTCTGATCCAATTCACATTCAGCCCTTCATTCCCTCAAGCTGTGGACCTGTGAACGCATTCAGCATGTGACACGTTGTGCGTTTTAGTGCATCGTGATGTTCACACCCTGCACAGTAATTTGTTGGGTTCGATTCGAAAACCAAAAATTGTTTTGTCTGTATCCTCAGTGGCTTAACTTTAATAGCACAATCCTTGTCTTTGCAAACCACTGGCACATAGGCTTTAGAGCTATTGCTGTAATACTCTTTTAAGTTGACTCCCAACTAATATTCATCTGATGCTGACTAAAAGGTTACTAGTGGTGGGCGAAGTGCACAAACCCTTTACTTGAGTCAAAGTAAAGATACCCAGATAAAATATTACTCCAGTAAAAGTAAAAAGTCCTACATTAAACCCCATTTGTCTTTGAAATGTAGGGGAGTGAAAGTAAAAATACAAGTAAAAATGGAAATACATAAGTAAGCACAGATACTTGAAAAATGTTGAAGTAAATGTACTTCGTTAGTGCCCACCACTGAAGGTTACACAACAGCATCTTATGCTAACAAGAGATTAGAGATCATGGAGCAGGCTTGCTGGTCCCAGTTTCACTGAGCACATGTCAAACAGGAAGTGGGGCATCCGATACTGTAGCGGTCATTTACGAGTGTGAGCTGCCTACCACGGTTGCGGTTCGAAGCCCAACTGTGTCAGACCGGCCCTGGTGTGGAGCCCCAATCGGGGGTGGCGTTTGGCTGTCCACCCCAGTGGGAGGAGAATGGTGAGCCAGCACGAATTTGCTGAGAATCGTGTAAGTGTGTCTCCAGAACATGGGTGGGCAAATTCCATCTCGACAGAAGCGGAGTTCGCTGCCCTCTGAGAATTAGCTTGCCTCGTGCTCGTGTGGGGAGGGCAAATCAAAATAAACAGAGGATATAATTGGCCACTAAATTGGGAGAAAAACTGGAAAAAAATCTTTAATGAAAAATGAAACACATTTTTAAACGGTTTTTTTTAAACAGGAAGTGACGACTCAAAATATACACCACTGTTTCACTTTAGCCCACGTGCTACACCGACTCCAGCTCTGGGCCATGCGGGCTCAGGGAGTGAGCACAGAGCCCTAATCCCTTGGGGACCGTGCTCCCATTTTCCCACGAACAGAGGGAGTAGATCTAAGAGGAGCTGACTGACAATGTCTGCCCCCAGTTCAGGGAGATTATCCTCAACACTCTGCGGTGAGACCCAGCTCCCCATCTCAGATCACACTGGGCAAGGGGATCTCTCAGCATGGTCTGCCCTGAGCCTCATTTGTGGGGGCACAGGTAAAAGGGAGCTCAAGCTGTTCTACGAGGAAATAAGACCCCCGGGGAAAGCGTTTGGTTGGCCGTACCAATAACTTAAAAATCAGACTTTAATCAGACCAATTTATTTTCTTTCTGCTGAACGTACGACAGAATGCTTATTGTTTCCAGAAAATTCTGAGCTTCAAATTCAACATAAATAAATGTGATTTATTTAAATGAGCAGGCTTTGAGAAAGATTTTATGCCCTTTTGTCATTGTGCCTCTGAGGCGTCAAACCATATGTACTGAAAAGGGGTCCAATCAGAGAGATGGCCGTGGGAGGGTGTTTCGGCATGACATCTCACCCCTTCCTCAAAATAAATGTCAATAAAAACTTCCTATAGCCTGGCCTTGAAACACACAGTTGGAAGAAAAAATGTGTTCACTCACAGAAAGAGGCGTGTCCGCAACTTGTTACTGAACAAGTTGGACGGCGGAGGGCTGATGTCATCGGCCAGTCATTTACACAGATTAAGAGTAATACCTTTGCCATACATCTAAACCATGTGCTTGGGTGTGCGCATCCATGCACGCACGCACACACACACATAAACACGCAAGCACACATACACACACAAAAACACACACACACACACACACACACACACACACACACACACACATGCAAACACACACACACACACACAAAACAGAGACAGATGAATAGCTTCACCAGTTTAATTGGGATGGTTTTAGAGAAAGGGTTACACAAACAGGCAATGAGGACAGAGACAAATGTGAGTGGGATATGCCTGCACATGCTGAGTGGGCAGTGGAGCTCACATGACAGAGGGAAGGGGCCTGTGTGCACAGAAACTGCTGCTGGGCTTTCAGAGTGAACATTCAAATTCAGGTAACAGTCAGGCTATCTACGCACAAAAAGAAAAAAAGAAATCCTGGAAAGGGAAGAAAGTGAATTCTCTCCGTGATTTATTTCAGAAGGTCACAGAACGCCCTGAACATCGTACCATGTTTGTGCTAGTATGAACACATTTTTTGGGGTGAAGAATTTGCATTAAGCCAAACTTTGTCATGTTCGTGATCCCAGTCTCCAGAATACTGCTAAACTAAAAATCCCACTATATTGAAGTCTATCCACATTCAGCCAGCCACTGCCGAGTCAAGCCCACCACCCCCCACCATTACCACCACTCTGGCAGTGCCATCAATGGACCAGAAATGCCACCCCCCGCCATGCTACATACAGTACATCCATAACACGGTACGGCCAGTGAGCCAAAGCCCCATAGCCGTTCAGAAGAAAGCCCTGGAGAAATTGACGGGGAGGACTGCCGCTCAGGCTCTGGGAGTGACATACGATGACTGTCACTGAACGTGGGGAGGTCGGGCTAATCTTTCTCTCCCACAAAGGTGTGCAGGGCTAACCCCAGCCACTATCCTGAGCGGGCACATTAAGCACTAATTGCGAGTGTGGGAAGGCCAACAGGGCCCGACAGCACCTCTCTCACGGCCAGGGCAACTCTATCCCTGGGTTGGCTGTCCCGGCATCCCGCTGTGAAGGTATTAGGTAGAGGAGACAGTCTGGGCCATCACCTCCAGACACGTCACTCTTCGTGTCCTTTGCCGTTTCGCTAAAACACGTTGCGCATAGCCCCTGGCATGCCGATGTTCAGTGAGCCATGTAGTTATTACTGCGGATGCCCTGCTACAAGCAGAACATTTGGATATTAGGCCTTAGTTGTGAAATTGACTACATTAATTTATTGTAGAAACCTGTGGCGATTGGACTTGAAAAACGCATTATATTAAATGGCCAAGCATATGGGCATGTGTGTTAAGCAGGTGGATATTAACGGAGATGATCCGCGTTGCTATTGGGAAGCAGTAGTGTCAATATGTAAACCCCCAAGCATGAGATGCTTGAGTTACCATACAAATCGATATTTTTACATGAATGGAAAAATATATTTACAATGGTATCTGTGCTTGGGTTCAGCTAAGCAGGAACTGCATTTGAAATTCTTCTGATCTAATTAACTTTAAACGATTCCACAAACTGAATTTGATGCACACATTTTTTTCCTTTTGTTTTACCAAACGAAATGTGTCACAAACAAAATTATTTTTGTCCAACGATAAAATAAATCAAGGAATCGAACAGTTACCCCTTGACTAAAAGTACCTCTTTAAAATGTTAAAGTCCTCCTTGGATTTAATGCAGTTTCGTCATTCTTTTCCCGGCATATTTAAAAGCGAGATTGGTCAAAGGCTAATTTAGAAGACACCTTAATAAAATAATTTCACACGGGAAAGGCTGTACCTAAAACCGATGTAGTTTTTTTAACAGGGTGTGCATAAAGAATCAGGAACGAGGCCTGTTTGGCGAAGGCTTAATTCTCAAGTAGGGGTTGCGGATCATCTACGGCCCAAATGCTTCGTAGTTTTTCCCTTCGTCGTACACGCAGTGACTAATGTAGAATCTTTAGACGTTTCAGTATATCATATGAGAGTCTCCTTTATTGGTGTGCATGATTGTCAACTTAATTGTACATTTTTAAATTGTATATTGTACATTTGTTAATTGTATATTTTGGTGATTGCTCGTTTTTTTTTTTACATTAGTCTAATTGTTTCAGTGAAAACTCAAGCAGCCATATGGAAGACAAATGTAAGTAAACAATAATAATGTATGTTCTAAAATGTTTGCTTAATTTCTGAAAACATTCTCGAAATGCATGCGATGACGCTAAATGGACGGTAGCCTACTTTCACAAATAGTTATGTCGCGTGATGGAATTACGTTTTCAAAAATGTAACAATTTAATCCCAATTAGGGGTCGTTTAATCTTTTTCAATAAAAATCAGAAATCAAAATGATATTTTAATACGAAATGCCTTATGGTCATCAGTTAGGACTGACATATAGACAGAGGAGAGAGGCGAAGAATAAGCTTTTGAAACTTTTGAACTGTCCCCAGCTCATTTAAATGGCATAAAAAACTGAATACCGGACAGCTGGCTGTTACTTCCATACAAATCCATCTTACCTGTCCACACCTTTAATACTAGGGGAGGCCAATGCGGTTACTAATTCGACTAAAACTGAACATCATTTTAAATCCTTTTCGTAAATTATTGATAAAGGACTCGATGGAAAAGTTATTTTTGATGAAAGCCACGGATATGGGTGCATCTGTAAGAACAGTCAAACGCTTAATAGCAATATTGAAGGGAGACCTAAAATAAACATTGTTAGAACTCAAAATGCTTGTGTGGTGAACGTATTAAATAAACAATATGAGAAACTCCCAAAAATGTAAACATCGTTGCCAACGAGGCTATTTTCCGACCACCCCGTCGAAACTTCCCCCATTTAAGATGAAAAATGTTAAATGGATTCAATAAAGACAATCCACCCGAATATTTTAAGTGTAGCCTTATCCAATTTCATCCTATGGTAGACATTAAATAGGCCAACAAATATAGCCGAATTGCGAATACATTATACTATATGCTTGCAATTGATAATTTTGAGTAGGTCTACGTAGACCAATAGCCTATTTGGGTATAAACAAATGTACATTAAAAATTTAACATTACAATCGATCATTTATGTTGTTCTGAGCAATTGCCTTCAAACACCAATACGGGGCAAATCACGTAACACACTGTAGAAATGCACACACTCCCATGCAAGCTTTGCGCTGACATTTCGTCAGATTATCAGAGAATTTGGCTGACGGCGCCGTGTTTCCGATTGAAGTCTAAAGCAAACTGACACGGGAGGCAGCATTTACCCAGAGGGGGAGAAAGCGTTTCATTTGAACGTTGAAGCGAATGTACTACTTTTCTGGGAACCACAGGTCTAACATTTGAAAAAAGGTATGCATTTATTCTACACAAATGTATACGGCCTTATAGAAAAGTTACACAAAAATAAATCACAAGTTCATAAATGCTGTGTATTCTGCACACCTATATAGAGCTACATTTAAAGGTAGTTCAAAAGGTCAACTAGAAAGGTTATGCGTCATTGTAATTTGAAGTAGGCCTAGATTTGCGATAGAAGTTTGTATTCTACAAAATGATTCAAAATAAAGCCCTTGCGGCGTGTAAGTATGGGATGGCCATACGTTTTTAAAATTTTAAATCAAACGATAAACTGTTCTTTAAAATAACGCTCAGCACCAATAACCTCCAAATGCATTTTGGATTCTGAACCTTTTTCGTCCCCTCACCACGTAACATTCCACCACCAGTCACAAAACTAAAATTGATGTCAACGCATGAATTGCCAACCTTTGCCTGTTGCCGCTACAGGTTCTGGTAGAACAGAAAACCCGGAGGGGGAAAAAAACCAAACTTGAGTCGTTCTTTGAGTTTTGTACAAATTTATTCATCCTTTTGAATAAAGAATGACCTTAAAATCTGTAGAAACAGTTTAAATAGATCTCTCTGCCAGTGATATTAGTGAACCTGATACTGTCAAAACATCACAGAAAACTCACAAACAAAGAAAGAGCATGTCAAAACGTACAGGATGTTCACAAGCTTCGTAAAGAAAAAAGTAAAATAAAATGCACAACTTACTATAAATAAACTTGCGCTTGCGACCAGCACAGTCATCTGTCATTACAACCTATTAAGATCACGAAAATAAAAACCAACTGTACACAAATTGGACATAGCCAGCAAAAAACCTTGACACTACAATTTAAGTGTAAACATTGACTTGTGACAGTACTTTCAAGACAAGTCTCTCTGGAACACTGTCGTGTGAAAAATTATAATGTCCCAATTCTTCTACGGAACTAGATTGCTTATATGCTCGTGATAAAAGGCTCTTAAAATTCAAATGAGTCCTAGTCCTTTAAAAAATAAAAAAAAATAAAAAAACGGCTTAAAATGGACAACTCAGTATGAGATGAAAAAATGCATTTCTTTAAAAAATGATCAAAACCTCCATTATTTTTAGAGCTCAATCAATGTTCAAGTATCCCAAGTACTCAAAAGTTAATAGTCTTTTCAAATGTGAGTGAGGGGTAGCGTTCCGTTCACGCCAGTACCGGCGCTCTGATAGTGTTGGTGAACACTGTGTAACCGACTGGTTTGCAGAGTGGAGTGATCCGTGCCGTCTCCCCCGGGTGGAAGATACATGCTAATCATATCCCTCAGGTCCCCCAAACACGCTCTTTGGGAGTGGGATGTGATGGCCGGCGGTGGTGAACTAGTCTCGGTCTTGCACACGGACGCCATGCTGCCCAAGCCCATCGCGCTGGTGGTCTGCTGCGTGTACGCCGGGGACATGCTGTAGGTGGACGCTGCGCTCATGTAGGTCTGGGCGCTGGACATCATCGGGTACTGGAGTCCAGCCATCTCGTACCGGTGCATTTGCTGGATTTGCGGGCTGTTCATGCTGGGATGCTGGGGTAGGCCAGTTGATCCTGCATGAGGGAATAGGCGCTGTTGGTCCACCCGTTCATGTGTGCGTAGCTGTCCATTCTCTGGCCGACGGAGACAGCGTTGTTGACGGCGTTGCTTCCAGGCGCCATGAGTCCCCTGGCAAGGAGTACTTGTCCTTTTTGAGAAAGGTCTTGGTCTTTCGGCGGGGTCGGTATTTATAATCCGGATGTTCCTTCATGTGCATGGCTCGCAGGCGCTTTGCCTCGTCAATGAAGGGTCGTTTCTCGCGTCGGTCAACAGTTTCCAGTCAGCTCCCAGACGCTTGCTGATCTCCGAGTTGTGCATTTCGGGTTCTCTTGGGCCATCTTTCTCCGCTGGCCCCTGGACCACACCATGAAGGCGTTCATGGGACGTTTGACGCGGTCCTGGTCGTTGGCACTGTTCTTACCATTGTTGCCGCCCGAGCCCGTATTGGACTGCGGAAGCGGGCTTTTTAGCTCGGTTTCCATCATGCTATACATTCAACCGCCTTTTAGAGTGCTCAGTTTTACCACGAAAAAAGACCATCAAAGGAAAATAAAACTCAAAAGGGCGAGGTAGTGTTTGTAAACAATCGGCGCTGAAATGTACCAAGTTATAGTTTCTGCTAAAGCTTTGGCACTTGCTGCGGTCCGCCTTCTCTCGCTACTCTTTCTGTTCACTTGCTTGCTCCACCTCGCACAGCTCTTGAGTGAACTCTGAAAACTTATCCGCCAACCTCAGCTGTTAATAGTGAATTCGCCATGTGATTTGGATTGACAGCATAACAATGAGCTCCACCCTGACCAATCACAGCCGGGCCATTCAATCCTCTATCCAAATAGATACGCTGGTCAGCATGACCTCTGTTTTGGTAGAACTCGTAAAAATAAAGTCTAAATGTAATTTTAAGTGGCATTTACAGCAAGAGTGGTAAACCCAAGTGAAACTTTAATTTACTGCACACAACTCGGGTTTCTTAAACTGAATTCGTTTTTTATTTTATATATATATAATATATATATATATATAGTTAATGTAAGTAAAATAGTAAAATAACACAGCTTTACGAGAAATAAAATATACGTTATCTCACTGGTATTAAAAACACAAAAGACGGTACGAACTTGTGATTAGCCTAGCAATTACAAAATAACAGATGCTGTTAGTCACTAATCTTTTTAGCGCAGTATGAAAATCCCGCCAAAACGAAATTAAATTGTTTTATGATCATATTTATAATCGAATTACAATTAATTCATCACGTGTTTAATGTGCGCGCTCATTAACACCAATCAGTTCACAGCCTATCACCACTTGGTCCTTGTCGCGCACATATTCACGCGTATAAATTAAGTTGGTAGACTAAATATCTTTGCTAAACATCGTTTCTCCTGTACTGTGCCCTAGATGCACGAAAACAGGTCAAATACGTCTATTGCCATTGGACGAACATGCAACTTTGAGCTAATTTCATTTTTGTACCACAAATGTAATTATTGCATAACTACAATGGATTTTGTCCCGTTTTGTGATCCACTTCTAGCTGAGGGATTGCTTAATTGGCCTACTCTTCTACAACCTGTAAGAAAAGCGCAGGATATAAGTCAATTCTAAACCCAAGAATCGTGAGCTGCACTGCTTGACATACTGCTTGTCACAAAGTACAAGCATTCCTCTCCATATTCAATGATACGGCGCTCATTAGGGATTGTAATTTACTTAATATTCATAAAGTAAAATGTTGTGAATAAACAATTTACCATTTATATAATTATTCATAAATTAATACGTCATGTCGACTAGGAGAGACCGTTCTATGCGACAGTACGTGGCCGCCCTCTTGTGGTCAAATGTGCACCTCCAAAGTTTGTTAGGAGGGAAGATGGAAATACTTAAGCGTATGTATTTATGTATTTACAAGAGCAGTATCAATAGGCTAGATAATCCTCGAACCTGATAAAGTAGAACTACATTTTGTCCGTTTTTGTAGTATATTTTAATTATGTTATGGGAAGAAATCAGGAAGTATTGCCGGTGAACAGTGCGCTTATGGTCCTTATATTATGTTTTTAAAACATAGTATTTAGGCTATTTATGTTGGCATTATAATCTAAGATCACTTGCGTATTTAACGTTGAATTAATGTACCTTGAAAAAAACACTTTTACTAAAACATCATTATGCGAAATATTCAATTTGATCTTTGAAGAAAAATAAGCTGCATCACCATGGTGTTTTATTTTGTTTGATCACAAATCTCCGATAACGAAATGTCCTCGTTTGCGGTACAATTAGCCAGTGCAATGGCGCAGTGTGGGGAAAGAGGTCTTGTATGTACGCAATTAGACCTATCATATACCCGACGGGCCAAACATACCGAGTTTAGCCACTGGACGTCATTAAAAACTGGTCATTTTAAGAGCAGTATTAAACGCGAGGATTACGCCTCTACTATGAACATGTTTTTCTTCTGAGAATTAAAAAAAAAGGTTTTACTGCTGATGCGATCGTTCGAGATATTTTAGTAGCCCAGGGGCGATTCTAGGATTTGACCTTTAGGGGGGCTCAGCCCCCAATGAGAATGTGAGATGCACACATGCAAAGCACAAGCCTACATTTTAAATTAATTTACTGTTAGTTATATTTCCCAAAACAAAAACACCACAATGGTAGTCGCTCTCAAAATTGAAATGCCACTCTCTTTCTGTGGTATTTTTAAAAATGGATATTAAGTAGCCTAAATGTTTTTTAGAAAAAAATTACTAAACATTTTCAGGGGGGCTGAGATAAAAAACAGGGGGGGTAAAGCCCCCCCTAAATAGGATCTAAAATCGCCACTGTAGTAGCCTATTCTGGAACTCGGTGCTGCAAAGATTTAAAAGAACATATCCATTGAAGAAAATGCTCCGAGTAAAATAGAACTAATATCTTCGAATGTATCCCTAATCTTAGAAATGTGGAATACATAAGGCTTAATAAAATGGGTTGTCTCGTAACCTTTTACTAAATAAACCTGCCACTGACGGCTTATGTTCAGCAGCAGGCCTAGTTTAATATTTAATAATAGTTTGAGTGGGTTTTTGGACACAACCTCCTGTAAACCTTTCACCTGCTAATGTTTACAGCACTCCAGGACCATTGAGCATATTGTGGTCCATTTACACCGCTTAAGCTTGTAGTGCGAACACTTTAACATCATGAATATTTACCAAATGCCAAGAATTCCAACGAAGTTACGACTTAATTAACGACGAATTGACAACCAATTACAGTAAAATAATTATTTTAAAATGGTTTATTTTTCAGCCGTCCGTTCGCGTTTGATGGATTGCAGCCAATGATGCCTTTTATCATCTATAATATTATGCTATTATTTCATTTTAATTGGTAGAATTAACCCATGTGTTGCAAATGTTAATGTTTTCTGGATACGTCAGTTTTAGGCCTGAGGAATGTATGCCAATTGCAGTTCTCCAGAGGCATACAATATAATCACTCTATATGATTCTAACTTTACACATAGGAAAATTATATTAAGCACCTAGGTAGGCTAGGTTTAACCACGTCTAAACTCATGGTTTACAGACAGGCTATCAGAATGTATTTCTGTACAAAACAATTAACAAAATAAAAATATCCAAGTCCAAAGTGTGTCCAAGTCCAAAACAATAAAAAAGGAGAACATCTTACAAGAAAGGTATGATTCGCAAAACCCAGTCAAACTGTGTACCCACAACATCTGCACTGTTATTAGGCTACTTCTGTCAAGTGCCTACGACATTTCCAACTGTTGCCTACTGAATGAAATGAGTCAAAAGGCGGTAGTATAGGCTTCAGTAAAGCCATGTGATCACACAAAAGTATATTGCTGATTGGTAGATTACAGTACATTGGTTCCGCTATTCATATTTTTAAAACGACGCATTATTTACATTCGACAATGACCAACAATTAGGCTAAATTTATAAGCCCCCTCTGTGGTCTACTTGTAATGGCTAGATAATCACTTTAAGGTCAATTTCTTCGTCGCAGTACACATTTTTGTCGTGTAAGAAAGGAACCTTGAACCACACTTATGCGTAGACAATATGCACTTCATTGTCTATGTGTCTTATGAAATGCGTTACGTATAGGCCTGCGCAATTGCCAAACTAAGAAGCGAACCTGACGATAATTTGCCGTCGGTTTAATTAAATTATTCTCAGTACGTAGATAATGCTAACCAGAGTGCCAATGAGCATAATCAAATAAGAAAGAACCCAGTGCCCTTGCTTACCCGAATACAAAATGGACCCCAGTGTTAAATTAACAATTATCTGTGAAGACAGGCTAACCCCCTTGGGTGCCACAGTGTACGAGTCCTCGGGCTGATATCAACGGGCCCAGGCACGAGCTGAACTTCGAATTAGTGCTTTTAGTAATTCCGAGAGGCCAGTGATTTGTTTATCTTGGCAGATCGGATGAACTGATCCCCTTGTAATCTCCTTATGGAAATAGACCCAACAGCGGGGGAAAAAGAGCTTCTGAATTCAAGACTCCTTTTTTTGTGCACAAAGTTTCCTAATTAACGTGAACAGAGGGCGAAGACCACCAGCAAAGCCCACCAATGTTGACGCTCAGCAGGCGCCTGAACTCACAGACCCACCCACCCCTTTCACTAATGTGCACACACATTTAAACAATTAATTTCATTATTGTATTGACGACACACCAATCAATGAATCTCGCGATTGGTTGATTGACATTCGAGTGGTTATGTAAAACCGTTTAACAGTAACCTTTCCGATAATTTTTGCCATTTTTAACACGAAATAAATAGTATAGGCTACATATGTAGGCTATGTCATCATCTATATAAATAAGTTAATCGAATGAAAAATAATTAAGCCCATACACATTGACAATGATTCCAAGCACATTAAAGCAAGGCATCCCCACTGGGGCCACATATACTGAAAAATGTATACATTCACTACTGTAAATCGCTTTGGATAAAAGCGTCTGCTAAATGATATTATTATATTATTATAGGCTATTACTTCCCGGTTACACACACACTCCGTTAAATTCAAACGTTGATTTAGGTTCAACACATTTAAGCATTTATTTAACATCCCAGTGGACTTGACCGGATCTGACAGCTGTGGCGTGCAAAATATTAAATTAAATTTTTAACCATGTCCAGGTTAAAATACAAACATTTTACAAAGAATGAGACCGCTTAGGCTAACACGATTTGGGTAATCACCATCAGTGACCATATTGACGTTAATACAGAATTATATAATAATCGCCAGGGTACATAATTGTAACAAAAAACAGACAAAACACCATTGAAGAGCAATAAACTTCCTCAATTAATTAATTCCTCAATTAATTTACATGACAAATACTCCACGAAAAACTGTTCACATCCATTAATTGTGGACATGATGAGTGGTAGGCTATAATTTCATCAATCTAATTTGTTAATGAGATGAGAATAGACAGTTCAATAAAGGTAGGCTATATTGGAGCGTGGCGAACTCGCAATCTGTTTATTGACGTGGTAATATGGTATTGCACAAGAAATGTCAAATGCGGTGTGCAAAAAAGGCTTTAATGCCGAACCAAACGCGCGACGAGTTTTAATTCGTTTCCCCCCCGTTTTAAATGAACTTGCATTGTGGCTCTGACACATGCGAATCGTGTCGGTTCGCAAAATTGTTCATAAAGTTGTGGCTATATGAGTGAATTCTGGGTGAACTTAATTTCAATTTTTAAACACTGCTTTCCCTCAAGAAGGCTACAGGTTTATGGAGCCTGGACGACAAGATCAGGATTTGAAGTGAATAAATTCAAGGTTCTTTAAAGATTTGACTTGAAGAGCCTTACGTTCTAGAAAAATGTACAAGAGAAAAGATGGTATTTTAACGAGCTTTCCATTTCGATCTCGATTTTCCTCCCCCTCCAACACATGCCTCATAAATAAACACAATTTATTGGACATTAGAAACCAGGAGTGCTTATTTAAATAATTCAATTGCATGATATACATACGACCCTCAAAGCCAATTGGCAACTATTAACCATTACGTTAAATGATCATTTACACTCCGGAATCAATAACTTTGTCTCAATCCAGTGACCACGGACAAGACCACTGACTAACAATAATTAACACAGGATGGTTTTTCAATTACGGCGACAATGGAGACGGTCTCATTAAGATTTGCATGATTTTTGGACCCGTAATGCAAATGAAGATGCGATTTAAGCACGGTCTGCTATTCCCATTGTATCACGCTGAATGGTTGCGTGCCCACTCGTTTCAACGCAGGTAAAGTAATATTCACGGGTCATTAAAAAGGAAGGACATCACCATAACATACGCTGATGTCAGTAAAAGTAAGGACAGTCGGTCAAGATCTGAAAAGGCAGTTATTAAAATGATTAACCTATTAGATCGTTTTATTTTAATCACAGCAACAATATTACTATAACGGAAAAAGCATAAAAAGGGGGAAAATAGTACATAATTATGGTGTTTGCTGCTTTTCTGGAAGGAGGGCGTTATCTGTGCGCTTTATAATTCGCAGAGTTGAACATTAGGCTATACCAGGTTGGGTTTTATTTTGGGTAGGCTATTGAATAAGGTTGGCAGCACCAGTCGAAGTTAGTGTCCGCAGGGTTGAAATGTAGGCTACATTAGAATGTGATGAAACCGTGATATCCAAATAACGCTATTCAGATGTGTTTCCTAATTTACAGGATACCAATTTGCAACTTATTACACCGTGGTAAATTTGGGCCAAACACAATTAAACTCCCCTCAATATTTGCTATACCATCTTTTAATTACTTACTGTTATAATAATAACAATAATGATGATGATAATAATAGTAATAATAAAGCACCATCGTCATCATCATCATCATTATCGTCATTATAACTGAATCTGAATTGCGCATATGGCTTTAGACCACTCTGTCATTTTATTCAGTGATCAGGAATAATTTGTATCAGCTGACCAACAAGGAGTTCGATAAAATTGCGTTATAAAACGCATCCAATGCTCTTGTAAAGCTGAAGAAACTGAACTTTAAAAAGATAATTTCGTTAGCGCTAATTGTTGAGGCATTATATTGAAAGCAATCACAGTGTCCTTTAGTTCGGAGTAGAAGTGGAGTAATATTTATCTCGCTGCTATTTAAGAAGCGTCGTTCGCCAAATGCCTTTGCTCACAAACGCACGCGC
The DNA here is from genome assembly GCA_029706075.1 of Aldrovandia affinis. Lineage (NCBI taxonomy): Eukaryota > Metazoa > Chordata > Actinopteri > Notacanthiformes > Halosauridae > Aldrovandia > Aldrovandia affinis. The sequence goes on from JAINUG010000167.1 coordinate 854,294, forward strand.
GCCTAATTGAAGGAGATTGAAATAGAGCGTCGCGAGATAAAGGCCCCTGTACTGTTCCATGTGTGACGTCAGTGTGTATTTTAATTGAACTGTTTCTGCTCGACAAGGAAGAATCCAATAACACCAATCATACCAATTTCTCTCAATAAAGTCATCCCGATACACTTTTGGCAAGTGGATAGCCTACAAACTCTATTTCACAAAGTCACAAAGTTTAATCAGATTTTCAGACAGACTGCAGAAACTTTTAGGAAACATTCTGCTGCCATCATTATTGTCACCTTAATTCTGAATTCAGCGATATTCTGAGCTTGGAACAAAACCTACGGTGCTGACTAAAATTTGAATGATACTTTACTGTTTCAGCGCAGTGCACTGCTTGAGCGAAGGTTGGTAGTGACAGGGATGTGGAAAAATAAGCTTAAACGTCAAAAGATAGTAGGCTTTAACAGAATCGCATTGACCTGGCAGATGATTGATCAATTATTTTCTATGACACTTGCTCTGTGAAACCTTGTACTGAACCAGAGGGGTTTTTCATTACTAAAAACGATAATAAGTGTAAAAATAACCTTGGCAGATAAAATATGTTCTTCACCACTTCCGAAACGCACCCCGTGTCCATGTGCTTTAGGTCTGATTCTCACACACACACACTCACACTCACACTCACACACACACACACACACACACACACACACACACACACACACACACACACACACACACACACACACACACCCACATCGCTTGCGGTGGTGTGCAGGTCAAATGAATTTGGCTCTAATGAGTGAGACAGGAAGTTTATTCAGCTCGCCCTTAGCGCGCTGGGAGATGAATAAATTACCGCTACAGGCACATCTGTGCCGCTGAAAGCACTTCAGTCGTTTTGATGGAGACGCAGCCATTCAAGCGCTCAGAATAAAGGCAACGACTCATACAGCCCAACTCAATTTCTCCTGGCATCATCGTCATTTAGTGCAGAGCCTTTTTCATGTGGGGCAACAAAGCTTCATAAGAGTTTTTTTCACATCTCTGTCAGGACGGACGGAAAGTGCATCCAGGCCACTGTTATTACGGGAGGTCGCGCTGGTTCTGAAGCCCAGTAACTGAATGAACTCCAAAAATTCAGTTCAGTTTTATATGGTTACCATCTTGGGGTGCAGTCTCTTTCCCTCCCGGCACATGTGACAAGCATGTGCTGTTGTTTATTGCCATGGCCACAAGCAAATAATGACTTTAATACTCTGTCTGTTTTTCTAGCAGACCAAGCATATCCTTCCTCATTGTGTAACATTGAGAGCGGATCCAGACCGAGGCTGCCGACACAGACCCCGTTTGTAATCTCTTTAACCCGCGACTGTCACGAGCAGACAAGGCGTGACCGCGGAACACTCGCTACATTCCATCTCGCATAGCTGCGAAAGCCTCAATCTACACAAGCACAGGCTCTCCCTCTTCCTCCTCTCAGCGTTTTTACGCACGCACTCTGTAACGCACACTTTCAAACGCACACACGCGCACACACTCTAATGCACACACTCTCTAACGCACACACACACTCTAACGACACCCTCAAAACCTTTGTCCAGTTGCAATCACTCAACATCCAACTTTGGAAAGATAACCTGTTTATAATACTGTGCTATTGGTTTTTTGTTGTTTTTTTTTAACCAAAATTGGGATTCATATCAAGGAACATTTGTGAATTTATGAGATCATAATATATGCTTTCCCAGGAGAGCGAAACTTCACTTTCAGTGAAGTAAAATAATCCCAAATAGTGCATTTGCCATATGATGCGTTAAATGAAGAAAAAAATTGAGACTAATAATTTCTCATCCTTTCAAAATCCATTTCAGTTAGATTACTGCTTTAATTAGGCAGAAAATTATTATAAATGTGGGATATCTTCCGAGCCATTAAGTTGAGCTGGATGCTACAACTTCAATTCTGAGAATAAATACAATAGATGTTTAGTTCTTTAGGACTTACCTTAATGCATACAATGCATACAGACAGAGAGACAGACTCATATGAAGATACTCATATGTGGTGCCAAATGCAATAACCTTTGGGTGAGGGTCAATGGGAGTAACATTTTCTCATTTAAGATTCTTTGTCAGAGGGAATTTGTAGCAGATCTTTCCAATCGGACTATAGAGGACCTATTACACCAAACTGACTTATTCTGACGCTGGGGTTGTCACAGGACTGGACTGGTCAATGTAATAGGGTGGTTAGAGGTGAGCAGAAGATGATTTCCCCAAATTCTAACAAAACAATTTCTAAATGTAGAATCCTGTACAGAAATGGGATGGAAACCTGGAGTATCAATGACATATTTATGATAGGGGATGTATATATATATTTGTGATTGGGAATACCATGCACTCCGGGAATTGTAGGGAGAATATACAACAGCAATGTAGTTCGAATTTGCTTCACTAACTTCTTAGATTGACTCTACACTCTTGTTTTGTGAAAAAGACAAAAACATAGTCGATGTCTAGTATCATAGTCTGCAATATAAAGGAAAAAGTTTTTCAAATTGAATCATAAGGTCCAGTGCTTGGCAAAATTTAATATTTGGCTGGTTGTTAGATTTTGACTGTCAGTCTAACTACCAGGAGGTGGTGTGTCTAATTTAGAACATTAACTAATTTTAAAAAAAACATCAATCCTACATTTCCAGGATATTAATTTTATTTTCTTGTGTAGACTCAGTGGGAGGACCCATTGGGATTGTGTGTGTTAATGCAATATGTGCATCCTGGATATTAGTGAAATAATAATTTTTCTTTACAAACTGGCTGTCCATCAAATGCCCACTAGTAGGGTTGATATACTGGACCCTTAAGAGTCCCATCGGTGTAATTTTAATATATCACAACCTCAGAGTTGGAAGTGGAGTAGCCAGTTTAAATGCATTGCACTAAAACATGAGGCTAAGTCTGCCAGATTGTTTTACAAATACCCAGAACCCTTTTAGGAAAAAACAAAACAAGATCAAAACAAAACTACAGTCAATTGGATTTTTCAGTCCGATTAATGATTTAAATAGCGACTATTTGTGAAATGTGTTTTTAAAAGACCTCACAGTCACAAATCAGAGTGTATTTGTATGACAATGTATCATCATATTTAAATAGCCAGTAATGTGCTAAAATGCCAGTTGAGTTTACAGTGTATATGTGCAACATCAGGAGCATTCCATCGAGTGTGCATGAAAAAGCATCTTTGGGCAGCCTCCCATCTAAAACCTTGACTCTCACGGTCTCTCGAGTGTCATTATTTTAAGTCACACCTGCATTTAATACATTTTTTCCAGGTAAATGAGCCCCAACAAGGTCATTATTGCCCCTTCTGCCAATCACAGCCCTCATTATATCCCGTGTATCTTTCTAATCATTGCCATGTACTGCAGTTTATGCAAAACAATGGGAAATTTCTTCTTTTTTTGTTGGGTGGAAAGTGCTGAAAAGACACTTTTTTGCTCAACACTATGCCCAAGCAAGCGACAGGCTTTTGTTTTAGACATAATTGAAATCTCACTAATCTACCCCCTTTTAAAAATTGAAACTGCTGCTTTGTTACGCCTTCATTAGTTAAAGATAATATTGTGCAAATGCATCATTAATTTGCAGTGCATATCTTTAATTAATTAAACCCGGCTAATTTTGTAATATGATTAATACCGTCAAGTTGCTATCGGTGTTTGTCTCTAAAATGAATACGCAAATACTGTGCACGCTAATGGCGACAATGGAGGATTTTACCACGGCCAGTGCTTGCAGTGCTAATTACAAGAAGTATCTTATTAAGCCTTTTAAAAAGAAACAAACAAGTATAAATTGATGGATTAATTATAAGACCCATTGTTCCTAATCTCTGTGTGATTCAGGTGAAAATGACAAATTCATATCACATGCCGAGTACCTGATAATGAAGATACTGGCCATAAATTCACCGCCAATAAAGGTACTATTTAAAAAAAAGCATAAGTTAATTAAGAGTTAGCCATCGCCCTCCAAAAAGCATTAATTACATTTCCCGAGAAGAGATGAGCTTGGGGATTACTGATGATTTAATTAAAGGCAGTGTTCTCGGTCCGGTGGAAACCGTGGTGGGAAACTGGGCGTGTTGGCAGGATAATGGATGGTGTCGGTGCCAGAGTTTAGGATGGTCACCTTGAGGAAGGAAAGGGCTGATTTCACACTGCGCTGATGGGAGAGACAACGAGGGCTTGGAGGAGACTCACAGGGGAGTGTGTACACACACACAGTCACACACACCATGCACAGTACACTGAGGTGGCTTGAATGAATAATGGTTGGTACTGCCCTCTAATCAGACTTTTGATTGATTTTGGCTCTGGTTGTTTATTGGAGGAAACAGGGTTATAATAATAATAATAATTATCATTATTGTTATTATCATGGAGTGAAAAATGTAATTGAATGAATGAAGGAAGCAGAATTGATAGTGATGTAGCTGTAGAAAAATATCACAAAAGCTTTTGTTGTTACAGTCCCTCTTGCATTTGATGATCGTCTGCTTAATAATAAATTATTATTATTATTATTATTATTATTATTATTATTATTATTATTAATAATAATAATTTTATTAAGCAGGAGTGATTTACAAGGGCATTGAGGTAAGGTTGGCCCATTCAATGCCATCACAACAGGAACAAGAACAGCAGAAGCGCAGGTAGTAGGTACAGAACAGCACAGTCAGTGAACGAGCACCAAGAGTACGACAGTAATGCCTTAGCATATACTATACTCAAAAGTTTTAGAACACCTGCATTTTTCCAGTTTTTACTACAATGTAAGCAGTTCAAGTCCAGTGAATAACCTGAAATGGTACAAGGGTAAGTGGTAAACTGCCAGAGGTTAAAAAAAAAGTTTAGGTTACCAAAAACTGAAAAATAATGTACATTTCAGAGTTATAAAAAAAGCCCCTTTTCAGGGAACAAGTAATGGGTTAACAACGTACAGCTGTTCTGCAGCAATGGAAGTAAATTAAGCCTTGAAAGTTGATGCAAACAATTCCTACAGGTGTCCCAACTTTTGTTGATTACTTACAAACCCTCTGTCTGTATAAAAGCAGTGTTGGAACAGACAGTGTTACTACACCCTCTGAAGCATTATTTGGACAATATTGCACTGCAGGAAGTATTATATTTCTATCATAATGGTGAGAAAAAGGCAATTAACAAAGGAAGACAGACAGACCATTATAACCCTTAAAAGTGTAGGTCTTTCCTTTAGAGCAATTGCAAAGAAAGCCAAGGTGTCAGTGAGTACAGTTTCCTACACCATCAAAGGGCACTTGGAAACTGGAGGAAACTCTGACAAGAAGAGGTCTGGTAGACCCAAAGCCACAACAAAATCAGAAGACAAGTTTCTGAGAGTCAACAGCTTGCGTGATAGGCGGGTCACAGGACAACAGCTTCAAGCACAGCTTAACACTGGTTGAAGTAAGGAAGTCTCAGTTTCAACTGTGAAGAGAAGACAAGCTGCAGGTTTGACAGGTCGAGTGCAGTAAGAAAGACATTGCTAAGATGGCAAAATAAGAAAAAGAGGCTTGCCTGGCCCATGAAGCACAGCCAGTGGACTACTGAAGACCGGAAGAAGGTCTTACAGATCAATTAATAAAAATTTGAAATCTTCGGTTCATCATGCAGGGTTTTTGTACGCCATCGAGTAGGCGAAAGGATGGTTTCTCAGTGTGTGACACCAACTGTCAAACATGGAGGAGAAAGCGTGATGGTCTGGGGCTCTTTTGCTGGATCCAGAGTCGGCGACTTGCACAGAGTGACTGGCACCCTGAACCAAAAGGGCTACCACAGCATCTTGCAGCGCTATGCGATACCCTCTGGTCTACGCATAGCAAAAAAAAAAATAACTTCCCATTTTTATATATGCCATTTAGCAAAGGCTTTTATCCAAAGTGACTTACAGTAGTGAATGCATACATTATTCAGTTTATGTGGTCCCAATGGGAATCAAACCCACAACCTAAGCATTGCTAAGTGTCATGCTCTACCTACTGAGCCACACAGAACCACACAGACAGTTGGTCAGGGGTTCATCCTACAGCAAGATAATGACCTAAAACATACCTCCAGGCTATGTCAGAACTACCTTAGAAGAAAAGAACAAGCCGGTAGGCTTCAAATCATGGAATGGCCAGCACAGTCTCCGGACCTAAACCCCATCGAGCTGGTTTGGGAAGAACTGGACACAAGGGTGAAAGCAAAGCAACCTACAAGTGCAACACATTTGTGGGAACTTCTGCAACAGTATTGGGAAGAACTTTTCAAACAATATTTGATTTCCATTGTAGAAAGAATGCCACGAGTGTGTCCAGCTATTATATCTGCAAAAGGTGGCTTTAGATTAAATTTTGTTAAACAAAATGATTCCATGATTTCTTTTTTATCTCCAATTGTTTATTTGTTCTATGCTTTAATTACAGAGTACATTGAAACTGTCACGATTCGACCAGCAAACAGGCATTTCCCCCAAGCCCCAATCAGGAAAAGTAAAAGACAAGCAAGGAATGCAGAAAGCCAATCAAGGTCATTGCTTTGATTACCCGTTGTTGTTTGGAGTTCTTGCCTCCTCTAAAAAGTTTGTTCTCATTCTTGTCTGTTTCTTAGACTTCCTGTGTTTAGTTTATTCCGTGTTTTGGAATACGTTTTGGTTTTACTGTTTAGCTAGTTTTGTTTGTTCCTGATCGTTTGTTATTTTGGTTTGTTTTGTTAGTCCTATTTACATGTTTTCGCAGACACGGTTTTGCTTTCGTTTCCTGCCCGCGTAAAGAATAATAAATATCTTAAACGCATCTACGCATTCTGGGTTTCTCTCACCCGCACTTGGTTCCACACCTACCACATCCCTGACAGAATATCCGAGCCATCATCGGAACCAGCGGGAACCGAGCCGACCCAGAAATTCCTGTGCATGACCATCCAGAGCCAGGAAGCCTCCATCAGATGGCAGGATCAGGCTATCGCTCTTCTAACCGAGCAATTGAATTCTTTCAGCCGTCAAACAGCCAGCCAATTCACCACCATCACGGAGCTGCTTCAATCAAGACCCCCGACCGCCATTTCTCAGTCTTCCCCGGAACGCATGATCAATACCCAAGTCCACTTACCTCGTGAACCGCATCTTCCGGCGCCGGTGGGGTTACGATGGTAACCCCACGGGATGTTGCAGCTTTATCACGCAGTGTTTACTGGCATTCGAGCTCCAACCGTCGCAATTCCCCAGTGATCGCTCCCGGATAGTGTACCAAATCTCCCTTCTCACTGGGACCGCAGAGGGCGACGGCCATCTGGGAGGAATAAGGGCCCGTCTGTGACAGCTATCCTCTCTTCAGGTCCGAACTTAGGAAAGTGTTAGACCATCCGGGGTCCAGAAGTGGCTAACCAGCTGCTTCGGATCAAGCAGGGATGCCGGACGGTCGCCGCGTACGCCATTGAATTTCGCACCCTGGCCGCGGAGAGCCGCTGGAATAATGAGGCGCTGATAGCGGTGTTCCGGCAGGGTCCCAGCGAGGGTCTGAAGCATGAACTCATTATCCATGGGCACATCGATCAGTGGGAAGAACTTGTGGCATTAGCCATCCAGCTGGACAATCGCCACCGGGAACGCATGAACGAGCGCCGCACCAACAACTCCATGCCCCGACCGCGGACATCACTCCCGCTGCGGATGGAACCACTCCCATCAGCTTCCCGTTCACCACCTCGACCTCCCCCTAGCGAGCAGGAGGAACCCATGCAGTTGGGCAGAGCCCGTCTCTCAGCTACTGAGAGGGAACATCGCTGGAGAGAAAACAGCTGGCTGTACTGTGGGCAATTTGGGCATTACTGCTCCTGTTCAGAGCTACAGGGAAAAGCTAATGCTTCTACCACACCGGGAGGATGGTGAGAAGCGCAGCGATTACTCCCGGTTTGACACACATCACTGGGTTGGTGTTGCCCATCTCCCTGCGCTGAAACACCTCTCACTCTGCCCCATTTTTAATTGATTCCGGAGTGTCTGGGGATTTCGACAACTGCAAATCCCCCTGGTGATGTTGGATTCCCCCTGTCAGTCACAGCCCTGTGCAGTCAGTCGCTGCCCGGAACCAGTCCTCCCTGGGGCAGGATCTTCTCATTGTCCAGAACTGAGACCACGGCGATGAGTGCCTACATCCGGGAGGCTTTCGCCGCCAGGCACATCCGCCCTTCGACCTCGCCGGCGGGAGTGGGGTTTTTCTTCGTGGGGAAGAAGGATGGAGGCCTTCGGCCGTGTATCGACTACCGTGGGCTCAACAACATCACCATGAAGAACAGGTACCCATTGCCTCTCATGTCCACGGCATTCAAGATGCTCCAGGGCGCCACCATCTTCTCTAAACTGGACCTCCAGTGCACATACAACCTGGTGTGCATTCGCGAGGGGGACGAGTGGAAGACCGCCTGCAACACACCAACCGGGCACTACGAATACCTCGTTATGCCGTTCGGGCTTTCCAACAGCCCGTCGGTATTTCAGGCACTCATCAACGACGTGTTGAGAGAGGCGCTCAACCGCTTCATGTTTGTTTACCTGGACAACATTCTCATCTTCTCCAGGAACTTCCAGGAACACGAACAACACGTGCGACATGTCCTCCAGCTGCTCCTGTGGAACCAACTCTATGTAAAGCTGGAGAAGAGCGAGTTCCATGCTTCCACTGTCACATTCCTGGGATTCATCTTACATGCAGGCAGCATCCAGATGGACCCCATCAAGACGCAAGCTGTTCACAACTGGCCATGCCCTGTCTCGGTCAAACAGGTTCAACAATTCCTGGGCTTCGCCAACTTTTACCGACGTTTCATCCAGGGCTTCAGTACGGTGGCGGTTCCACTCACTAACCTGACCCGGGGGAAGGCCAAAGAGTTCATCTGGATGCCCGAAGCCGAACAAGCCTTCCTGCACCTCAAGCAGTGCTTCACCTCGGCACCTATCCTGACGATTATGGACCCATCGCTGCCCTTCGTGGTCCAGGTAGACGCGTCCAACACTGGCATCGATGCCATCCTCTCTCAACCGCTAAAATCAGATGACAAGCTCCGCCCATGCGCCTTTCTGTCGCACCGCTTGACGTCCACCGAGCGCAATTATGACGTTGGAGACCGCGAACTGTTGGCTGTAAAGAGAGCTCTGGAGGAGTGGCGGCATTGGCTGGAGGGCATGGCCCACCCATTCACCGTTTGGACCGACCACAAGAATCTGGAGTGCCTACAGCAGGCCAAGCGGTTGAATTCCCGTCAAGCGAAGTGGACCCTATTCTTCAACCATTTCCAATTTACCCTCTCCTATCGCCCGGGGTCCAAGAACCAGAAACCTGACGCTCTTTCCCGGATTTTTGAAGCTCCTGACACCATTGCCCCAGTGGAGGCCATCCTCCCACCAAGCCGCATCATCGCCCCTATCCAGTGGGGCATTGACACCGTGGTCTGTCAGGCTTTACGAGTGGAACCAGGCCCTGGCAACGGCCCGCCTAACCGCTCATTTGTTCCCTCAGCAGTACGGAAACAAGTACTGCAGTGGGTCGATGGTTCTGATGGCCCAAGATGGAGGAGGAGGTTCAGTCATTCGTCCTGGCCTGTGCCGTGTGCACTCAGCACAAAAACCCCCGGTCACACTCCCAAGGAATACTCCATCCCCTACCCATTTCCCACCGCCCATGGTCTCACATCTCTATGGACTTTGTCACAGGGCTACCTTCCTCGCATGGTCACACCGTGGTCTTCGTGGTTGTGGACCGCTTCTCCAAGGCCTGCCGGTTCATTCCCCTGCCCAAACTACCCTTGGCCCAGGAGACTGCGGGACTGGTGGCCGAACACGTGCTTTGGGTGTTCGGTCTTCCCACCAACATCGTGTCTGACCAGGGACCACAGTTCACCGCCCGGTTCTGGAAAGTGTTCTGCACGCTCATCGGGGCTACGGCCAGCCTTTTGTTGGGATACCACCCCCAGTCCAATGGGCAGACAGAGCAGGTCAACCAGGACATGGAGATGACACTGCGGTGCCTCTCATCATCCAACCCCACGTCCTGGAGCCGCAACCTTCCTTAGGCCGAAAACGCACACAACGCCCTTCGCTGTTCCTCCACCGGGATGTCGCCATTCAAGGTCCAGTTTGGCTACCAGCCACCTCTCTTCCCTGAGCAGAAGAGGAAGACCGGGGTACCTTCTGCTGAGCTACACGTAAGGCGATGAAGACAGACCTGGAAAAAAGCTAGGTTAGTCATCGAGCGCACCACCCAACAGCATCGTATTCAGGCCGACCGTCTCTGTCGTCCAGCGCTCACCTTTCGCCCTGGCCAGAGGGTCTGGTTATCTGCCCTGGACCTGCCCCTCAAGGTGGAAAACCGCAAGTTAGCTCCACATTTCGTAGGGCCCTTCAAAGTGGTCCGCCGGGTGAATCCAGTGGCTTACCGTTTCTTGTTGCCTCCGGAGATGCTCCGTGTACACCCTACATTCCACATTTCCCGTCTTCGGCCCCTGCTCGTCGGAGCGCACGCACCGCCGGCGAGGTCTCCTCCAGCCCCTTGTCTCATCGACGGCCACCCGGCATACACCGTTCGGCGTCTCCTCCAGTCCCGCTGAGTACAGTCAGGGGTCCAGTACCTGGTGGACTGGGAGGGATACGGTCCAGCAGATTGGTCCTGGATTCCAGAAGACAGATCCTGGACCCGGGTCTCATCCGGGAGTTCAAAACTCGGCAGGCGGCTCTTCCTGGACCGTCGGGAGTTGGTCCTGGGGGGGCGGGGTTCTGTCACGACTCGACCAGCAAACAGGCATTTCCCCCAAGCCCCAATCAGGAAAAGTAAAAGACATGCAAGGAATGCACAAAGCTAATCAAGGTCACGACGGACAGCTGTGAATACTGTAGGATATTTAACTGGCCGGCGTCTTCTGTTCATTGCTTGAACATTATCTTACATTGTTTTGATTACCCGCTGTTGTTTGGTGTTCTTGCCTCCTCGAAAAAGTTTGTTCTCGTTCTTGTTTGTTTCTTAGAGTTCCTGTGTTTAGTTTATTCCGTGTTTTGGAATATGTTTTGGTTTTACTGTTTAGCTAGTTTTGTTTGTTCCTGATCGTTTGTTATTTTGGTTTGTTTTGTTAGTCCTATTTACGTGTTTTCACAGACATGGTTTTGCTTCTGTTTCCTGCCCGCGTTAAGGATAATAAATATCTTAAATGCATCTACGCATTCTGGGTCTCTCTCATCTGCACTTGGTTCCACACCTACCACATCCTTGACAGAAACTGCGTCAATTTCAATAAAAACTGGAAAAATGGAGGTGTTCTAAAACCTTTGACCGGTAGTGTACACCTAAGAATTACACTAAAGTGCAACATGACTGCATCATACAAACATCCACCCAAAGCCTAATAAAGTTCCAAAGAGCAACATCTTATAGTGTAGTGCTCAGACGTGAGACCAGTGCTACTCTGCATTGTACTGATCTACTCATAGTGCCTCCAAACGGTCTGTAAGAACAACATTCCACTATATGAGATTTCATTCAGGGCTCAAAGTGCAGAATGGGTACTGGATGATTGGTGCAGGGCGTGCCCAGGTTAGGGGACCTATCTAAATCAAATCAAATCAAATCAAATCAAGTTTATTTGTATAGCGCTTTTCACAATAGAATTGTCACAAAACGCTTAACAGAGGGGGAACCCAGGCCTAGACCCCCCCAAAAGCAAGCCAAAAGGCAACAGTGGCAAGGAAAAACTCAAAAGAAACCTTGGGAGGAACCAGACTAAAAAGGGGGGGAGCCTCTTCTGGCCGGCACAGGGTATCTAAGGTAGGGTTTTTACTTCTTACCTGTGTAGCCTACAGGATAAAGGACTGGACTGCAGGGTGCTTGTATGTGCATGATGGTGGATCAGTATTGTAAGTTGCCATGGATAGATAAATAATACAGTATGAAGTAGTATACTGCATTTTTCCAAGATTCAATCTTCTGCTTCTAATTCTCGCAAACTGTAGGCTACTCTACGTTTTCCTCTCTCCTCACCCCTCATTCTCCCCCACCCCCCTCCTCTCTAACCATGGATGACTTTGCATCCTTCTTTCAAAAGAAGGTCGATGACATTCACAACTCCTTCCCCCCATCCCCTCCCTCACCTAACCCTTCCTCACCCACCTCGCTACCTAAACCTCTCACCCCCCTGTCTTCCTTCTCACCCCTCCCTGACTTGGACATCTTTTAACTTGTGCACTCCCACCGTCCTACCACCTACCCTCTCGAATCCCATTCCTTCCCCCCTCTTCCAGTCCATTGCTATGGACATCCTTCCCTTTGTCTCCAATGTTATCAACTTCTCTCTTTCCTCTGGCTCTGTCCCCTCTCCCCTCAAAAGCGCAATGTCATTCCCCTCCTCAAAATACACTCTCTGAATCCTGCTGTCATTTCTGACTACTGACCTGTCTCTCTCCTCCCATTCCTTTCCAAAACACTAGAGCGGGCTGTCTATAACAAACTGTCTGCTTATCTCCTACAGAACGACCAGCTTGATCCTAACCAATCTGGGTTCAAGGCAGGCCACTCCACAGAGACTGCTCTGCTCATGGTCAATGAGGATCTACAAAGTCCCAATCTCTCAGCTCCGTCCTCCTCCTCCTCGACCTGTCAGCTGCATTCGATACCGTGGACCACCAGATCCTGCTCCCATCTCTCGTTGAGATGGGAATCTCTGGATCTGCACTGATATGGTTCAAGTCATACCTGGCTGCCCGGTCCTACCAGGTGGCCGGGAGAGGATCCCTCTCTTCTCCCCACACCCTCTCCACTGGAGTCCCACAGGGCTCGGTGCTAGGCCCCATCCTATCCTCCCTGTACATCAAGTCACTTGACTCTGTCATCTCTGCTCATGTTTTTTTTAATCACTGTTATGCTAACAACACTCAACTCTTTCTCTCCTTCTCTCCTTCTGAGACCCAGGTCCCGGCGCGGATCTCTGCATGCCTGGCAGACATCTCTGCTTGGATGTCCACCCACCACCTGAAGCTGAACCTGGGGAAGACGGAGCTGCTCTTCCTTCCAGCGAAGGTCTCCCCGATGATTGATGCTTCAATGTAGTGTAATGGTTAGAGAACTGGACTTGTAACTCAGAGGTTGCTGGTTCAATTCCCAGGTGGAGCACTGCCATTGTAGCTTTGAGCAAGGTACTTCACCTGAATTGCTTCAGTAAAAATATCCAGCTGTATAAATGGATGGATGGTATGTAAAGAAAATGTAAACTGTGTAAGTTGCTCTGGATAAGAGCGTCTGCTAAATGCCTAAAATGTAAAATGTAATGTTCAATCACCATGGAAGGCTGCATAATGTCTCCGTCCCAGTCTGCCAGGAGTCTTGGAGTGACTCTGGACGACCAGCTGTGCTTCTCAGGCCACATCGCAGCGATCACCCGGACCTGCCCATTTTTCCTCCATAACATCCAGAGGATCTGACCGTTCCTCACCCAAGAGGTCACCCAACTCCTGGTCCAGGCCCTGGTGATCTCTCGTCTGGACTACTGCAGTTCCTGGCTGGCAGGTCTACCAGTCTGTGCTATCAAGCCACTGCAACTAGTCCAGAATGCTGCCGCACATCTGGTGTTCAATCAACCCAAGTTCACCCATGTCACCCCTCTACTCTCCTCTCTGCACTGGCTCCCCATCGTGATTGAAATCACTGGTGCTGGCTTATCAAGCGGCTAGAGGAACTGCTTCCCCTTACCTCCAGACACTCATCACACCCTACATCCCAGCCATACCCCTCCGCTTCGCCTCCTCTGGCAAACTGACTGTCCCATCCCTCCAGGCTCCCGGCAACCACTCCTCACGGTCTCGCCTCTTCTCTGTCCTGACCCCTCGGTGGTGGAATGATCTTCCGCTCTCTTACCATGTATTAATACACATCCTGTAAGTCGCTCTGGATAAGAGCGTCTGCTAAATGCTTAAAATCTAAATGTAAAATATATGAACAAGCAAGCCGACACCACCTCTAAATTGCCTGTAGGCTGATTTATTGATTTTACTTGGGGGCAAGAAATTAAATAAATACTGGTACGACAAGAGTTTGTGTTCTCTCACCGTCAATATATCTCCCTGTTTTTTCATTAACTTCTAAATCCATTTTGAACTTGATTAATGTAATTGTGCTTTAGTTCTATGACCTGTGTGGTCTAACACCCTCCTCCACCTGTTGCCTATGGCAAACTTGGAGCTTTGATCCTTTTACACTCCAGGTTCTGTGTACGTGACCCAGTGACTTAAGTATTGATGGGAAATCGGGTTTGACGGGAAATCTCTTTACCTGATGGGATTGCTGTGTCATACGTGCTAAGAGTTTGAGTTTGAGCGGATTGTTTGTTGCTGGATATTATTTGGATTGTGTTTGTATTGTTGCTTAGGGTTCGGCGTCTTGTCATCAGAAAGGTAAAAGGATAAAAGGTAGATTTGCTCTTAAGGTAAATGTTTGTCGCCGTTAGGGGACAGAGAGGGAATTTTCCATTTTTTCCCTGTCTAGTTTCGCAAAGCTTGTTAAAAAGTTACTGATTTGGCATTACACCCAGCAGACGCAAGGTTTTTTGTGGTTTTTCGCCCTCTCAGGAGCAAATCCAAGAGCAGGGAAATATACTATAGCTAACTAGCTTTTGTTGGCTTAAATACAAGTTTAATTGTTATATTTCAAGCGTACAGCGTACAGCCGTTTCGGTTGGCTGCTACTAGCGCTCTTGCTACAGACAACTGGACCGAAAGTTTTCAAATTAGCTTTGTGTTGTTTCCATTTAGACATTTCTGCACCTGACTGTTCAGAACCACCTCGGTGTATAGTATTTTTATCGACTTGGTGTCGGCAGTAATTCGTTCAGTGCAGGGAGAGCAGTAGACATATCTAGGGATGAAAATGTGGCCACCGGCAGTGCAGTGCGAGTGTTGCAGGATGATTGCGTTTCTGGAAGGAGACTTCCAGGAGGGTTTCGTCTGCGACAGATGCCAGCTTGTGAAGCATCTCGAGAGCAAGATTCTTGATCTCGAAGCCCAAGTTGCTGGTCTCGACTGCCTTACAGAATTTGTAGAGGAGAGAGATTTCGGTGACGGTAGGGCGCCAGCGTAGAAAATGGTGTGCACATGCAGGGGCGGCATCTCCAGAGATTGTGGTGTCCAACCGATTCCAGCCCTTGCAGGAAGAGGATCTAGCCCAGCCCTCTGTGAGTGGGAGGACTGATGAGCCCCAGGGCACCCTGGCGGCCATGCCACCCAGGAAAAGGGAGTTAATTGTAGTGGGGGATTCTATAATTAGAGGTGTAGACAGTATAGTCTGTTCGCGGGAAAAGGAATCTCGCATGGCATGTTGCCTGCCTGGTGCTCAGGTTGGAGATCTCCTGGAACACGCGGACAAGCTCCTGGCCAGAGCAGGGGTGGATCCAGTGGTCATGGTCTATGTTGGAACCAATGACATAGGTAAGGGTAGGTTTGAGGTTCTGCAGGACAAATTTATAGAATTAGGAGGCAGAAGTTAAGGGGCAGAGCCTCCACGGTGGTCTTCTCTGGAATTCTGCCAGTACCACGTACTAGCAAAGGTAAGCAGAATTTTATATGGAGATTTAACATGTGGCTACAAACCTGGTGCAGGAAAGAGGGATACAGGTTTATGGGGCACTGGGACTCCTTTTGGAACAGGGGTGACCTGTACAAGTGGGACGGGTTACACTTGAACCGGTGGGTTCATTGGGCCAGCGTATGCTTAGGGTAGTGGAGGAATATTTAAACTAGGGACTTGGGGGGCAGGGAGGGAAATTTGTAGTAGTAGTATTATGGATAGGGAGGTACAGACTGCCCAGATGGAAGATACCAGGACGGAGTATAATAAACCTGAGGATATAATTAATAAAGATTTTTTAGATCATAATGTGAATAGAGGTGGTTCGGCACACTCATGTGTGGAGGGGAAGGACAACGTAGGTGTGAGTAAGGCTCTGAAGTTCATGTGTTTAAATGCGAGAAGCATAAAAAATAAATGTTTGGAACTGGAGGCTGTCATGTTGAATGGGGGTTATGACATTGTTGGGATTACTGAGACATGGCTTGGCGCAGCGGATGGGGATGAATATAAGGTAGAGGGGTACAAATTGTTTAGGAAGGATAGAACTAATAAAAGAGGAGGGGGAGTGGCCCTTTATGTGAAAGACAATCTTAATGTGCAGGAAATTCCAGGTATAAACTCATTAGTTTCTTGTGAGGACATCTGGATTAGATTACTGGGAGATCATGAGAAGGGCCTTAATATAGGAGTATGCTATAGACCTCCAGCTTCAGACAGTAACATAAATAGTACACTCTTTGGTAACATAAAACAAATCTGTGCTGAAGGAGAGACGATAATAATGGGCGACTTCAATTACCCCTCTATTAATTGGGAGATAGTGACAGGTCAGGGCAAATGTGAAGAGGAGTTTTTAGATACGGTCAATGACTGCTTTTTGGTACAGTCTGTTACTCAGCCTACAAGAGGGAAGTCAATACTGGATCTGGTTTTGTGTAACAATCCTGATAGAATTTGCAGCACAGAGGTAGGAGAACCATTAGGGGCAAGTGACCACAGTGCAGTTATTTTAGATATTTTTTGGCAAGTTAAGACTGCCTTATTTTAGACGAGCTGACTTTAATAAAATGAGAGAGAATTTAAGTAATATAGATTGGGTAAAACTTATAGATTGCAGAACTGTGAATGAAAAATGGGCTATATTTAAAAAGGTTATTGTAGATGTACAGTGTAAATTCATCCCCAAAGTAAGGAAAAATAGGATGAAAAAACTGTCTCCGCAGTGGATGACTAAAGCTTTATGGGAGATTTTGAGGCAAAAGAAGCGACTGTACAGAGTATATTAAAAGGATAACTCAGAGAGAAACAAGTTAGATTATTGTAATATGCGGGCTAAGGCTAAAAAGGAAATAAGATCAGCTAAAAGGCGGTTTGAAATTAAAATGTCCCAAAATGCAAAAAGTTATCCTAAGAAGTTTTTTCAATATTGTAGTAGAAAAAGGAAAGTTAAGGATGTGGTTAAGTGCATTAAGAATAAGGAAGGAACCTTGGTTTATAATAATAAAGATATTGCTAACACACTAAACAGTTACATTGCTGAGAGCTTTAATAGAGAAGAGTTATACATATGCCTAAATGTATAGACAAGGTACAGAATGTTTTGGAGGACTTTGAGATAAGGGACGTAGAAGTACTACAAAAACTACTAAAACTTAAGACAAATAAGGCAGCAGGCCCGGATGGCATATATCGCAGAGTACTCAAAGAACTTGGGGAAATTATATATAAACCACTGGCAGATATTTTCATTCAATCCATAATCACTGGAGAAATACCAGATGACTGGAAGCAGGGTAGTATAATTCCAATATATAAGAAGGGGGACCGTACTGACCCAGGGAACTATAGGCCTGTCAGTTTAACTTGCATTGCATGTAAAATGCTGGAAGGTATTATTAGGGATAAGTTGGAATCATTCTTGAAAAATAATAGTATTTTAAGGGAGAGCCAACATGGTTTTCTCAAAGGGAGGTCATGCCTAACAAACCTCCTGGACTTTTTCAAAGAGGCTACAAAGTGCGTTGACCTGAACCAGGATATTATATATTTGGACTTTCAGAAAGCATTTGACAAGGTACCACATGAGAGGCTCATTGCTAAAATGAACAGTATGGGGCCGTATCTGACCTCAGTGCTGTGGGCAGTGGTGTCCCGCAGGGATCGGTGCTGGGACCTCTGCTCTTCCTTATTTACATAAATGATCTGGATATGGACGTTAGTAGCAAAATAGTTAAATTTGCAGATGATACTAATCTTGGGGTTTTGGCAAACAGTTTGGAATCAACTAAAGTAATCCAAGATAATTTAAACAAAATCCAAAAATGGGCAGATACATGGCAGATGACATTCAATATTGCTAAATGTAAAATTATGCATGTGGGAAATAAAAACATTAGACAGGAGTATTTTATTGGAGGAGAAAAGTCAGTAGGTGTTCAATTTGAAAAAGAATTGATCAAAGCCTATCTGCATCAAATTAGTGTGCTACAGCAGTGAAAAAAGCCAACAGGATGCTGGGATACATAGCAAAAAGTATTGAGTATAAATCAAAGGAGGTTATATTAATGTTATATAATGCCTTTGTCAGACCTCACTTAGAATACTGTGTGCAGTTCTGGGCACCGCACTACAAGAAAGATATAGAAGCTCTTGAAAAAGTCCAAAGAACTAAACTGATACCGGGTATGAAAGGTAAAAGTTGTGATGATAGACTTAAGACACTCAATCTATTTAAACTTAGCAAACAGAGATTTAGGGGGGATTTGATTGAGGTTTTTAAATTCCTAAAAGGGATTAACAAAGTAAAATACCAAAGATTTTTTAAGATAAGTGGGGTCAGCAGAACAAGAGGCCACAGGTGGAAATTAGTTAAAGGCAAATTCCGTACAGATATTAGGAAGTTTTTCTTTACACAGAGAGTTGTCAATGCAACACAGAGAGTTGTCAATGCCTGGAACAGCAGCTGGAACAGCTGGAACAGCTTACCGTACTCTATTACGGGTAGTAGAGGCAGAAACGCTTGGGCTATTCAAGTCCAGGCTAGATGTAGTACTAGATACTCTTTAGATTAGGACATGACGAGCCTAGATGGGCCGAACGGCCTGTTCTTGTCATTATGTATTCTTATGTTCCTATGTTCTTACATATGCATACACACGCACACACAGATTCATTCTGAGAAGCATACATATATGCACACACAGACATTCATTGAAACACCTGCAAGCACTCTCACACACACATACACAGGGTCAAACTAGTTTTCTGCATACAGGTTCCTTGCTAATTCAGGCAGAGGCATTGAGACAGTCTTTGAGACATTTATTTTTCATTTTGTTAATTTTATTACAGCTGTAATTTTATACACAGCTGTCAGTTTGAAACACATCTTTTTTTTTTTTTTAGCTGTTTGATAGTTTTTTGTGTTTTCAGATCAATGATATATTTTTTTAACTGGCTGATTTATGTTTGTGTTATGATTTATGTTTGTGTTATGTTTGACACGATCATTTCTTAATTTTCTTTAGATATGTGCATTCCCTGGTAAACCCACTCTCATACCGTGGATAATATTAATTGACCTACATTGAGTAATATTAAATTATATAATTATGTATTAATTGTCTTGTATATTGAAGGGCCCATGTATCAAACTGAGGGTTTGATAAGTTAGCTCTCTTGCACATTAGCCTTCATTTGACAAGGAAAAAAACATCCAGAAATATAATATTGTCACCTTCTTAAAATAATGGCCAAAGTAATATTTTCAAGCTTTTAAAAAAACAGAATAAACTGAACCAAATATGGAATATATGATATTTATTCATCATTTCACACAAAAAGGTTATGACAATATATGACTATTGACATACAAATAACGCTGTCTGTCAATTATGTAACATAAGAGGATTAGATTACTTAGGCCACTTTACGAACATGTCGTTGTGATTTAGGCAATTTTAAACCTGACTTAGGCCAAATTACTTCTGGAGTAAGTGACTTAGGTAAGCAGCCGCCATCTTGAAAGCTTGTAAAATTGCCTAAGTCACATTGTCTTGTGACTTAGGCAAAAAATTAAACGGCCTAAGTCACACTCTTGACGTAGGCCATTATACTACCGGGATAGGAACAGCATGATCTTTTCAATTAAGGATGTAGGCAATTTTACCAGAGGTGGCCAGCATCATGAAGAGATGGCTTAGGCAAAAAAATATTTTTCCTCAAAAAATGACTTAGGCCATTATTTTAAGAAGGTGACGATATATAAAATACGATTCTAATTCTATGTAAGTATACGTTTGTATGTGTTACTTATACAGTACTTCATTCATACAGTAATACTGCCTTGGTTTATGTCAAACCAGATCAGAAAACTGAAGCAGCAACACGGTTGCAAGTAGTTGTTGAAAATGCTTGAGAAATAAGTTTTCCTAGTTTTCTTTGGAAGACTGATTAAATGGATGACAAAAATGAATGATCTAAAGATTTGAATACGTTTTTTTGGCAAAATTTTGTTTGGCATGCATTAGAAGAAGGATTTAAGAAATGCAGCCTTAAGTACTGTAGTATTATAATATATAATCTTAATTAAATAAATTGTGTTCAATAATTTCTCTGTCATTTTGCAAAGAATAAGTAGCCATGAATGAGAGCAGATTAAATCTATGTACTTCTAAATTATTTTATAATTGAATGTTTTCTAATTAATTTGAATATATAGCTTTTTTTAAGTTTAAAAGACTGTGGCCATTGATGTAATAAACCTAGCTAAAGGCTAGTAAGTGACAGCACCGTGGTAAGATTGGGAAAGGGTTGCCCCTGTCTGTCCTGGATCGTAGGTTGGTTGGCACAGAATTAATTTAGCCCCAGGCTATGGGCAGTGGGAGGGCGGGTGGGTTGGGAGGGATGTCGGAGAGAGGTTTTTCATGCTCGCGCACCTCAGATAGGGGCATGATTTAAGGCCACTGGGGGAAATGTGCTGTGTTAAAACACCATGATGTATCACCTCACAAGCTCATTAAATAATGTTATTGTATTAAGAGAATGAGCAGCAAAACAGCGTGATGATTTATTTACTTGGCCCTGATTTTTGAACGCCGGACTCTTGGAGCTTGACGTTTTTTGGGGGGGCGTGGGCAGAAAAATTGCATTTGTATTTCTTACATAAGCAAACCTTTTAATAAGAGGTTTTCTGTTGTATTACCTGGAAAATTCATATAGTTCTGAATAGATTACAATTTTCAGTGCAAATTAGGGTTAATCAATAAAACAAACCCTTTTATTAAGATGCATTATCCCTCATATTCATATTATATATACAGGGGGGTCCAAAAGTCTGAGTCCACTACCATCATCATTCATTTAAAACTAACACAACATTTTTACTTATGGTATTTGTTATTCAAGAATATAATAAAACACTGACACAAGTAAAAAATAATGTTTGTTTGAGAAAGGATGGTATGAAATTGAAATCGCTATAAATATTTTGTTTGCATACCATTGCCTTTCATTTTCTCAAAATGTTGTGACGCCTTATTTTTCATTGAAGTTTTAATATATGGACACTTCTAATACACAGTGTGAGTTGTTTTGGCTTTGTAACAATTAATACTGGATATTGACGTAATTAATATGGTCCTCTATGTGTTCTCGTTGCTACTGTTGGTGCTTTAATCTTGAAAAAGGACACTTCCTTTGCAAAAGTTTTTGCAGGTGTTTGTAATTACGTCAGCAGAGCTTAGTGAAGTAGTTAGAAGTCAAATTGTTATCCTGAATAAAAATGTTGTGTTAGAATTTGATGATAGATAGTGGACTCTTTGGACCCAATTGTGTATATATATATATATATATATATATAATTATAACAATAATTATAATAATTTATTGACATGCTGTTTATAAAAGCAGCTAGTATGTTAACATTATGCCAGTGGGAAATTGTAGGTTACTAGTTAAATCCATTAATTTGTTCACGCTGTTTAAAATGTAAATATTGATCATATTAATGTGTGTGTGACTGTGAACCATAAAACCAATCTGAAACTGAAATTTTGCCCAGTGATCTCACCTGGAGAAATGTTTCTGTCTGAATTCGACACTGCAGTGCAATTCCTTTGGAATAACTGAACATCTATGTTACAACATAAAGTGCAAGAAAGAAATGCAGGACTACTGTAGATTATTTTCTTTGATAATATCTTAAATACACCTGTTTGTGTTTGTGTGTGTGTGTGTGTGTGTGTGTGTGTGTGTGTGTGTGTGTGTGTGTGTGTGTGTGTGTGTGTGTGTGTATACACACAATATATTCCTTTGATATATACAGTATATAATATATTGAGTAATATATTCATTTGAATCTTTTGTCTGTATATATGCCATAAAGTATATAATCTGACATAATATAATCTACATATTGCTTTTGACCATCAAACAATTAAACAGTATGAAATGCTTTATTAAATATATTTGAACCCATATTACTATTTTTGGAAGTGCAATGGCACAAAATCTTTACTGAACAGCTGCCTGCATTTTCTTTGTATATCTATGAAAATATATATATACTATGAAACAGACTTTGAAACAACAGAAACCCACACATACACACACATACTCACAACCACAACACACATGCATGAACACCCCCCACCCCAATCCTATGTCCTCCAGTGCCCAAGTTGGCCGCTAACACTGAACTAAAGACAATGCCGGTTGTACATCAGCATAATGATCCCAGCACCTGTGCCCCTTGGCAGACTCCCTGGGGAGAGACTCACCTCCTCCACGCCATGATGCCAGCCCTCCTGGAACGGCCCCCGCTTGCAATCCTGCGTTTCCACCTCCGCGTCGGTGAGCAACAACGCCCCATCGTCTTGCACAAAAGTTAGAGGGAGAGCCCGCAAACGTGCGCGGGGCTTTACGTGGGAGAGAAGCGCCGTGAAATTTGTCGTGCCGTGCGTGCGTGTGAGCCCGGGGAGAGACGGGCAGCCCATCAGAGCACGCCGAAGCCAGCTGCGCCAGCTCTGGGGCCATCTCATTCAGCCAAGATTGCTTCATACAAAAGTTGACAATGCGCCACTGAAGGCCATTGTTGATGTTCAACATTTTTCGAATAGCTGAGCGGGACAGACAATATGGCAGGCCGCAAAACTTGGCAGGAGGAACTGACCTGGAGTTTGAATTTGAAAGACATTGAGAATGAAATAACAAGGCTCTGTAAAAGAGGTTTTTATTTTTCGATGGTGGCACTGGGGTGGCTGTGTAGCTTGCTGTATCTGTTTGTGTGTGCACGTACACACACGTGGGCACTGAATGAGCACATACACACAGCTCAATATGCAACACTCCGTGTAGTCAAAAGGTGACTGAAAGGCTCATCCCGGTATAGGCTTGTTACACTGCTCAGAAACAAATAGCAAGTAGTAGATTTGCATACAAAAAAGGCAGCAGAATGACAAATGTGCTGGCAGTCAAACAATTGCATGGAGTAAAGTGCTGACATCGGTTATACGTCTGTGTGACTTTACTGAGTCAAGTTGATGGAGGGGTGCTGTGGCCAGGGTCAGTCCTGTGATACTGCTCACTCTTCACTGTGGCAGAAACACTCTTAGATGGAGTACCGTAAAACATGGTTAAATTACCCAGAAACCCATCCGTTTTAGTGCCAGTGAGTTGCTAAGCACTAATCTCGAGAGAGAGAGAGAGATTACAGAGGACCCCGCACTGTCTGATCGGAAGCGTTTCTCAGGAGTCATATCGCAATTACAGCACAAATCACTGAGCCGATGGATACATGTCAAATAATGGCATTAATAACATACACTAGACGATAAACTAATGCCTGCATTTCCCCCCCAAAAAAAGTTTCTTCCCATTTCTGAGCACCTGTCATTATCTTGATGAGGGACATTCATTTTCTTCCTCCTAATTGTCGTTGTGACGAGTCCTTGATGTGTTCTGACAGCTAATGGTGTCCTGTCCTGCTGTGGGTGTCACGTTGCCGTGACGCCCACAGATTAATCTGGATGCTTAACAAGGCTTTAAGCTCCCATCAGTCACCAGCACAGGAGTGCACTGGGCTCGTTAAGAGGCGAGGCCGTTACCGTGGGGACAGCCATCGCTCATCAGGTGGCAGGGGTTGTTTGAGGCAGGATGGGGGACGTCTCGGAGGAGCATCCCTCCAGTTTTCAGATCATTGTTTTTTTATTTGGCCCTCCTGGGATTCGATCCAGCAACCCTCTGCTGGCCAGCCCAAGTCGCAAACCACTGAGCCACTGCTGCCCCAAAGGGACAGTGCTTCCTGCCTAAGGTGTCCGCACCCCCCGCTCCAGCCAAAGCCCTGCTCGTCATGGGCTCATGAGTAAGGATACTGCGAATCTCAATTTATGTTATAATTATCAATCATTGACTATCGCTATATGGCTAAGTACACAGCATTGCTTTAAATGACAACAAGGCCAGTGTCCTTCATTGACAGAAAAGTATTTTGGGGTATTTTCTTTGTTGTGTCTCAGACTTAAACATTTTTTGTTTAACCCTTCTGGGATTTCATGCCAACTAACACTCATACCCAAATTATTGCTTAAAACATATTGTACTTAATCAGGACATATTCAATTCAAGGGTTCAATTCAATTATCCTTAGTGAGAAGAACATCATTATACCCTTGTCTTGTTTTCATTCAAATATGGCTGCTAGTGTGAATACAGATTCATTACCATACCTGGGCACATATCTGTACCTTTCCTCAATTTGTACCTTTTTTCACTGGGAAAACTTTGAAGGGATAATGAACACATCTGAACCCTCAGGAGCAAAAGTGTACCTTTATTTTTGAGAGTGTTGGGTGTGACAGATTACATGCTCTGGTCAGCCTGATGTTAAAATAGAGACTTGCACTTTGTACAGCAGATATTAGCAAAGCCAAAAGACAGCTACTTTTTCATTACCACCGTCTCCCCAAGTGTGTGACAAAACAAAGAGGAATGTTCCGCCCTGTGACATTTTAAGAGGGCTATAATCATGTTCATCAGAACAAAAATACAACAGATTTCACAGTAGCAGTCAGCTAGGTATAATCTTACAGGTGTGTCTGCAGAGAGAGAGAGATAGATAGAGAGAGAGATAGAGGAGAGAGAACAGAGAGAGAGAGAGAGGAGAGAGAGCAAGAGAGGGAGACAGAGAGAGAGACACTACAGTGTCCTTCCTAGAATCCAACTATGCACTGCCTTTTCTTCTCAAGGCTAAATAACATAATGTATTACACAGGATCAATATGACTCTAGTGTTACACCCATCTCTCTCCCACAGCGGTTTCTCCTCCCCGCCCCCCATCCCTGGCCTGGATTTCTCAACCTTGCTGAGAAGATAACATTCAATACACTGGCCATGCCATACAGTGGGAATTGGCGAATGACGGCGAAGAGTCCACTGTATGTGAAATAAATAGTATATGTCCGCTACAATGTCTGTTTATCCAGAGTAAACACATAACCAATGCCAAAGCCACCTTACAGAGTAGCAGTTCAAACGAGCGGCTGATGGAATGGGCTTGCAAACTGAAAGGCTGTGGGTTTGAAACCCTTTGTGGGCCACCTTTACCTTTGAACAAAGCACTTCAACTGAATTGCTTCTGAAAAGTACCTTGCTGTATGCATGGACAATATTCAAGCTATGTTGCCCCGGATACGTGTGTCTTGTAAGCCAATAATACAGCGAGACTGGGCCGAAAGACTCAACAGCTGAACTCCAGTTGAACAGCAACAGCCTGTTGGAGACACCCTTACATGCTTCTCAGCTAATTCGTGGTGGCTCACCATCCCCCTTCCCCTGGGGCCAGACAGCCGCTTCCCACCAGGGCCTGTCTGGTACAATTGTGTTTCAAACCACGACCATGATAGGCGGCTCACACTTATAGGACCAGCCAATACAGGTGCATTAGACCGCTACGCTATCAGAGGCCCCGCCTGCATGCTTTCTAAACAGGACTCTCCCACAAACTCCATTCAATAAGGAGTCAATGAGAATGGAATAGATTTCTAGAGGAATAAGACTGATATCAAGTAATCTGCTGCTTATTAACAGCTGGATGTGAAGACCAGCGGGAGGACAACACCTCACTCCCATAAGACATCAGCATGATACACTTTCAAAGATATTTGATTGTATAACATACAATGAGGTGTAGCCAATCAAACACACTGCCACACAGGAACAGATAAACATGCTTACATGCAGGGCTGGGCAGTATTTCAAATGTATGCAATTCACATACAACCAAGAGATTGTAGGCTTAAAGACATCATTCAAATTATTATATTATTACAATGAAGCCATCATATTATGCAACACATGACATCTGCCCCTATTTTAAAAAGGTTTGGACAGAAATGGTTGCATTGGAAGAGTATGCCTATGTTTCAGCAGAACATGCCTTTCTTTCATGGAGAAACGTAGTTTTGCCACACAATCTTTTTTATTCAGTTAAGTAATTGTTTCATTTGTATATTCATGTTGTATTTAAATACTACAAAATTGTCATTTGTAATTACAGTAAATACATTTTTCAGTGTGGATATTTGTATTTATATTCATCTAAATGTGGCTATTGAACTTGGGGAAAGAAGCCACTATAAGTACATTTTGAGATATTTTGTTACCAAATACATTAACACCCACACACACACACACACACACTTTTTTTTTCTTCTGCCCATTTTGTTTGTAGCCCTGGAAAGGCCCTGAGCATATTGTGTGGGACATACTTAGTGTGAATTGTGCACCCACTGCTAATTGAGCACTAATGGTCCCACCCCCCACACTGAATACAAATTAAAGGTTTTTTCCCCTCTTCACCGCTGCCTCATTGTGTGTCCTCCCCCTGACCCTGGTTAATGTGGGGTGTCCAGGGCCGAGGGACACATCCCCCACGTTCAAGTGGCTCCCGACCCCTGTGTGGCCACCATCACGGGCGGTGGGTAGACCTCAGGCAGGACACACACAAATGCGACCTGCTCTCATTGGAGACACAAGAGATCTATAATTCTATCTATCAATATATTTTTTTAAACTGATAGGTAGAACACCACTGTCTATCTGTCTTTATCATCCTTGTACAAAACCCAGTGAAGACACATTAACACATTCCCTCATTCCAAGAACATCGGAATGCGAACAACGTTGCACACAAATAAACAGAAATAAGCTTTGATGAGCAATATGAAGCATTGAGAAGCATCCCCGACAGTTACTGTATCTCTGTATATTAGACAGGGGCATTTAAATATCTTGCTCCAGGGCAAAAAAAAAGTTCAAAACAAACTAATGAGGGGGAAACATAGCAGATATTCAACAGAATGCCCCAATTGTCATTTAGAGATGCCCTGGGTTCAATACACTGTATCATTCTCCACACAAAAAGCTCATCTGAGTTGATATTTCCGCTGAGATTAACAAGCTGATCACAAAGCACGATGAAACCGGACTCAGCAATGCAGCAGACAAACTGCAATGCAGTCATTCATTTCTTACACTTGTTGAAAATGAGTTCAGGATTAAGTGAATAAACAGTCAGTGATGGCAGTGTTCAAAAGACTTGCAGAGAACTCTTTGGTTGCACGACTCCAGACAAAAACTTCCACAACTGCTACTGTTATTACTACGTCTATATCAAAACAGTGTGTGCCTGTATGTGCTAAAATGCAGAACTGAAAACATAAATAGAAAATTGTATGCATATACTGTGAACGACATGCCATAATATATGTATCTTTCTGATATATTGTACTTCATAGTATACGTTTATGTAAAATAACATGCAGGTGGGAATTTCTTTACATTTGGAATTTTATATAATTTTTATTATTATTATTATTTTATAAAATATAGGAATATATAATATAATATATATATAGTCATTAATATATATTCTATATTCTATATTATATTATTATATATTATATTATTCACAGTGCTTTCATGCAGTGCGCTGCTCACCATCTTGCCATTTTCATACTCAAGTTTATTTGCCATATGCCATGTTTGCCATTTTCACAGACTCATGCTCCTGCTACCGGCCTGGGAGAGATGGGTCTTGAACCACGTCCCTGATAGGCAGCGCACCTCAAGCCAATATTCTTGTCAATGTATTTTATCAGCACCGCCCTGAACTCTCCAAGGCAGAGTTTGTCTATTCTCTGTACACACTAAAATGTTTAATAAGTTCACCGTTTCAGATCAGAGGTGAACGGAGGGCCCCCATTGTGCCACGTTTTCAAACATTATTATTAACTACGCTGGATCTGAGATGACTCGCACCTACTCACTCCTACTTATTCAGAAATAATGACATTTTATTTTCATAAAGTAATTACAATAATCATGGATGCTATTACTCTGAGCTACAGGACGCTCTGTGTGACGTCGACTGGGACATGTTCCAATCCAGTTCCAGGGACGTCAGCGAGTTTACGGAAGTAGTAACGAGCTTCATAGCAACGCTAGTGGACACCATCGTCCCCACGGTAAAAGTTAGGTCTTTTTCTAACCAAAAACCGTGGGTTGATAGATCCATCCGCGACGCTTTGAATGCCCGCACTGCTGCCTATAACTCCGGTCTTGTATCCGGCAACATGGATGAGCACAAGGCAGCGTCCTATGGACTGAGAAGGGCGGTGAAGGAGGCCAAGAGGAGGTACAGAGACAGAGTGGAGTCGCAGATGGAGCAGCGCGACACCAGACGCCTATGGCAGGGGCTACGGACTATAACAGACTACCAGGGCAGACCCCCCGCAATTGTGAGTGCCGACGCATCCCTAGCGGACGACCTGAACTCATTTTATGCACGGTTTGAGGCTAGCAACAACAGCGCTAGCTCGCCGGCTAACAACAACACTGCTAGCATAGCCGAAGTGAGTTCTACCGCTGGGGACGTACACACACTCTCGGTGACCGAGCACAGTGTGAGGAGGGCTCTAACGAGGGTGAACACCAGGAAAGCTGCTGGTCCAGATGGCATATCTGGGCGAGTACTGAAGACCTGTGCTAACCAGCTAGCTCCAGTGTTCACCACTATATTCAACATCTCCCTGGCTGAGTCTGTGGTCCCCGCCTGCTTCAAGAGATCCACTATTGTCCCTGTGCCCAAGAATGCTTCTCCAGCATGCCTGAATGACTATCGACCGGTGGCCCTCACCTCGGTGGTCATGAAATGCTTCGAGAGGCTGATTAAGGAATACATCTGCGCCTTCCTCCCTTGCTCCATGGACCCGCTGCAGTTTGCTTATCGTCCAAACAGATCCACGGATGATGCTGTCTCCCAGGTACTGCACACCACACTCTCTCATCTGGACAGCCGGAAGGGGGGCTACGTGAGACTGCTGTTCATTGATTATAGTTCAGCTTTCAACACCATAGTCCCCACCAGACTGGCTGGCAAGTTGATTGAGCTGGGACTGAACACCCCCCTGTGTGCCTGGATCCTGGACTTCCTGACCGCCAGGCCCCAGGTGGTCAGGGTGGGCAGACACACCTCCAACCCCCTCACCCTGAACACAGGATCCCCCCAGGGTTGCGTCCTCAGCCCCCTACTGTACTCCCTGTACACACATGACTGTGTGGCCAGGTCCAGCTCCAACTCCATCATCAAATTTGCGGATGACACAGTGGTGGTGGGCCTGATCTCCAACAACGACGAGAAGGCCTACCTGGAGGAAGTTGATGATCTCTCACTCTGGTGCCAAGACAACAGCCTCCTCCTGAATGTCACCAAAACGAAGGAGCTGATTGTGGACTTTAGGAGGACACAACAACAGAGGACGTACTCACCATTGGGGATTAATGGGACCACTGTGGAGAGGGTGAGCAGGTATAAATACCTGGGAGTCCACATCACCGAAGATCTCACATGGACAGCACACACTGCGCCTTTACCACCTCAGGCAGCTGAGGAAATGTAAAGTCTCCCGGAGGATCCTTCAGTCCTTCTACTCCGGAGCTGTAGAGAGCATCCTGACCGGAAGCATCACTGCCTGGTTTGGCAACAGCTCTGCTCAGGACAGGAAGGCTCTGCAGAGAGTAGTGCATTCGGCTGAACGCACTACTGGAACTACACTCCCCACCCTGCAGGACTTATACACCAGGAGGTGCAGAACCAGAGTCTGCAGGATCATGAAGGATCCTCACCACCCCAACAACGGACTATTTCAGCTGCTGCAGTCAGGCAAGCGCCTCCGTAGTCACGCTGCCAAAACAGAGAGACTGAGACGGAGTTTCTTTCCTCAGGCCATCAGGACTGTGAACTCTGACCTCACCAGGGCCCCCACCAAGACATACACACTGCCCCTCTTATGCACACCCACACACACACACACTTAATGACTACACATAATTTATTGTAGGTTTCCCTCCATTTCCAAGTGCTCTTACTGTATATATTGTGTTGTTTTTTATATAATTATTGTTGCTGTAATTATTGTAATACTGTAAACATTGTGTTGTCTTTTACTGTAAATACTGTGTACTGTTGCCCTTTTGCACTTTCTCGTTGAGCATTGCCACTTTCATTTCACTGCACACCCCGTGTGTGTATGTGACAAATAAAAATCTTGAATCTTGAATCTTGAATCTGCCTCGCAAATACATCTGTCTCCTTCATTTTAGCCTAACCAACAAAACATTATTTTAATTAATTACATCCTTGACAAATGTCTAGTTAAAGATTTAATTTAATTTAATTTCATATTTTTTTATTTTCTTTCCAAAACAAATCAAACGGCTTCCAAAGGCCAGATAACAAAAGCGCACAAAACACACAAATAACAAAGGAACCTTGATAGGCTAGCAATAACACAGCTACGGCATGAACATTCACAAAAAGACTAAGCACAGAAACGCAGACGGGCAGAGAACATAATGGGGCACAGGTGGAACACAAATCAGGAACAGGTGGACACAAGTGGAAACAATCAAGACAATCAACTCATTAATCAATTAAACAATAAGACCATCAGGGAATAATTACGTGTAGACACAGAGAGGGAACAACACAAAGTTGGACTGGAGGCTGGTGAGGACAAGACACAGACATGAGACGTGGAATGTGGGATGGATGTGGGACATAGACCGGGGGAGCTGTAGACGGTAAGCCATGGGGTTAATCTTGGAGAGGATTCTGAAGGGACCAATGAAGCGAGGAGCCAGCTTGCGGCACTCCACCCGCAGGGGGATGTCCTGAGCCGACAGTCAGACCCTTTGCCCGGACCGAAACACGGGAGCCGGCCGACTCGCACCACCACCCGCTTTGCCTTACCCCAGGCCTGTCGACAACACCCGCCACGGGTGACCGGACTCTGGTGGGAATGAACAGATCACTGGGACCAGGGTCTCCTTCTTGGGCCTTCTTGACCATGGTCTCAATTCTCCATCGGACCTGAGCCATGATCTTGGAGGAGGAGAGAATGGGCTCAGGTGTGGTCTCCTGCTTGGGGGTCTCAAACAGTCGGGAGAGAGCATCTGGCTTTTGATTCTTGGAGCCTGGGCGATACGATAAGATGAAATCAAAGTGGTTAAAAAACAGTGCTCATCTGGCCTGACGGGGTTTGAGGTGTTTGGCTTGTTGGATGTACTCCAGCTTTTTATGGTCGGTCCACACAATGAATGGGTGGAAAGCCGCATCCAACCAATGCCGCCACTCCTCCAATGCCAGTTTGACTGCCAGCAACTCGCGATCGCCAATGTCATATCTCCCCTCGGGGCGGAATGAGACGGAAGGAGTTTGTGGTCTGAGACCAACCGTTTCCCCCCGTCAGATGCATCGGATGCATCCACCTCCATGAAGAATGGGAGAGAGCTGTCTGGAATGGCCAACACCGGGGTGGTTGCAATGCGCTCCTTGAGCTTGAGAAAAGCTCTCTCTGCCTCTGGGGACCAGGCGAGTTGGGTGGGCCTTCCCCGAGTCAGAGCTGTGAGAGGTGCTGCTACAGTTCCGAAGTTGTGAATAAAGTGGCTATAGAAGTTCGCAAATCCCAGGAAGCGCTGGACCAGTTTGACAGAGGTGGGGCGTGGCCAGACTCGGACAGCTGGAGTCTTGGTCGGATCCATTTGGATGTTCCCCTGGTTAATGATGAAACTAAGGAAGGTCATGGTGGAGACGTGGAGCACCTGGCGGACATGCTGGACGTGTTTGTGACGGGATTTGGAAAATCTAAATGCCATCCAAGTAAACAAAAACAAACCGGTTGAGGGTGTCCCTGAGCCCGTTGCTGATGAGGGCTTGGAATACGGAGGGGCTGTTGGACAGAGCGAAAGGCATCACTAGGTATTCATAGTGGCCCGTCGGGGTATTGAAGCCTGTCTTCCACTCGTCTCCTTCTCGGATCCGGACCGTTGTATGCGTTGTGAAGATCAAGTTTGGTGTACACTGTCGCCCCCTGGAGCAACTCAAAGGCGGTGGACATCAGTGGAAGAGGATATAGATTATTTACTGTGATCTTATTCAAGAGGCGGTAGGTCTCCATGGCGCCCGTTTCGGGCCTGGAGAGAGAGAAGAGCTTGCCCCCGGGGAGGACAAGTTCCTGGCAGCAGCTCTATCGCAGGGCCGATGTGGTGGAAGAACCGTGGCATGGTGTTTACTGAAGGCTTGAGCTAAGTCATAATACTCAGGGGGCACTCGGGGCACTCGGAAGAGATCGGGGACACAGGAGGCAAGGCTGAGGCTCGGGACAGTAGGCACGTGCTTTGGCAGGAAGTACTCCATTCAAGGATGGCACTGGCACTCCAGTCGATGTGGTGATTGTGTTGTGTCAGCCAGGGGTGGCCTAGGACTAGGGCAGGGGTCGGCAACCTGTAACACTCAAAGAGCCATTTGGACCCGGTTTCCACGGAAAAGTAAACACTGGGAGCCGCCAGTGGCGTAGCGTGGGGGGGGTGGGTGCAATGCGAAAAAATACTTGTGCCCGTCGGATTTTATGTCGACGGGGGGTGCTACGCGAAAAAATACTTGTCGACGGGGGAAACATTATTGCGCCCCTCGGATTTTCGTGCGCGAGGAAATTTAGAACTACAAATAAAATACACTTCAATTGGATACTTATAAATTATTTTCCCAAGCCACGCGTAGCCATTTTTTTAAATAAATTTTAAGCATTTAGCAGATGCTCTTATCCAGAGCATCATAGCAACTTACAAGGTGCATTAATACATGGGAGGAACAATCAGTGCAGTAATACAGCGATAGACATTGTTGTAGGCAGCTGCATACCACACCTGTAACACTGGAAAAGGAAAAGGTTAGTAATTATTATTATTTTGTAAATTATTTTGTATAAATGAGGAGTAAGCAGGGATACATATACAAGAAGAAATGAGTAAGTAAGCAGTGGTGATGACAATTGGGTAGATATACAGAATTCAGTGGTAGTGGAGGTTGAAAAGGTGGGTTTTGAGTTTCTTGCAGAAGATCCTGTTAAGACACTGTTCTAGTGTGTGGATGAGCCCCACGGTCTGCATCCTGTTAAGACACTGTTCTAGTGTGTGGATGAGCCCCACGGTCTGCATCCTGTTAAGACACTGTTCTAGTTTATGGATGAGCCCCACGGTGTGACGACCGCGGTAAGGACCCAGACGCAGATCAGGGATTAGGCAAAAGAGTTGTTTATTCACAGGCAGGGGTCAAAACCAAGAATCAGGGAATCAGAGGTACAAAATCGCGAGGCAGAGAGAAGTAGTAATAGGGCAGTCAAAAGGTCGATACTCAGGAATCAGAAGGGCAAAAGGACAAAATCGCTGGGCAGGCTCGGGGTCGTAATCAAAGGGTAGTCTCGGGAAATGCTAATAACTCTGGCTTCGGAAAGGTAGGCTCAGGGAAATAGAATCAGTACTGACCCGGGAAAGAACAAGAACACAGAACAGATATACAAGGAACGAACATGAACACTGAACTAATATACAGGCAGGGAAGGAAAACACAATAGGACTCAGGTGTGACTGGGAGGAGAGAGGGAAGGAACACAGGTGAAAACAATGGGAATCGTTAATCTAATAACGAGGGAATTCGCGAATAGAATAACGAGGGGAAACGAAAGACACGGACTGGGAATGACAGACACATAGACAATAAACGACCTGGAAGAACAGGCAGACACGTGCATAGTTAGAAGGGGAGGAATGCATAGAGAGAATCAGCGTGCGAATGA
The DNA here is from genome assembly GCA_029706075.1 of Aldrovandia affinis. Lineage (NCBI taxonomy): Eukaryota > Metazoa > Chordata > Actinopteri > Notacanthiformes > Halosauridae > Aldrovandia > Aldrovandia affinis. The sequence continues at coordinate 888,152 of JAINUG010000167.1, forward strand.
AAGGGAAAGTGAAAAGCTAACAGAGATAGGATAATGAGCGAGAAAGACAGCGATAGTCAGAAGCGTGAGATAATTAGTGATTAGTAGTGTTAGTAACCTAATCTAAATCCCTAATGTTAGTAGATTAGTACTGTACACATCTAACTAATATATACAAAGTGCAATCTAGAAAGTAAGAAGGAAGAAAACGAGATAATAAGCAAAGACGGAGGAAACCCGAAATGTAAAAACTCCCGAAGTGCAAAAGACAAAGACAAGGAGTGGATCAGGAACAGGAACAATAACAGACGGGGAACAGAACGTGAATGAAACATGACTCGAAGATAAATAAACAAAGACCAAAAACAAACCGAACAGACACTCAGAACGTAACAGTACCTCCTCCCTAAGAAACGCCTCTTGGCGTTTCAACCAGAAAAGGCACACAGACAGAAAAACACAGTCCAGGAAGTAGGTGGGGGAAAGCCAGGCAGACAAGGGTCAAAACACAGGGTGGGATCTTACAGGTCAGGAATCGGCTAGGCGGAGGGAACTCAGGCAGGCAAGGGTCAAAACACGGGACGGGATCTCAGACAGGCAAGGTCAAAACACATGGCAGAATCTAGACAGCTCGGGAACAATCAAAGTCTCTGATAAGGGTCTTGTCCAATATGAACCGGGATGGGACCCAGATACGTTCCTCGGGACCGTAGCCCTCTCAGTCCACCAGGTATTGGCGACCACGGCCCCTGCGGCGAACGTCCAAAATCTTTCGGACAGTGTAGGCATCTCCACCATCAATAAGGCGGGGGGGAGGGGGTGGCTCAGGGGCGGGACACAAAGGGTGGGTTACAAGGGGCTTGAGGCGGGAAACATGGAAGGTGGGATGAATACGACGCATGGTGTGGGGTAACTTCAAAACAACAGCAGTGGGACTGATAATTCTGGAAATGGGGAAGGGACCAATAAAACGGGGTGCGAGTTTGCGGTGGTCCATTCTGAGGGGAATGTCCCTGGTGGTCAACCAGACCCGCTGCCCAACCCGGTAACGGGGAGCCTTGGAGCGTCCCTTGTCCGCCGTCTCCTTCATGCGGGCGCTGGCTCGGAAGAGGTTGCGACGTGTGAGGTTCCAGGTACGTCGGCATCTACGGATGAACGCCTCGGCAGAGGGAACACCCACCTCCCTCTCCTGGCTAGGGAATAAGGGTGGTTGGTACCCAAGGCAGCATTCAAAGGGGGACATACGGGATGAGGAAGAGGTTTGGGAGTTGATGGCATACTCTGCCCAGGGAAGATGTTGGCTCCAAGAGGAAGGGTTCCGGGAGCACAAGCATCGCAGAACGGTTTCAATAACCTGATTAGCCCGCTCTGTCTGGCCATTAGATTGGGGATGGAAACCTGAGGAAAGACTGACTGACGAACCAAGGAGTAAACAAAAAGCCTTCCAAAACCTGGCGATAAACTGGGGACCTCTGTCGGAAACAATGTTACTGGGGATGCCATGTAAACGAAAAACGTGTTGGAAGCGTCGACCTCGACGATAAACTGGGCGGTGGGATCAGGGTGAATGAGAATGGGGTCTGAAGTGAAGCGTTGTTTAAGTGACCGGAAGGCTAGTTCAGCTTGAGGATTCCAGTGAAACCGGATCTTGATGGAGGTGAGGGCGGTGAGTGGAGCAGCAATGGTACTGTAGTTCCTGATGAACCTTCTGTAGAAATTGGCAAATCCCAGAAAGCGCTGTAACTCCTTCCGGGACTCTGGCTGGGGCCAGTCCAAGACAGCCTTGATCTTGCGAGGATTCATTTGGATGCTCCCCGCCGAGATGACGAAGCCCAGGAAGGTGGTGGTGTGACAATGGAAGTCACATTTCTCTGGCTTCACATAGAGCCTGTTCTCAAGGAGACGCTGTAGAACTCTGCGGACCTGGGTGACATGTTCCTCCATACTCTTGGAAAAAATAAGGATATCGTCCAGGTAGACAAAACAAAACTGATTAATGAAATCCCTGAGGACATCGTTGATCAATGCCTGGAAAACGGCAGGGGCATTGGTTAACCCAAAAGGCATTACCAGGTACTCCCAGTGACCTGTCGGAGTATTGAACGCCGTCTTCCACTCATCCCCTCACGAATGCGCACCAGGTGGTAGGCGTTGCGCAGGTCCAACTTCGTGAACGGTAGCTCCATGAAGTAGTTCAAATGCGGACGTCATGAGGGGGAGAGGGTAGCGATTCTTGATGGTGATGTCGTTGAGCGAACGGTAGTCAATACAGGGACGAAGAGAACCGTCCTTCTTCCCCACGAAGAAGAACCCCGCTCCAGCGGGTGATGAGGATGGCCGAATGATGCCAGCGGTCAAGGACTCCTGAAGGTACGTATTCATGGCCTCCGTCTCGGGACGGGACAAGGAGAAAAGACGCCCCCTAGGAGGGGTGGCGCCAGACAGGAGTTCAATGGCGCAATCATAGGGACGGTGGGGGGGGCAGGCAGGTGGCTCGGGACTTGGAGAAGACCTCCTTGAGGTCCAGGTACTCGGAAGGAAAGACCGATAGGTCAAGACTCATCTCGGAAGAAAGGGGACTCGGGACAGAAGACAGGGGACTCGGAACAGATGAATGGGCTTGCTGCAGGCATTCGGAAAGGCATTGTGGGCTCCAACCCACAATCCTGTGACTGCTCCATTCCACGGACGGATTATGCTTCACCAGCTACGGGTGACCAAGGACAATAGGTGAGTGAGGGGAGTCAATAATGTGCAACCTTATCTTCTCCTGGTGGTTGCCGGAGGTACGCAACGTAAGAGGGGAACTGATCTGGGTAACTTGGGCCAGTCTCTGACCGTTGAGTGTGTTGGCAATAAGGGGGTGTGACAGACTGGAAACTGGAATCCCCCACTTCGCGACCACACCAGCATCCAGGAAACTCTCCTCAGCACCCGAGTCAATGAGCGCGGTGGTCTCTCGCCTCTGACCCTCCCACTCGATCGTCACCGGCAGGCAGGTCCGTTGCTTAGAGGATCGCTCAACAGGGATGACACCCACTAGTGCTCCTCGCTTAACTAGTGGGCGTTGGCTCCTTAGTAGGCAGTTGGAAATGAAGTGCCCAGACTCACCGCAGTAGAGACAGGATCGGTTGGCCATCCTGCGGTCACGCTCCTGACGAGAAAGGCGGGTCCGATCCAGCTGCATGGGTTCAGGCTCCGGGGTAGTAGATGGAGCTGCTCTAGGGTGGTTGTAGGCACCGATCGGTGACCTGACCCCGGTCCTCCCAGACCCGGGAAAACCTCCGGAACTACGCCAGCGACGACGCTCCTGAAGCCGGGAGTCCACGCGGATGGCAAGGCTGATCAGGTCATCGAAGGACTCTGGCAGGTCACGAGTCAGGATCTCGTCCTTAAGATGTTCGGAGAGTCCACAGATGAAGGCGTCGTACAGCGCCTTCCTTCCCCAGCCACAGGCGTTAGCCAAGGTCTGGAAACGAATGGCGTAATCCGACACCGACCCTCCCTCCTGGCGTAGGTAGAGCATCTCCCGAGCCGCGTCGTGACCCTGCTTAGACCGGTCGAAGACCCTCCTCATCTCCTCGGACAACCGGTCAAAGCTCTGACAGCAGGGAAGAGAGCCCTCCCATGCGGTGGTAGCCCAGGACTTGGCACGACCGGTCAGTTGGGTGATGACGTAGGCGACCCGGGATAATTCGCTGGGAAACGTGGATGGCTGCAGTTGGAAGATCAACTGGCACTGCGTCAGGAACGCACGGCAACCTCCCGGTTCCCCTGCGTATCTCTCAGGAGGAGGCAGACGTGGTTTGCGCACCGGCGCGGAGGAAGGCTCGGGTTGAAGTGGCGCCGCGGCATGCTGGGGTGCGGGGTTAATGACCGGAGCTCGCAGCGTGAGGGTAAGCTCAGCCAAACCGGAGGTGAGAGACTGCAGGTGTTCAGTCACACGCTCCAGATGGTCCTGGTGCCGTCCGAGCATGGCACCTTGCTGCTCGAGGGCGAAGTGGAGCTGGTCTGGATCTGCTGGGTCCATCTTGGTCAGTACGTCCTGTGACGACCGCGGTAAGGACCCAGACGCAGATCAGGGATTAGGCAAAAGAGTTGTTTATTCACAGGCAGGGGTCAAAACCAAGAATCAGGGAATCAGAGGTACAAAATCGCGAGGCAGAGAGAAGTAGTAATAGGGCAGTCAAAAGGTCGATACTCAGGAATCAGAAGGGCAAAAGGACAAAATCGCTGGGCAGGCTCGGGGTCGTAATCAAAGGGTAGTCTCGGGAAATGCTAATAACTCTGGCTTCGGAAAGGTAGGCTCAGGGAAATAGAATCAGTACTGACCCGGGAAAGAACAAGAACACAGAACAGATATACAAGGAACGAACATGAACACTGAACTAATATACAGGCAGGGAAGGAAAACACAATAGGACTCAGGTGTGACTGGGAGGAGAGAGGGAAGGAACACAGGTGAAAACAATGGGAATCGTTAATCTAATAACGAGGGAATTCGCGAATAGAATAACGAGGGGAAACGAAAGACACGGACTGGGAATGACAGACACATAGACAATAAACGACCTGGAAGAACAGGCAGACACGTGCATAGTTAGAAGGGGAGGAATGCATAGAGAGAATCAGCGTGCGAATGAAAGGGAAAGTGAAAAGCTAACAGAGATAGGATAATGAGCGAGAAAGACAGCGATAGTCAGAAGCGTGAGATAATTAGTGATTAGTAGTGTTAGTAACCTAATCTAAATCCCTAATGTTAGTAGATTAGTACTGTACACATCTAACTAATATATTCAAAGTGCAATCTAGAAAGTAAGAAGGAAGAAAACGAGATAATAAGCAAAGACGGAGGAAACCCGAAATGTAAAAACTCCCGAAGTGCAAAAGACAAAGACAAGGAGTGGATCAGGAACAGGAACAATAACAGACGGGGAACAGAACGTGAATGAAACATGACTCGAAGATAAATAAACAAAGACCAAAAACAAACCGAACAGACACTCAGAACGTAACACACGGTCTGCATCCTGTTAAGACACTGTTCTAGTTTGTGGATGAGCCCCACGGTCTGCATCCTGTTAAGACACTGTTCTAGTGTGTGTGTTACGTTCCACGTGTATGTGTGCTTTTGTCTTCTCTGTGTCCGTGTTCCGTAGGAGTGCCATCCGCCATTCCATTCGCCTTCCCTACTGTCAATCATTTCTGTGTCCTGGTCCCGCCTCCACCAATCACCTGCCCTTCTATAAAAACCCCATGACTGCTCCTGCAAGATCCCTTTTGCCCTTTTGCTGTTTGTTTGCTGAACGTGAGAGACAGAGAGAGAGTGTGTGACCTTTGAAAGTTTGGAAGTGAAAGTGTATGGTTAAGTTTGTTTGTTCCCACTTAGGCCTTGGGATAGGTAAGAGGGAGGCCTCCATACATTTTCATCGATAGGTCAATCCTGTGTATAGAGACATTAGGAAAGGGGTGGTTGCCATCTGTGTACCTTTGTTTACGGGTAGCTAGTGTAGATTAGATAGGTAGACTTTTATTTCGTATAAAGGTTTAGATAGTCAGCCTATCTTCGTTTTTGTTTGTAGCTAGCCTGTTCTGTTTTACTAAGTTCATTTCTTTGGCAACACCCGTGTCCCTTGGCCTTGTGTCTTTGTGTTTGTATTTCACCTTTGTAAATAGCCTCACTATTGTCTGTAAATATATGTATATAAACACCGCCCCTCTTGCCTTGTCTTTATTATTTACCCTCATAATTCGCTCAAGACCCGATTCAAATTACACTAATATGTTACGGTCTCCCCCGTACCCCTAAAAGCCGTCGGGGTCGTAACAGTGTGGATGAGCTCCACGGTCTGCATCATGTTAAGGTACTGTTCTAGTGTGTGGATGAGCCCCACGGTCTGCATCATGTTAAGGTACTGTTCTAGTGTGTGGATGAGTCCCACGGTCTGCATCATGTTAAGGTACTCTGACCATAATGAGATTAACGTTGCCATGACTGTTTCAAATCAGAATAATGTTTTGCAAGAGGTGTAGGATAGGCTACATTCTTTTAGAGACCTGACACACCTAGCTAACAACAACATAGGTGACATAGATGGTTGTCTCAGTAAATCCCCTGTTGTGCCATGCCAGTCCGGATGGATGTAGGGCAGAGCCATGTTCCTTGATTCTACATATAGAAGCTTGGCCGCAATCAGCAAAGACTCTTTAAACACTGAGCCAATCAGAGACGATGAGGGTATAACATGAAGAAGTAGCAGCAGAAGCAGAAAAGGTTACAGGCACCGCCCTCACCTATTTCAAATTTTGTCTAAATCAAATTAATCATATTCGCAGGGCTTGTACATAGAACCTCAGACAGAAACACGAGTGGGATGCTTACAGTCATATTTTAAATAATATCATTTTCAATAAAATGCATTTTTAAATGACACTGTTAAACTGAATCCAGCCAAATGTGAAATTAACTGGCACAGCTTTGTCCTCCCTATTATAGCCATTACATCTAGTGTGTGAAGTATGGACCGCTTGACCTTGACATTACATTACATCTAGTGTGTGAAGTATGGACCATTTGACCTTGACATTACACTACATCTAGTGTGTGAAGTATGGGCCGTTTGACCTTGACATTACTGTTTACCCTGGATTGTGTTGGTGAGTACAAGGAAGCTCCTTCACTGCCTTCAGCAGACTTATTTTGGTCTCCTCATGCAGACTGAATGGATTCAATAAAGGACAGGCCGTGCCAGGTGTCTCGTGTAGGGAAATAAAATGGTAATTATTTTATAAGATTCGGCAGTGGTAGCTCCTTGCCTGTGGTCGGCAAGATGTGTAGAGGGCTTTAGAGTGATGAATGCAGTGGAGAAATTGAAACTGGAGTAGAGATTTAATAATTTTTCACCATGGTGCGGAATAAATGCATTTAGGGTAGAATTCTACAAGCTCACTGAGTTTACCATTTTTCGCAAGATACCAGAGTTAAGTGCCAATGTATATTTACAAGCAGCCTCTGTATTTACCAAAGATTGGCAGTTAATATTGTTGATATGACAGATGAAACATAAACAGAGCCTTGTATAGGCCAATGAGAATGCAGTGTCTAGTTTGACTCTCTTTCCTTGTACGTGAACATACCAGAAACATTATTTTAAAAACTGCTAGTTAGATAGCGTTAGGCGCCTACAGCAGAGAATCAGATGTAAAGCGCTGAGTGTGTGAGTGAATATGTGTGTGTGTGTGTGTGTGTGTGTGTGTGTGTGTAAATATACAGATTCGGGGGAATGGCTTTAGAACTACCTGGGTGAGATAATGGCAATGCATTAGATTAACTTTCATTCCTTAAATGCAACACATTCGGGTAATCTTGTCCACCAAAAACATGTCAGCGCCTGAAAGGGCGGCCTCGTGCTATCAGGAGGCCCTGGTCCCCGTGCTGATGCTGCTGGCAAGACGCTTCCACCGACTGTCAAAATGTAGCATGAGATCTAGTTATAAAATAATTGAATTTTCATATCAGAGGGGAGCAGAGTCCCACAGACAATGGGAGTGCTGAGTCCTCTCTGTTATTGGCATAGGCCCTTTGCCATGCCCATGAAATCAGTATGTTAATGTTCCAGCGTTTTCTTTTTAAGGGTACTTGGGCTCTCGCAATATACAACCAATGATGTTTCAAAAAATAGCAACTATTGATAAGTACCTCATATCCTCTGCAACCCCACCCCCCACCCCCCAACCAACCAATGCCGTGGACCCACTAACACCCACAAACTCCCCCCAACACCCCCATTATTAAAACTGTAATTTATTTTTTTCCAAATCAAACTGACAGCTTGCTTTCTTTTCTCCGCTGCAGACTGTGAATTACCAAGCTTTAATTACTTTCTGAACTTCCCTGACCCCCTTCCGCGCGCTGCTTCATCGGCAGAGAACATGGCTCCCACAATGAGCCTCCCGCAGCCTGCCCATCTCCGTTCATTTTAAATGGACGGAACTTATCGAACCCCGGCCTTAATCTGATTTCAGTTAACATTTCACCTCCAATCTCTTCCCTGTGTTCTGTTTTTCCACTGCTGCAGGTCCCGCTGATAGAGATTGTGCGCATAGGTAGCCTTCCCGTTACAATGAGTCGCCATGTCTGTTTCTGTGCCGCAAGCATGCCGGGCCCAAATAGAATTCAGAGGCCCTCCGGCAAGTCAGCACTTTCTCGGTCCCGGACCGAGCGGTGTCCTGCGGGCCCTCGCTTCCAGGACAAGGCGGAAGGCGCGACCAGCGCAGGGATTCTACGTAACGGAGAAGGACCAACGGGGATAAAACACACACTTGTCTGTTTGTTAGCCCATTGCTTCGGAATGTCGGGCCCATAAGCTTGTGCCCGATGACCTTCCAACTCAGACTCTGGCCTGACAGAGAACATGTTTGCTCAGTTGGCCACTGCAGCAGTCTTTCCTAGGAGCCCATTCAGTGCCAATAATATGTTGAGAACTTTAAAAGATATATATATATAATATATTGAGTAATATGTTAATTCCAATCTTCTGTCTGTATAGGCTGGCAGTGTAGTGCAATGGTTAGGGAGCTGGGCTTGTAACTCAGAGGTTGCAGGTTCAATTCCCAGGTGGGGCACTGGTGTTGTACCCTTGAGCAAGGTACTTGCCTGATTTGCTTCAGTAAAATATTCAGCTGTATAAATGGATTGCATGTAAAGAAATGTAAGTACGCTCTGGATAAGAGCATCTGCTAAAATGTAAAATGTAAATGTAAAAATGTATACAGTATATGCCATAAAGTATATTATTGGACATCTACATCTGCCCTTTGATGTTGTGAATAACGAGGGAAGGGCACTGTAAAGTCACTTAGCACTAAATGTCCTCACCCAAAAACAACACATTCAGTAATCCATCTGCTAAATGCCTGAAATATAAATGTAAATGTAAATGCCATATGGAAAAACCCACTTTCTTCGGCTTCAGTTACATGTCCATGTAAAAAGAGAGGTGTTTTTCAGGTCAACAGATAATGGTCAAATGAATACTCAATAAGAAAAGAACATGTGCTAAGTGCACACTGCAAAACATATGTCTTCACAGTAAATGTATAATCATTTATTAGCTCATGTTAACAAAAATGCTAACACAAATAATTGAAAAAAATAAATTGTTAGCATGAGTGAATGATTATGAATTTACAGACATCTTTTTTGCAGTGTAAGTAAAAAAAGTATATTTTTATCATTTAAGCATAAAACCAATATCTGCTGACCTGTCTTTCCACATATTTATATACAGTACCAGTCAAAGGTTTGAGTACACCTGCTGGAAACTAGGTTCACTATGGGCTCCACGCACCAGCAGAACAGCCTTGTTCATTTCACTGGCTGAGCCAAATGATGCTATTCTAAAAAGTAAATACTGAAAACATGAACTCTCCACACTTGTACTTGGGTGTACACATTTTTTAAATATTATTCTTAGCTGTACAACTCTTGTAGTTGTACAACTTTACAACACTTGTCTTTCAGCCTGCCCCCATGCTAGTGGCCTGTCTAATTAAACCTGCTAATGTGGTGTAATCTCCACTATCACTCTCACCTTCTAACTAGTTGTCTATGTGTTGCCACTGGTGATGGTAAGGCTCAGTGGTTGGGGGGGGTGATTGGATAGTCTTTCGCTGACTGCCACATAATTGAATGAGCGATTACCCCTCTCATTAATGGACAATGATATAGAAGACGCTGCCATATGAATATTAATGAGTGGCTGTTGGGGCGTAGATAAGAGCGGTGCGATGCCGGCCCTCTAATAAGGGTTAAAACAATTTGCAATGAGCTTGCCTGCTGCCGGCAGTACCACCTCCAGTCCTGCTCTCCCCCGGCACTGGATGCCACAGAAACACAGACGCGTTTATTTCCAAGCATCTGTTTCCCCCCCGTTCCAAGCTTTCTGGGTCTGGCCGCAATCGTCTGAGAGCTGAATGCATGGCCAATCAGAACAAGAGGAGAGCAGCTCCACATGAGATACGGACATATTTGATTCAACATTTTCCAGGAGCACAACTTCTTTAAAAACGGGGGTTCCATTTTTCTGACACTGAAAATGACCTGTTGTATTTTTTTTTTAAGCGTTGCTAACGTTTGCTCACCATTTCAAATGTTTGATTTGAAAATTTGATAAAACTTTATTCATTAAATTTGTTTATATCCAAAGTAAGAGATTCAGAGGTTGACAATTGGAGGTGTTGTAACTTTTTTTTAATTTTTTTAATTTGTTTCTGATTTTATCCCATTTTCTCCCAATTTGGAAGCCAATTAGACCCGCTATTTTTACGTCAATCCCCCCCCTAGTAATGTGAGTTCGCTGAGTTCGAAGTCATTTTACATTTAACATTTACATTTTAAGCATTTAGCAGACGCTCTTATCCAGAGCGACTTACAAGATGTGCATTAATACAAGGTAAGAACAATCAAAGTTAGCGTACAAGATCAGTGCAGTAAAACGGCAAAAGACATCATTGCAGGCGTCTGCGTATCATACCTGTAACATTGGGATAGAAAAGGTTAGTGGGTTTTTTTTTTTTTTTTTTTGTTTTTTTTTCCTTCTCTCACAAGTAAACAGTGGTGACAACAGATTGGCTAGAAGGACAGTGTTCAGTGGTAGTGGAGTCTGAAGAGGTGGGTTTTGAGTCTCTTGCGGAAGATTGGGAGTGATTCCGCAGTCCTGACCGATTGCGGGAGGTCGTTCCACCAACGAGGGACCAGGACAGAGAAGAGGCGAGACCGCGACGAGCGGCTGCCAGGCGTCCGGAGGGATGGGGCACTCAGTCTGCCAGCGGAGGCGGAGCGGAGGGGTCTGGACAGGGTGTAGGGCGTGATGAGTGACTGGAGGTATGGGGGAGCAGTACCTCTGGCCGCTTGAAAAGCAAGCACCAGTGACTTGAATCTGATGCGTGCTGCGATGGGGAGCCAATGCAGAGAGGAGAGTAGAGGGGTGACGTGGGTGAACTTCGGCTGGTTGAACACCAGGCGAGCAGCAGCATTCTGGACTAGTTGCAGTGGCTTGATGGCACAGGCCGGACGGCCTGCCAGCAAGGAATTGCAGTAGTCCAGACGTGAGATCACCAGGGCCTGGACCAGGAGTTGAGTGGCCTCTTGGGTGAGGAACGGTCTGATCCTCCGGATGTTGTGGAGGGAGAAACGGCAGGTCCGAGTGATCGCTGCAATATGGCTCGAGAAGCACAGCTGGTTGTCCAGGGTTACCCCAAGACTCCTGGCAGACTGGGACGGAGACACTATGGAGCCTTCCACGGTGATTGACGCATCAATCATCGGGGGAGCCCTTCGCTGGGAGGAAGAGCAGCTCTGTCTTCCCAGGTTCAGCTTCAGGTGGTGGGTGGACATCCATGCGGAGATGTCAGCCAGGCATGCAGAGATCCATGCCGGGACCTGGGTATCAGATGGAGGGAAGGAGAGAAACAGTTGAGTGTCATCAGCATAACAGTGATAGGAAAAACCATGAGCAGAAATAACAGAGCCAAGTGACTTGGTGTACAGAGAAACTTCCGAGACGTCACTCGCCCAGCCGTCGACCGAAACCCCGGTACTTACAGGGCCACTCTTATACGCAGCGAACGTCACGTCGGCTTCCCTCCCCCCTCCGTGGGGCGGACAGCCAATCGCCGCCCCCTGGTGGCACTCCCGGCCAAAGCCGACACTTGGCGAGACGGGGAATTGAACCCCGGTCTCCGTGGCCAGCGTCGGACGTTGTAACCACTGGACCACGCGGGAGGCTGAGGTGTTGTAACTTAAGAAAGTGTAAAACACAGAATAAGGGATTCCATGGTAACTATCGCCATATTAACTATAATATGTTCTTGTGTTCCAGAGTATAAGGCAAAGGTACATCCGCACTCTTGCTAGGATTTCACATGGTATTGTGGTACTATTACGGCCGTTTTTATTTTAAAGTGCTAGTATACACTGTTGTATAACTACAGCACTGTTTGTGTCATATCACATTTTAATGTTTTTAGTTCTTACTAGTAGGCTTACACCCTAAACACAGTCAGATGCTGCTATAAGAAAAAATATGATTGTTATTACAGTGGGGTCCAAAACTCTGTAAACCATCTGTAAAAAACCTTTGCAGGAAGTGTCCTTTTTCAAGATTAAAGCACCTGCAGTAGCAACGAGAACACATAGAGGACCATATTAATTATTTCAACCTTTCTCAAACAATTTTTTTTTTTAATGTGTCATAGCAGGCCATGTCCAGGAGTCCCGTGGGAAACACCCGTGTGCCGTTGCTTTTCGCAGGAAAGGAAGGCTTCAGCCTTCCAGTGCAGGGACTGCAGCAGACCAGCTAATAGACAGCAGAATAAAAAGGAAACAGCTGAGGCGCAATGCAGTCAGCCTCAAATTGCTATGTTGTAGCGATGGAATGGGTCTAAAGTTGCTCTTGGACATTGCTAATTTCAGCAAAATACAAAAAAGCATATATCCCTTAGCTCTCATTTTTGCTAATTATAATCCCATCGTTTACTTTGTCTTCCTTATGTGCTGTATTTTGATTATATTATCTTATTAATTCAATGAAAAAGTATTTATAAATGTGAGAAAACTGTTCTCTAAGCAAGTGATGTGAAAAGCAAGCAAGCAATGAAAGCAAGCAATGCTTTTCATTGCTAAATAGCAGTTATTAATTTAGGCTTCCTTTGGCCTTCTCCAAACATAAACACATCCAGATGTAGGAAAAAGAGTAAAAGACGACTCATCAGACCATTTTACTTTCTTCCACTGCTCAGAAGTCCAGTTTTTGTGCTCATTACGCCAGATTTTTGGTTGCTGTGCATTAGCCTTGGTTACGAGTGGTTTCTGAATGGCAGCCTTACCATAAATGTCAGCTTTGTGAAGCTCACAACATACAGCTTTAGATTCAGTTTTGTGGCCTTTTTTCAGGCTGTGGTTTGGTGTTAAATTTTGCCTATCCCTGTCGGTGAGCTTCGACTTGTGACCACTGTTCCTCTTTCCTGATGCAGTTTTTCCTTGTTTGGTGTATACCATCATGATTTTCCACACTGTTCACCTTGACACATTCAATCATTTTGCACTTCCTGTGACTGCAATTCAGGCGCCAACTATTTGAAATCTGTTAGATCATGTTGCTTCAGAAACTCACATATTAGAGCGTTATATGAAATGTTGTAATTTTAGAGAGGGCAATCTCCTTGGCCAATGGGAGTTCTGAGCAGCTCCCTGCCCAATTGGGAGCCAACTTTGGGACACTCACAGAAGTCATTTACATAAAAATCTTCACAATTACAGGCGGGCAGGATGGAGCAGAGGAAACATTTAGGTTGTGGTTCTACATTCATCTCCCTGCCAATCAATACCTAACATTTATTAACGTTGAAAAAGCAATATTTTCCTTTTTACCTCCCTACAATCATGGTTAGTCCCGTGAAGTACCTTATCACAGGTTCGACTGCAAGAGAAAGGCCTGTTCCCATGGCGACCGTGAAAGCCATCGGTTTCCTTTTCAACGGAATAATAGACTTCTCTCCTCTTTGTGTCAGTCTTCCACTTCGCTCTCAGCCTCTCTGATTAAATTCTAATTCACGTGTCCTTGAAATCCTTCATTTCTGTTTTTTTGGGGGGTTTTTGGACTGAACAAGAGTGCAGAGAAACCATATGAATAAGCAATAAATACATTAATGATGACTTTTGGCTAATTCAGCAATGTTGAGGACACAGTTTAAAAGTTTGAGGATGATATCTGTACCTATATACTAGGTTTCATTTTTTTTGCTGATTCGTAATTTTTAATGAATCGATGGATCTGTCAACAAACTGGTTCTTCATTCTCGTAATAACAGAGTACTTATGTATATTACCCCAGATGGTAATTTGGTGATCATTGAATATAACAGAAATGTATCAAATCCACTACCTGACAATAATGGTAAACCTAAAATAAACTCTTTCCCATAGCATCTGGATCTGGTGCTTAAAAAAACATGAGGCTATGGTAGTCTTTTTAACTCAAATATAGACTGCACATTCACTGATCCCCCACACAGAAACACCGAAACATAAATCTTTTTATACATCTTCAGATAAATGAGTCTCAAAAAAGATAGAGCAAGATACAAATATTTTCTAAATATATCATGTACCTTATACAATAATGTACCTTATTTCGTACTTTTTGGGAATCTATGGTTTGTAAAATAAATATATATAGTTACGATTTTTAAATCTGGCACTGAAAATATATATATTTTAAATACATTTCATAATTTATAATTGTGGAAAAAATCAGTTTCCAATACAACGGACTTAACGGAAAAAATAAATGCATAACTTAATTCCTAAATCTAGGTTTTTCAACAGAAAGATTTATGGTTTAATTTATATATTTAACTTAAACAGTTAATGTCATAATTGCATAATAATTTGACTTCATAATTAAATATGTACTGTACAAATATGTAATTAAATCCCAAATCTGGTTGAATTTTTGTATTTATTAATATCTTAAATATGGGTGGGCAAAATCTTTTAATTAAATCTGGTAATTGCACCCATCCACTGCTGACTGGCAGTGAAGTGAGGCTGGAGAATGGCTGGGCCGAAGGATGGGGGTTTCAGGGAATTCTTGGTGATTCTGCTGTGAATAAGTCTATTATGGAATGCGGAGCAACAAGGATCACTGTTAGGCACAGTTATTTTAGGCTAATTTAACTACCTGTAGGGATGATTAATCAGAAGAACGTGGCACCATATCTAAAGGAAAATTAGAATACGAATAAAGAATAAGGCAATACTATAAAAGCACAGGTTTCAGGAGACAGACTCGGCCGAGGAAATAAACTGGAGGTATAACTAGTAACTAGTACACGATACCTAGTCAACTTTGACGTGTCAACCTTGACATTTTGCCCTCTATTTTGACAGGTTTTCCAGTCCCTGGAAAGCGGGGAAGCAGAAAAGCATCCCCACAGCATTAAGCTCCTGCCACCATGTTTCTTGGCAGTTATAGTGTTCTTGGGATGATGCGCAGTGTTAGGCTTGTGCCAAACATAGCACCTGATGTTGTCTCATCGGACAATAGAATCTTCCTCCACTCAATTTGAGAGTCTCCCACATGCCTTCTGGCAAACTCTTTTTTTCTTCACAACGGTTTTCTTTTTGCCACCCTCCATAGAGTTACAGTTACCATAGGCCTCTTGGTGGCCTCCCTAACAAGTGCCCTTCTCATACTGATGCTCCGTTTTGGAGGGCCATTTGGGGGTAGTTTGAGTTTGAGTGGGAGTTTCCAGAGACCCACCTACCATAGTAAGTCATGGTCTTACATGAGGCAATCGGATGAGGAGTGAGGCGGACTTCAAGGACAGGCAGAAACACTCTCTCCTCCTGGTTAAGGGTTTGGAGCCGGTACATCCACTGCCCTGAGCAGCGGAGATGAGGAGGAGGATTTCATACACATTCTCTGTGAAGGAGTCAGACACGGTCTCAATTTTCAAGTCTAGGTTAAAAACGCATCTCTTTAGTCTCTCTTATAGTCATTAGGTGCAGATGTGGAGGGGGCGTAGCAATAGAGCCTTCTGGTGCAATGAGCTATCCTTACTGTCACCAATCATAAGTGATGATCCGCCCCTATCAGGACTGCTGATGATGTGGTGGGATGGTCTCTGAGTGCCCTCATGGCTGCGTGCTCCCTGTGCCACTCACCTAATTAGTTATGCTGCCCTAGATTACTTCTGCTGGTGCAAAAGTGTTATCACTACTCTTCCCCCTGATCCGGTGTGATATTTATCATAGTCATAATTGCACCTTTCCTCTTTTCTCCCGGCCGTGGCACCTGCCCGGAGCTCACCTGCCCCAGAGTCAACCCCCACCCCTGCCATGTGTTAGCCGGATGCCGCTGGCCCAGACCCTAGCTGCTGGTTCCATCCCCCGCCCTGCCCTGGTATCTGGAGGGATGAGGTCCACCCCACTCCTACACTTAGAATGCCCTTCCAGTGGTCTGCTAAGCCACATGAGCCTCAAGGACTATTTGTGTTGTTTTTCTCTGTATCCCACAATTTTCCAGGAGTTCATCTCGACCGTCTTTTAAGGGGTCAGGGAATAATTTTCCAGTTTCCTACATTGGCTCCAATGGTTTTCTGGTTTTTTGATTCCCTCTGGAAAATGCCAATTGTGAAGCGCTGTGTGACAACCTGTTTGTAAATGGCGCTATACAAAAATAAAGATTGATTGATTGATTGATACACCAAACTAAGACCATTTCTATCACTGCTGGTTCAAAATTAAGAAAAAGGAAAATCATACCAATAGATAGGCCTACTTATTTATCGATGTATACTTCCTCTTATGTCCTGCCTCCTACGGACAAATTTTACCGAAGAATATGTGGTCAAAGCCTGTGCAAATCAGAAAATGTATTATTTTCTGTTCCTTGTTGTGGGCTGTGCGCCAGACTGTGCATTCAGTCAAGCTTTTCATTTCACCTGCGAAACATTACTGTCCTTGATAACTGAAAGGCTTGTGACATGACTGGGATATGAGGGGGGACCAATGGCACAGTATAAGAGGGAGTGGGCATGGATAGACGAGCCATTTAGTTCTCATTTAAAGAAAGGAAAAAATAGAACACAATGAAAATCAATACAATCCTGTCTCACGTGTACAAAACATATACGAAATTCATAGGGCCCAAATGCATTTGTATTGGCATGGTAGGTATGCCATCCGCCAAGTTACAGGTTGGCGGGTCATACCCCATACCTATACAGCACTGAGAGTTTGGCACTTTTCAGGGTCTCCCACAGAAATAACTACAATGACCACAGACCCTCAATCGTTACAAATATTAACTTCTGTACCCTCTGACCTCATGTAAACACACAGAATTCAGACAACTTCACACGGCCACACAATAATGCCCCAAACTAAAAACCCATGATAGACGGGCCAATTATGTAGCCTACATTTTATTGTAGTGAACATTTAATATTTAACATAACAGAAACCAGTGCATATGCATACTGTACATACATATTATGTTTTAGAAAAACATGTATCTTACACAATTACCTAAGTGCATTGAACCACTCCTCACAAATGCAAAGCAATACATGCAATACATTTAACTGCTTAGTAGAATACAGATTGTATTTCAAATAGTTTTATATTGAACGATTTGCCTCAAAGTGAGATGAAATACAGAACATCCACAAACCTGTCTTGTATAATGTGGTATTTTTCACATACCTGCCCTATCTGTTCACATGTGGCCATTAATAGCGTCACCAAACTAACACATAACGCCCTGCGTTTGAGTTAAGAGGTGGTCTGGGTGGACGAGAATGCAAACAAATTATCTCACACAAAACTCCACCGCTTTCTCCACCCCATTATCTAACTCTCAGTTATATTCTATTTCCCTCTCTTCATGGTAACTCATGATCTGAAGTGTAATGCGTTTGGAGTGGTTAGTAAGAGATTGTTAGTAAGCCGTTGTCGACAATCATCGGACTCACCTGCACCCTTCCATCTGCATTTGATCATATAAAGTCTGCCTTTGTGTTTTCTGCACGCAGAGCTCCAGTTAAAAAAACATGTTAAAAACCCATGAGGGGGTGGCAGATAGCGTAGCGGTTTAACACATGGTATTTTGGCTGGTCCGATATGGTGTGCGATGCCTGTCAGGGACAAGGGTACGAAACCAGACCGTCCCTGGTCGTCAGCCCCAATCGGGGGCGGCATTTGGCTGTCCACCCCAGGGGGAGGGTGAGTTGGCTCGGGTCCGCCGTGAAGCGCGTAACGGTGTCTCCAGAGCGTGGGTGGGCAAATTCCATGCCGAAGGAAGCAGAGTTCGCTGCCCTCGGAGAAATAGCTTTCCTCATAGAGACGAGCGGCGGATGTGTGTGGGGTAAATTGAAATAAATAGAGGGTGCAATTGGCTACTAAATTGGGAGAAAAAACTGGAAAAAATCTAACAAATTAAGAAAATAAACTAAAACCATGAGGGCCACATATACTGAAAAATGTATGCATTCAGTACTGTAAGTCGCTTTGGATAAAAGCGTCTGCTAAATGCCATATATTATGTATTATATATATTAGTTAAAAAGGTTATTTCAATTGCTTGCAATTATTGCTTGTCATACTCTGCATCAGAATCGAAATTTTATGAATGTCTGTCATTTACATTGTTCTGTACGACTTTCCAGATACCTTGAATGTAGGCAGAAGAGACGATCTGAGTAGGCCTACTCACAATCTGTGTATTTCTGTGCAACACCGAATTCTCTTTTGTTATAGCAGTGTTTCTCAAATAGTGGGGCGCGCCCCCCTGTGGGGGCGCGGTGCGATGCCAGGGGGGGCGCGTGTGACCAGATGCGTAGCGTGGGGGGTGCAAGTAGTGCAAGGCGGTCGCACCAGGCGCAAGATTTTGAGGGGCGCAAAATTTAAGAAAACGTAAAAAAACCAACCTTTTTTGCACCGTGGACCGGTTCCGAGGGGCGCAATTTTTTTTTCGCGAAATAAACGAACTGGTCTCAGCTTTTTTTCGCGTAGCACCCCACCCCCGGTCCGCGAAATACATAAACTGGTCTCAGCTTTTTTTCGCGAAATGTTTTCTTCTTCCTAGGGGGGGCGTAACAGAAAATAATTGAGAAGCACTGCGTTATAGCCTTGTGAAAAAATAACATGAATTCTGCACGTGCGTAGCCACATGGTTTTTTTGTTGTTGACATTTCACAAGTGATTCACGTGCACGCCACACATTTCCACATACCACATACTGTATTGTCACACGTTGTCACATTTATGTCACAGGTACTCACATGTGATCACATCACTGACGTGCGGTGAGGTCAATGGTTGGGGAGGCACTGGATATCAGAGTAGGGCGACCAGATTTTCAAAACCTCAAACCTGAACACTTTGTAGGCTATATGGACGCGCCGCACGTGCACGCGCACCGAAAATGCAGATCTACAGTGCTATTATACAATGTTTTAATACAGATAACATAAACATTCTGATTTTCACACCAAATAGCCCGCCCCAATTATTTAAAAAAGACGTTATATCTGACGGCGAGGACCGGAGGGGCATTCCTACCGACCCCTGGCCTCGGCTATGTAAGCGCTGAATAACGGGAAAATTTGAACGTGATTGTTAAAAAACGGGAAAAATATAGCTGATTTTAGATGCAATTCACTTTCGTTTTAGTTAGTTTTGTGTCGTTCATTGTAGATTTTATTTTCATTTCAGTTAGGCTATTTCCACTGCTATTATTTTGTTATAATCCTGACACACGCACAAGTTAAAGTGAAAATATTGCTTAGCTTACCTTTACTTGTAAATTAAGTCCATTCGCCTTTCTTTCTTAGTTTAGAAATCAAATCCTTCATTTTCAGAGCGAAAAATCTGTGCATTTGTTTGGTTGTTGTTCTTTTAACTTTTGCAAGAGTAAACCGAGTCGTAAACTTCAGGCTCACTATCGCCCCCGTCTGTGAGGCAGAGGTACTGGCTGCCTCAAGGCAAGCCTTTTCCTTGTGGATTTATGTCAGATCAATAAGACTTAAATATTACACACATACGTGAAATACATTACCGAACACTATGGAAATTAAGACGTATAATAAAAGTGTCTTCAAACATGATATTGGAAACATACAGAGAAATGGCAACAAGCACGCGCCAATTGCACGCGCTCAATTTAGTTTGTGAGGGATTGCGCAATCTGGGGAGAGCCTCGGCTCGTCACTGCCTCACCTCTCGTCTCTGTTGTATTTGAACAGGAAATACAGAATTTCAGCGATTTTGACTATAAAAACGATCAAAACTTATAGGAACCACACCGAAATTGCATTGAAAGCACAGACGAGTGGACAAACATTAATACTTATTTTATTTTATTATTTATTTTTTTACTTCTCATAAAGACAGGTGAGGCTCTGCCTCACCTGCCTCCCCTGACCGCACGTCCCTGGATCACATGCATGTACAGCATGAAAGCTAAAGAAGTTCTTTCTCCACAAAGACTAAACCCCCCAAAAATGATGACATTTTCCACAGATGGGAGACTTGGGGAATGGGGGAAGGGAAAAACTGCCATAAATTCAAATGTACTTTTGTTCAGATATTGTTCTGTGTTCTATACATTTACCTTGTAACTCCTTCTGGACAAATGTCTTGATAGTACCTTCCTTATTTTTAGAACATGTTTTTGTTGAACAAACTCCACCTCAGCTCGAGCAATATCAGTCAAGACCCAAATGTTGCCTTGTGTCTGCTGTGGCTGTCACAGTAGCGTATGTGTCAGTGACACAAACCTTCTCCTCTGACCTCCACTGCAGCACATCATTTGGAAAGTATCAGAAATATAATTTATGTCATACACCACTCTCAGTGCTTGTTAATCAATATCCAATTAGAGATGGCCTGTCAGATATGAACAGAGACATTTATTAAGAGTGAAAAAAAGTGCAGCATAACTTTAAGACAGGTAGATAAGTGATGAAGTAGTGATGATGATGTGATGATGATGATGACTATCAGCTGATGTTGATGTTGTTATAGTTTTTAACTGACAGGTTAGTGTCGTATGCTTGTTCTTGTTATTGTCCTGCCTGTTGCCATATCCTATATGTTTGGTGACAATCTAGTTTCCCCTCTGGGGATTAATAAAGTGTATTGTATCGTATCATAAGTAGTAGATAAGTAGGTAAGTAGATGAAATAGGTACAGAGGGTTTGGTCCCATAAGTTGCTTGGGAACTTCAGTGATGACCAGCATGTACAATGTATTCAGTTATTAGTTTTCTCTAGTCAAAGCGCAATGCGCAGATAGTGGCGCTAATCCAGCTCATTAAGGTGTGTCCTTGTCCATTCTGGTAGTTTCGTTACAAGGGAAGGTAGCGCACCTGCAGCGTAGTTGTAAAAATGTTTTCCAGTGAAAGCTGTCTCCCTGCATAATGAGAACTTGCGCCCTGAACAGCTCAGATACCAACATGGAAGGGTTTGCATCATATAGTAAAGATTGTACTCCTATTGATGAGTGGAACAGTAACCACTGATTCAGGACAAATACGGAGGCATTATGTTACCACCACCATATTACAGTTTTTCTCAATTGTTTACACACTGGTACTTAAGACACAATGACCACAACCTGTAACTCATGTACCAACTCCCTGAACCAATTCTGCTAAAATACAAGCACATTTCCTGCTTTACACTCAGATTGCAGTTCTAAACCACACTTTTTTCATAACACAACACACAATTTTCTACATTTGGCACAATCTTCATGAATAAAATCTCTTGTGTTCACATGGAACACACTGCAATTCAAAATGCTAAACTTACATTTCCTACTATCCACACTGATTCCTCACATGGGCAAACTCATGTTGCACTACATAACATGCTCATTCCACCAGACCAGATAGATGGCCCAGAGCAGCCCAGGTGCGTTGTCATCTGGGACAAAGTAAGTTTCCACTGGGCTGCTCAGGTCCGCAACTGTTTCATTGACCACCCACACTTTTCAGTAGTTTATCTCCCTCCATATTCTCCATTTCTCAATACGATTGAGGAGTTTTTTTTCTGCCTGAAGATGGAAGGTCTATGACCGCAATTCCCATATGCGTATACCCCTTCTGCAGGCTATGGAAGATGCATGTGCAGATATAGCTGTAGATGCTTTGCAGGGCTGGATTCGCCATGCTAGGCGATACTTGCCCCACTGCTTGGCCAGGGAGAACATTGCCTGCGATGTTGATGAGGTGCTGTGGCCAGACCGAAACAGAAGACATGATGCAGCCTAATTTTTTTTTTACTGTATACAGTACATTTTTCTATTACAGTTTTTCTCAATTGTTTACACACTAACACTGGTACTTGAGACACAATGACCACAACCTGTAACTCATGTACCAACTCCCTGAACCAATTCTGCTAAAATACAAGCACATTTCCTGCTTTACACTCAGATTGCAGTTCTAAACCACACTTTTTTCATAACACAACACACAATTCTCTACATTTGGCACAATCTTCATGAATAAAATCTCTTGTGTTCACATGGAACACACTGCAATTCAAAATGCTAAACTTTCCTACTATCCACACTGATTCCTCACATAGGCAAACACATGTTGCACTACATAACATGCTCATTCCACCAGACCAGATAGATGGCCCAGAGCAGCCGTGCTTGGCCAGGGAGAACATTGCCTTAATGTTGATGAGGTGCTGTGGCCAGACCGAAACAGAAGACAGGATGCAGGTAAAAAATAGTTTTACCGTGTACAGTACACTTTTCTATTACATGTTCTGTATGTAGAACACTTTACACATCCAACTTTGTGTTTGTTGGGATGTATACAGTATTTTTTGGAAAAAAATCATAACATATTTTTGTTTATATTACAGTATATTTGTGTGCTTTATATTTGAGCATAGAGTAACACTGTACAACTACTGTACATATGTAGTAAGTGTTTACCATTCATAGTAGTGTTTTACATTGAGCACATCAGTGTTCAATTGGTTCTTAGAAATGTCTATTCATATGATGGTGTGTGTGTCATTTGAACACAAAATACCATTTTGAGAAAACATAATATTGTTTTGAATGCAGTTTAATTTTGCAGGAGATTTGTGGAGTTTTGCCTTGTGTGTGTGTGTTTTTAGATTTGTGTGTAGAGTTCTGAGAATATGAGGTATGTTATTAACCAAAAGTTTAAATAAAAACGTATGCACTTAGTTACTTCTTGATTAATACCATTCCACTAATCGACAGAGATCAAGCAGACATGCTAATCATTTTTTAATCATTTTTTATGTAAAAATTAAATAACGTGCATGAAGTAGATTTTAATTTAACTTTTAACTTTTTTAAATTCCTTTTGGTGTTTTGATTGTTTTGATGCAATATAATTGTAGCCATGAACGTCTGGAGGTTCTGTTGTGGTTTTGGTTATCTTTGCATGGCTGTCCTCAAGCTTATAAGAATTTGATTTGATTTGATTTGATCTTTATTTGTCTCGAACATAGAAGACATAGAAACAAGTTAAAAATGGTAAATAGTCTAACAAACTATTTCCATACAGTCCTAAAAAAGCTTTCGAGAAGGGACAGGAGGAAGTAAAACACTTATCCAGTCCTGCCCCTTCCATACAATATTTTACATTATATGAAAATAAAATACAGTTTCTTTCTAAACCTAAGTATAACAAATATAACAAAAATATATCAGTACATTAAGTATCACAAATATAACAAAAAATAACAAAAAATCTATTTATATATTAAGTATAACAAATATAACAAAAATATATTATATTTATATTATATATATTCATTTATATTATCTATATTTATTTATATTATATATATTTATAAAGGTCTAACTTATCTTATCTTATTAAGCAGTCGCATTACTGCTCAAGCTCCTCTTTCTTGTACTTGTCCATAATTGCTTGTTTATAGCTGCCTTTAAAGTGTTTAATGTTATTGCTCAACTTTATGCTCCCATCCAGACCATTCCAGAGTGATACCCCACAAACTGAAATGCACATACTTTTAAAAGTCGTACGTAAAGTAGGTTGTTTTAACATCAGTGTCCCTCTTAAATTATAACCCCCCTCTCTACCTATAAATTTTTTTTGAATGTTGCTTGGTAATATGTTTTTTATTGCTAAAAACATAATTTGTGCAGTTTTGAATTTGACTAAGTCCATGAATTTCAATGTTTGACTCTTTATAAACAAACCATTTGTGTGATCTAGATATCTACCGTGATGAACTATCCGTATGGCTCTTTTTGTAGTGTGCATATCTTTTGTAAGTTGCTTTTATATGTATTCCCCAGACTTCAACACAGTATGACAGATATGGTACAATGAGTGTACAGTACAGTGTATATAGAGTTTTCTGATTCAAGATATATCTAGTCTTACCCAGTATTCCAATACTTCTTGCTATCTTTGGACACAGATACTTTATGTGAGGTTTCCAGCAGAGTTTGTGGTCTACTAAAACCCCTAGAAACTTGTTTTCATATACTCTCTCAATTTGTACATTGTCAATTTCCAGTCGAGGTTCAGTGTTTATTTTTCGATTTCCAAATAATATGAAGTTGGTTTTTTTCAAGTTGAGTGACAGCTTATTTGTGTCGAACCAACATTTTAATTTTTCCATTTCTTTCTTTGCCACCTCTAAAAGCTGCTGCAGGTCATCCCCGAACATAAAATATTTGTGTCGTCCGCAAAGACAACAAGTTTGAATATGTCAGACACTTTACAGATATCGTTTATATATAAAATGAACAGTTTGGGTCCCAATACTGACCCCTGTGGGACACCACAGGTAGTGTTTAAAAGTTCTGACTTGTGCTGGCCCATCTGTACGAATTGCTGCCTGCTACTAATATAGCTTTTCATCCATTCCAGAGCAACCCTCTGACACCCAACTTGTCCATCTTTTTCAGTAGTATCTCATGATCTATTGTGTCAAAAGCTTTTTTAGGTCAATAAATATTCCTAGTACGTACTTTTTTTTCTCTATGCAGTCGGTTATTTCTTCTACAAGCTCCATTAATGCCATGGAGGTAGATCTAGCTGTTCTAAACCCATACTGGCAGTCCATTAGTAGATTATGTTTTTCAATGAAGTTGTCCAATCTTGTAACATATAGTTTTTCAAGTATCTTTGAGAATTGTGACAACAGAGATATCGGTCTATAATTTGTGAAGAGATGTTTGTCTCCAGCTTTAAATAATGGAATAACTTTTGCAATTTTCATTTTTTCTGGGAATGTTCCCCTTTTGAATGACAAATTGTATATATGCGTTAGTGGCTCCACAATTCCCTCAATAATATTCTTTACAAGAGACATATCAATATCATCCCCATCTTTGGAGGTTTTATTCATGCATTTGTTTACCATATCAATCATTTCCTCTTTCTCCACAGTTCCCAATGACATTGAAATGGAGTTTCTCTCTCCAAAATCTTCTACTGCAAAACTCTTTCCAGAATTGCATATTTCTTTGGCTAGATTTGGGCCCACATCAACGAAAAATTTATTAAACCCATCCACTACCTCATTTATAAGAGAAATCTTTCTGTCTTTTTCTATGAAGTAATCAGGGTAATTTGAGTTGGTTTGTCTATTTCTAATAATATTATTTAATATGTTCCATATTCCTTTAACATTATTTTTATTTTTATCTAATAATTTGGTATAATAATCCTTCTTGCATCTCCTCATAATACTAATTAATTTGTTTTTATATTTCTTGTATTTTAGCTCTGCCTCTTTTGTTTTGTCTTTAATAAATATCTTATATAGAGTATTCTTTTTTTGCATGCATTTTGTATGCCTTTGGACATCCACGGATTTTCTGCATACTTGTTTTTATTGCTACACTGTTTCAGTGGGCAGTTTTTGACATATAGGACTTTAAATTTATCTAGAAATAACCCATAAGCTTTGTCAACATCAGATTCATCACATATACTCTTCCAATTGCATTGCAATAACTCATTTCTAAAAGCAGATATAGTTTCGTCAGTTCTTATTCTCTTATATTTTGTTTCCTTTAACTCCCTCTTCTTCTTATAATTACATTCGTAAACTGAAAACACAGGCAAGTGATCACTAATATCTTCAATTAATAGTCCGCTTATCATATTACTTTCCATATTGTTTGTAAATATGTTATCGATTAGGGAAGCACATTCGGATGTTATTCTACTAGGTCTTGTAATTGTTGGAAAAAGGCTCATACTGTACATTACTTCAATGAATTCATCTGTTTTTCCATGTTTGTTTGGATTCAGCAGATCGATGTTAAAATCCCCACATACATACTTAACCTTTTGCTTTGATGTGGAAAACAACCTTTCCATATTTGCCATGAATGTGTCAATGTTAGATCCTGGTTTTCTATACACACAGCTCACACTTACATTTTCATTCTTTCCATAGTTATCTCAACAGTAATACATTCCATCACATCATCAATGACTGTTGACATGTTATCAACAACCTTATATGAGAGACCTTCATCCACAAACAGTGCCACACCACCACCCTTTCCATTCCCTCTGCTGATGCAATGAAAACCATATCCTTGTAGAACAAAATCGGATCCCCTGTCTTCATCGATCCATGTTTCTGACAGCTATGATATTAAAGGGTTTTTTAAAATGTCCTAAATAATCTTTTATTTTCTGAAAATTTGCATACAAACTTCTACTGTTGAAATGAACTATAGATATACCATGTTCATATGTAATACTTGAATTAAACTGTTGCTCTGTGTAATAGCAGCAATTGGTGTTGATATTGTCCAATAGATTATAATCTGGGTCTATCTCTCGTTCAAAATCCATGATGGGCATAGTAGCCTATCTTTCTATACCCTATGAACACACCTGCTACTAGTCTCTATCGAACCTGTCCAGTTGGTCTATGCTCCTGATACACAGCCCTTTGGCGTTCTCTTGTGCACCCTTTGGTTTGATAAAGACTTTGCAGCTGATGGTCCAAGTAGATTGAATCTTACCCTGTTTCCTGAGTAACCTTGCTTTCCAAGCTATATCTGCATTTCTCTTGGTGAGGTGCTCATTGATATAAACATTAGAGCCTTTCAGCTTCCTTCCTGCCTAAGCAGATCAACTTTATGTTTCCTATTTGCAAAACGTATGATTATGGCAGGCTTGTTTTTCGGATCCCTGGCTGGCAGTGTGTGACATGCTTCAATACATTCCTGTCAATCACCATGTTTTTGCCCCGAAGGCGAACGCTGTTACCTGTTCCTCGGTTGTCTCCTCGTGTTCTACTACACCGTTCACCGACGTGGCCCCTTTCGTAGCCTGAGCGTAATTCCTTGGTCTGATCGCCAGCCCTGTGATTATCACATCGTTCGTCCTGGAGTACTGCTCCAGGTCAGCAACTCGGTTTTCCAGCTCTACAATTTTCTTTGCTTGTTCCATGTTCTGCCATTTGAGCTGCTTGATTTCACTCAGCAGGTCAGTTATGGCAGATTGTTGTTTCATTAAAGTTGCCATGTCAATTGTTATCCCGTTCATTGACTCCTTTAGGTCCTCCATGTCCTTCTGGAGTGTTTTCATTGCCATGTTGATATGTTGATATTTTGTAATCAGCCCGCAGCAGATCTGGTGAGATGTTGTGGTTGACCCGATACGGGCCCAAATCCGTGCCAAGTGAGCTGTAATCCAGTCCAAATTTTCTGTTAGTTCCTTAAAGCCAGTCGTGATATTGAATGACGTCACGTTGTAAACAGGAAGACTCGCTCAGTTCTCAGCGTGCAGATGTCCTCCGAAATTCCCACAGTACAGACGAAAATGCACTTTCACGGGAAAGAAACAGGCACAATCCACTCAAAAACGAATCACCCAGCACTCCAATCCTGGCCCGCTGTGGAAGACCGCCGTCGCAGTGCCGAGCCGGGGAGCGTCAGCGAATCCGGCGGTGGATGGATGGAGAAAGTGGGCGGAAAGTCCAAAAGAATGTCGTAGCTGTCAGCATTTGCAGTAGGTAAACTACAGTCCGATGCCAACAGAAACAAACTCACTGCTACTTTGAATCAATAGGCAGTTATCCGAGGCACTGTGACAACTATTAAAATTAATTTGATGTAATCCGTAAAACTGACGATCAAAGCACAGATATTACAAGCAAACAAACAATTCGGCACACT
Organism: Aldrovandia affinis; assembly: GCA_029706075.1. Taxonomy (NCBI): domain Eukaryota; kingdom Metazoa; phylum Chordata; class Actinopteri; order Notacanthiformes; family Halosauridae; genus Aldrovandia; species Aldrovandia affinis. The sequence continues at coordinate 915,879 of JAINUG010000167.1, forward strand.
CCGATCAAAACGAGAGAGGGGACCTAATGCAGCATGTATAAATCAGTAGGGTACACTCGGCTTTCCGGGTGCCGTAACAGTAAGAGTGTCCGGCTAGGAATGGAAGTTGCCCACTGCAGCCGCGGTTCGAAAGCCGACTGCGTTAGTCTGGCCTTGACCGTCTGCCCCAGAGGGAAGGGGAAGGGAGAGCCGCCACGAGTGGTAAGGTGACCTGGTAAACATAGTTGGGTGAGTCCAGTCTTGGAGGAGGCGGATCATTGCTTCAAGGTATTAGCTTGTCCTGTTGGGCCGGGCGACAAGTTCATGAGGGAGGGTAAATTGAAAGAAATAGAGGGAAAATGGCCACTAAATTGGGAGAAATACAGGTGAAAAAAAGGTTGGGTAGACTCACCTCAACCATATCCAATGTATTGCATCCACCTGAGTGATGCATGGCAGCCATTTTGTTCCAGAACAATCATCACATCATATCAGCAGTAGAAAAGACACTTCCATACACTACAAAGGCCTTGACTGTAAAGCTGAACATTTCTCAGGTCTTGTTAACACACTAAACAATGTACTCAAAAGCAACCCCCATTTTTCACTGATGCCCCTTCTCTCTAATCCTATCATTCTGCAGAATACTCCTACTGTATGAGATTCAAGACAGAACACAAAAAAGGTTTAAAAAAAATGATGTGCAAATTAAATATATTTTATATTATTCTTGACTTTAAGGGGGCATGTCTTGACCAGACTACAATCTTTTGGCCAACAAATTGAAATATGCTGCACTGAGTGAAGAAAACTGTCCTCTTTTTAAATGAAATGATTGAAATTGCTGTTGAAAAATGCACCTCAGCCAGTTAATTATTTGCAACTGCAATGAGTGATGAACATTGCCGAAACAATACAACTGTACATTAATAAACGGACAGGGCCAAACCCCAAACTGTATCGATGGACTAACGTTGGTTTCATGTGTCTAGGTTGAAAAGAAGCAGGAGTTATGTATGATTCTTTCAATATTTCAATTTCAATTGAATGGTATGGCGCCATCATGTGGCCAATCAGTGCAAATCGGTCGTTGTTTTGAAGTACCATATATCAGCGTGCCAGTTTCATTAGAAGCAACCAAGTGGTTTGGCAAGAACTGATAAAAGTGCAGATGAGTGAAAATAATCTAAAATGACCACCAATTCAAGATGGTGGCGACCTACAGGTCACTACCAAAAAGGAGGAAACACCAACATAATGTGTTTTAATAGGTCAATGGGGCACCACGAGCCACCAGAACAGCTTCAGTGCACCTTGGCATAGATTCTACAAGTGTTGTGGAACTCTATTGGAGGGATGCAACACCATTCTTTCACGAGAAATTCCAACATTTGGTGTTTTGTTGATGGTGGTGTAAAACGCTGTCTCATGCGCCGCTCCATAATCTCCCATAAATGTTAATTTGGGTTGTGTTCTGGTGACTGAGACAGTCATGGCATATGGTTTACATCACATCCATGCTCATCAAACCATTAAGCGACCATGCATTGTGACCAGTCACTTGGAAGAGACCACTCCCATCAGGACAGAAATGCTTCACCATAGGATGAAGGTGATGAATCGTGGTGGCTTGGTATTAATTGGCATTTAACTTGCCCTCTAATGTCGTTTTTCCATCGACAGCATGGCACAGCGCGGTAAACATCGTATCCGTAACTAGCTCCTTCACGGGTCGAGTCCCTCACGTTTTTCCACCACACAACAGAACCATGAAGATCGGAGGAGTTAAAGAATGCCACCGCTGTGGTGACATTAACATTGACATTGTAAACATTCCAGCTCAAATTCACAAAAGCAGAACACGGCTTTCCCCGTAACAAGATCAAGATCAAGATCAAGACCAAGATCACATTTAATACCTCATATTTCTTACATCTGTAGCCTACATTTTTTCAATCGTATAAAAATGAAAACATTAGCAATATTTGTCTTTGTGTTTACATCTCAACCACAAACTCAAGCCTGTGAAGAGGATTTCCAATCAAGGAATCTCAGTACATCATGCCTAAAGAGGAGTTTATGTCGCTCTCACAGGTACGAGATTTACTGTGTCAACAAGTAAGGATTGGTTTATGCAACTTCTGCAGCAGCAGGAAAGCAATTTCAAGACTGTTGTGGAAATACTTGTGGACAATGTGAACAAACGGATTGACCATCTGACAAAGGAGACACAGGAACTGAAATGCAGCTTGCAATTTTCCCAAAAGGAGATTGACGATCTAACAAAGAAAAATGAGAGGATTGAGTCTGAGAGTAAATCTGCTCGTGCCGACACCAGCATAATGCGTGAGACCATGACAAAGATGACTGAGAAAGCTGACTACTTGGAGGGTCAAACTAAAAGGAACAATGTTGTTGTGGACGGCATTCCTGAGACACAGAATGAGAGCTGGAAGGAGACTGAGGACAAAGTCAGGTTTGTGATCACTGAGAAACTTCACCTGGACAATAGTCAGATGGTGATTGAACGTGCACATAGGACTGGCAATCCATCTGGATACTCTGGTAAGAGACCTAGGCCTATTGTGATCAAATTCCTCAGATATAAAGACAAAATGGCTGTGCTGAGTAAGGCTAAGGACCTGAAAGGCACCAATATCTATGTGAATGATGATTACACTGAAGCTGTCAAGCAAAAGCGCAGGGAACTCATCCCTGCCATGAAAGCTGCCAGAGAACGGGGCGACATAGCCTACATCCGATTTGACAGGCTTATTGTCCATCCCGCCTCCCAAAAGCATGGTGCGGGAGAAAGAACCTAGCTCTCAGGTCTTCTCCAACTTGAGCTCACCATGGACTGAACTGAACTGAATAAGTAATCATCTCACTATGAACTTACCCAAGGGCTTAATTCTTGAACATCTAAATATATGTAGTTTAAGGTACAAGACACAAGAACTTGATATACTTTTAAAAAACAATGGTATTCACATCATGGCTGTTACTGAAACACATCTTGATGATTCATTTGATGATTCTCTTATGTCTATTAATGGGTTTTCTATATATCGTAGGGACAGAAACTGTTTTGGTGGAGGTATTGCATTATACATTCAAGATCACCTACCAGTAAAACTGCGATCTGATTTAATGAGTGATAACATTGAAGCTTTGTGGATACAAGTGCATTTACCCTATACTAAGCCTATAGTTGATGGCTGTTGCTATAGGCCTCCTCATACCAACATGGAGCATCTCAATGATATTTGCACAATGATTGACAGAGTGACTGATGAGAACAGAGAAATGTACCTGCTTGGTGATTTTAATGTGAACTGGCTTGCAGACAATTGTTCCATGAAGAATAGATTATTGTTAATGTCTAGTACTTGCAGTTTAACTCAAATAGTATCTATGCCTACAAGAGTGGTTGTTAGTAAGAGTGGCGTTTTATCTTCTTCCTGCATAGATCATATTTACACTAATGTGCCAGATATCTGTTCCATAGCTTTGTCCCTCCCAGTTGGATTCAGTGACCATAACCTTATTGCGGTGTCCAGAAGAACCAAAGTTCCAAAAGCCAGAATGAAGATAATTAGTGCTCGGTCTTACAAGCTCTTTAGTGAGGATGCATTCTTAGATGACATTAATAAGTTTCAATTGTCTAAGGTTTGTGATGTTTCTGACCCTGAGGTAGCTTTGAAGATGTTTATGGAATTCTTTGAGACTATAGCTAATAAACACGCACCAATGAGGAAGTTTACTGTAAGGTCTAAAGGTGCACCCTGGTTGAACAAGCATTTAATTACTTTAATGAAACAAAGAGACCAAGCCAAAAAGGTTTATATGACCTCTGGCTCAGCGAGTGAAAGAAAAGTATATTGCACACTACAAAATCAAGTTACTAAACTGAACAGAGAGAAAAAGAGAGAGCACTATCAACAAAGACTAAGAGAAGCTCAGCATGATGGTAAAAAGTTGGAATGTGCTGAATAATATAATGGGTAGACAGTCTAATATACATCCATCCTACATTGAATCTGATGGTGTGCTTATAACCAAACCGTTGGACATGGCAAATTATTTTAACAACTACTTTGTTGAAAAGGTTAATAAATTACGGTGCAATATGGATATGGAAAACAATTGTAAATCATGCACACTGATTGATAATCATATTATGAGAGGCAAAACTTGTGAGTTTGAGTTCAAACAGGTGGATACTGATGAGGTTGAGAAATTGTTACGCTCCTTTTCTGTTGATAACTGTGCCGGTACAGACTGCCTCGATGGTAGATTATTAACAACAGCAGCTATGTACATATCAACTCCTATCTGCCATTTATTCAATGCCTGTCTGTCCAGTGGGATATGTCCAAAACTCTGGAAAGAAGGAAAAATTATCCCCATAATAAAAAACCCAAAACTTACTTTGAATGGTCAGAATAGTAGACCAATTACAATTTTATCCATTATCAGTAAACTACTTGAAAAAATTGTAGTCAAACAGTTTCAAGTTTATTTGACAGAGAACAATTTCATAAATAATGCTCAACATGGCTATAGAGAAGGGAATTCCGAAGGCACAGCACTGGTAAACATGTCTGATGATTGGCTAATGGGAATCGATAATGGTTTGCTATCAGGTGCTATTTTATTAGATTTCAGTTCAGCATTTGATCTTATTGACCATAAGTTATTGATTGATAAACTGAAGTGTTATGGACTTGGTTTTATGGCTGTTTCTTGGCTAGAAAGCTACTTATTTGACAGAACTCAATGTGTATATTTAAATGGCACACTGTCTAACAGCAAAAGTTTAACATGTGGGGTGCCGCAAGGCAGCTGTCTTGGACCACTTTTATTTTCCATTTTTACAAACGATCTTCCGCTTGTGACCCAAAAATCAAATTTGGTATTGTATGCTGATGACTCCACATTATATTATTCTGCACCTACAATTAGTGAACTTCACTCTGTCCTTTTAAAGGACATGGAAGCAGTGTTTGAATGGGTGACTAACAATAGACTGGTTTTAAATACTTCAAAAACAACTAGTATAGTCTTTGGTTCACGGCACAGTATAGCTAAATATCCTACGCTTAATTTACAGATTTCAGGGCAAACTATAAAACAAGTTTCTAAGGTAAAACTGTTGGGCATGACTCTTAGTCACACACTTTCCTGGTCTGATCATATTAACCAAGTAGTTGCAAAGATGGGTAGAAGCATCGCTGCTGTTAGGAAGTGTGCCACCTATCTAACACCTGCTTTATGCAGACAGGTTGTACAATCCTTGGTGTTGTGCCATCTTGATTATTGTTGTGTTATTTGGGCTTCTGCACCTAAGTTGGAACTTAGGAAATTACAAACTGCACAGAACAGGTCAGCAAGACTTGCTCTTGATTGTCCCTATAGATCTAGTGTTGACCAAATGCATTCTCGCCTTAGATGGCCAAAAGTTATTAATAGGTTCTCTATCAGTTTATTGTTATTTATTAGAAATATTATTTTTACCCAGTATCCTACAGCTTTTGCTAATCGAATTGGTCATAGTTCTGATGTTCATCAGTACAGTACTAGAATCTTAACTCAAGGATTACTTACATTACCACGTCCAAGAATCTTGAATCTTGAATCTTGAAGAACTAACGCAATGAAAAGCACTGTACTACATAGGGCTATTTCTTTATGGAATACTCTTCCTTTGAATGTTAGAAACATGCCAAGAAAGGAAGCATTTAAAAGACATAAAACTACTTCTGCGTGCTTGAGAGTTACTGTTGTCTTTTAAGCAGGGCTGGAAATAGTCTACATGTAAAACTAGGGCCTCGGTAGGGCCGGTAGAATCATTTTATATATATTATACCACGGACCGGGTGTTCCGAGGGGCGCAATAAATTTTTCGCGCAGCACCCCGGTCGACAGAAAATGCGGCGCTCGCACCGGGTGCCGGGCCGGTCTGAGCGCGAAATGGCAGGGCCGATTTTTTCTCCCAGTCCAGCCCTGTTGCCTTGTAATAATTACTATGGATTTTATTGTTTTCTTCCCCCTTTTAAAAAAAATATATTGTAACTGCATTTGTGTATTATTGTAACCTGCGTATTTTACTATTAACTATGTGAACTTTGACTTTTATTGTAACTTGAGTATCTTTACTGTTGTAACTTGAATATTTTATAAGGACCCCAGGAAGACTAGCCTGTCGTTTGCGCGTCGGCTAATGGGGATCTTGAATAAACAATAAACAATCTGTGCTTTTATGTAGGTTGTCGCTACAAAAATATGTCCAGCACGAGCTACGAGTAGTAGTGAACAATATTTCGTATTCCGATCGCTATTCCGATATGAACATTAGCAATATCATACAGCCAAAGTGTGCGATATAAGTCTATAGCAACGCTCGATGCTGGGCATGTTTTGTCTTACATTTGATCCCACACATAGGCTACTCGCAGACTAGCTTTGTCTCCCTAGAACTCAATTACCAAAATCACATCCCAGACTCAGTCCAAGTATCAATTTCGGATGCGTTTGAAAATGGAACGCCTTACGAAAAAAACCTCTCAAAGGCACAACTGTGAAAGAAACAGTAGGACAGCTGTGTTCATTCCGTAAAGTTCAACAGAACAGTTGAAACAGCCATATTTCAGTAGGCTAAACTAATATTGGGAAATGGTTTTGTTTGGGTTCCCTTAATTCACTTAATATAATGCCTATTCTATGATGTCTGGAACACATAGGCTATATCAATGATACATTTTCCACCATGTGTTTTGTTACATCGCGTGTTATATCACAATCGCAAGATTGTTCAAACACTTTGTAATTTGACGCTGTCCAGTTAATATTTCAAATGCCTGGGTTGTCCTCGAGCATCAGAATGTATCGAAGCGATTGCTTCTTACAGATCTTTAAAAAAATCTATTTATGTGAGGAATAGAAATGTTGTACTATGAAAATGTATATTCTAATTGTGTGGATGATGACAGTACAATACTTTGTCCTTTCAAAGAAAACGTGTTTATTTCAGTTTTCGTAACACAAACCTAACTCGTATAATCACGCAAACCTGACAATAACCAAAGGTAAAAAAAATATGGCGGTTGTGTCTGAGCCGGTCTGAGATTTAGCTGGACGATTGCGCTTGACAAATCAATGGTCTGCAATATTGCTAGCTCCACCCTTAGGTCTCTGATCGGCTTGGTAGTACCTAAACAGAGCAGTAGCTAAATTCAGCATGGGTACTTAGGTTCGGTACGGGTCACTTGGCGGTGGAAAAAGCGACAAAACGTGGGATCACGGATTGGTAACCGTGCCATGCAGTACAGTAGGCTACTGTCGAATGGAAAAAACGTTATTAAGGTATTGAGTGGATCTAAACCATGCCAGGAAAATGCACCCCCACCATAACATAATTTACTCAAGTGTGTCCTTTATTTTGGCAGGTGAAGGTGAAGTTGTAATCATAAATAATATTGTACAAAATAATATTTCAAGTAAAATGTTGTTGTCCAATTCATCCTTTAGGCAGCCCATATTAGGCTACACATTTCATGTGTCTTCACTTGATACAGAATCCTAATTCCTAATTGTCCATGGCCTGCTTCCAAAGCTGTGTTCTGTCATTTTTTGTTAATAGCATGTGAGTAATGTCTGATGAGTGACAAACACGGAACATTGCCGTGGAGAAATAAACATGTATGCTTTGTCTTTAAACTCTAGCAGGTAAATCGCTGAAACACATATCCGATATTTGTGGAATTCAGGTGTTGATCAGGACAACCTGTTCCTGGGAAACTGAAGAAACAAATTCTCTCTGTAGACACTTGTATAAGAAGCAATGCTGAACATCATTATCACTGACCAAATGGACCACATCATCCACTCATAACGTAGCATTTACTTCTCTAGTCTGGTGTTGGTCTGCCCTGCAGTGCAATCCTGTAGAACATTGCAAAACATGTCTGAGCAAAGGACAGCGGGCTGCCCATTCACCAGAGTCACAGGGCATGGAAAGAGGAGCGCAGGTGAGACATGCTACACTCCATTGTGAAAGTGTCTGGGATTGGGTAAGCCAATTTGGTTAATTTAAAAAACTTGTCTTGTCTATATTATCTGGTTTATTGCCTGTTCAGTTGCAGCAAAGCAAATCTTTTTTGTTGTTGTTGTTTAGATATTTTTAAAGGCTGTTTCTGGGCATCACAATGTAAGGAGGAAACAAATATAAGGGTGTAAATAAAAGAGCTATGCCAGGGAACAAGTCCTATATTGATACACAAAATAGAAGGTTTTGCAAGACATGGTACCGATCTGAATTCTACTCATTTGCACCTTCCAACTTTAATGCCACCAGTTAAGACAGCTTCACATCGCTAGATTGCATTTATGTTTCACATACGTCACGTCATTTTTCTGACTTAGAACTTAATATAAGTGCCCCATCTAGTGGGCAAGAAAATCAGCACAGCTGTTAATATAAATGTTTAAGTTTAAATTGGAATTTAACTTAATTGGATTGAATCGGAATTTGGAATTTGAAATGAATTTAGGTCATTTACAGGGAAAGGGAATTGAATTGAATTTTGTGTTATTGACCCCAACCCCGATTTCTATATTTATGTTTAGGTTACTTTTTTCCCTCGTTTGCTTACTTTTATGTAACCCCGTTGTATGTATTACAGTTGTTTTATGTACTAGATAGAAATAAGATAGATAATGTACTATGAACAGTACAATAGTACTAGGAAGTGTGATTTGACGGCCATCAGCCTCTTCTTTAGACTATACAATTCCCTGATCTCTCCTCCATTTACTTTCAGCTTGGTGTTGAATTTTATTTCCACAAATGGCCACTTGAGGGCACAACCACACTTACACCCTGCTGAAAAGAACAATGTAAATTGGTATGCAGCGCATTTATTTCACTCAGTCACAACACAGCCAGCTGTATGATTGAATTAAATCTGAATTTTTCATTTCCAAACATTTGACCCTGAACAATCACTATCCAAATGAAATGTTTAATCCAATCCAATGATGTTGGTTTTTTCATGTGAATAAAATGCACCCAGGCTATTACATTCCAGAGGAAATGTGCTACTCTTTTTGTTCTCTCATTCAAGTGAAGTGTGACAGTGTGCTAGTCTGTTATAAATCTGCATGTGCACACAGATTGTCCAGACTCTTCAATTCAGTGCCAATGTGCTAGTGCAGGGTTACTCAAATCACGACTACTGCTGTTTTTCCACCCTCCCTTTACCTGGGAGCCAGGTGTGAAGACTCTGGCCAATCAATTGCACTAATTGTACAATACATTTCCAATTAAGCACTTGAGAGAAGGAAGAATTATAAAATGTTCATAAAGTATTAGCAGAGATGGGCAAAGATACATCAAAATGTATCTTGTTACAAAATACAAAATACCCCTCAAATAAATGTATCAGATCAAAATACAAAAAACTGGTGCCAGAAAATGTATCAGATAAAATACATGTATTTTGTATTTTCAAAATACAGGGGAAAAAAATGTGTCTCCAATTGGCTATTGTAGGCCAACATATGAATAGGTGGCTGCCTTTCTCTATGAATATGAGCAAAAAGCCCAAATCACATAGGCTATCACCGTGTGTTAAGTGTTAGAGGCACAATCACATCTTTAGCATCTCCTAATTAGTTTGCCCACATTACTCCCTCCATTTTGGTTGTTTGGGCTATTGACAACCAATTTCTTATCTTTGATGCTATTTGTATATAAATGAAAAATACTGAAAATAGTACAGTACAAACTTGCTCTCTGAATCTCCAATTCAACATTCAACGGCAGCTGCAAGGCACTGGAGAAACATCAGCTGAGCAGGATTGTGAAGTTAGCCAGTAAGATCATTGGTGCCCCTCTCCCGTTCCTGCTGGAGATCTACAACCAGCGCTGCACTCGCAGGGCCACCAGCATCATAAGGGACCCTCACCACCCTTTCCATGGACTGTTTTCCCTCCTGCCATCGGGGAAAAGGTACAGGAGCCTCCGTACCCGATCCCAAAGGATGCTGAACAGCTTCCTTCCGCAGGCAGTCAGAATGGTGAACAGACTGTGCCCTCTCCCTCTGACATGCCCCCCCCACCCACCCTTACACACACACTACCTGCCTGACTGCACCGGATGTGACTGCACTACTCATTTTAAGACACTGCTGCTACTGAACTGAACCTGCACTTTACACTACATTTCACTACATTTTAATATACTGTGTAATTTAATATGTGTAATTTTGCGTAATTTAATATACTGTGCTGCCACTGGGCAGCTGCTGCTCCATTGTTGTTTTTATGCAAACTGTTTTATGTTTTTATATTTGAGCCTATTTGTGATTGTTGTCTTTTACTGTAGTACTGCTGAGGGCTGGGGGGAACGATATTTCGTTTTTTTTATGCACGCAAGTGTACAAAGACAACGACAAATAAAGAAATCTTTGAATCTTTGAACATGGCAGTTGAGACCCAACCACTTCAAGTAGCCTAGTTGCCTTTAAGAACAACTAACATTTCACATTTCTGGTGCTAACCGCCTCCTGTGCGGATGGAATATTATTCCTGCAAATGAGAACAGTCTCTCAACCGGAGCTGAAGAGGGGAGGGTTGTGTTAAATCGAGCAAAAAGGAGCTTGATCAGTGGGTACAGCTCCAGAGAAAGCAGATCCTTTCTGGTGTCCTCCAGAAAATGAAGGGTCTCTAACTCAGCTTTGCTGTGGCTTGTGATCTCTGGTCTTTCCCAGACTTCAGTTTCTGTAGCTGAGAAAACAAAGAAGTCTTCTTCCTCATCATCTTGGAGGTTGGAGGAAGCCGTTTCACTCTCTGCCACCAAGCTCTTCAGCTCTTCAGCTGAGTGGAGTATGAGCTGGTGAATTTGCTTTTTTTCTCCTGACAATCGTGGTGGTAGCCAGCGCATTTTAAAGAATGGGTGAGTCGCTGTTGCCAAGATGGCTTCGTTCACATCCATCTTCAACTCCAGATAACTACTGAACCTTTTCTCAAAGCCCCCCAAGATGGCTTGTAAAAGGGGAGAAGTGTACCTCAACAAGGTTTGAGACTTGTAGCTCGTGGAGTTTGGATTGCACAGCAAAAAGGGTGGGAATGAGTTCACCATAGTAGCAGGAGATCTGACCCTGTAGCCGATCTATGGCTGTTGCAATAGGTCTCAGGATTTTGCAGTACTCTCCCAGATAGTCAAGCTCCACCTCTTTGAATGCAGGGAGCTGTTGTTTTGCCATCATTTCAGGTAGTTTGTCTCTTAAATGGCTCAGCTGATTCAAACTGTCATACAGAGAATTCCAAGGTGTTGGGCAAGGTGTTTTCAACTGTTCCTTTGCCACTTCTAATAGGAGGTCTTTTTGATGCATTCCACAAAGCTGAGCACTTTCCCATGGCTGAGTTGTTCAGGCGGGAGAGGGTGGGAGAGTCCTTCATCGCCTGCTTTGTTATGTTCCGAGTGTCTGTTCTGTTGTTTTTTGTACTTTGTTTATTTTTCATCAGTCTTTATTCATTATTCTTTATTCAGTATTCCATTTTCATAGTTCTGTCACATTCTGGTCCCTGTCTGTCCTTGTTCCTGTTATTTTGAGATCCACTCCTTGTCTTGTCATACACTTCGGGAAGTTCTACACTGTTTATGTTCCTTCCCCGTCAGAACGTTGATCCTTATTCCCTGAGCCTATTCTTCTGAAGCCAGTGTTTATTGAATTTTCCGAGACATCCCTTCCGAACCTGCCTATCGATTCTGTTTGTTTGCCTATCTGCCTGTTTTTACCTTTTTGACTGCCTTTTTGTGACCACTCTTTGCATTTTGATTCTGTACCTTCGCTACTTCTGATTCCTGGTTTTGACTCCTGCTTCCCAATAAACAACTCTTTTGCCTTATCCTGATCTGCGTCTGGGTCCTTATCCTGAGCGTCACATGCTTTGCATCAGTGGTACACACTAAGCTGAGAGTATGAGTGGCACATCTCACATGAGGTGGTAGGATGATTCCACCTTCTTCAGACACTTCTTCTTCTGAAGAATCGATGGTTATGAAGGACAGTCATGTCTCATCATTCTCGTCTTCATCTGCAATAACAGATATGTTGAACTCTTTAAAGGCCTTTACGAAGTTGGACCCACTGTCAGTTACCGTTGCAACAATGTTTTCATTTGACAGGCCAAATTCGGAGTGAATTTCCTCCAATATCTCAGCAATGCGGTTGTAGCTATGTGGACTTGGGAAATGTCTGCATGCAAGAGCGACTGATTCACGTTCAGCTGAATCGGATTTGATCCAGTGTGCTGTTACACCCATGAAGCTAGTCTTACTAGTGGACCACATGTCAGCAGTGGTGCAAACATATTGCACTGTCTTCAGTTTCTCTTTCAAATCATTTTTTTTGGCATTGAAATCTGCTTCTATTTTCCTTCGAAGTGTCCATCTGGAAATCACTGTCATATTGGGGCTTAATCCATTAATCAGTTCAACTAATTCAGTTTGTTCAACTGTAGACAAAGGATGCATTCCCTTAACTACATACGAAGTAATGAGAGAATCTAGTTTACCCTGTGTTACTGTGTGTTCAAAAAGGCGGGTCTGCCTATAAGGGGTCTTTGTCTTCTTACCACCAGAGTCTGTCTTGTGCCTTTCAAAATCATTAAGACTCTCAGGGGGCAGTCTCTTCAGGTGAGTTTTGAAATTTGATGTAGCTCCCAGAGTTCCAGATATTACTCCTTTCTTTTTGGTGCACAGTTGACACTCCGCCTGGACCTTCCCATTTGGTGTTTGAGAGATGATGCTCAAGAACTTTCCATCTAATATCGCAGGCTTGGTTCCATCTGTGCTTGTTGATGGTTCTGCTTGAACATCATCTTCTTGATGAGACATGTTGTCCACCTGGCCACCTATAGATGAAAAAAATATACTTAGCATACTTGCATAATAGGCCTTTTAAAGAAAATGTAATTTTACATTTAATGTAATGTAATTAAAAATATTTTTTACAAATGGACAACATTTACTGTCATAACTGGGAACTATATTATCTGCCAGTAATGGTGATAGCATCATTGACTGTGCTATGTATAAACTGAACCAGGAGATTACGGCCTGAACCACAGAAATGCCATCATCACAGTTGACATCATGATACAGCATAACAGAGCATAACTACTAGGCTAATGTTGATCAAGAGTGGCTCTCATCAACTGACCAACAACTAAGTTAGGGAGTGCAAAGAATTAGATGGTCAGACATCTCTTGATAAGGTTATCATGAATATAAAATGTGTACAAGCTCCCGATCTCTCTCTTCCCATAGCTACCCAACTGACAAGCTAACTTGCTAACCACTAGCTATGCACCAGCCTAGACAGCTTGCTAGTGTCACTAGCTTGTTAGCATCGCTAGCTAGCTTGATATATTATAATGTTAACCACCATGTACCATGCAATATGTAGCCAGACATAAATTATACATCCAGCGAACACTTGCTGGCTACCCATGGCTAACCAGTCTTATATGCTCGTCGAGCTGTTTCATGTTATCTATCCAAGCCAACTTGTAGCACTAATTAACACTAGAACCGCCACGCATATTTGACCCCAAACGCCAGAGTCGACGCTGACTGGCGTCTGCATCTGCATGCACTATCACTATCCGTGAAAGTGACGGGTTGGAAAACATGTTTTTTCTCAGCAACTGAGCAACTGATCAGAAAACGGATTTTAGCAATGGAATCAGCATGAATTGTACATGCTAGCTAGTGTGGAGTCACTAAGTGGCGTTTTGAAATCGTGACGTGGCGTGAAAAGTTAGTTGGCGTCAGCCATGACGGTTCTAGTGTTAATAGCTAGCTAGCTTGCTGGCTCACTCACTTCTTTAGCCACCGGGCTACTACATGTATGATTGTTTTTATCTTTAGTCTTTACATATGGCATTCAATATGTGTACAAGTTCAGATAAAATGTTTACCTTGACGGACAGTCCGCAAACTTGAAGATTAACTTGATAGTCATGGAAGCGCCGAATTCTCAATAGCTGCCTGCGACCAGATACATGCATGCATCCACATGTGAATGCATTCACTGCCTATTGTCCAGCCGACAGAGAGCGGGTTTAAAAATCACTGTGTGAGTGTGTCTAAGTGTACTGTTGTTCTCTTTTTATGTTCTTTGAATCATGGATAAAGTATTTTGAAAATACTAAATTACTCCACCCTAAAGTATCTTGTTACAAATTACATTTTAGTTTTTTCAGCCCTGTCAAATACAAATGACAAAATACTCAAAAGTGATTGAAATACGTAGCCTATTTCAAATACAAGTAACAGAAATACTGCCCATCTCTGAGTATTAGTAAGCATTAATAAGGATTACTCGCTTTGCCTAACGGGATTGCTGTCATTCGTGCAGAGTTTTGAGCGGATTGTTTGTTGCTGTTTCTGTCGTTGAGATTATTGGGATTGTGTTTTGTTTTGTTTTGTTGATTGTGTTTTGGCGTTTGTCGTCGTAAGGGTAAGAGGATTTGCTCTTAAGGTTTTCCCCTGTCTAGCTTCAGCAAGCTTGTTAAAAAGCTAACCGATTCGGCATTACACCCAGCTGACATGAGGCTTTTTGTGTTTTTTTGCCCTCTCAGGAGCAGATCCAAGAGCAGGCGAGTCTTCGATAACTAACTAGCATTTTTTTGTTTGTTTAAATTTAAGCGTTGAGATATAGCCGTTTCGGTTGGCTGCTGCTAGTTTGCTCATTACAGGCAACCAGACCTAAAGTTTGCTAGTTCAACTACAAAAGGTGTGTTGTTGCTGTATATTATTTTCTGCATTTGACTGTTCGGAACCACCTCAGTGCTGTTTGTATTTTTATCGACTTAGTGTTTCTGTTTTGGCAGTAATTTGTTCAGTGCAGGGAGAGCAGTAGACCAATACTTAGGGGTTAAAATGTGGCCATCGAGTGTTTCAGGATGATTGCGTTTCTGGAAGGAGACTTCCAGGGGGGTTTTGTCTGCGACCGCTGCCAGCTTGTGAAGCATCTCGAGAGCAAGATTCTTGATTTCGAAGCCCAACTTGCTGGTCTTGACTGCCCTGCAGAATTTGTAGGAATGAATTGGTACGCCCTTTAAGGCCTCTACATGCTTCTGCGTATCCTGTGCGGCGACTTCGCAGTTCACGCAATGCAACAATGTCGAAAGCACTAGTGGTGTGTCATTTGTGAACGATTCGTTCTTGAATCCTTTTGGTGAACAAAAGGAACTGACTCACCTCCATGTAGGATTCGTTCCTTTGGTTAATCTCTCAGTAAATAAAGTTGGGAACTGCCATTCGAAACTGCAGCGACTCCTCCTATTTAACCATTTCCACCATTGGGCTCTAGCCTGTAGTAGGCATTGGCTAACGACAGCAATTGACCCTTCGCTAAACCACGCCCCCCTTAGTTATTGTTGCTATGTACGTCAAGCTTTCGGAGCCAGCATGGCGCTCCCACTGTCGCTAACTGCACTCCCTGGAGAAATATTGTCCAATTTTTGTAAAATAGAAAAAGCGATTTCATATAGAAGCAGACAGAAGGGTATACAATATGCATTGAAGGTTATATTCAAGATATCACACTGACTCAGCAACAAAATGACGTAAAAAAAATTAAGATAGAAGCGAAAGCCTACAGATCAGAGTAAAACTGAACCACCGCATCACCGGGCGATTGAGACAGAGGACAACGACATTAAGTTACACTGTTCCTGTAAAGCTGGGTAGGTCTCTATTCACTATTACAATCATTAAAAAGCAAAAGCAGTAGGCCTATATAACGTTACATTCAGTAGTAAGTTAGCTAGCATTAGCTAACTAACGTAACATTAGTCGCCTATAGTGTGCTGTAATGACATTACTCTGGTTAGCTCCACAGGTAGCTCCATACCCTGGACCTCTGTAAAGCAAAAAATATCAGCAGTGTGTCAGCCCAGTCTTCCACAAGATTTGGGTACTCGGGACTGGGCTTCCCATTTGACAAAGTGCTGAAATAGTAATGAAAAAATAGTATTACATTTTGACATCAAGGTAACGTTACCCACTTGGTTTTCTAGAGCTTGACTGTAACATCTTAACGTTAGCAAGCTGTCTGGATCACGAATAACAAAGCTAACATTTAGTCTAACTTTACCAACGTTGCAACCCGGAGCTGTATATCCAGACCGTAGCCACGTTAGCTTAGCTGGCTAACACTTTTCAGGATTTTATTTAGGTTTTATAAAGGGAAAAAAACGTATATCTCCTTCAAACCTCTCTGGGTAACGAGTGTCACTGTTACACGTGCCCCAGGCACAACGTTTAACCATAATTTGCTAAAAATCCGCAAAACCAGCTCAAAAATGAAGAAAATTTCTAATTTTTGCGTGAAAGTGAATGGAAGGCAGCCAAACACTGTCGGAGGCTCTGTCGGAGTATGTAAAACACGGCGCTGTGATTGGACAGTTTGCGTTTTGGGGCGTGGTTTAGCGAAGGGTCAATTAACCGCTTGAGCGGAGCGTGCTCTCTGAGCCCCTCCCATCGGGGTGACCGAAAGCAACAACAGTTCAGTTCCTCAACTGAAAACGGTGAGGACCGAATCCATGAAGGAACTAGAACTGGACATGCTGTTGTTCCTCGTGTCCTGGCAGATTTGAGCTTTATTACAACAGGTTTGATCCACAAAATTGATATAGCCTAATATCTGTAGCCTACAAATAAAGCTACACATTCAGAAGAAACTGTCCCACACTGCTAAATATTCTGCTCTTTTTAATATTTTTATAATATAGATTATATTGCTATCATCAACCCTTTGTCGTTTGCAAACGATTTAGTAGGCCAACTAGGCTACCTATTTGCGAACTAACACTAACACGAAGTAAACACTAACGTGACAAGTAAATTGCACAAAAACAAGCCCATATAGGCTATTCATTTTTAAATTAGCTAAATACTTCTAAAAGATTTTGAACAGCATAATAACAGTGTAGGCCTGCCTACTGTAGGAATTCACTAACAAAGGACAATAATTAAGTGACTTATTTCTGAACAGTTTTTCACTGAACCAGTTCGAGAAAATGACTGTTCTCTCTTCAGCCACCTGGAGTTTTCAGTCACTGCTTGACTCTCATTCTCGTTCGCTAGGAAATGGAGTTAGTGAACCAGACCGAGAACCGGAGTCTGAAGTCGGACCCAGTCACTGCATAACTCTCGTTCTCATTCGCGGGAGTCTGAACGATAGCAGTGAAGGAACTGGTGAACAAATCCTTTTAGGATACTGAGCCAAAGGATCCGTGTCCCTGAAAGAAACCGTAATGCCCACCACTAGCAAGAACTCTGCAATTTATACCTCTGCAAAGGCTATGCGCAGCCAATGCAACATGGTGTCCTTACACTTCTGTAGACTAGTAGGGGTCAATGTATTGAACAAGGTCGGTAAAGTTTTCATGAAAGCAGGGAAACTCCTGTACCTTCGAACTTCTTCAGCTAATCTTTCCTGAAGCTGGTTCATTTTATACCGTGTCGAACAAATTATGCTAGCTATCTATATTGTTAGCTACTCTTAGCCAGTTTTATTTGGCCGTGATACCAGGCTGCTAGGTAGCTACCTAGATAGATATCGATAGTTTTGCTTAGCTAACGCTAACAGAACTAGATATATACTGGTATGGTATGCAGAGAACAACGATGTCTATCGCTGTATTACTGCACTGATCTCTTGCGCGAACTATGATTGTTCTTAACATGTATTAATGCACATCTGGTAAGTCGCTCTGGATAAGAGCGCTGGTTGTTTTGCTGGTTAGTGTCCAACCAATTCCAGCCCTTGCAGGAAGAGGATCTGGCCTAGCTTTCTGTGAGTGGGAGGCCTGATGAGCCCCAGGGCACCCTGGCAGCCATGCCACCCAGGAAAAGGGAGTTAATCGTAGTGGGGGACTCGATCATTAGAGGTATAGACAGTATAGTCAAAAGGAGTCTTGCATGGCATGTTGCCTGCCTGGTGCTCAGGTCGAAGACCTCCTGGAACACGCGGACAAGCACCTGGACAGAGCAGGGGTGGATCCAGTGGTCATGGTCCATGTTGGAACCAATCACATAGGTAAGGGTGGGTTTGAGGTTCTGCAGGACAAATGTATAGAATTAGGATCAAAGTTAAGGAGCAGAACCTCCACGGTGGTCTTCTCTGGAATTCTGCCAGTACCACGTGCTAGTAAAGGCAAGCAGAATTTTATATGGAGATTTAACACGTGGCTACAAACCTGGTGCAGGAAAGAGGGGTACAGGTTTATGGGGAACTGGGAACAGGGGTGACCTGTACAAGTGGGACGGGCTACACCTGAACCGGAAGGGTACAGCTGCATTGGGCCAGCGTAGGCTTAGGGTTGCAGAGGAATGTTTAAACTAGGAACTGGGGGGGCAGGGAGGGAAAATAGTAGTAGCATTAAGGATAGGGAGGTACAGACTGCCCAGATGGAAGTTACCAGGGTGGAGTATAATAAATCTGAGGATATAATTAATAAAGATTTGAATAGAGGCACAGTTATGTTTGGAGGGGAAGGACAACATGTGTGAGTAAGGCTCTGAAGTTCACGTGTTTAAATGCTAGAAGCATAAAAAATACATTTTTGAAACTGGAGGCTGTCATGTTGAATGGGGGTTATGACATTGTTTGGATTACTGAAACATGGCTTGGCGCAGCGAATGGGGATGAATATAATGTGGAGGGGTACAAATTGTTTAAGAAGGACAGAACTAATAAAAGAGGAGTGGGAGTGGCCCTTTATGTGAAATACGATCTTAATGTGCAGGAAATTCCAGGTGTTAACTCATTCGTTCCTTGTGAAGACATCTGGATTAGATTACTGGGAGATCATGAGAAGGGCCTTAATATAGGAGTATGCTATAGACCTCCAGCTTCAGACAGTAACATAAATAGTACACTCTTTTGTAACATAAAACAAACCTGTGCTGAAGGAGAGACGATAATAATGGGCGATTTAATTACCCCTCTATTAATTGGGAGATAGTGACAGGTCAGGGCAAATGTTAAGAGGAGTTTTTAGATATGGTCAATGACTGCTTTTCGGTACAGTCTGTTACTCAGCCTACGAGAGGGAAATCAATACTGGATCTGGTTTTGTGTAACAATCCTGATAGAATTTGCAGCAGAGAGGTAGGAGAGCCACTAGGGGCAAGTGACCACAGTGCAGTTACTTTTGATATTTTTTGGTAAGTTAAGACAGCCCCCTCTAATTCTAGAATTTATCATTTCAGACGAGCTGACTTTAATAAAATGAGAGAGAATTTAAGTAATATAGATTGGGTAAAACTTCTAGATTGCAGAACTGTGAATGAAAAATTTACTACATTTAAAAGGGTTATAGTAGATGTACAGTGTAAATTCATCACAAATGTAAAGAAAAATAGAATGAAAAAACAGTCTACTCAAAAGAGCTTGGGAAAATTATATATAAACCATTGACAGATATTTTTATGCAATCCATAAACACTGGAGAAATACCAGATGACTAGAAGCAGGGTAGTATAATTCCAATATATATAAGAAGGGGGACCGTACTGACCCAGGGAACTATAGGCCTGTCAGTTTAACTTGCATCACATGTAAAATACTGGAATGTATTATTAGGGAAAAGCTGGAATTATTCTTGAAAAATAATAGTATTTTAAGGGAAAGCCAACATGGTTTTCTCAAAGGGAGGTCATGCCGAACAAACCTCCTGGATGTTTTTGAAGAGGCTACAAAGTGTGTTGACCCTAGCCAGGCTTATGATATTATATATTGGGACTTTCAGAAAGCATTTGACAAGGTACCACATGAGAGGCTCATTGTTAAAATGAATTCAGTAGGAATTGCAGGAGTTGTTTCAGAGTGGGTTCATAATTGGCTGCAAGGGCAAATACAAAGGGTAACAGTAGGTGGGGCCGTATCGTTGCTCGATCGTTGCCCACGTTAACAAACAATTAATCGATTCATCTTTAAAAAAACTATTTAAAAAACAGCTAAATGTAGCATATGACAGAGAATACAAAAAGCACGTTTTTTTCCTCAATCAAAGCTTTACTCAAACTTTTGAGACACGGGCCTATTTTAACAGCATAAAACAATACGAATTATAAAGGAAACATCATTCAGTAGGCCTAACAATGAAAACAATATTCCTTTTGAAATGAAAACAGCTGTCCGGCAACAGAGGCGTGGCAACTTGAAGAGAAAAAAAAGAGCCTATCTCCCAACTCGTCCCCTTACTGGTTTTATTTAAGATAGGCATATCCACGTGTTCAGGGGTGAGCCGTGTGCGCAGCCTGTTTACAGTACGACCAGCCACTGAGAACACCCGTCCCGATGGAACCAATGTCCCGGGGATGCATAAATACTGTCGTGCCAAAACAAATAAACTCAGAGAAGTGCGGAAGTAACGTTGTGCTTAGCGAATTCAAGAGACCACGCGCTATTGTCAGCTGAGGTAACGTTAGGCTATACAAAATATATTTGTTGTTGTAAATTTTCTTTTGTGAAATATTGCTAAATATATTTGATAAAATCAAGGTTTTAACTGTTGTTTCAAAGCAATATTATTACACATTTTACATTTACATTTACATTTTAAGCATTTAGCAGACGCTCTTATCCAGAGCGACTTACAAGATGTGCATTAATACAAGGTGAGAACAATCAAAGTTAGCGTACAAGATCAGTGCAGTAAAACGGCAAAAGACATCATTGCAGGCGTCTGCGTATCATACCTGTATCATTGGGAAAGAAAAGGTTAGTGGGTTTTTTTTTTTTGTTTTTTCTTTTGAACAAGTAAACAGTGGTGACGACAGATTGACTAGATGGACAGTGTTCAGTGGTAGTGGAGTCTGAAGAGGTGGGTTTTGAGTCTCTTGCGGAAGATTGGAAGTGATTCCGCAGTCCTGACCGATTGCGGGAGGTCGTTCCACCAGCGAGGGACCAGGACAGAGAAGAGGCGAGACCGCAAGGAGCGGCTGCCAGGCGCCCGGAGGGATGGGGCAGTCAGTCTGCCAGCGGAGGCGGAGCGGAGGGGTCTGGACGGGGTGTAGGGCGTGATGAGTGACTGGAGGTACGGGGAGCAGTACCTCTGGCCGCTTGAAAAGCCAGCACCAGTGACTTGAATCTGATGCGTGCTGCGATGGGGAGCCAATGCAGAGAGGAGAGTAGAGGGGTGACGTGGGTGAACTTTGGCTGGTTGAACACCAGGCGAGCAGCAGCGTTCTGGACTAGTTGCAGTGGCTTGATGGCACAGGCCGGAAGGCCTGCCAGCAAGGAATTGCAGTAGTCCAGACGTGAGATCACCAGGGCCTGGACCAGGAGTTGAGTGGCCTCTTGGGTGAGGAACGGTCTGATCCTCCGGATGTTGTGGAGGGAGAAACGGCAGGTCCGAGAGATCGCTGCAATATGGCTCGAGAAGCACAGCTGGTTGTCCAGGGTTACCCCAAGACTCCTGGCAGACTGGGACGGAGACACTATGGAGCCTTCCACGGTAATTGACGCATCAATCATCGGGAGTCCTTCGCTGGGAGGAAGAGCAGCTCTGTCTTCCCCAGGTTCAGCTTCAGGTGGTGGGTGGACATCCATGCGGAGATGTCAGCCAGGCATGCAGAGATCCGTGCCGGGATCTGGGTATCAGATGGAGGAAGGAGAGAAACAGTTGAGTGTCATCAGCATAACAGTGATAGGAAAAACCATGAGCAGAAATAACAGAGCCAAGTGACTTGGTGTACAGAGAAAATAGGACAGGGCCTAGCACCGAGCCCTGCGGGACACCGGTAGAGAGGGTGCGGGGAGAGGAGAGGATCCTCTCCAGGCCACCTGGTAGGACCGGTCAGCCAGGTAGGACTCAAACCATGTCAGCACAGATCCAGAGATTCCCATCTCGACGAGAGATGAGAGCAGGATCCGGTGGTCCACGGTGTCGAACGCCGCCGACAGGTCAAGGAGGAGGAGGACGGAGCTAAGGGATCGGGACTTAGCGACGTGAAGAGCCTCAGTGACCGCAAGGAGAGCAGTCTCTGTGGAGTGGCCTGCTCTGAACCCAGATTGGTTGGGATCAAGCAGGTCGTTCTGTAAGACATTGTTTCTCAACCGGGGGTACGCGTACCCCTAGTGGTACGTGGGGGAATTGCAGGGGGTACTTGGAAATGTTTTTTGAAACCTCAAAATAAATATAAATTAATTGTATTTTGCAAAATAAATAAAGAAATAAAGAAATAAAATAAAAAAGAATAATGAATGTTGAAATAATATTCTATATAAGGCCATCAAAATTAAGACAACGTGTTTTTAAAATGAACCAACCGGTCCTCCATATTTGCGCCACAACTGACGTAATGTTAAAATAGCAACAAACTCAAGACGCACTCGCTCGCTGTAGCCTCGCTGTGTAAAAGAGCTAACTTAGCTAGTTTCAACCAGGTTTCAACAATGGATAGATGGCTCAAACGACCTGCTGGTGGGCCTACCAGCACCACCGATAATGATCCGCCTCCAAAGAAAAATAGGGTGGGAAACACGAACGATCCCCCTGGGCAAAATGAGAAGATTTTTTATTATTTATTTTTTATTTATCAAAATATCTTTTGTAATTATTAATGGTGAATCTTAATAAAATGTTTTTAAAAAAATCAAAATATCTGTGTTGGCTGCTTACACGTGAGGTATATGCCTATATATATATGTATATATAGGTATATATAGGCCTATATATGTATAGGCCTATATATATATATTATGGGTAGGGGGTACTTGGGGATTGTTGAAAATATTTTAGTGGTACAGAGCACAAAAAAGGTTGAGAACCACTGCTGTAAGAGATGAGCAGACAGTTGATTATAGACAGCCCGCTCTAACGTTTTGGAGAGGAAAGGGAGGAGAGAGACAGGTCGGTAGTTAGAGATGACAGCAGGATTCAGAGAGGGTTTTTTGAGGAGGGGGACAACCTGAGCGCATTTGAGGGAGGAGGGGACAGAGCCAGAGGAAAGAGAGGAGTTAATGACATTAGAGACAAACGGGAGGATGTCCATAGCAATGGACTGGAAGAGGGGGGAAGGAATGGGATCGAGAGGGCAGGTGGTGGGACGGTGGGAGAGAACAAGTTGAAGGATGTCCGAGTCAGGGAGGGTGAGAAGGAGGACAGAGAGGTGGGAGGTTTAGGTAGCGGGATGGGAGAGGGAGGGGTAGGGGGAAGGAGTTGCGAATGACCTCAACCTTCTCGTGAAAGAAGGATGAGAAGTCATCTGCGGTTATAGAGGAGGGGGGTGGGGGAGGAGGAGGGGTGAGGAGAGAGGAAAATGTAGCATAGAGTTTACGTGGGTTGGAAACAGAGGATTGAATCTTAGAAAGGAAGAATGCAGACTTAGCAGAGGAGAGGTTAGCGGAGAAGGAAGCCAGGAGTGTGTGGAAGTCAGACAGAGCTACAGGGGATTTGGATTTTCTCCATTTCCTTTCTGCCGCACGCAGCTTCAGACGGTTAGCCCGAATGGAATCGGTTAGCCAGGGGGCGGGGGGGGGCGGAGACGAGTGGGTTTAGTGGACAGAGGACAGAGTAAGTCAAAGGAGGAGGAGAGAGAGGAAAGTAGGGTGGATGATGCTACTTCAGCAGGTAGCTGAGAAGGCATCAGCAGGGGAAGGGAAGATAGGACAGTAGCTGACAGGGCAGCGGGTGAGAGAGAGCGGACGTTGCGACGGACAAGGACAGTGGGAGCAGGTGAGGATGGTTTAGGGACAGAGGGGAGGGGAGGGAGAAAGACAGAAAGGAATGGTCAGACACATGTAGAGGCGATACCGTAATGTTGGGTGAGGCGCAGTTCCTGGTGAAGACCAGGTCCAGTTGGTTGCCGGCCTTGTGGGTGGATGGGGATTCAGCCATGGTGAAGTCAAAGGACTGAAGGAGGGGGGAATGCAGAGGCCTGGGAGGTCTCTAGCTGCAGGTTGAAGTCCCGAGGAGTACGACGGGAGTGCCGTCCTCAGGAAGGCACTGAGTAGGGCATCCATCTCGTCTAGAAACTCCCCAGTGGACCTGGAGGGCGATAAAGAACAATGATGTGCAGTTTACATGGAACAGTGACAGTGACAGCATGAAATTCAAAGGAGGAGGGTGAGAAGTGAGGAAGAGGAACAATACCAAATCTCCACAGGGGGGAAATGAGTATACCTGTCCCTCCACCTCTACCTGAGGGTCGTGGAGTGTGGGAGAAGGTGTAGGCGGCAGAGAGAGCAGCAGGGGTGGCCGTGTTTTGCGGAGTGATCCAGGTCTCCGTAAGCGCCAGGAACTGCAGGGAGAGTAGTGAGGCCTGGGCCGAGATGAAATCGGCCTTCCGGACAGCAGACTGGCAGTTCCATAGTCCGCCTGCTACCACCACGTCAACACCGGGAGATCTAGGAGGGTGGATGAGGTTGGACAGATTACGGGTGTGGGTAGAATCTCTCCTTCTAGGCAATCTAGAAGAGGAGACATGGACTGGGATAGGGAGGAAGCATGTAGTATTAGATGCAGAGGAAGTAGAACAGGGAGATACAAAACTATGATACTTACCGTGCGGCGAGCACTCCCTAGCTGGCCCCCCTCGGTGGACTCCTGCAGGTAGACTCCTCCGTCTTTGTCCGCCGAGTCTTGACTCCTGCAGGTAGACTCCTCCGTCTTTGTCCGCCGAGTCTTCGTCCGGGGAGGCTAGGACGGGAGGCTGCCGCGAAAAGCTGCCGCTATCCACAACTATGGCTGTTAATATAGCCGAGTGATGCTAGGCACTAAGTGGCGAGTGCCACCTGACAACAATAGCCACTAATTAACAACTGTTAGCTTTCTAACGCTACTGAGGAACGCTCGCTATAAACACGGGCTGATCAATGGAACCGATTGAAAGCAGCTGAGTCGCAGTCAGCTTTGAAATAAAGATACAACGCGGCAATATAATCTAATAACTGCTGGAGATCGGCGACACAATAGCCAGCTAGTTACAGTAATCAAAGAAGCATTAAGTGCCAATTCTAGCCAATGAAACAGGGTACGAACGCAGAGACTAAAGCAACAAAATCTAACGCCGGATGATAACACTTACTAGCGCGCCACGAGACCGTTCAAGCCGAGATACAAATGCACACTACACTCACGAGAGTTTGTGCTCTGCAGTGCTGTGCTGTTAATTTGATATGCTTGACCAATCAAATTCTTAACGGTGATTAATCGATCACCGATTAATCATTAACATCCCTAGTTTGGACACCCTTTCAGGTGCTGTGCATCCACCCCCAACCTGGGTCAGCCCTTCGTCTTCCAGAGCCAGAAGAAGGAAGAGAGAGAAGGCTGTCCTCTGTGCTCTACTGCAGGCCAGACTAACTGGGCAGTGGAGTCTGAGCATTCGGTGTTTCAGTGTGGAGCATGACAGTACTCAGGATTATGTTATATCTCCTGACTGTAGCTCTTTGGCTTCTTGTGGGGATCGGGGTCCAGGTGCTTGTGTTTGAGGGCAATGCCTCAGCTGACGGAGGGTGGTAAGGGCAAGGAGGTCGCGGTGGTCTGTGTCTGTCTGGTGAGGGCTCGGACCAGCTTGGAGCGGTAGTGGTCGCCGGCCAGGAAGTACAGGATGGGATCGATGCAGCTGTTGATGCTGGCCAACGGCCGCGTGATCTTGTAGGCGAAGTTAACGACGTTGAGCACGGCACAGTCGGCATCCAGCACTCGGTACGTGTAGTACAGCGTGCGCGTTACGTGGAAGGGCACGAAGCACACGGCGAACACCACCAGCACCACCACGATCAGCGTCACGGACTTGCTGCGTGACGGCAGCCTCTGCTGGCCGGGGGACAGGCCGCAACTACGGCGGCACAGTGCCCGCACCATCAGGTAGTAGCACACCACGATGATCAGGAAGGGGACACCAAAGAGCAGTGCCATGATGGCCGAGCTGTAGTTCACGTACCCCTCGAAGCCCTCGGGCCTGGTCGTGTCATGGCACAGCGTGTCCCCATCCCTCTGGCTAGTGGTGACGAACACGAGGTTAGGTACCAGGCAAGCAGTGACGGTCACCCACACCAGGCCGCACATGACCTGGGCGTTGTGCGGCTTCACTGCGGCAAGGGACCCGATGGGGTGGCAGATGCCGAGGTAGCGGTGCACGCTGATGCAGGTGAGGAAGAGGATGCTGGAGTACAGGTTGGCGTAGAACAGGAAGCGCACCCCCTTGCAGAGGGCCACCCCGAAGGGCCAGTGGCTGCGATTGCCATAGTAGTAGACGAGGGTGGGCAGGGAGAGCACGTAGAGGGTGTCAGACACGGCCAGGTGGAACATGAACACTGTGCTGGTTTTCCAGGGCCGCATCCTGAACACAAACATCCAGAGGGCCGCCGAGTTGAGGACAAGCCCCAGAACGCACACCAAGCTGTAGGATACGGGCAGAAGAATATACTTGAACTCCTCGTCAAAGCGGCAGCTTTCATTTGCCTCCCTGGCCGCCCCTGATGGTTGGTGGGTGGTGAAGAGCGCCGCCACATCCGTCCGATTGTTTATGTAGAACAACATTCTCTATCTCCGAGCGGGAGCCTCTGGAGGTGACATTCATGAACGGTCTGAAAAGGAAAGTGTAAGTTAAATGGCGCTCGAGCGTCTAAATACGCAACTCTAAATACGCAATGAACTATATACGTGTCGTTTACTGTAATGAAAAGCCTCCCTGGTGTACAGCTGCAAAACCACCACTGTGCAAAATGGCCCCTGTGATAGAAGTGTTCTGCAGCTTTAATGGCACACACAGTAAAAAAAACAACTTAGTGACAGCCATAAAATGCGGTATCTATACGAGACTAACTATGACATACTATTCTGGCCACCCTGTTACATATGTAATGTGACTACATTGGTTGCATGTAGTAATGGTCTCGTCACATTTGAGTCCTTTGACAGATAGCCGAGGGAATGCGGCACTGCTCAGAGATACGGTTACCTCTCAGTGCTCTGCTCCAAGACATGGTTAGACTCAGAAACAGTGAGTTTGTTCATTGGGAAACAAAAGTGGTAGCCTACACACATTTTACCCGCTTGCTTGCTCATTGTGGCCAGAGTAAGAAAGACAGCTGCCTGAAACATAATGGGCCATAACAATATACAGTAAAGGCAATGACTGAGATTGGGGGAAGATGTGCGAAAAGTAATCAACACCTATTAAAGTTATGAGGCTGATGATGATGTTAGCTATTCTGTCTACTTCGTCCTATCATAATGTTATTACATAGTTTCTAACAATAATGTTATTCTAACAAGAGAATGTTATAGCAATCATCATCAATAACCATGGTTATTATCGTCATCATTATATCTACACTTTGGACGCAGATGTCTATCACCACAATAGAGCCAGTTGTTCAAAGTAAAAGGTCAAGTGCGAACTGCAAATACTACTCCTAATTAGACACACCAGCGCGTACATGCACGTATACAAAAAACTAGAAGCCAACTTCCACTTTCTTTTCATGAAAATGACATAAAAAAAGAAGAAGAAAACAACCTTATGAGTATTAATGGACTTACCTTGTTATCAGACTTGAACAAATAAACGCGAATAAGCGGATACGATGCGAGGAATACTGCGGTCACACACGCCGCGAGGATGGCCGGCATTCGGGTACGAAAAGAGTTGTGACTGGCTGGGCCGCCTGTCTGCCACGGAGATGGCCCCTCCCTTCCCGAAACGCCCTCCTAAAATTCCAAACTTTTCAATTATTGTTCACGTTTCATCATCGATTTAATTATGATATAAACCAGGGGTGCCCAAGTTCAGTCCTGGAGATCTACCGGGTGTGCAGGCTTTTGTTCCTGCCCAGCACCTGAATCAAATATTCATTATCTTGATGAGCAGTTGATTAGTGGAATCAGGTGTGTTATTGAAGGGATTCATGAAATCAGCTGCGTTAGTGAAAGGCTGGAACAAAAGCCAGCACACCCAGTAGATCTCCAGGACCGAACTTGGGCACCCCTGATATAAACTGTTAATACGCCACTGGTTGTAAACGCGAAAAAAGCACATAACTTTACATTTAGAAAAACAAAGACGTTTTTTAAACGCTGTCAGTGGAACATTTACATTCATAACCGTGATAAATATTCAATTATTGAAGTTTTAGATTAGTAAAATATTGTCTGACTTAACGTTTAAGCTGAAATGCCTAGACCTTACAAACAACAAACCCCAATCAATTCATTCCATGATCAGCAACAGCCCAAATTACCTCAAAGGAGGAAAAAACGAATTATGGTGACGACCACCCTCAATAGCCAGTGGTACTCTATCCAACGGCCAGAGGTCTACTCTTAGTGTATATATGGCCGTTTTTAAGTATGCCCCCATTTAAAACATGAAAATGATGTGCAAAAATTAAAACCGAAAACTAGTCGTATATTGTTAGCTAGGTTACGAGCACCACCTTCTGGCGCATCTGTGCTGCTTCTTCTGTTATGATGTAGATGCTGGCCTGGACCCAAATGTAGACTCAAGAACAGAATTTGAATTGCACTCCACACAGGAGGCGTTTAATGGCTGAGTGCAACAAAAGGGTGACTGGAGAAAACAGACAGGAAGCTGGCAAAACAGAACAGACTGGACGGGCTACAAAAAAACTAATAAACAAACAACAAAATACAACTGGCAAAATTTAAACTGGAAGGTCGTCAGCCCGATCGGAGGCGGCATTTGGCTGTCCGCCTCCGGGGGAGGGGGGAGGGAGAGCCGGCACGAGTCCGCCGAGGAGAAGGTTAATGGAGTCCGTGGAAGATCTCCGTCTCGAAAGAAGGCGGGGAAATAGGTCCAGGAATACGAATCTCGTTCCCGGAGGACGGGCGGCGGACTCGTGAGGGTGGGGAATTGAAAATAAAATAGAGGGTATAATTGGCTACTAAATTGGGAGAAAAACGGGGGAAAAATCAGAAATACATTTATAAAAAATAAAAATAAATTTAAACTGGAAAAACAGATAAACAGAGTGAACCAAACTAGGGCAGTACAAGATACACGAGTACGGTTTGGCACTGGAGTGTGTGAGTGCTGAACTTAAATAGGAAAGGGTGAAATTGATTCTGGCATGCGGAATGTGCAGGGGAGTGGGTGTGATAGGCTGAATCTAACGAGGGGAAAAAAGGAACTGAGTGCGGAATGCGGGGAAGCCACGCCCAGCCTAAAACAAAAGACACAGGGTAAAAGCAAAAACAAGACATGACACGCAAGGAACGGAATGGCAAAAAACACAAGGAAGGTGGACAGAACGGGGCAGCGATGTTACATCTTCCTTTGAAAACAATTCGTGGGATTGCACGGGACACGGTTGCACCCACGGCGGGCGGACCCAGTTCGGGCGGCCGAACGGTCACTTCCCCTGAGCAACTCGGCGGAACTCCCCAATACCACTGCAGGTGGTGGGAGCACACTCCGTCGTGGCTCAAAGTAAGCCGCTACCACAGGAGACGTACACGACCCAGTTCCACTTCATATCAGAAGCAGCGGAGTGGAGCAAAGCGGAGAAAGACCTAAGGCTGGCGGCGGCCCTGGAGGGAAAAGCTTTCAAAGCACTCTTGGACCTGGGTCCCAACACAGGGCAGCAGTGACCCGCTCCAACACCTCCTGCTACTACTGTGGGAAGCAAGGCCACTTCACCAGACACTGCCACAAGAGAAAGCAGGCGCCCAACAGTGACAAGAGTAGGCCGCCTAGGAAGCAGTGGTCATAGCCTGTTCGTGGAGTGCTACATCAAGGGGGAGCTGGTCAACACATTCGTCAACACTGGCTCCACCATTAGCCTGGTGCGACACGACCTGTTCCTTGAGGTCACAAACTGGTCCCACACCACCACCAGGCTGGAAACGGTGACTGGGCAAACAGCAGACATGCTGGACTGTAAAAAGCTGTTTTTACAGCTGGGCGAGAAAACCGTCTCGCATAACTCTTTCTGGGCCCATATGGCCGAACCCTGCATCCTGGGTCTCAATGCTTTCACTGCTGCGGGAGCCGTAATTGATACATACGTACATCAAATCCTGGTCAACACGCGACCACTACGACAGTCAGCGAAAAGACACAGCCAGGAAAAGGTGAGGTGAGCACACTGCCTGCTAAAGACAAGACAAAGACTGCACCCACACAACCGTTGTCCAGCATCGCCTCAAAACCGGAGCTACCTCCGCTCCCCCGCCGCCCTGTCGCCGGGTCCTGACCACAGACGGCATCAGAGCCCGCCACGGGGCTATACATGCCCCACAACGATTCGCAGCCCGCTGCCTCGACTCCACTCCCCAGCAGCTCACCATCAGTGGCATGGACCCCGGTTCGCTGCCGCCGCCCTGCCACTGGGTCCTGACCACCGACATCGCCGGTGCCTGCAGCCGGCCAGACATCACGTCGGTGGGGGGGAGAAGTCGGAGACCACCAGCATGGTTCGGTGACTTTGTCCCAGTGGACCAGGTTAGATGCAGCAAGGATGCTGCTATTTTTTTAAAACGGGGGGTAGTGTAATGGGGGGCTAGCCTAGCCACAGAAATACTAGCTGCCCTCCATTGTACTTCCCATGTGCTACACACTTTATTGTAATAAAGAAGTAGTACTGAAATGGAAAAGTAAAGTCTCTCGACTCTTGATTCCATGGTGTCCATGGCTACAGTAGCTACAAATAATCTGTACATTGGCTGAGCTGCTGACTGACATGGCTGATATCCATTAGCCTATATATTGTAGCAGTGAATCAAGAGTTTGCTTTTCCATTTACAGTGTAAGTAAGTAAGTAAGTAAAATTTTATTTATATAGCACCTTTCATACAAAAAATGCAGCTCAAAGTGCTTGTTACGTTCCACGTGTATGTGTGTTTTTGTCTTCTCTGTTTCCGTGTTCTGCAGGAGTGCCATCCGCCATTCCATTCGCCTTCCCCACTGTCAATCATTTGTGTGTCCTGGTCCCGCCTCCACCAATCACCTGCCCTTCTATAAAAAACCCATGACTGCTCCTGCAAGATCCTTTTGTCCCCTTTGTCTGTTTGTTTGCTGAACGTGGAGAGACTGAGAGAGTGTGTAAACCAGTGAAAGTTTGAAAGTGAAAGTGTATGGTTGTTAAGTTTGTTTGTTCCCACTTAGGCCTTGGGATAGGTAAGAGGGAGGCCTCCATACATTTTCATCGGTAGGTAATCCTGTGTATAGAGACATTAGGAAAGGGGTGGCTGCCATCTGTGTACCTTTGTTTACGGGTAGCTAGTGTAGATTAGATAGGTAGACTTTTATTTCGTATAAAAGTTTAGATAGTCAGCCTATCTTAGTTTTTGTTTGTAGCTAGCCCTGTTCTGTTTTATTAAGTTCATTTCTTTGGCAACACCCGTGTCCCTTGGTCTTTGTGTTTGTATTTGACCTTTGTAAATAGCCTCACTATTGTCACTAAATATATGTATATAAACACCGACTGCACCTTCCCCTCTTGCCTTGTCTTTATTATTTACCCTCATTTTTCGTTCATGACCCGATCCAATTATACTCTTATGTTACGGTCTCCCCAGTACCCCTAAAACCCGTCGGGGTCGTAACAGTGCTTTACAACAGGGAATTACATAAAACATAAAATGAGTAGATAAAACAAGTCCTTCACACGCCTACTCACTCCGTCACATCACATCACATCACTTGCTCAAACCCTCAAACAAGCAATCCTTCTGTATAGCTTATAGAGAGGAAATTACGGTGGCTCCCCTGGACGACAGGCTGCGGCCACACTCACTAATAAAACAATAAAATAGCAGCAAGTGCAGCAGCAAGCAGGTACAAATGAAATATATAAAAATAGCAGCAAGTGCAGCAGCAAGCAGGTACAAATGAGAAAAGCATAAAATGATAAAATGATAAAACATGATAAAACATAAATAATAAAACAGTAAGTGAACAATAAAAATAGGACATTCCAAATTCAGGCCTAGCGAGTCTTAGTACCTAGGTTACAGAGACATCCTCAGTTAAAGGCTAAAGTGAAGAAATATGTTTTTAGCTTTCTTTTAAAAATGTTTAGCGAGCTGGCTTCCCTGATATCTATAGGTATTGCATTCCATAGCTTTGGAGCATAGTTTACAAAAGCTGTACTCCCGATCTGCTTCTGACTGTTACTGGGTGCCTCTAATAAACCAGCAGTAGATGATCGTAGCGTTCTTGAAGGCACATAGTTGACAAGGGAGTTAGCTATGTATTCTGGTCCTCGCCCATTAAGGGCTTTATATATAAGGAGAAGGACCTTAAAGTCAATTCTAAATGTTACTGGTAGCCAGTGCAGGGCAGCCAGGACTGGAGTAATGTGTTCTCTCCTCTTGGTTCTGGTTAATAGCCGAGCTGCAGAGTTTTGGATGAGCTGAAGCCTCACAGTAGTTATTCTAGGAAGACCAGTGAAAAGTGCATTACAGTAGTCAAGCCGGCTTGAGACAAAGGCATGAATCAGCCTTTCAGCATCCCTTTGATTCACAAATGGTCGTACTTTTGCTATATTTCTGAGGTGGAAGAATGATGTTTTCGTCACCTTGCTAATGTGGGACTTAAAGCCCAAATCTGAATCTAGAATGACACCTAAACTTGTAACCTCAACCTAACCTTGTAACCTTAATCCAGGATGTCAGTTTCCCCAGGTTTTTAAACAGCATTTCCCTTTTTGCTTTAGGGCCGATCAGTAGGATTTCGGTTTTGTTTTCGTTTAGCTTTAAGAAGTTATTGCTCATCCACTTATTTATTGCTAGGAGACAGTTTGTAATGGAGTGTATAGCTGCAGTGTCGTTTGGTTCTGCAGAGATGTACAGTTGCGTGTCATCTGCATAACTATGGAAGCATACATGTGGTCTCTAATGATGTCTCCGAGTGGCAACATATATAGTGAGAAGAGTAGTGGACCAAGGCAGCTTCCTTGTGCAACTCCAAAGTCGCTGTCATGTTTC
Organism: Aldrovandia affinis; assembly: GCA_029706075.1. Lineage (NCBI taxonomy): Eukaryota > Metazoa > Chordata > Actinopteri > Notacanthiformes > Halosauridae > Aldrovandia > Aldrovandia affinis. The sequence goes on from JAINUG010000167.1 coordinate 948,846, forward strand.
TCGGACACATGATCTCCAAGCTTAACGTAAAACTTTCTCCCTTTAATGTATGTTCTGAACCAGTTTAGCACACGGTCAGAAAGACCAACCAGCCTTTCAAGACGATTGATTAGGATATCATGGTCGATTGTATCGAACGCTGCGCTCAGGTCTAATAGGACAAGAATTGAGACCTTATTTGCATCAGAGTTTAGCCTGAGGTCGCTAACTATTTTAGTAAGCGCAGTTTCGGTGCTGTGATTTGTTCTAAAGCCTGATTGCAATTCCTCCATGATGTTGTTTTCTTTAAGAAAGGAGTTTATTTGTACTGAGACTATCTTTTTGAGTATCTTACTAATAAATGGAAGGTTGGATATCGGCCTGTAATTTTTCAGCTCATTTGCATCTAGGTTGGCTTTCTTTAATAGCAGTTTTACGACAGCTGTTTTGAAGGCATCTGGAAAGATGCCTGTTTGAAGCGACATATTTATGATCTTCAGGACATGATTTGAAACACTATCGAACACCCGCTTAAGGAATGCCGTTGGTATAGGATCAAGGCAGGAAGTGGCGGAATTACACTCAGAGACAGTCTTACAAAGGTCTGGTAATGTAATACAGGTGAATTCCCTCATAGTTACCTCAGTTCTATAGGGTTTGCTGATCTCGTCTAAGTTTACATCAGGGACGATACTCGCTCTAATCATAGTTATCTTATCATCAAAGAAAACTGCGAGCTCTTCACATTTCGTGGCTGACAGCTGTGGTGGGGGCGTGTTAATCAGCCGGTCGATAGTGGTGAATAGCACTCTTGAGTTACCCATATTTTCTGAAATGATTTTAGAAAAGTAATCCTTTCTCCCAAGTCGTATTGCTTTATTGTAAGCAGTCATGGCATCTTTGTATATTTTACAGTGAACTGTGAGCTTAGATTTCCTCCATTGTCGCTCAGCTGTCCTACATCTTCTCTTGTTGTCTTTAACATTGGTGCTATTCAGCCATGGAGAGATTCTATCAGTTGTCAGCTTTTTGACCTTTAGGGGGGCAACAGTATCTAACGCTGTTGACAGGGCACTGTGGAAGTTTTGGACCATCTGATCTAGAGAGCATTCATAGCGTGGCTCAAATGTTCGTATAATGTTAGAGAACTGTGCTTCAGCACTGGCATCTAAAAGCCTCTTGTGAACTAGGAATTCGCTTCTGGTCCTTGTTAAGACTAGCCTTGTATCATAAAACACACAATAATGGTCAGAAATAAGCATTTCATGTACTGACACATTCTCAATGTTTAGCCCCGTTGTTATTACCAAGTCCAGAGTGTTACCATGTTGGTGGGTGGCTTCGTGGACATGTTGTGTCAGTCCAAAGCTGTCCAGTAGGTTCAAGAGCTCAGAACCCTTGGCGTCATCCCCTTTGTTAATATGAATGTTCAGATCTCCATTTAGGATTAATCTATCATACCTAGTGATGCAGATTGAGATCAGTTCTGAAAATTCCTGTATGAATAGAGATGAGTACTTTGGTGGCCGATACAATGTCACACTGAGTACTGACAGTTCTGTTTTGAGTTCAATAGCAAGATATTCAAAAGATGGAAATTTTCCAAAGTCGATATCATTGCAAACAAACTGCGAGGAGATGATAGCTGCAATCCCTCCTCCTCCCTTTCCATTCTGTCTAGTTGATTGATAGAATTTGTAATTTGGGGGACAGGTCTCTATCAGTGTTGCTACACCGGTAACGTTGTCTAGCCATGTCTCTACTAAAAACATACAATGTAGGTTATTTTTAGCTATTAGCTCATTAATCAAAAATGATTTTCTTTTCAAAGCTCTAATGTTAAACAGTGCTAGTTTCAAATGTAGGGTTTCTACGGGGCAGAAGACTGTCTGTGGCTGAACACTGGCACTGATTAGGTTTGATTTACATACAGAACGTGCTGAGAAATAATAGTTTGGTCTAGTAGTGATCAAGGCCGGAATGACACTCAGGGCATCTCCAGCTTCATGGCCAGGCTGCTGTTGAGTCGTGTTTGTCTTTGAGAGGGCGGGGGAAAGGGGGGAGGGCGACGGCCCCGTTGCTGGGGTTTTGAAGGTGGGGGCTGGGGGGGGTTGGGTGTGGGGGTGGCAGGTAGTGCTGGAGGGAGGGACTGAGGGTTGGATATAGAGGAGGGAGGTAATGTGGGGGGGTGGGGACGGGGGGGTATTGGGGACTGAGGGTTGGATGTAGGGGAGGGAGGTAATATGGGGGGGTGGGGTCGAGGGGGTAGGGACTGATGGTTGGATAGAGGGGAGGGAGGTAATGGGGGGGGTGGGGTCGAGGGGGTATTGGGGACTGAGGGTTGGATGTAGGGGAGGGAGGTAATGTGGGGGGGTGGGGTCGAGGGGGTATTGGGGACTGAGGGTTGGATGTAGGGGAAGGAGGTAATGTGGGGGGTGGGGTTGAGGGGGTATTGGAGACTGAGGGTTGGATGTAGGGAGGGGAGGTAATGTGGGGGGGTGGGGTCGAGGGGGTATTGGGGACTGAGGGTTGGATGTAGGGGAGTGTGGGAATTTATTAGTATGTTTCTATTCTGACCTGACTGTGAATTAATGTGCAGAGCTCATGAAACTATGACCCATTGTATTCAAAGAAAGTGGCAACGAGCTCGGGGCCCTGTTTGTGATAAGGCTGAATTCTTGAACCAGTTCTCACAAGGTGAAGATAAGACCAAAGACACTGCTCATTGTCTTCATAGACAGATGATGTAGGTTGTTGCTGATTGGACAGTCTGAACCGATAGGAAGTCACGCTGACGTAAGTGGCTTGCCGATTGGAGGACCTGGGAAAACGTCCAGCCAATCAGCAACGGACTCGAGGGGATTAAGAAGGAAGTTTGAAGACAGCCTGGGAGAAGCGCTTCCCGGGAGACGGCTGGACAAATCAATTGAGAGATTTGTGTGGCTTTCTTTTGATTCCTGTTACTTTCTACTTGTCTCTAATAAATTCTGAGTTAAGAATTATTTGGTCTTAGTATTTTGCCTCCTCACCGACACCTCCTTTGATACACGCTAACAGGAGAGAGGTACTGTGGGGGAGTGGGGTCGAGGGGGTAGCAGGTGGGGGCTGGCCAGGACAGTGTGGATGGCTAGGCCAGGATAGGGGTGGGATCTGGGTAGGGGGCTAGCTAGACCCATAATGGGTAGGGGGCTAGCTAGACCTATAAGGCCGGCAGAGACTCGTGCATTCATCTCATCTGAGAATCGCAGAAGTGGGGATGATGAGAGCACGGAGGAGGAAGATGAGGTTGGGGAGGGGGAGAGGGGAGGATGAGGGAATGTGAGGGGGCTAGAGTAGGGGCTAAATGCCTCTACTGAAAGTGGGAGGGGGGTAGTTGGAGTGTCTGCTGGAATAGTAAAGGCGGAGTCCGATGGCGGGATGGGCGAGGCCTCCTTCGTGGGACCAGCAGAGGCGGCGTCCGGTGGTAGAGTGGGAGGGGTCTCATCCGCGTCGGTGGTTGTTTGCCTAGCTTTGTCAAGGCCTTCGCTCTGTGTTGCTGAGCTGGCGCTCAATTTCGGGGAGGGGGAGGCTGTCTTTGGCCTGTCTTCGTTCTGTGCATCCTTGCGCTTATCTCCAGCCGTCCTTGTGTTGTTCTTGTGTTTAACAACAGTTGGATGGTTAACGGCGTAAAGTAGGTTGGAGGTGAACAGTGCCTTTCCGGCTCTGTTAAGCATTCCATTTCTACTGAAGAGATCTTTGCACTCCCAGAACAGATTACAATTGTCTAAAAAGTTCACTTCATGCAGGAAGCACACAGTTGACAGCCACGTACTAATCCCAAGTAGTCTGGTGAATTTGTTGACTCTCCATCCATTTGGAGGCAGAGGACCGCTGATGTATGCCTCAGCATCCAGGGAGCTGAGCATCTCTAGTAGTTTGACAAAGTCACGTTTCAGTAATTCTGACTGCTGTTTGATTATGTCATTGGCTCCAACGTGCAGAATAATCTTATTCACAGTTTGGTGGTCAGATAGAATCTCTGGGATTTTTTCTGTTATGTCACAGACCATCTCATCAGGGAAACAGTATATTTTGGTGTTCTTCTTACTGCCAATATACTTTACAGCAGAGTCACCAATGATTAACGTTGTTATTGGCTTTGTCGTGTCATTACCTTGTTGCTGTTGAGGCCTTACTTGTGGAGGCTTTGTAGCTTGTCGTATCGTATTTCTTGGGTGTCCTCCCCTCTCCTCTGAGCGGTGTCGAGGGGAAACATACGGTGATCGTGTTTTGGTAGAAGCTAGCGAGGGCCAACCGGTCGCAGAGCTAATCTCAGGGCGTTGAGAGGCACTCTCTGTACCTTCGGGAATCGAAATCATAAGCATGGGCTTTCCCTGACGAGCAGCACTGATAGCTTGTTTCCCCGGTACATTGTTGCTTGCCACGGCTGTCTTAGAGAACGGGGTTGATTTGATAGTAGTGCCCGGTGCTGTCGTTAGCACGTTAGCTGTGCCATTTGCAGAGTCCTTCGGGATAGCAGTGTCCGTGCTTACCGTTAGCTTAGCGGTACTCACGTTAGCCGTTCTGTTTACAGAGTCCTTCAGATGGAATATTGTTGTTTCAAGTGCTGTAATCTTCCGTAGGTGTCCATAGCTGCCTTTGCAAGGCGACATGTCCGTGTCGAGGGGATATTCGGATTGAATCTGTATGTAGAGACAATCTTCACAAGGGGGAAGAGACGACCGGCTAACCTAGCCACCAGGCTAAAAACAAACCTAGCTAGGCTAGCAGCAGCCGAGCCAGTCAATAGTAAGAAGCGGTAGTAGTGCTGCTAGTAGGCTAGCAGGCCGCACTAGTAGGAGAAGATAGCAACTTAGAAAGTAACGAGTTGCGATCTATACTTGCTTTGACCGAAACAAGAATGTTAAACGTTTTACGTTTTACTCACTGTCCGGAGCATCCCAAGCTTTGTTGTAAAATGACGTTGTAAAATAGTCCGAAAGTAGGTTTTAAAAATGAAAAATAACACAACTAGGAGCCCAAATAAACATTTAGTTTTTATTTAAAACATCAAGCGAGCAGCGTAAACTAATTAAACGAGTGCAGCAAGCTTGTGAGACGAGAGACGAGAGACAGTGAGGAGAGAAGAAAAATGCGACCGCCTCCGTGGAAAAGTAAAGAGAAAAGTGCTATTTCTTTATTAGAATAAAGTGTACAGCACAGGGGAAGCACAATTAATGCATCAGAAACACACGGGGGTCATTCTCAATGCATACACACTGACGGAGATAACGTCACATAAACTCAAACAACCATCATTCGTATGAGGGGAAAAGGGCTTTCACTCAAACAACATCTTAGTTTCCATATTTGAACATTTACAAACATAACTAGCTAAACAATCCAGATCTAGCTGGCCACAAGGGCCCCTGGGACATGTGAGCATGCCTCAATTACAGGCAGGCTCACCTGAGGTTAATGAGCAATCAACTCAGCTGTGAACCATTGCCTTCATTAGGCCATTATAAAAGCACAGCCTGCAATGCCTGATGAGAGAGGTTTTGGGGCATGGAGGCAGAAGTGCTGGTTTTTTTGTTGCTGTTTCCCTCTATTGAATCGGTTTTGAGTTGAATGCTTTATCTTTGTGTTTTGTTTTAATTGTTTGAAAAAGGGTAATAAATTGGCCGTTGGCTTATTGAACCGTCGTTTTTTTTGCTGGTCTTTCATCCACTCACCACCTGGCATGGTGGCCACCCCTGCTACCTTGCGACATATGGTGAAGAATGTGGGCAATTTAATTGTTCCTGGTGGTTGAGTAGATGACGATTTTCCGTTATTTAATTACTTTAAAAAATAATAATAATGTAAAAAAAGAATTTGGGACAGGTTTTTTTTTCCTTGCTTCTTTTTCTCCCCCCCCTTAAAAAAAATAAAAAAAATAAAATAAATGCCGAAAAGAAAGTGCCGCAAGGTGAAGAGGCAGACCAAGCCCAGAGCCTGGGAATGGCCCCAGGAGGGCCAGGCCATTTCCTGGGAGGACCTGGAGGCCTGCTCGGAAGAGTGGATGGCAGACCTTCTTGATCTGGCGGCGGGCTTTGCCCGGGCAGAAGAGCCTATGGGTGGGTAGGAGGTTCCCTTCTCTGGCCCCAGCACTGCCTGTGCTTTGCCGTTCCAGTGGACATTCCATTGGAGGAATCCAGAGGCAGGGGCCCATGGGAACAGCTGAGGAGAATTTTTCTCTGGTGTGAGTGGTGTGGGGAGCCAGACCATCACTGGTCTGTGTGCCCAGTGCAGGATACCCACTGGTGCGGAAGTTGCAAAAGGGACGGTCATCATTCGCCCCACTGTTCCACAACCAGTCCAGGCTCCCCAGACAACTACGACTCTCCAGGCTGCCCTTGAGAGCCTGCTGGAGGTCCTCTCCTTGCCTGCCATTGCCAGCCTCCCTGTGGGCCCCTCGCCCCCTGCCGTCGCTGGCCTCCCTGAGGGCCCGTCGTGCTCTGCCGTCACTGGCCTTGCTGAGGGCCCGTCAACGCCTGCCGTCGCTGGCCTCCCTGAGGGCCCCTTGCTGCTGGTTCCTGCTGGCCTCCCTGGGGGCCCCTCACCGCTGGCTTCTGCCCGCCTCCCTGAGGGCCCATCGTGCCCTGCTGTCACCGTCCTCCTGAGGGTCCCTCCCTGCCTGCTGCTGTGGGTCCCTCGCTGCCTGCTCCTGCCGGCCTCCCTGGGGGCCACTCGCCGCTGGCTCCTGCTGGCCTCCCTGAGGGCCCATCTGCTGTGGCCGGCCTCGCTGAGTTTCAAGTACCAGAGAGGCCGCTATCATAAACGTGAGAAGCACAGAGCAAACACCAGTAACAATTTGCTGTTTTGGATAGTACATTTTTCTAATGGGCGGCACGGTGGTGCAGTGGATAGCGCTGTCACCTCACAGCAAGAAGGTCTCGGGTTCGAATCCAGGCCGGGGGCCTTTCTGTGCGGAGTTTGCATGTTCTCCCCGTGTCCGCGTGGGTTTCCTCCGGGTACTCCGGTTTCCTCCCACAGTCCAAAGACATGCACGTTAGGCTAATTGGAGAGTCTAAATTGCCCGTAGGTATGAGTGTGTGAGTGAATGGTGTGTGTGCCCTGCGATGGATTGGCGACCTGTCCAGGGTGTATTCCTGCCTCTCGCCCGGAACGCATGCTGGGATAGGCTCCAGCACCCCCCCGCGACCCTGACCAGGAATAAGCAGCTTAGATAATGGATGGATGGATGGATTTTTCTAATGAGTTTCACCAAGCACTTCCTGTACATATTCAGGGCATATATCAGAGCGTACTCAAAACAGATGTATACATCTTTGCAGCATTGGTTTGACATATTAAATGACATTGAAACAACATGTGCATAGTTCATTGCTCATTTATGTATGGTCTAACCTCACTCAAATGCAGACATAGAGCAGTAGTGTAGTATAGTGGTTAAGGAACTGGGCTTCTAACTTAAAGGTTGCAGGTTCAAATTCCAGGTGGGGCACTGCTGTTGTACCCTTGTGCAAGCTACTTAACCTGACTTGCTTCAGTAAAATATATGACAAGGATAAACAGTTTTCTTATTTAGGCATACAGTTCAATGTGTCACCCAGGCAATTAAGTGCACTATCATTCATTCAACTTGATATGCCTGTGCAAATAAATCTTATGATCTAGTTATATAAAATAATTAATCACATATGCAGTGTGCTATGCTTACGGGTTGAGCAGCACAGATTTGTTTTTTGTTCTAATCTCAGACAATCCTGTGTTACTTAAAACAGTGAAACAGAACTTGAACTGAGTTTTTTGTTGCCCTTTGAACAGACATATAAGGCCTTCACACCCAATTTAACTTGCAAACCTACACTACCGGTCAAAAGTTTTAGAACACCCCCATTTTCCAGTTTTTACTGAAATGTAAGCAGATCAAGTCCAGTGAATAACCTGAAATGTTACAAAGGTAAGCGGTAAACTGCCAGAGGTTAAAAAAAAAGTTTAGGTTACCAAAAACTGAAAAATAATGTACATTTCAGAGTTATAAAAAAGGCCCTTTTCAGGGAACAAGTAATGGGTTAACGTGGGTTAACAGTCACTCTGTGCAAATCGCTGACTCTGGATCCAGCAAAAGAGCCCCAGATCATCACGCTTCCTCCTCCATGTTTGACAGTTGGTGTCACATACTGAGGAACCATCCTTTCGCCTACTTGACGGCCTACAAAAACCTTTCAAAATTTCAAGATTTCAAATTTTTATTAATCGGTCCATAAGACCTTCTTCCAGTCTTCAGTAGTCCACTGGCGGCGCTTCATGGCCCAGGCAAGCCTCTTTTTCTTATTTTGCCATCTTAGCAATAGCTTTCTTACTGCCACTCGATCTGTCAAACCTGCAGCTCGAAGTCTTCTCTTCACAGTTGAAACTGAGACTTCCTTACTTCGACCAGTGTTAAGCTGTGCTTGAAGCTGCTGTCCTGTGAACCGCCTATCACGCAAGCTGTTGACTCTCAGAAACTTGTCTTCTGATTTTGTTGTGGCTTTGAGTCTGCCAGACCTATTCCTGTCAGTTTCCAAGTGCTTTTTGATGGTGTAGGAAACTACTCACTGCCAAAAAATTGACATTATTTTTCAGTTTTTTTTTAACCTCTGGCAGTTTACCGCTTACCTTTGTACCATTTCAGGTTATTCACTGGACTTGAACTGCTTAAATTTCAGTAAAAAATAGAAAATTGGGGTGTTCTAAAAATTTTGACCGGTAGTGTATATCCTGTAATTCATATGAAACTTCTGTAAAACCACCTTCTGGATAATAAAGTGCCTAGTACTCCCTTGCAGAATACAGTCTTGAAGTGGTCTTGAAAATGTGTTATAAATATGGACATGGGTATGATGTAAATTACCGATGTGAGGGGAGTACAATATTTCAAAAAGCTGATTATTCTGGTTTGGTGCTCCACTACCAAATGATAAGCTGGAAAAGGAAATTCATACTAAGGGAGCTCATTTTCAAAGAGAGCATCTACAGAGGGAACATTTAAAGAAAATCCAAATAAAAGGAAACATTAAAGAAGGCATTATAGGAGCAGGGTGAAAAGTAGCTAGGCCACACTTGTAACATACAGAGGCCCGTCAATACCAGTGGGCAAGAATAAGCATGGACTACATTTCCCACATCTCCCTTTCCTCCAGGTCTGATGCCAGGGTTGGACAGGTTCTCTAGTAGGACCTTTCTCATAGTAAACAGGTACATGTCTGGTCTGCCTTAATCTTGTTCACAATCAATAACAGGTCTAATGGTCTAGATGTGACACTCATTCACCAGCTTATATATCACTGGTAACACTAGTTCCTACACAGCATACTTATTAATCAGGGTCCCCAGCTGGGTTTTTGATAATGCTAGGAAATTATTCTGGTTTACACATGACACTAAAGAAAATGATTGCAGGGGGAAGAAATGTACTTCAACCCAATGGACTCTTCATATAATGCTGTGGTTGAAATAAAATCTACGCGATATCAATTATCGATATCACCAGTCGACCACGTCATCATCTCGGTGGAATCAGGTGGAGATTGCAGGTGCATGCTGGGAGGATGCGTTTCCTGTAATGTACCCATGCCCACCATGCATGTTTTCTTTGTGATTGACAGCACCACTCGTGAGTGCACGAGGCATGTGTGCATCCTGTCACTGCATTCACTGCACGCAATCACATGGCATTGGCCATTACCAGGGAAAGTTTCTGATTCCCCCTATTCATGCCATGAGTCACATGCGACATGCATTTTTGGGGAGGACGATCACCATACGGTGTCATACCATGAAAGCCCATTGTCTCGCACATATAGACATAGAGTTGTTGCTCTGGGTCAGGGCTCTTCAACCCTGACCCAGGGTAACAACTACATCGTACTAACAACTACATCGTAATCCAGTTCAGATCCAGGTGAGGTATAGGAAACCAGGGGAGGTACAGCAAGTTCATTTTGTAATAAATCGCATTAATTGATCAATTAAGTGCTGAGTAACAACAAAAAACAGCACACCCTGCGGCCCTCCAGGATCAGGGTTGAAGAGCCCTGGTGTAGGTCATAGAGAGTTAGGATACTATACCAGTGAAAGCAATGATCAGAGTTCATGAGAGTCAAACCTGGTCCTCTGGATGCTAATTACACATAATACTTAACTATAAGCATTAATTTCCCCTCACTTACAGTGGGGAAAATAAGTATTTCACCCCCTGCTGATTTTGTGAGTTTGCCCCCTTACAAAGAAAGGAACGGAACGGTCGGTCTATCAATTTCATGGTAGGTTCATCTTAACAGTGAGAGACAGAATATCCCAGAAAATCACATTATATGAATTTTAAACATTTATTTGTGTTTTATTGAGGAAAATAAGTATTTCACCCCCTAGCAAAACAGCAAGAATTCTGGCTCCCACAGACCGGTTATGTGACCAGGAGGCACACAGATTAGTCCTCTTACTTAATTAGTACTCCTAATTAAGTACTTGTTACCTGTATAAAAGACAACTGTCCACAGAATCAATCAATGAATCAGATTCCAACCTCTCCACAATGGGCAAGACCAAAGAATTGTCTAAGGACATCAGGGACAAAATTGTAGACCTGCACAAGACTGGAATGGGCTACAAGACCATTGGCAAGCAGCTTGGTGAGAAGGAGTCAACTGTTGGTGCGATAATTAGAAAATGGAAGAAACACCAATTGACCATCAATCTCCTCGGTCTGGGGCTCCACGCAAGATCTCACCTCGTGGAGTGAACCTGATCATGAGAAAGGTGAGGGAACAACCCAGAACTACACGGCTGGAGCTTGTTGATGATCTCAAGGCAGCTGGGACCACAGTCACCAAGATGACCATTGGTAACACACTACGCCGTAATGGATTGAAATCCTGTAGTGCCCGCAAGGTCCCCCTGCTCAAGAAGGCACATGTACAGGCCCGTCTGAAGTTTGCCAATGAGCACCTGGATGATTCAGAGGAGGCTTGGGAGAAAGTGCTGTGGTCAGATGAGACTAAAATCGAGCTCTTTGGCATCAACTCGACTCGCCGTGTTTGGAGGAAGAAAAAAGCTGCCTTGGACCCCAAGAACACCATCCCCACCGTCAAGCATGGCGGTGGAAACATTATGCTTTGGGGCTGTTTCTCTGCTAAGGGCACAGGACGACTTCACCGGATCGAGGGGAGGATGAATGGGGCCATGTACCGGGAAATCTTGGGTGAGAACCTCCTTCCCTCAGCCAGGACACTGAAAATGGATTTCTAAGGATTTGGAGAGGATCTGCAAAGAGGAGTGGGCCAAAATCCCTCCTGGGATCTGCGCAAACTTGGTGACCAACTACAAGAAACGTCTGACCGCTGTGCTTGCCAACAAGGGTTTCTCCACCAAGTACTGAGTCATGTTTTGCTAGGGGGTGAAATATTTATTTTCCTCAATAAAACACAAATAAATGCTTAAAATTCATATAATGTAATTTTCTGGGATTTTTTTTTCTATTCTGTCTCTCACTGTTAAGATGAACCTACCATGAAAATTATAGACCGTTCCTTTCTTTGTAAGGGGGCAAACTCACAAAATCAGCAGGGGGTGAAATACTTATTTTCCCCACTGTATTTACATTCCACCTGTGTTTAGCAACCATATCCAAAAAGGTCACTTTACCATAATTTGTATATTTAATATAAATATAAATAATGAATAAATTGTTGTGAGAAAGGAGAAAAACACACAGACTTTCGTGATATATGGTATTTTGAACCCATTTCTCATTTTATTTTTAGAAGTTGTGACAGCTGCCCTTTAAAGCACAAGCCCTAATGACCGCACCGAAGAGGATAGGATTACACTTTAAAAATAAGCTCACGGATGAGCAAAGTTGTTATTTTTATAGGCGGATAAAGGAGAGGCAGGTGGCAGCAGGAGAAGGTGGAGTGAAGGTAGATATATTGCGTAAGGAAATGCAATCTCCTCTTTCCTCCACAGCCAAGCATTTTTACATGTACATTTTAGGCATTTAGTAGACGCTCTTATCCAGAGCGACTGTTACGTGCTCCGTGTTTTCGTCACTCTCTCTGTCTTTGTTTTCCCCCCCCACTACATGCTGCTGAGAGGAGCTACGCCATTTGCCATTCTCCCCTGTCCATCATCATTACCGCAATATCAGAGGTCCCGTCTCCACCAATCAACACACTCCCCTCCGTCATATAAACCCTAGCTGCTTCCTGTTTGGGAGATGACTTCCTGGTTGAGAGATTGGTTTAGGAAACTGTTGTCTGAAGTGCAGATTTGTGTTCCATGTTGTTTTGCGAATCCTCTGTTTTGTTTACCCTGTGTTCCCTGAGATGTAAGAGAGAGGCCTCTGTACATTTGCACGTAGGAAGAATTGTTGTTAGACACATTAGAAAAGCGAGTGGTTGCCACCTTTGTACTTTGGTTTGGTTAGTTAGAGTAGGTAGAAAGGCTTTTGTTTTCTGTTTACTTTGTTTAAGTAAGATAGCCATCTTCCCCTTTAGTTAGTCTTATTTGGTTTTGTTATTTTATCTTCGATTTGGCAACACTCTTTTCCCTGGTCTTGTGTCCTGTTATGTGTTTGTGTAGTTGTATATATTATTAATATGTAAATAGACACTAAATACATTTGATTGCACCGTACCCTCTGCCTCAGTTCCATTTCTCCACCCTAAATCTCATTAAATTCAAATTTTCCCGTATTATTATTAAAAACATTGTTACACCCCTCCCCAAATACCCCTAGACCAACTGGGGTCGTAACAAAATGGGGGCTGGTCCGGGAGCGATGTAGACTAATTGGGTGTGTTTTGTGTGAGCTGTGTGTGTGTGGCATTGTTGGGTGTGTTTTTTTTGTTTTGCTTGTTTTTTTAAATTTATTAGTAGACATGGCTACTGGTTTTGAGTTGGAGTTGTTCCTGAGGGAACCGTCCATCTGTGTTTTTGAGGAGTGCAAAAAGCGGGAGTTGGTAGAGATTGCAGAACACTTTGGTGTTACAATTCCAACTTCCCTTTAAAAAAAATAGATTAAATCCCGGGTATTGGATATACTAGTGGAAGCAGGAGTGTTTAAGTTGCCTGTGGTCATGCCCCCTGTCAGCCCGCTAGAAGTAGCTCGGGTAGCCAGTCTGTCTCCTGGAGAGACAGAGCAGGGCGCTGAGGCTTCCTCCTGAAGGGAGGTGAAGGAGAAAAAGCCTCCGTCTACACTGCCGCGGTTCGAGGCATTCTCGCCAGATTCCTCCAGGTCGATGGCTGAGGCAAGGCTTAAGGTTCGTATGGCCCACCTGCATTTGGAGGCCCAGGAGAGAGCCCAGGTGCTGGAGGCCCAGGAGAGAGCCCAGGCGCGGGAGGCGCAGGCTCGAAAGCTCGAGCTTGAGCACAGCCTGGCGATGCGCAGGTTGGAGATAGAGGCCGACACCCAGGTAAGACTGCGCCAGTTGGAGCTGCAGAGTGCAGCAACGCAGTTAGCTCCTGCAGTCGCCTCAGGTATATATGATGTAAGGAGACAAGTAGCGATTCCCCCTTTTCGGGAGACAGAGGTGGATGCATATTTTAGCACATTTGAACGTCTCGCTACCGCATTGCACTGGCCACGAGAAATTTGGTCATCTTTGCTACAGGGTAAACTGACTGGAAAAGCCCAAAAGGCTATTGCAACCTTGTCTCTGGAAGAAAGCCTGGGTTATGAGGTTGTAAAGACTGCTGTTCTCCGCGCGTTTGAGCTCGTGCCCGAGGCTTACAGACAACATTTACATTTACATTACATTTTAAGCATTTAGCAGACGCTCTTATCCAGAGCGACTTACAAGAGGTGCATCAATACAAGGTAAGAACAATCATAGTTAGCGCACAAGATCAGTGCAGTAATACAGCAATAGACATAATTGCAGGCATCTGCGTATCATACCTGTAACACTGGGAAAGAAAAGGTTAGTGGGTTTCTGTTTTTTTTTTTTTTTTTTAAATAGTGTAGAACAAGTAAACAGTGGTGACGACAGATTGACTAGTTGGACAGTGTTCAGTGGTAGTGGAGTCTGAAGAGGTGGGTTTTGAGTCTCTTGTGGAAGATTGGAAGTGATTCCGCAGTCCTGACCGATTGCAGGAGGTCGTTCCACCAGCGAGGGACCAGGACCGAGAAGAGGCGAGACCACGAGGAGCGGCTGCCAGGCGCCCGGAGGGATGGGGCAGTCAGTTTGCCAGAGGAGGCGGAGCGGAGGAATCTGGGCGTGGTGTAGGGAGTGATGAGTGACCGGAGGTATGGGGGAGCAGTACCTCTGGCCGCTTGAAAAGCAAGCACCAGTGACTTGAATCTGATGCGTGCTGCGATGGGGAGCCAGTGCAGAGAGGAGAGTAGAGGGGTGACATGGGTAAACTTCGGCTGGTTGAACACCAGGCGAGCAGCAGCGTTCTGGACTAGTTGCAGAGGTTTGATGGCACAGGCCGGAAGGCCTGCCAGCAAGGAATTGCAGTAGTCCAGACGAGAGATCACCAGGGCCTGGACCAGGAGTTGAGTGGCCTCTTGGGTGAGGAACAGTCGGATCCTCCGGATATTGTGGAGGGAGAATCGGCAGGTCCGAGTGATTGCTGCAATATGGCTCGAGAAGCACAGCTGGTTGTCCAGGGTCATTCCAAGGCTCCTGGCAGACTGAGACGGAGACACTATGGAGCCTTCCACGGTGATTGACGCATCAATCGTCGGGGAGCCCTTCGCAGGGAAGAAGAGCAGCTCTGTCTTCCCCAGGTTCAGCTTCAGGTGGTGGGTGGACATCCATGCGGAGATGTCAGCCAAGCATGCAGAGATCCGTGCCGGGACCTGGGTATCAGATGGAGGGAAGGAGAGAAACAGTTGAGTGTCATCAGCATAACAGTGATAGGAAAAACCATGAGCAGAAATAACAGAGCCAAGTGACTTGGTGTACAGAGAGAATAGGACGGGGCCTAGCACCGAGCTCTGCGGGACTCCAGTAGAGAGGGTGTGGGGAGAGGAGAGAGATCATCTCCAGGCCACCTGGTAGGACCGGTCAGCCAGGTAGGACTCAAACCATGTCAGCACAGATCCAGAGATTCCCATCTTGACGAGAGATGAGAGCAGGATCCGGTGGTCCACGGTGTCGAATGCCGCCGACAGGTCGAGGAGGAGGAGGACGGAGCTAAGGGATCGGGCCCCGTGAAGACAAAAGTTTAGGAATTATAAGAACTTCACCTCAGACATTTGTTGAGTTTGCCAAGGAGAAGGCGTACCTCTTTGACAAGTGGTGTAGCGCTAGTACAGGGGTCGGCAACCTGTAACACTCAAAGAGCCATTTGGACCCGGGGTGCAATGCGAAAAATACTTGTCGACGGGGGGTGCTACGCGAAAAAATACTTGTCGACGGGGGGGGTTAGGGTAAGCATAAGGATGAAAGAGCCGCAGCATAAGGGTGAAAGAGCCGCATGCGGCTCCGGAGCCGCAGGTTGCCAACCCCTGCGCTAGTACAAAAAGTGCCTTTATATATGGTAAGGTTAAACATGTTTAGTGCAAGAGATCAGTGTATATATCATATATACCAATAGACATCATTGTTGGCAGCTGCACACTGTACCTGTAGGACAGGGAAAGAAAAGTTAGGTTTTTTTTAGTGTTTTTTTTTATTAAAACATGTAGACAGTGGTGATGGCAGTCAATTTATGTATAGAGTCAGTGGTAGTGGAGTCTGAAGAGGTGAGTTTTGAGTCTCTTGCGGAAGATGGCCAGTGATTCCGCGGTCCTGACCGGGTGCAGAAGATCATTCCACCACCAGGGGGTCAGGACAGAGGAGCAATGTCAACAGTGCAAGGCAAGAGTGCACGCGATGTGTGAGGAAAACCGACAGCGGAAAACCAAATACAGCACACATGGGTTCATGCGCCTTCAGAGACATTGTGAACAAATGCAATGCATTTTGATTTTGTTCTCTGTTTTGTCAAGGCTGTAGGAGGTGGCCTGTCCTTCTCTAAACATTGGGATTGACAGGTAACTGAAATCGCAGGGGGGCCTTCCTCCCTTGTCTCATGCAAGTCTGCAGCTCAGCCTGCATCAATTGTTCCGTATTCTATTAAACTGCTGAATCGGCAATAGAGTGCATGTCATGTGAAATAACTAGGGAAGTGCAATAAGACTGTAATAATATGTACATCGTATATGATGTTTGTGTTTGTGTATATGTAATATGGTGGTGTATGGGAAGCTGTTTGGATGCAAAACAATTTTCTGTGTTTGCAGACAGTGTTCTCATCAGCTCATTCAGCTCCTGTTGCAACGCTTTTCAAAATGTCCTGGTATAGGCACAAAGCAAGGTGGCTGGGGTTTCACTGGGACTAATATTGCTACTAGACTCTGTTCAAACTGACTTTCAAATTCCCCTCCACTTGGAGATGCTATAAATTCAGTGGGGTGTTGGGGATTATCATAGAAGCTGTTCAGCGGAATTGGATGTGGGTAACATGAGGATACGAGATAATTAATCTTGAAAAATAACAAGCTTTATCTTGCAATTGTGAAAAAAAGATGATTAATCAAATACAAAATACAAAATTGTATTGTGTACAAAATACACAATTTTGCGTGGCCCTTTGTCTGGGTAGTCTGCAGGGTAATGTCCTCATGCTAATGGAGCTGATGGGCTGGACTCTTTTCCTGCTCCAACGTCAGAATCTCTGTCAGTCTAATGGCTTTGTATTTATTTCCATTTATCGAAGGTGTGGAGGACGTCGGTCTCGGCCACATGGGAGTGGCATGGTTGCCTGTCTTGTTCCATGTGGTAGAGGCCTTTGGAGCAGTGAGACTTTCCGGGGGCAGGTTTGGCACTCTCCCAGGGTGTGAGAGTGAACTGTCGCCCGGAAGGGAGCTCCAAAGGCCTTAATTGGTTTAATTATTATTTGATTATTTAATTGGTGTCAATCAGTCAATTGATATAGAAGTCAATTGGCTGATTGGGTGTCTGGGTGAGAATGTGAGTTGTGATTGTGATTGGGTGATTGCCTCACAAGTCCCACCTGAGCCAGGCAGAAACTAAGCCTATTTAAGAGCAGGTGGGGCAAGTGGGGAATCAGTCAGTCTTGTCGTGATGTGTGTGTGAGTGCGCGTGCATGTTTGATGTGGAATGTTTGATGTGGAATGTTTGATGTGGAATGTTTGGAATGTTTTTGGAGTTTTGTGTACGTTTGTCGAAAGTGACTGAGTAGAGTGCTTCCTGTGTGAGTGAGGGAGAGGGGGTGCGCTTTAGGTGTCCGCCTCTCTCCCTCGGTGTGATTATGGAGGAGCAGGAGGGTGCTCTGGAAGAGGGTCCGCCTCTCGCCCTCGGTTTTAGTAAAAAGAGCTCGCACTCGACAGTGGAGAGTGTCTGAGCAACAGCCCAAGAACTCACTGGAAAAGTGGAGGTGTCTTGGGGCTGATTGCCAGAACTCTCACATCCTGGGAGTGGCGAGTGTCTCTGGATGAATGAGTAAGAGAACTCGAACTGGAAAAGTTCGAGTGTCTCAGTATGAATGGGTGGGAAGCACTTGAAAGGTCACTGGATATGTGTGTGCCTGAGGAGCTTCCAGGGGAACTCTGGAGGAAGAGGCGCGGTGTCCCGGTTGGTTATTTTAACTTGTTATTTTCGTTTGTTGTTTTTACCCGAAAGCTTCGCGGCGAGTAGGGTGAAGATTTTGTCTGTGTTTGTGTTGGTCTTTGTTATATGTTAACCTGCTACTCCCACTGTCTCTCTCCCATGTCTGGGGGGAGAGACAGAAAAACAAATAAATAAAATTGGGTCCGTAGACCGACAAACTCCACTCCGTGTCTCCTGGCTGTTCTGTTCCCATTCAGGGTTTGTCACGCGGCGTGTGACAGAAGGGTTGAGTGGACCTAAAACATGCCAGGAAAACACACCGCAGAACAGCCAGAATGCTTCATCATGGGAAACAAGCCTTCGAGCCTATAGGTTTCAGGTGAAACACTTAAACTCACTCAATTAGAGGCTTGTATCTCTGATATAAAGAACTGGATGACAGTAAATTTCCTGCTTTTAAATTCAGATAAAACAGAGATGATGGTTTTGGGCCCCAAAAAATTAAGGAACAAGTTGGATCTGCAGTTAAATGCAGGTGATTGCATAGTTACATCAAGTATTATGGTTAAGAACCTTGGTTTTATTATTGATCAGGACCTTACATTTGACACTCATATTAAAAACACTTCCAGAGTAGCTTTCTTTCACCTAAGAAACATAGCTAAAATTCGGCACTTTCTGTCATTAGAGGATGCTAAAACCTTGATGCATGCTTTTGTTGCATCGAGGCTAGACTATTGTAATGCCTTATTATCCGGCTCCTCTAGTAGCTCTCTAAAGAGTCTTCAACTAGTACAGAATACAGCGGCACGTATTTTGACTAGATCCAAAAGTATGAGCACATTACTCCAGTGTTAGCATCACTACATTGGCTTCCTATTAAATATCGGGCTGATTATAAAGTACTGTTGCTAACTTTTAAAGCAGTAAACGGACTTGCACCTTTATATCTGACCGAAATGATTGCCCCCTATAAGCCGACCACGACTGCTTCGTTCACAAGAAGCCGGCCATCTATTACTCCCTAGAATTTTGAAGAGCACAGCTGGTGGTAGAGCCTTCTCTTTTAGAGCTCCTCTGTTGTGGAACGGTTTACCAAGGCATGTTAGGAATTCGGACACAGTTTCAATTTTTAAGTGTAGATTAAAAACATATCTTTTCAGCCTAGCTTACTGCCAAACATAGTCTAGGTGGAGAGATGGAGAAGGCCGTGCCTTAGTGTCTTATGGAGTGAGAAACTTTCCATACTGTCACCTCCTCAATGTGTTACCACCACTGTTATGCTGGTTATCCTTGATCAGGTGTGGATTGTTTGGAACTCTCACATGGCTGCGTGTTTTCTCTGTCCCTCTCCTAATAGGTATGCTGCCATAGCTTACACCTGTTGGGGCTAACTGTATATTTCCTATGCTTGTGCTCCCCTGCTCTTACATAGTGCTACTGGCTATAGCACTGCTTTTTTCTGACTGCATGTTCTCTTCTCTACCTCGGCCTCTGACTCGGGGCACCTGCCCCGAGCCCTAGATCCTGCGAGAAGTGTGAGCTGCCCCCATCAACCCTCACCCCACGCCAACCCCAGTTCCTGGATCTGGACCCTCTCCGCGTGGTTTAGCCCCCCGCTGACTACCTAACTCAGACTAACCTTGGACTGACCATGACATGGTCTTTTTGGACATACCCTGTGCCGGCCAGAAGAGGATGGGCTCCCCCTTTTAGTCTGGTTCCTCCCAAGGTTTCTCCCTACCTAGGGAGTTTTTCCTTGCCACTGTTGCCGTTAGGCTTGCTTTTGGGGGGGTCTAGGCCTGGGTTCCCCCTCTGTTAAGCGTTTTGTGACAATTCTGTTGTGAAAAGCACTATACAAATAAACTTGATTTGATTTGATTTGATTTTGTCATGTGCCACACATACACTTGTCCGCTTGTTGAGAACAGGGTGATGACCACTACAAATATAGGTATTTCAGATCACTTACTGACCACTTATTCCTGAGCATTGCACCAATTTTTCCTCTGTTTATTATCGATGGGGAACCTGTGAACACTTTTCCTTACTTGCCACATTAGAGCAGCAGTTAGCCACCACACATCTACACCATTTTAGTAGTATTTTCTGTAACTCCTCTCTCTACCTTGTATTGGTTGCCATTAGTTTTACATTTAAAAATACAGCTTTAATGTTTTTTGGTGTCATATTTCACAAATATTATTGGCAGTAGTTTGTTTTATTTCTGCAAAGTTGTTACTGGCAGCTCAGATAATGAAACAAAGATCTCCATGACAGTAAAGGTTATGCCATTTTCATCACGTTTCCACAAAGACAAATATATACCATTTAGCAGACCATTTCATCCAAAGCAACTTACAGTAGTGAATGCATACATTTTTCAGTATATGTGGTCCCAAAGGAAATTGAACCCACAACCTAAGTCTTGAGGTTCTCTGTGGCTCAGTAGGTAGAGCACAGCGTTGGCAAAGCTTAGGTTGTGGGTTCAATCCCCACTGGGGCCACATGTACTGAAATGTATGCATTTACTACTGTAAGTCGCTTTGGATAAAAGCGTCTGCTAAATGGCGTATATTATATTATTGTCAACACCATGCTTTACCTACAGAGCCACAATGGATCAATTCAACACCCTACTGGTTTTGATTGTAGACCAAGAGACAGATCCAAGGTTAATAGTTACAAAAAATAGTTTTAATTAAAGGAAAATACACTTAATAACACAAATAATGGGGAAGGCACTCAAACGGTTTTTACATTTAAATAAACAGTCCAACTCAACTCAAAATCTCTAAACTTAAACAAAAAGGTTTCTTCCGCTCTGGGGAGCTTCACACAACTTCACACAACTTCACAGTCTCCTCTCTCTGTTTCTCTCCCTCCACTCGCTCTGTTCATGAGGGGAAACCTTTTATTCCCGGTTGATTGGGTGTTAATTGGTTGATTAGTTGCAGGTGGCAGTCGTTTTGGTCCTGCGAGGTCAGGGTGTGGCCGGTAGATGGCACCATATGAATCCCTGCACATGGCTCTGCCTGCCAGGTTGCCACAATGTATATGAGAATGTATATGTTTCAAATGAGCATTTAATTGAATACAGAGAAGAATGTTCAGGTTGATATTTGCATCTGTCACTAATTGCATCTGTCAGCAATGTGAGCCTCATTATTGTTGTTTTGGAGATAGCCATGGCCAATGGCTGTGACCGTTATGTCAGGCTAGGTGGAAATGTATGGGACTGTTACACTGCACAGGCACTCGACAGAGAGAAAACACGACCATATGAGGGAAGGGCACAACAGAAGGTCATAAAGTTTAAAGCTGATTAGCTTACCACATTTCAGCTGCTGGTTTACATACACCGCAACAACCAATAAACACGCTTGCGCACACACGCACGCACACACACACATACGCGCACATTTATTTCTGGCCCAGTGTGTTGCCTGGCTTTTAGAGTCGGTGATCCATGCAGACTAATAGGGTTTGAATAAGCAGCTCTTGGCAAACAGCTCCACTATGCTAGAATTCGTCTCCTGGTAATTGAGAAATCCCCTCTCGCTTGACAGGGATTAAGAATCCCATGGTCTCTGATCAACGTTCAGACATGGAAAAATGTATAGGGTCGCTGAAGAATATATCTGTGTCATATCAGTTGAACATCCATTTGTCATGTATTTAAAATAGGTGCCTCCAGTGCGTCTGTGCTGTAGCTGAGGGCGTGATGGTTGAGAAGAATGTGGGTAAGAGGGACCATGTGGGGCCTGGCGGGTAGGATTGTGGCACTAGCAGGGACAGGAGCTGGACTGAGCCTCACATCACACATCTGACTAACTGTCCTCACCATATGCAGGGACAATACACCCTTCAGTGTTTTACCTAGCATAGACCTAGCTATAGAAATACACAATGTTGTGAACGAGGATCATATGCACGCATTACAGAATAGAACCTGCGGCAAAGATAAACGTGACTGTTGCCACGATACGCTGCAGAGAGAGAGGCGTAAAAAGATCAGCTCAATTGTAGCGCAAAGCAGACTATTTGAGAGATGCATATGTAAATTGTTATACATTTACATTTTACATTTTACCATTTAGCAGACGCTCTTATCTTTCAATTAATTAATGCGTTGATTAGTGCATTAATATATGGTAAGATCAATCATAGTCGGCGCAAGAGATCGGTGTCCTAATACAGTAATAGACATAATTGTTGGCAGCTGCATACCGTACCTGTAACACAGGGAAGGAAAAGTTAGATTTTTATTTTTTTTGGACAGGCATCAGCATAGATGCGTATTACAAAACGTTGTATTAAACATGAAACTAGTGGTGATGACAATTAGCAAAAATGAACAGTCAGTGGTAGTGGAGTCTGAAGAGGTGGGTTTTGAGTCTCTTGCAGAAGATGGCCAGTGATTCCGCGGTCCTGACCGAGTGGGGAAGATTGTTACACCACCGAGGGGTCTGTGTAGTTGTCAAAATGGTGCCAATATCCCAAATTAAACTGTATATAAGTACATGTGTATACAGTATATGTATGTATATATATATATCAGTGGCGGGCCGTGCATTTCACACCTAGGCCTTCAGTAGTGCTCCATCTGAATCAATCCACCCCTCAATAACTATTTTATGGCTATAAAAGCCATCTTATTGTTATGTTTTGAGTGTCTGTTCGGTTTGTTTTTGCACTTTGTTTATTTATCTTTCTTCAGTCATGTTTCATTCTCGTTCTGTCATGCACTTCAGGAAATTCTATGTTTCGGTTTTTCCGTCTTCGTTTCTAATCTCGTTTTACTTCCTTCTTACTTTCTAATTACACTTTGTATATATTAGTTAGATGTATATAGTACCAACCAACTAATCTACTAACATTAGGGATTTAGATTAAGTTACTAACACTACTAATCACTAATTATCTCACGCTTCTAACTATCGCTGTCATTCTCTCTCGTCCTATCTCTGTACGCTTCTCACGTTCCGCTTTATTCGCACGCAGATTTCTTTATGCGTTCCTCCTCCTCCCTAAAAAACTGAAACATAGAATTTCCCGAAGTGCATGACAAGAAAGGAGAGGAACTCGAACAGGAACAATGACAGACGGGGAACAGAACGAGAATGAAACATGACTGAAGAAA
The DNA here is from genome assembly GCA_029706075.1 of Aldrovandia affinis. Lineage (NCBI taxonomy): Eukaryota > Metazoa > Chordata > Actinopteri > Notacanthiformes > Halosauridae > Aldrovandia > Aldrovandia affinis. The sequence goes on from JAINUG010000167.1 coordinate 971,559, forward strand.
GATCAATAAACAAAGTGCAAAAACAAACCGAACAGACACCCGTTGCTGTTGCCTCGCAGATAGATAACTCGTGTATCCAGAATAAATGCCTTTACTGAAGAAACAAACCCGGGGTGCTACAGCTGCGACACACATAAAAAAGCATCAATAATAACCTCATAAAATTGCACTATTATTTAGGAAAATAGCAACATTTTACTCACCAAAAATCCTTATTATTTGTACACAAAATCCATCCTGCTTTCTTTCCTCAAAAAGAGTTCAATTACTCTGTCGTACAGATTATCTGTGTGTTTCAGTTCCATCAAGAAGTCCTTTTCTATCGCCATCGAAGCTAATGCTGAAAGTCGAGCCTGCCCTGTCGTATTTCTGGCATAAGTTTTCATTCGCTTTAGGGCTGAAAATGTCCGCTCAAATGTCTGAATCACAGACTGATGTTAATTATATTTTGTCCATGAATACTTATTAAATAATTCAAAATGGTCTGTCCGCTTCCTTTTATAGCTTTTCCCCTGGTTGCGCTGCTTCCAGACGTGTAATTTCATATTAAAGCTTTTAACCAATCACATTACATCATAGTCAGACACTCTCTGACTATCCAATCAAAGGGTGTGAATACGCTGACGTTACCTAGGCCTTCTAGAAGGCCTTCGTGTCCCCAACTCAAAATCTGATTGGTTGAAGCAACAGTTTGATCAACACTTATTTTATGCTACAGGGCCTGCAGAACTGATTGTGAATGGTGGCTGAAATGTGATTGGTTAAATGCTTTAATATGAAAAAACACGTCTGGAAGCAGCGCAACCAGGGGAAAAGCTATGAAAGGAAGCGGACAGACCATTTGGAATGATTTAATAAGTATTCATGGAAAAAATATAATTAACATCAGTCTGTGATTCAGATATTTTTTAGGCCAGCAGAGAAGGCCTTGCAGGCCCTGACAGCCCACCACTGATATATATATATATATATATATATATATATATATATATATATATATATATATATATATATATATATATACAGTGCCCATAAATCCTATTGAAAACCTGTGGAATAACTTGAAGAGCGCAGTCGATCGCGGTCCCTACGCAATCTGACTGCGCTCGAACAGTTCTGTAAGGAAGAATGGGCAAACGTTGCCCAATCTAGGCGTGCAAAGCTGGTAGAGACATATCCAAACAGAATCATGGCTGTAATTCAAGCAAAAGGGTGCTTCTACCAAGTGCTAACTCGATGGGGTGTAGACTTATCAATCCAAGTTATTCTAGTTTTTTATTTAATAGCAAGAATAAACTGTAGAAGTATATCCTCAACTGTGATTACTGTCTCGTGTTTTGGAGATATTTTGGAATTCTTGAAGTACATTCTACTGGATGCTAGGCACCCATTTCAGAGGTATCTAGCTGCCTGTCTCTGTGCCCCTCTCTATGCAGCAACTCGTCTGTAATTTTCATAAACAACTTACGAAAGATGCTAAATGTGGCCTTGCAGAACTGAAATCCCAGCTTTTCTATTTAGGGAATGAAAACAGCCACATAAATTACATAAATGTGACTGTGCCAGTCATAAGGAAATCATCCTCTTCACATAACACATTATGTTTGGAGCAGGGTGGAGCTTAGAATAAGTAGAAGGCTTCTTGGAAGATGATAAGGAGTCCGGTCCAAACATAGTTTCACGCTGGTGCTTGCCTCCCCTCTCCGTAGCTTGCAGGTTAAAGCACACAAATGAATACTGAAACATTGCTCCAGCCAATGAGAGAAGCAGCACCATGTTCTGAGTGTCCATCCTAATTATATGTTAATCTAGATGGGAAGGGGGTAAGGAGAGCACAGTTTCTTGTGGCACATGGACAGATCTCCCTGTGCTAATTGTTTACTGATGCAATGTTCACATTTTTAGTCAAACTTGTTATCTTGAAAAAATACATCATGTCACATCATTTATTGGACATCATTCATTGCAGGTTTTTTGCTTACGCTACCTGCATGTATATTTTATAGTTCTTCATCAGTTACATAGGAAATATACAAGCTGCCTTGTTCAATCAAGGCAAATTATGGATTTTTTAAAAGGGAAATGTGAAAACGTGCATGTGAATGACGTTTTGACCGCATTATGGCTATTTTAGTGAGAGCTTAGTGATAAGGTGATTAGATAAGTAGAGGGGTCTTTAAAATCATCATCCCTCTTCACAAAAACAGAATCACGACAGTCACAACACAGAAGTAGTGGACAGAGTCAAGTGACAAGAAATTTGCTCACAATACAAATAAATCATGGATTGTTCTCCAAATTCATCAGTGGGTGCTGATCATAGAAAAAGAGAAGGGAAAAGCTTTTTGAAGATAACAGTTTCTGAAAAATCTTATTCAACTTATTCAACTCCTCTTGCTTCAACTTTGAGGCACAATCATCTGGGGCCTCATTTATAAAACGTACTTACGCACAGATTTGATCTTAGAACGTGCGTACACTCAAATCCACGCCAAAGTTCAGTTTTATAAAAACGGTCTTTGACGTGGAAAAGTACTCAGCTCCACGTCAGGTTTCAACTTGGCGTACGCACGTTTCCTTGTGGCAATGTTGGAGTACTGCAGGTATTCGCGGTCTCGTCTCTTCTCTGTCCTGACCCCTCGCTGGTGGAACTACCTTCCGCAATCGATCAGGACAGCGGAATCACTTGCGATTTCCGCAAGAGATTCAAAACCCATCTTTTCAGACACCACTACCACTGAATTCTGTACATCTAGCTAACTGTCATCACCACTGCCTACTTGCTCAACACTATATACCCCTGCTTACTCCAAATAATTGACTAACCTTTTCCTTCCCAGCGTTACAGGTATGGTACGCAGCTGCCTGCAATGGTTTATTGCTGTATTACTGCACTGATCTCTTGCGCGTACTATGATTGTTCCTACCATGTATTAATGTACATATTGTAAGTCGCTCTGGATAAGAGCGTCTGCTAAATGCTTAAAATGTAAATGTAATGTAAAATGTATTCAGAAATCTAACAGCGCCAACATGTCGTCTGCTGCCTAATTGTTTCCTCATTATTATTATTATTAGTAGTAGTAGTAGTAGTAGTATTACCAGATTGAACACATTGCTTAGGCTATACGTAATGGTTTGCACAATAAATGTATTAATAAATTAAAACAACATAAGCTAGGCTACTTGTGGAAAACAAAACAAAAACAAACACATTGGGTTTCCAAAACTACCCCTATTACCATAATCGACACATCCTTGAAATGTATTTAATACATATTATGGTTCCACGCGTGTAAAACATTTCGGTCAATCTGTAGGCTATAAAATGTCCAATAATCCAGTGGTTTGTAAGAGGAAGAATGGCTTCGCTTCTCGAAAATATCGCCAACCGCGCAATAAGAAGGGAACGAGTTATTCGAGATTTTGACCTCAGTTTTAAATCAGACCACTTTTTCTTTACGTCCTTCAGGGACCTTTGCTGCCCCCCGTTCACAGCCTGGGCTACAGATCAGTGACGTGCGGTGAGGTCAATGGTTGGGGAGGCACTGGATATCAGAGTAGGGCGACCAGATTTTCAAAACCTCAAACCTGAACACTTTGTAGGCTATATGAACGCGCCGTTTTGTGCACGCGCACCGAAAATGCAGATCTACAGTGCTATTATACAATGTTTTAATACAGATAACATAAACATTCTGATTTTCACAGCAAATAGCCTGCCCCAATTATTTAAAAAAGACGTTATATCTGACGGCGAGGACCGGAGGGGCATTCCTACCGACCCCTGGCCTCGGCTATGTAAGCGCTGAATAACGGGAAATTTTGAACGTGATTGTTAAAAAACGGGAAAAATATAGCTGATTTTAGATGCAATTCACTTTCGTTTTAGTTCGTTTTGTGTCGTTCATTGTAGATTTTATTTTCATTTCAGTTAGGCTATTTCCACTGCTATTATTTTGTTATAATCCTGACACACGCACAAGTTAAGATGAGATCTAAAACCATTCACCTGCGCACAATTTCAAGATCATTTGCGATTTATAGATTTCACATCTGGGGGACTGGCGTACGCATGGTTTTTTGTGCGTACGTTCAGTTTCTCTGAATCACACTTACGCACATTTCAGAAATGATCTTAGATCAAATATAGGATGGTTTCTACGCAACTTTTTATAAATGAGGCCCCTGGCCTCGGCTATGTAAGCGCTGAATAACGGGAAATTTTGAACGTGATTGTTAAAAAACGGGAAAAATATAGCTGATTTTAGATGCAATTCACTTTCGTTTTAGTTCGTTTTGTGTCGTTCATTGTAGATTTTATTTTCATTTCAGTTAGGCTATTTCCACTGCTATTATTTTGTTATAATCCTGACACACGCACAAGTTAAGATGAGATCTAAAACCATTCACCTGCGCACAATTTCAAGATCATTTGCGATTTATAGATTTCACATCTGGGGGACTGGCGTACGCATGGTTTTTTGTGCGTACGTTCAGTTTCTCTGAATCACACTTACGCACATTTCAGAAATGATCTTAGATCAAATATAAGATGGTTTCTACGCAACTTTTTATAAATAAGGCCCCTGGACTTCCTGCCCTCATAATCGACTGACACTGCTCTCCTCTTATTTGTACCCTGTCTTCTGGCTCAGAAGGTGGTGTCTATCAGGGTTGGGGTTAAATTCTACTAATTCAATTTGTTGTAAATGATCCTTTTAAAAGACATCAATTAAATTCCTTTTTGAGATCTAGATCCCTATCTAGAGCATAACTTAATATCTTCAACTTATTTATTTAAATTAAAGGGCAAATTATTTTTTGGAATCAATACAGATTCCAATGTTTTATTGTATTTTGTCTATATCACATAATTTAACTTAATAAATTAACAGAGGTAGCAAAAACAAATAGCTAAAACAAATCAAATACAAATAAACACTTGTATATGTCGGTACTCAATTCAACTCCTCAAAAGGAAGTTTATATAATTTTAAATGAACTATTAAACTGTTTTTTTGTTAAAAAAAAAAGAAAAGTAACTTTTTTGTTTTATTGCATATTTTACAGAAAACTATATATAAGATCACTTTTCAAGGTTATTACACTTCATAAGCAGGGTTAATTCCACAATTCCACTATTTGAATTCTACTAATGCTAAATATTTGTTTACCATTCCAATTCAACTCCAATTCAAAATGTCTAAATTATAATTCCTATCTATTCCATTGCTTAAAGATTCTTGTAATTCCAATGAATGAGCAATGTCCCACTTCATCAGATGAATTTTAGAATCATGAAATAAATGGACATTTAAACTGAAGGGCAACTCCTGTCTATCAGGGTCGCTGCAGTCTGCAAAAGTAATGTAGTCCACTGGCACAATAACTGTGCAGCTCAGCTGGTGGACTGTGAGGTGAAGAGGCAGGTAGCTGTCAGGAATGGAGTAGGAAAACCAGGCGCGGACCCAAGAATACAATAATGTTCTTTATTGCAAAGACAGGCAAAGTTCATACGGGAGCAATCAGGGCAATACAGGAATCCAAAGAGAGGTCGGGGACAGTCAAAGTTCGTTCCAGGCTTCAGGTGTGTCAGAGGCAGGCAAGACGTGGTCAATGGGCAGGCAGAGGTCGATAACAGGGAATCAGTCCGGGGAACACAGAGAGGAGCAGGGCAGGAACCACGAGGAGCACGAACAGGTGGATCGGGAACAAGACTGAGACAGGACTGAACACGGAAGCACGAACACGGAAGCACGAACACGGAAGCACGAACACGGAAGCACGAACACGGAAGCACGAACACGGAAGCACGAACACGGAAGCACGAACACGGAAGCACGAACACGGAAGCACGAACACGGAAGCACGAACACGGAAGCACGAACACGGAAGCACGAACAAACAAAACACGGGTAAACAAAGAGACCGCTGGAAAGTTGTGTAGGCATAAGCAAAGCACAAGACAATCTGGCAACAAACATGGGAAAACGCACAGCTTATATACATTTAGACATAACGAGAAACAATCAGGAATTAACATGAATGCAGCTAACTGCAATCAGACACATGAGGAACAGGTGAAAACGATAATACAATGACAAGACTGGAAACAGGTAAGTGAAAGTGAAAACACGGATCGGACAGCCAGGAAAACATGGAATAAACTAAAACACCTAATTACGGGGAACACGAACACGAGACATGACAGGTAGCTATACCTTTAATATACACTACCGGTCAGAAGTAGCGGTAAACTGCCAGAGGTTAAAAAAAAAAAGTTTAGGTAACCAAAAACTGAAAAATAATTCAGAGTTATAAAAAAAGGTCATTTTCATGGAACAAGTAATGGGTTAACAATTTACAGCTGTTCTGCAGAAATGGAAGTAAATTAAGGCTTGAAAGTTGATGCAAACAATTCCTACAGGTGTCCCAACTTTTGTTGATTGCTTACAAACCCTCTGTCTGTATAAAAGTAGTGTTGGAACAGACTGTGTTACTGCACCCTCTGAAGCATTATTTGGACAATATTGCACTGCAGGAAGTAGTATATTGCTATCATAATGGTGAGAAAAAGGCAATTAACAAAGGAAGACAGACCATTATAACCCTTAAAAGTGTAGGTCTTTCCTTTAGAGAAATTGCAAAGAAGGCCAAGGTGTCAGTGAGTACAGTTTCCTACACCATCAAAGGGCACTTGGAAACTGGAGGAAACTCTGACAAGAAGAGGTCTGGCAGACCCAAAGCCACAACAAAATCAGAAGACAAGTTTCTGAGAGTCAACAGCTTGCGTGATAGGCGGCTCACAGGACAACAGCTTCAAGCACAGCTTAACACTGGTCGAAGTAAGGGAGTCTCAGTTTCAACTGTGAAGAGAAGACTTCAAGCTTCGAACCAAAAGGGCTACCTTAGAAGAAAATAACAAGACGGTAGGCTTCAAATCATGGAATGGCCAGCACAGTCTCCAGACTTAAACCCCATCAAGCTGGTTTGGGATGAACTGGACAGAAGAGTGAAAGCAAAGCAACCTACAAGTGCAACACATTCGTGGGAACTTCTGCAACAGTGTTGGCAATAATTTTCCGAACAATATTTGATTTCCATTGTAGAAAGAATGCCACGAGTGTGTTCGGCTGTTATATCTGCAAAAGGTGGCTACTTTGATTAGTAAAAAATGTAGATTCAATTTTGTTAAACAAAACAATTCCATGATTTCTTTTTTATCTCCAATTGTTTATTTGTTCTATGCTTTAATTTCAGAGTACATTAAAACATTAAACTGCGTAAATTTCAATAAAAACTGGAAAAATGTAGGTGTTATAAAACTTTTGATCGGTAGTGTACATATTCACATAAGGCTGGTTTCAACTTCTAGATGAAGCACAGACTCACCGTAGTGTTAGCATTGAGACATTGAGCACAGCTCACTGTAGCATTAGCATTGAGACATGGAGCACAGCTCACTGTAGCATTAGCATTGAGACATGGAGCACAGCTCACCTATGATCATGGAGAGTCAACATATCGTTAGCATTGAGACATGGAGCACAGCTCACCTATGGTAATGGAGAGTCACCGTAGCGTTAGCATTGAGACATGGAGCATAGCTCACCTATGTTCGTGCTGCATAGGCTCACTGTAGCGTTAGCATTGAGATGAGGAGCACAGCTCACCCATGGTCATGCTACATAGGCTCACCATAGCATTAGCATTGAGACGTGGAGTACAGCTTACCTATGGTCATGCTACATAGGCTCACCGTATCGTTAGCATTGAGATGTGGAGCACAGCTCACCTATGGTCATGGAGAGGTACGGTAGCGTTAACATTGAGACGTGGAGCACAGTTCACCTATGGTCATGCTGCATAAGCTCACTGTAACGCTAGCATTGAGACATGGAGCACAGCTCACCGCAGTGATAGCATTGAGACATGGAGCACAGGGTCCTCTCTTTTAGGTTTTGAGCTCTTCGCCTTAAATACTCTTTGTTGCAGTATGTGTTTTCTTCTTTCAGTGAGTTCCCCTTTCTGCAGCCACGGATAATAAGAAACAGGTATTGTAATCATTACTGTTCATTTGATTGATTTAATAAACACAAAATAGACATACAGTTTTACATACATACAGACTTTAAAGTCTGTCTAAAAATGTTTACCTTTTGTTACCTTACAGCCTGAAATTAAAATGAAAACATATTAAATCAGAATTTTTCCACATTTTACCCTACATTTTCCAAGTGAAAAAGTGGCCATTAGCCCTGATCAGGGGTGGCATTTGGCTATCCGCCCCAGGTGAAGGGGGGAAGGGGAGCTGGCTCGAGTTTGCCGTGAGGCACATAAGGGTGTCTCCAGAACGTGGAACTTTAAGTCTCAAAGGAAACAGAGTTCACTGCCCTCAGAGAATTAGCTTGCCTCGTAAAGATGAGTGCTGGACTTGTGTGGAGAGGGTTAATCAAAATAAATAGAGGGTGTAATGGCCACTAAATTGGGCCGAAACATTTTCTTTTTTAAATCTCACCAAACGTAACAAAGTGGTAAACTATAATGCTAGCTGGCTGCTCTATATTTCAGTTCCGCCTTTATACATTAAAGTGCTTCTAAAGTGAAGTGCTAAAAGTTATTTTTAAATCATTAGATCATTCAATCATTAGATCATTTGGAGCTTGAAATTAATTTTAACATTCCCTCAAACAATGGAAAAAAATATTAGAAAATTAAACCTATAAAAAAACGATTATTGGGCATACAGTACCTATTGCAAACCACATGGATGGCTCCGGTAAAGGTGAGTACTTGATATAACAGTTTCCGTATGTTTCCCCCCCAAAGAATAGCCATATGTGTCCTTTAAGGCACCTTTTCTGTCTGTGAACATGTAACCAGCCCAGATTGTGTGTATTTATAGGCCCCACTTCACCAAACACTTTATTCTGTGCATATTTTTAAACACTTTGTTTCTGTAAAAAGAAGTCAGATAACTGCCAAATAGGATTGTGCAGAAACAACCGACACTATATTTGGCCAAGTAAGCCTAGGGGAGGGGGCAGAGTTCAGGATATAAAGACTGAGGAGCAGCGGCCACATTCACAATCCACAAAAGCTTCACTGGAATTATAAGGATATCTGGTGTGCACACTTACAGTGAGGAAAAGGTAAGATTTCCCTTCCTCTATGCCCATGTCTAATCTCTGCTTGACTGATGCTCGTTGTGAGGGAGGACGGGTTGGTTTTGGGGTAGATGTTGAAAGTGACAGAAAGTGGAGCCAGAAGAAAACAAAACCCAAAAAAGCTTCAGTATTTGCATATTGTAAAGTCGGTGAAAATGATGTCGTTTGACATTTTCTGGAAATGTAATTCATTTAGCTAGGAAGCATTTGAAGACATTGTCTCTTCCCCAAAAAAAGAGAGAACATAACTGAAAAAGCATGGGAAAGGAAATGGCTATAAAATTTGAAAGCAGTCGGGTCAATTGTAGAATTGATCAACAGCAGTGCAAGCATGTCAAATTATCTGTGTGGAAGCACTATAAATTAATAGTGATATGAGGGCAAAAACATTCAAAGAGCATTCAGTTCATTGTGTTTCAGGAGTAAGAGCATTAATGCATGTACCACTACATCCTATATTCCTCAGAGTACGTACAGGGGATTGCAGCTTGTGACAGAGATGCTTAGTGCCCGGAGGGAATATGCTGCATCCCTCCGTGCTGCTACTCTGAAATATATTTACTATGGTTCCTGGTCTTCCAGGATTTATCAAAATGTCAACTGTACAATAGTAATAGTTTAAAGTCCGAAAACTTGTGCATATATTTCAACTATAGTAACTGTAGATGTATTTTTCATGTGAAGTGACTCAATTATGTATATTAGATTTTTGCATATTAATGAATTTAGCAGTTTCGCACAGAGCCTATTCTTAAAGTGAATACCATGTTTCATTAAAGAGGAAATTGACTAAAACATGAATACATATTGCATGAAATACAATTATGATGCTATGAAGATACCATTTAGGTAATACCAATTTTGTATTGTTTTTATACAGTTAGTAATCAGCAGGCAGTTTCAGTAAAAGGGAATAAAACCATATTCAGTGGTGGTTCTTGAAGCAATGGTAACAGAAAATATAATTATGTTTGGTAAACCCCAAACTGCAAAAAAAAAAGAAGTTACTTTCAATTCTATTTCTAATCTCAAACCTCTTTCTCAAACCTCCGTTTATCCAAACGCCATCCACAACAACAACCTTATATAATAAATAATAAATAGCTGTATGTAATGGAATTAGCAGCTTACATAAAAAAACAAAAAACTTCTTACTGTTACAGGAATGCTTTGCATTTTTTACGGCTCTTCAAATAATGTCATTAATCAGAAACTGAAATCAATGACATCTCTACCACAATTATTTCATAAGGCTTAAAACGTAGGGTGCTGTCTTCCTGCCTGTGAACAAATAATAACATTGCATGGCTTTGTTGACACAAACACATGCAGGCTGACCATTGATGTTGACATTAAACTGGAACAGTGATGCACCCACCACATATACACACACACACACACACACATATATATATATATATACATGCCATTTTGCAGATGCTTTTATCCAAAGCGACTTACAGTAGTGAATGCATACATTTTTCAGTATATGTCATCCCAATGGGAATTGAACCCACAACCTAAGCGCTGTTAGCACCATGCTCCACATGCTGAGCCACACAGAGCCAATTTCGGATTTGGGTACTTGAGGGTCATGATAGCTCTGATGGTTCTGTGTGGCTCAGTTGGTAGAGCACGGCGTTGGCAACGCTTAGGTTGTGGGTTCAATCCCCACTAGGGCCACATATACTGAAAATGTATGCATTCACTTCTGTAAGTCGCTTTGGATAAAAGCGTCTGCTAAATGGCGTATATTATGATAGGACCAAAAGCCTTCAATTCAGCAGGTCACGGAATGGGTTTCTTCTTGTGTGATGAGCAGGCTAGTGAGATTGCATTTAGCTCTACACTGTAAAAGTAGAAATATAATGCAAGCAGACAGGACCCGTACAGGTTTACAAAGTTGTTGCACGCATGACCTCCTACTCAGGTTGTCCCTATGCCAATGGCAATCGGCATGTGCGGACAGAGATTAGAGAATCTAATCCCCAGCAAAGCCTTTAGCTAAGATTAGTTAAAATTTCTCAGGAGGCCCTAATCACATTTGTAGAGATTAGCACCTCCAGCTTTACCTGTTTTAATTCTGGCAGGGCCATAACTGCTTGCTCTGTGATGGGCTGACTGTCCTCTGTCCATGAGGCTTGCTGGCCCCCCCGAGTGGCGCAACCGGTAAAGTTATTCTGCGTGCAGGTTGCCCACTGTAGCATGGGGTTCAAGACTAGACTGCGCCAGCTGGCTGGAAGTCCCATTCGAGGGTAGCGATTGGGACTGTCCACCCCCGGGGGTAGGGAAGTTGGCATTTATGGTCAAAGGCTTGGCTGGTTATCATTGGCTACTAAATAACTAAATCATTTTTTAATAACTGAGACTTTTATGCCTTAAAATATTCTGGTTTAATATTCACACTTTTGGTTTTGCCACCTTTTTTTCCACGTTTTCAAAAGGAATTGCAGCACTGCCAACAAAGTTGTTTTGTATATGCAGCCTAATGGTACTAACAACAGTTATATTATCTTCACAGAAACGTCCAGCATACAACTAAGCAGATATGTCAAAGTAAGTCTCTCTTTCACTCTCTCAACTGAAGTCAAATCAATTTAAATATGCTAGAAGATTTTGAATTTCATTTTGAATTCCATCTGCTATCTAAACCACCTAAAGTGTTTGTTTGTGCTATTGTATCAGTTCAATTCTTGCATTGTTCCCTGCCTTTGTATTGTTTGTTTTCATCTAGGCAAGGGATTTAAGCCAGCAGCTTTCATAGACAGTACTCTCTTTTTTATTATAATAATATATGCCATTTAGCAGACGCTTTTAGCCAAAGCAATTTATAGTAGTGAATGCATACATTTTCAGTATGTGTGGCCCCAGTGGGGATTGAACCCACAACCTAAGCGTTGGCAATGCTGTGCTCTACCAACTGAGTCACGGAGAACCACAATTTTTTAGCTGCTGATTTCTTGACTTGCATGTAGGTAGCTATGCAACTGCATTGCACAATATCTCTTTTGACAATTTTCACGTGCATGAGAAATAAAGTATAGGATTGTCTCAACAGTTTTCTGTTCATTGTAAATTATAAAAATGCTTGCCAGTTTTTTTCCCCTAAAACATGCCATATCAGATTATTTATTCTGTCAACAGTCAACAGTAATGTAACATCCATCCACAGCGGCTTTGCAGCACAAAGAATGGCTTTGACTTACACGACTTCTCTCTCTCCCAGAAATACAAACAGAACAAATTTCATCTGAACTAACCGTCTCTTTTCATTTCCTCTTTGTATAGGGTCTACAAGAAAACCAGTAGTCGTGGCCAGGTGAGAGGACACTAAGAGTTTAACTCTGGGCTACACAAATTAAGGCCTCCTGACCAGAGCAGGTTTTAAGGCAGGGTTACTCAAATCTGGCACACAAATCCAAATTTGTGGTTTTCCTTTCAATGCAATTTATTGGCCAGTGTGTCTTTGCGCATGACTAAGGATAAAGGGACGGTGGAAAAACAGCAGTGCTCGGCCAACGGGGACCGTGATTTTAGGAACCCCATTTTAAGGTCTACAAAAACAATAAAACATAGATACAAAACATTGAAAAAATAGTCAAAGTAAGGGTCCATCTGCATTCAGATTTCTGAATTTGGATTCGTGGGCCACATTTGAGGAACTCTGCACCATACTGTAGTACCTCGGAGAACAGGCCTATAAGTAATATGTATATTAAGAAACATTAGCACACGTGACTACACACCTGACCTCACTCGACCCATTTTCTTCCTCCAGCTTACTCTTTTCCTGGGGAGGAGAGACTTTGTGGACCATGTGAATAACGTGGATATAGTTGGTGAGTCAACAGTGAATTTTGCCTTCAATACAAAATTTGTTTGGAAAGATAAGCGCTTCTCCCGTTCCGGATGAAATTGTGGGGGGTAGCTATTTTAGCACTGGAGCCGTTGTCTCTCACTCACCTGCTAAATGTTCTCTCTGATAGATGGTGTGTTAAAAGTTGACCCTGAAAACCTTGGAAGCAGGAAAGGTAGGTTTTATTTTACTCGGGTGACTGAAGGACCTTGTTGTTGCTTTTTAGGCCAGGACCATCATTTAGTTCCCTCTGCACTACATTTATTGTGAGGGATGGGACATGGTTGAAACAGAAAACATGAAAGGTTGCAGGAATTGCAAGACCCTGTTCTTTAGACTACTGCCTTGATATGACCCTGTATAGATATGACCCCACATTCTCTCTACAGCGTTTGTCTACCTGTCCTGTGCCTTCCGCTATGGCCACGAAGACTTGGATGTGATTGGGCTCGGGTTCAGGAAAGACATCTGGACAGAGCGCAAGCAGGTATACCCTCCCGTTGGAGGACAGCCAGCCTTGACCCCTACGCAGGAGACCCTGTTGAAGAAAGCTGGAGAACAAGGCCATGCCTTTACGTTCAACGTACGTCTTACTTCTTCACTCTGCCTCTGCCTCACTCCCAATTCCTTTCCCCTGAATTTAGTAAATTCCAGTAACTATACAAGCATAATTCCAGAAACTATACATACATAATTCCAGTAGCTGTACATACCCTAATTCCAGTAACTATACATGTACATAGGCTGGTATAGACACACAGATAAGCACAGACCCAGACAGTTTCCAAGCCTGTTATTGTTCTTGTTAATACAAATGCCATGTTAGTTGCTTACCCACCAGACAAAGGAGGTTTCAGTACGCAAACAGAGTGAGGCCAGCAATTATGTCTGGCCAGAGAGGAGAGTAACTTTGCCCCCTCTGTTTCAGATTCCCACCAACCTACCCTGCTCAGTGACTCTGCAGCCTGGGCCAGGAGACAAAGGCAAGGTACGATCTCCTTCTCTCTCTGGACGTCTTTGGAAACATAGAACAGGCCAGAGCTCCAGAACAGTGACCTCTTATGCTCTCTGTCACTGCAGGCCTGTGGCGTGGACTTTGAGGTCAAGGCATACATTGCCAATGAGGCAGATAATCCTGATGAGAAAATTTCAAAGAAGTACGTTCCGCCCCTCAAAAAGCAACACCACACCTCATCACTACTCATAGGCGAAATGAGAGTATGCTGTCCCTTGTGTTAAATACTGAGTGGCCATACATGTAAAACAATGTAAGCAAAAACGTAATTGTAATTCAGAATCCATGTTAACGAACTTGTATTGCACATAAAGACAGGAAAAGGCTAAATTAAATATTCACACAGAAATCTAACACTTGTTTTGTGAAGCACTTTGCTCAGATGTGTTCTTCAAGATCACGCATGTAACCTTGCTTGCACCTTCATAAGAGCTGCATGTGTGCCTCCACAGGGACGTTTGTCGTCTGATCATTCGCAAGATCCAGTTTGCCCCCGATCACACAGGTTCTGGAGCCAAGGCCGACATCTGCAAGCAGTTCATGATGTCAGACAAGCCGGTTCACTTGGAGGCTTCCATAGACAAGGAGGTAGGTTGCCCAGTTGGTGCTGCAGTGTGATGGGGAGACTCCTGCACTCTAAACTTATCCCTAGCCTATACCCTCACTGCTGCTGTTCCAGAGCCCTGCTGGCTCTTCAGTGTCACTAAACGTCACGTCTTTGTACAGCACAACATCTTCTAGGTCATTCTGATTTGCATCCACATTCTCGCTGTTCAACAATGGCTGTTGTTCTTTTGTGTCTTTTTTTCCTAGATATATTACCATGGTGATCCAATCCCAGTCCGAGTAAAAATCCATAACGAAACCACTAAAGTGGTGAAGAAAATAAATGTCAGTGGTAAGTAAGAAAAGAGACAGTTGAATAGAATTCATAAATAAAATAAAAGTAAGCACAACTGATTGAAAACGTATTACACCTTAATTCTATTTAGGTCTCTTGTGCAAACTCAAAACGAATTGAACGAAACACAAGTGTTAATGTGTTTACATGATGTGTTAATAGCAGTTGCACTTCTCTGTCATCAGTTGACCAGACCACAGATGTGGTGCTCTACTCTTCTGATAAATACACCAAGACTGTGCTGACCGAAGAATTTTCGTAAGTGGTCCAAACACACTATTGTGTCATGCACATTGAATGAATGAAACAATTGTTGGTTTCATTACAATCAAATCAGTGCTTATGTAATATATAATATTATATTGATATGTAATATGTAATATATAATATATATAATGGCGGCACGGTGGTGCAGTGGATAGAGCTGTCGCCTCACAGCAAGAAGGTCTCGGCTTCGAATCCAGGCCGGGGGCCTTTCTGTGCGGAGTTTGCATGTTCTCCCGTGTCCACGTGGGTTTCCTCCGGGTACTCCGGTTTCTTCCCACAGTCCAAAGACATGCACGTTAGGCTAATTGGAGAGTCTAAATTGCCCGTAGGTATGAGTGTGTGAGTGAATGGTGTGTGTGCCCTGCGATGGATTGGCAACCTGTCCAGGGTGTATTCCTGCCTCTTGCCCGGAACGCTGGGATAGGCTCCAGCCCCCCGCGAACCTGACCAGGAATAAGCGGCTTAGATAATGGATGGATGGATAATATATATAATAATATAAATAATAATATATACTGTAATACAATATTAATATAGCTCATGCATATTAAGTAACAATTAGAATTGTGTTAAGCATACATAAGCTCTGGCACTATTGAGTGTGAATAGCAATTCTTATCTGTTCTGTGTGCACCTGAATGCTTATGACAGAGAGACAGTTGAGGCCAACGGAACATTGGAGAAGGTCCTTAACATCATCCCCCTGTTGATCAACAACAAAGAGAAGCGTGGTCTGGCCCTGGATGGCAGATTGAAGGATCAGGACACTAACCTTGCATCCACTACAATGTAAGAGGACAACTTATCTTTACACCACACATGCCTGTGCTCAACATGCCTGTGTTCATTTCGTGGATCTCCACATATGGCCAACTTAAAGTCCTTACTTATAGCTTTGTTATATACAGTATCTCTAAAGGGAGGTGAGTTTGTTTGTAATTGGAATGGCTAAAGAACATGGCACCCCAGTCATGCCTAGATTTAATTGATTAAGATATCTTTCATTTCTCTTTGCTTAATGATTTGAAAGCACACTTTCCTTCTTCCCATTCCTACAGTACAGCATCTACAATTATTTTTATTATGCATTACTTTGAGAATATTGTACTGACCAATTGTTTGTGTCATTAATTGTGGTAAAATATTGTTGACCAATGAACTGTTTAACCAGATATGTATACATACAGTTAAATAATATATATAATTGTGTTGTATTGAATTCGTTTTATGATATAATTAGACTCTTAAAGAATGGTTAATCACTGATGAAACTGCCCAGGTTCCTATCTACTCGTGTCTTCTCTCTCTCTCTCTCTCTCTCTCTCTCTCTCTCTCTCTCTCTCTCTCTCTCTCTCTCTCTCTCTCTCTCTCTCTCTCTCTCTCTCTCGCTCTCTCTCTCTCTCTCTCTCTCTCTCTCTCTCTCTCTCTCTCTCTCTCTCTCTCTCTCTCTCTCTCTCTCTCTCTCTCTCTCTCTCTCTCTCTCAGCTTGCGACCTGGCATGGATAAGGAAGTGTTAGGAATCCTTGTCTCCTACAAAATTAAGGTCAACCTCATGGTGTCCCGAGGAGGGTGAGGCCCCCTTCCTGATTCTAGTTTAGTACATATTTATCCATAGTATAAACAGGAAACTAAATCATTAAAATATCATATCAAACACAGAAAAAATAAATGGACAAACTTCCCAATTGTGTGAAATATTGTCACTAATGTGTAATGTTTTTCCCCTCTAGTCTCTTGGGAGATCTGACAGCCAGGTAAAAAATAATATTTTCAAACAAATTATTAAATATAGTCAAAGGTAATGACACAAAGTGTAATAGAATGATAGCAATAATTATTAGTGTTTACACTGTAGCATCATAAAGAGTACTGGAATGCGTTTGTATTTAACTGTACATAAAGAGGTGTTGAATATTTGTGATGGTCTCACTGGCTGCTTTGCTCTAACAGTGACATCACTGTGGAGCTCCCTCTTATCCTGATGCATCCCAAACCTACAGGTGAACATGTATACCCTTTCACAAATGTTATACATGAAAACATGTATGTCATAATATAAGTTATGATAAGGTTCTGCAAATTAAAACTGCAGACATTTGTCAACAGTGCACAATGTTGGTGAAAACTTGTTGATGAAATTATTCTCTTTCCTCTTCCTCCCTCATCGGCCACATTATATCACTTCGCAATGAGAAGAAGTGTAAGTACAACATAAATATTGAGGCAAAACCAGACAGAAATATATGACTGTTTGTTCAGTTTTTTCTCAAAAATATTTCTCAGTCTGGCATTCATTTCTATGAATTTACCTGTTTCTAATCACCTCAAAATGATATTCCAAATGGCGCCTACAACTGCTTAACTTGAGTGACAAAATAACAGCTATAACATAAATATGTTTAAAGTAGTGTTACCCTTATTGCACGAAGAGGCTTAGCTAAAACCTCCTGATGTTAAAAATGATGGCTCTATCTAGTGTTAGCTGGTGTTCTTGTGTCAAATAACATTAGCTACCATGTTTACGCTGAGGAAATATGACAATATAATAATGAATTTAACATGTATTTAAAAATCTGATTCAAGTTAAAGCATTATTTGATTGATTGGACTGATTATTCAATTAATTGTTACAGTCCTAATATGTATGTGTATATATATGTCAATGCTTACTTAGTAAACATGTATATACTTTTCTCAATAATAAAACTGAGAAAATCCCAGTCTAACATTGCCACATGATGTTGAATGACTAACAACAATTGATGCTACTCTTGTGTATGTGTTTTTGCATTGTATGAATTCCAGGACAGATGTTTTATTCGAGTAGATTCAGCAGAACAAGGGAACAACTTCAAGGAGAAGCAGAGCAAGGGGATGGACAGAAGGACAGATTGAAAGACAGATAAAAGAACAAACGGACACCAAATTGTGCAAAGTAATGCATTCACAAAAACACAAATCCTCTGTTCTAAAACTGAAATAAAGTTGATCTTTGAAGTAGACCTATTTCCTATGGCACTTGACCATGAATGGCACAAACAATGGAGATGCTAAATATAATTGGTTTGTGATACTCAATCGAGGAGGATGTCTCTGAAATATGTAGTTCAACTGTGCATTAATGAGCAGAAGATGAGCTATCAGGGGATAGTGTGCTAGTGCTAGTGTAATAATTGCAGTTATGCAGAACACAAAAAAGAATGACATGACAATATTTAATAACCTTAAGTTTGTTTGTCTTTCCTTGTTCTTTTCCTCTTATGCAAACCAAAAAGCTCAAACAGAGCACATTAGTAGGTGCTCAGAGTGTATATCTCCAAACAGTAGATGTGCGTAGAGCAAAGAGCTTGGGATGTCAGTGTCTGTGGAATTTAATGCTGAGCCAAAATATCATTTTTATTGTGGTGGTGTGTGGTGTGGAGGAGGGGGGGTGGGGAGGGGGTGGGGGGTGGGGGGCCTTTAGTTACAGTTTGTCTTGACCAGAAAATTAGGTGACTGTTCAATATATATGATGGTTGTGTTATTTTCAATAACAGATTTAATTCACATCTAATTCATCACAATTGTACAACATGTTTTTCTTGAACAAATAATTGTTCAAAATAAAACAGTTACAATACTGTTCATCGTCGGTTTTCATTTATCCATCTCTCATGGTAAGCTCACCAATATGTAATTCTTTAACTTACAGTTTTTTAGGTGTGCATATTGAAAAACAAGCAATCCTTTTCACCGAACAGAAATATTAGGTTCCATCCACCAGAAAGTCAAGCTCTGGTGTAGGTGCACAGCATCCCCTGGCAGGGCTGTTGGGCACTACTGTTGACACTATTGTCTGTCTTGCAGTAGGTTAGCGGTTCCTGATTGTGAATCTTTATTCTTTCCCATTTTCTGCTGAAGTGAAAACCAGAAGTTAAAATGCATCTGCTCTTCAATGCCACCTTCCTTTGGTGTTGAGCTGGGTTTCTCTGGGCAGCGGGTCATATTGGGCTCACTGGGGCGTTAACAAGACTGATGCTCTGGTGAACAGAGTATTGGTCTTGGTGCACACCCTCTTAGCAGACTGGAGGCTGGGAGTGAGGAGCTACAGTACTGCTAAACTTTCCAGGTACTGTAGGCTACTAGTCACAAATCATATTTTTTAGCCCTGTGCCATTTGCATTGTATTTGTTATTTTTCATGAATGAATGCTTTTCAATTTATAGAGAAGTATATGCACCCAAACCTTTACTGGTATTTACAATTAAATAAAATAAAGGATCACAATCGATAAAATATGCACAAACATGTTTTCAAAATTATGTTTATGTCAAAGATTTACTGGTCTACAAAAAATATGTTTTTCTTTCTTGCATGGAATAAAGAATTTTGGGCTGCTGAATCCAAGTCTGAGCTCAGATTTGCTCTATCACATCAAGTTTTTGTGCTATCTATGCTCCATATTCATGGATTTTACTAAAGTTGACCATCCAGTCTGGCAATCTTGGTGGGGATAAAACAGCAAAATCTTGATTATTCTCACCAAAACTACTTCATTTAGGGCCTTAAAATAATTTTACAAATGTTTTAAGTCATAAAAACATGTTTTACATGTTTTTTGTGATTTGCAGCTGTGAAGACTCTACCTAATCTGCTGTTAAGACTCTACCTAATCTAAGTTTTACAATTAAATATTGTAATTGAAGTAGGTACCTTTCATTGTAAACATTTTTGCATCTATCGATTTTCTAATGCAACATTTCTTTTCAACTTCGAGTGTAAAATTGCTGTTTTCTCAAAAATAAAGATTTTTTTATAGTACAAAAAACTAATGGCAGATTTGGATTCAGCACCCAAAACTTAGCTAGAATCCGTTGAAAAACCGCATGCAAGAAAAATCGTGTTGACCAGTGTTATTCATTGTTTAGCGGCCCCTCCATTTCTGGTGTGTACGGTGGGTAAATTCATACTCCATAACGATAGGTGGCGGCAATGCCCCGAACAACATTGTTTTCAAGAACGCATAATCCACTGAAGAAGACTGCAGATGTATACATTATAGACGTCGTTATACAGTCGTTCGCTAAGCCATTCGTATCTAACATTTTTTACACATTCATTAAATTGTTCTGTGGGCCCACTCTGACCCACCGTAGTTTTGTTTCTGTTCATACTTGGCGTCCCCTATCCATTGTGTTGCGTTGACGCCTTAATATACACACAAAAGTTGCCCTTGTCCATCGTTTTTGAGAACTACTAGCTAGCTAGCTTGCTAGCTAACCGCCTAGCTAACGTTGTAGCTATTTAGCTATTGGCTAGTTATAGCAAGCTACACCAAAAAGATGACAACCACTGGCGGCGGAGAGTTTGGAAACCCCCTGCGCAAATTCAAGCTTGTGTTTCTGGGCGAGCAGAGCGGTGAGTGGCAGTCGAACTCAGGGTCGCTTATCGGTGCCTGCAATTTAAAAAACTGAGGAAACAATGCTAACAAAATGACTCATTCTGGCTAGCAATGCCACACACCGTGTGAACCACTGCTTTGAGCGTAATGATGAAGATGCAACTCGCATGGATGCGAGGCCTAGCCTTCAACTTGAAAAGAGATGAGGAGGAAAGCTGGGTGGGGATTAGCAAGACTAGATGGGGATAACGTTAACAACAGTGACACTAACAGGTGGGCACACCCAGCGCTTATGCAACGTTCATTTAATCAAATCGCTCAGTTTCCTTTTGACAGAATAGTCCCTGTAGCCAGCGTTGTTGCTTGTTAGCTAGCAGGTTGCTAAATAGACACGCATCGTAATATGGTGTTTAACGTTAATAGAGCAGCAACATGTGTTGATATTTATCTAGAAGCTCGCTAACTGTATGTTTGTCGCCAGGTAGCCATTCAGCCGTTGGAGCTAAAATTATATCGAATCATTTTTGTTGGACGTTCCTCGATTTTGGAATCGGCTGGCCCTGAGAGGATTCAAAACAGAATCAGCTGGCTGTTTTCAGTTGCCATGTCCGCGGTTTTCACGCAAACTTGTGCTACTTTCAAACTCAGGAACCACACCTGTGTGGAAGCACCTGCTTTCAAATATACCGTGTGACCCAAATTTTCTCAAGCGTAGCCTTTTGTGTGCGTGTGTGCGCGTGTGCGCGCGCGTATAATATATATATGTGTATATATATATATAACTAAAATATATATAACTAAATCTGACCCTGGATGGCCTAAATGTAGAGTATTTTTACTTTCACACGGTAACAGATTATCTTTGTCTTTACAGTGGGGAAGACATCGCTCATCACTAGGTTTATGTATGACAGCTTTGACAATACATATCAGGTACAGTACACATGCTACCTGTATGTACTAATCTAATAACATAATTTAGCGATCACCAAATTCTGCTGAATTAAGTTCATATCTATCCCTCGCCTTTGGGTTTTACAAATGACCCTTCGCTGCACAACTTCAGGAGTCATGGCTCATTGTCCTGGGCCTTTGAAAGAAGCATACAGTCTCATTGGTTTGAGGAATTCAAGCTTAAATATTGTTTGATAGTGTGAAGAAGAGACAAGGAATGCTCTGCATGCCCATGGTGCGTATAGCAGTACTGTGCATCAATTTCCTGACATACAAAAATTACTTGTTTTTCAGGCGACTATTGGCATAGATTTTCTGTCGAAAACCATGTATTTGGAGGATCGTACGGTAAGGGCAACATTTTTTTTTCTTTTTTTTTTCTGGGCCTGGTGGTGTTCTGGTTGCTCAGAAAAAAAGATTCTGGTCAGGATCTGTTCGGCACTAAAGAACTTGGATATGTGCCTGTGGCAGAGCACACTCGATACAACTGTGTAGCTAACATGTTGGGTGTCAGGCTTCATTTTGTTTTCTGTCCTGTCATTTTATATTAGCCGTCAGCCCAACCATTGTTGCTATTTTTTGTACCATTTTCTTTATCCTCATGGTTTGTTTTTGTTTTTCTTACACGCATGCATTTTTTAATATTTCCCTCAATGACTTAAGTTCCCATTGTTTTTTTCCCCTTTTTTTGTTTCTGTTTTAAGTTGGGTTTTGTTTCTGTGTTCTCCCCCCACTGTGGCTGCTTGCCTCACTGCCATTGCCCCACGTGTCCTGTGGATGGCTGCAGATTGGGCTCCAGCTGTGGCAGGAGCCTTTCCGCAGCCTCATCCCCAGCTACATCCATGACTCAGCTGCCCCCTGTGGTGGTTTATGGCATTGCAAGTAGGTACCACCGCTGCCCCCTGTCCCAAGAGAACAGTGGGGAATGAGGTGTCAGCTGCTGGGGACGATTGCATTATTGTGTGCTCCTGGGTGCGCTGGACCTTGCTGAAGTTTTTTTTACCCAGTCTTTTGCAACAAAAACAGGAACCTCTGTTTAAAAAGGAGGAATCTGGTTTATGAAACATTGTAGGACTCTGCATTTCCATCAGCATTTGGCCACAGGCACTTGGCAAACTGTTCTTTTCTTTTTCTTTTTTTTTTACTATTTTATTTTAAGGAGGACCGGTGCCCCCAGTCAATGTTGTAAACATTAATTGTCCAAAAAATTGTCATCGTCTTTCTAGCATGAACTTCAGTTTTACAGTGGGGTTTTTTAATATATTTTTTATTGAATCTATCATTTGTTGTGTAATGACGGAGGCATTGAAAATGGAGGTGGCGCACAGTCACACTCGTGCTGTTGGAGTTCTGTCTTTCCACTGGCTCTCTTTTGAATCATGGCTTCTAGCAACTTAAAACAAAAACAAAACAAACACAAAAAAATGACCTTCTATTTCTTTCTAACGAGCCTGCCGCCCGTCATTACGGGACGAGCTAATACCTTGAGGCCGTCAATGATACAACATAATATTGTAGCAGGACGAAATGCTTCTCAAATTCTGTAACCAATTGACCCTTCGCTAAACCACGCCCCCCTTAGTTATTGTTGCTATGTACGTCAAGCTTTCGGAGCCAGCATGGCACTCCCACTGTCACTAACTGCACTCCCTGGAGAAATATTGTCCAATTTTGGGAAAATAGAAAAAGCGATTTCATATAGAAGCAGACAGAAGGGTATACAATATGCATTGAAGGTTATATTCAAGATATCACACTGACTCAGCAACAAAATGACGTAAAAAATTTTAAGATAGAAGCGAAAGCCTACAGATCAGAGTAAAACTGAACCACCGCATCACCGGGCGATTGAGACAGAGGACAACGACATTAAGTTACACTGTTCCTGTAAAGCTGGGTAGGTCTCTATTCACTATTACAATCATTAAAAAGCAAAAGCAGTAGGCCTATATAACGTTACATTCAGTAGTAAGTTAGCTAGCGTTAGCTAACTAACGTAACATTAGTCGCCTATAGTGTGCTGTAACGACATTACTCTGGTTAGCTCCACAGGTAGCTCCATACCCTGGACCTCTGTAAAGCAAAAAATATCAGCAGTGTGTCAGCCCAGTCTTCCACAAGATTTGGGTACTCGGGACTGGGCTTCCCATTTGACAAAGTGCTGAAATAGTAATGAAAAAATAGTATTACATTTTGACATCAAGGTAACGTTACCCACTTGGTTTTCTAGAGCTTGACTGTAACATCTTAATGTTAGCAAGCTGTCTGGATCACGAATAACAAAGCTAACATTTAGTCTAACTTTACCAACGTTGCAACCCGGAGCTGTATATCCAGACCGTAGCCACGTTAGCTTAGCTGGCTAACACTTTTCAGGATTTTATTTAGGTTTTATAAAGGGAAAAAAACATATCTCCTTCAAACCTCTCTGGGTAACGAGTGTCACTGTTACACGTGCCCCAGGCACAACGTTTAACCATAATTTGCTAAAAATCCGCAAAACCAGCTCGAAAATGAAAAAAATTCTAATTTTTGCGTGAAAGTGAATGGAAGGCAGCCAAACACTGTCGGAGGCTCTGTCGGAGTATGTAAAACACGGCGCTGTGATTGGCCAGTTTGCGTTTTGGGGCGTGGTTTAGCGAAGGGTCAATTACGGCATGTGAATTCTCTTTCTAACAGTACTTTTCCGTAATGCAGTTCTCAATACGTTCTCATTATAAGACATTCTTTTTCTTTTTAAGATTTTGTCCTAATAAAACTAGCTAGCTTTCCCTCTTCAATACTCATGTCTATACTCCCCCCAGGTCCGGCTCCAGCTGTGGGATACTGCAGGACAGGAGCGTTTCCGCAGCCTCATTCCCAGCTACATCCGTGACTCCACCATCGCTGTGGTGGTCTATGACATCACCAGTGAGTCATGGCATCCCAGCTTAGAGCCAAGGCGTCTCATAGAGCCTTGAGGGACATGTATAAGCAGGGTTAGATTCAAGATTGCACACACCACTTGTTTTATAAACAGATAATGTGTGTATACACATCAAGGTGCTGGTTATTTAGGTTTCATTCCTGAGTTACCAGTATGTGTAATCTGACTAGTTCAAAATGCAGGGCAGTCTTGGTGGTGGTAGTAATGTCCATGTGTTTTGTAAGTAAATTCAATTATGTGAAATGCTGAAATGTTTACACACTGCTAAAAGTTAGTCATTGATCTGAAATTTCAGGTTTTTCTTCCCTTAGACCTCAACTCCTTCCAGCAGACATCAAAGTGGATTGATGATGTCAGAACAGAGAGAGGAAGTGATGTCATAATCATGCTAGTTGGAAACAAAACAGACTTGGCTGATAAAAGGTACAGGGCAGGGGTGTGAAAATAAGCCTAGAAATCTTTCAACCTTTAGCTTGTTTTGTCTTTGGTCTCTGGCCTCATAAGACACTTGTTAATTCATGCAATGTTAGTTGGTTCTTCCCCTTCCCCCACCCACCGAAACTGTAAATGTGTTGTGACACCATCTCATTAATTTCAAGATTTATTTGTCATAGAAACATGATTATCTTTTTGCGCATGTTATCTAATTTAACTTAGTTTAATTTTTTTAAGCTATTTATACTCTTTGTTCATAAACGGTTTATCTCAGTGGTTGGGCTTCAGTGTAGAAGTTTTGCCATTGGGACCACTGAAAAATGTATACATTCACTACTGTAAGTTGCTTTGGATAAAAGTGTGTGTGCTAAGTGGCATGCTATGTGTTATGTCTTCATTTTGGGCAAAACAAGTCATTTATAAGTTATTATAAGTTACTTAATTTTCTGTAGCTTGCTTAATATAGTTACATTTTAATGGAAAAGTCGAGTGACATCTACATAAGAACATAAGGATACATAATGATGAGAAGAGATGTACTCTTTTCCTGTGGAAAATGTTTTGCATCAAAAATATTGTGTAGACTTTTATGGCTGACGGAATTTGACCCGGAGTAGAAGTTGGTTAATGGTTAACCTAAACATTAAATCGCACTTTGGCTATGGCTTGAGTGGATAATGTCATATATAAAGTTTTCATTGCTGGCATCAATTTTTCAAACAACTATGGTTTTATTTTTATTTCTTTTATTTTTATCCTCCCTCCCCAACACACCACCCCCCATCACCTATGATTTGGTGTGTGGACCGTCCCTCTTCCCCTGGGCGAATAGGCAGGTGTGTACAGGCTGCTGAGAGGAAAGCTCAGGAACTCAATGTGATGATACATTGAGACCAGCACCGAGGCAGGATATAACATCAGACAGGTGCGTTTCCCACCTGTGTGGAAGCAAGTGCTCGCCACATGTAGGCAGGGATGTGGCACAGTGGACGAGGGTGTGGCTTGAGGCAGGAAAGCCATTCTCCATACAAGCTCTCTGGCCTCCGCTTGATCTTGTGTATGAAATGTGGATTGGCTTATGGCCTTCAATAAATTCTGTCCACTTGCCCTCTGCATTACTTTCTAAGGCATAGATGTTGACAGACTGAATGGCCTGTTGATAATTGTGATTACATCCTCTCTGCCTTGAACATTGCTATTGTTTTTTTAGAGGGTGGGAAGGTTTGAACTACTGACTTTGGTTTATGTTGTAATCTCATATTTTCCCCCTTCTTTTCTCTCTGTCCTTTGCTGGGTTCTTTCTCAATCCCGTGTCCATCTGTCTACCTGTCGGCGCCTCTGCCTCTGCTCGGTCGGAGCAGACAGATCACCACTGAAGAGGGCGAGCAGAGAGCCAAGGAGCTGAATGTCATGTTTATTGAGACCAGTGCAAAGACTGGCTACAATGTAAAACAGGTAGAGATTGAGACATGGACGCTGCTACCCCCACCACTTTCTCTTGTCTTTCTGCCTGCACTTCTGTCTGGCCCTTAAACGCCTCTCTCTGCCCATGTCCATCCTTTCTCTTGTCTTTCTGCCTGCACTTCTGTCTGGCCCTTAAATGCCTCTCTCTGCCCATGTCCATCCTTTCTCATTGTGTCTGGATGTCAGTGCTTCTGTCACAGGCTTGTTGCTCCACCTAACCTTGATGCTAGTTTAGAGTCATTTTAACTTATGTTTCATAAATGTCTTCTTTGAAGTGCTGTAAAGGAGTCATTTGACATTCACACATTTTCCTATATCTACATCTCAGCAGGTTGGTATTTATTGTTGATTGTTTATTAATGTTTATTAATATTTGTTAAAGCCTCCAAATAGTACTTAACCATGAGTGTAGAATTGAAGAAACTTTTGTCAGTCACTTAAGAGTGTAACTGATTGTGTTTGAAAACCCTTGAACTTCGATATAATTTGAGTATTGAAATTTTAAATAAAAGTGAACTGTCACCCGATCATTTAATGTTGGAAAGAGATTGTCAGCACAAAATAAGTTTGACACCAAAAAAGTAAAGTTAAAATAATAAATGTAATGTTGTGAGGATAAAGGTATGAAAATGTAACATTCCAAACTTCCAATCACCCTCTCTCTGTCTCTCCATTCACCCCCATCTCTTAGCTGTTCCGCCGAGTGGCTGCAGCTTTGCCTGGCATGGATAATACACCGGAGAAAATCAAAGAGGACAGTATCCTTGGGAGGAGACTAGTAGATTGTACAGGAGCAATTGTAGTGCAAAGGTTACATTTACAGTGTGTGTTAGGCTTTTGTGTCTCATCTGTCAAACTACACCCATATGCACTTATAATACCACATTAAGATTTAAGTACATAAGAACATCAGAATACATGATGACGAGAACGGGCCGTTCAGCCCATCTAAGCTCGTCATGTCATAATCTAAAGAGTATCTAGTACTGCATCTAGCCTGGACTTAAATAGCCCAAGTGTGTCGGCCTCTACTACCTGACTTGGCAAGCTGTTCCATGCATTGACAACTCTGTGTAAAGAAAAACTTCCTCATATCAATGCAGAATTTGCCTTTTA
Organism: Aldrovandia affinis; assembly: GCA_029706075.1. Taxonomy (NCBI): domain Eukaryota; kingdom Metazoa; phylum Chordata; class Actinopteri; order Notacanthiformes; family Halosauridae; genus Aldrovandia; species Aldrovandia affinis. Next base: position 999,043 of record JAINUG010000167.1, read on the forward strand.
CTAATTTCCACCTGTGGCCTCTTGTTCTGCTAACCAAACCTATCTTAAAAAATCTTTGGTAGGTCACTTTGTCAAACCCTATTAAAAACCATCCCCCCTAAGTCTCCATTTGCTAAGCTTAAAAAGATTGAGTGCCTTAAGTCTATCCTCATAACTTTTACCTTTCATACCAGCTACAAATTTAGTTTGCTCTTTGAACCTTTTCAAAATTTAAATTTTTGTAGTTTTTATAGTACTTCTACATCCCTTATGTCAAAGTCCTCCAAAACATTCTGTACATTGGCTATACATTTAGGCATATTTATAACCTTTTCTCTGGTAAAGCGTTCAACAAATAACTGTTTAGTTTAGTATGTTACTGCACTATGATCACTTGTCCGTAGTGGTTCTACTACATTTGTGCTGCATATTCTGTCAGGATTATTACACAAAACCAGATCCAGTATTGATTTCCCTCTTGTAGGCTGAATAACAGACTGTACCAAAAAGCAGTCATTAACCACATCTAAAACCTCCTCCAGACGTTTACTGTCTACACCTCTATGACTAACTCTCTTTTCCTGGGTGGTGTGGCCGCCAGGGTGCCCTGGGGCTCATCAGTCCTGAGGGCTGGGCCAGATCCTCTCATCCTGCAAGGGCTGGAATCAGTTGAACACCACAAGCTCTGGAGATGCCGTCCCTGCATCTGATCATTTGATCATTATTGGCCTTGGAGTGAGCTCACAGAGTGTGTGAGCTTGTGTTCACAATGGGGACTCAACACTAAAGAATACACGGTAAATGTGAATATGAGTTGCTTGTATTTCCTCATGCTTACTTGTGTTCCTTAACCACGTCCCCCACAGTGATTGACATAAAGCTGGAGAGGCCTCCAGAACAGCCTGTGACTGAGACCAGCTGCTCCTGCTAGTGCTCCATCTCCGTTATTTATCCAACCTTGGTGGCCACTTCCACAAACCACATAAAAAAACGCCATGGGCTGAAAACCCTTTTCCTTTGATTCAGTGACTTTTCGGAATAATCTTGCGGATGTGCTATTACTTAAACATTCGAGACAAAAGAGTAAAGTAAAAAAAAAGCTAAAGTAGCTCAATCACAGGCAAATGTGAAGGTAAATGCAGATATGCTCAAAATCTTCATCTACTACAACTGCATGGCAAATATAGAATTGAGACTGAAATGGCTGCTCCCACCACCCTTGAGTTCTTGCACTTTTTTGGAGCAAAATTTGTCTTCACACTTACCATTGTCATTAAAGATGATAGTTTATATATGTTCACACATACACTCACACGTGAAAATTAGTGATGGCCTCTGCTTTTCCAAAAGAAGCAACACGCATTCTGTTCAGTTTGTTTGCAGTATCTGGGTTTTATTGAAATGGCAAGGTCTGTTGCTTGGCTCTTTGTTTTTTCCTCTCCATGGGGAGTGTAAAGAAGGAGACCTGCATTTGCCATTTAAAACAAAACAAAGCTTCAGTCACTAACACATTCTATGTAATACTTGCTTTTCTATGTTTGGACACTGATCAAGTCATCAGTAGTTCAAAATGATGGACCGAAAGACTGCAGTAAGGGGTTTGCACCTTCATCAGCCCTGGCTGCGCAGGTGATTTAGGGCTGAGCTATACCAGATCCGTTTAAAATTTGGCTGCTTTAAATCGCAATCATTTGTAGTGTTTCAAAGTTTAAAATTGCCTTGCATGGAAATAGTAAACCCATTCCCTCATACGGTACATCACCTAAAACAAGGGCAGGCTGTAAACAATAGATATAGAAATGAACTTAGAGAACTTGATGTGTATATTTCTCCTTTAACTGACGCAAGTACATCATGTTGACTTAAAGGTTGACTTACTGGCTGTTTACATAAAGCTGCATTATCAAGCTCCTTTATTGAATACAGTTACTTTTTTTTTTTCAGTTGTACAAATGCATTGCATTTTCATTGGACACAACTGGGAGATGCTTTAAAGTAGAGTGGACAGGTGTTCTCTACTTCCCTGTTTACTTACGTGTGTTACCTTTGGACCCAGTGTAATCTTGCTCCGCCCCAGGGTTGCATGAACACCTTTCACTTCTCATGACACACAGGAATGCATGATGGAGAATGGCAAGATTTGTCGAGACAAGTGGAGTGAAAGGCTTGCTTGCTTGTTTGTTCACATACTATAGCATAGGGTTGTGACGTGGAATATTAGACATGTAAGAAGCCCTAGACTTGGACTGCAATTTATAATTAGGTCTTAGATGCAGCTCTTGGCCATTGCTAAACCATGGTTGGGGGGGAAGAGAGGCAGAGCTGCCATCAAGGTGTCTCTTATGAGCAGCGGCTTAGTTTAATGGTTGTAATTTTATTTTTAAACTGACCAAATCAGTTTAAAACCTTGCTTGCATATGAAAAGTTAATATTTTTCATAATTACTTGCTATTGTCTGTTTTTGGACACTCGACTGTGCCAGCCTGACCTGGTTATTTCAACCACCATACTGAAACACGTGGTTTTTCGTCTCCCATCGATTGTGCGGTCCCTGCCACGCTGGAAAGTGATGACTCAGTGAATGTGTTGGCAGTGGGCAGGAAACGTCCTCATGTTCACCGTGCACACATGCTCCACTGTCGTCAGCATACACACCCATTTACTAGAGTTTGGCTTGTAATTTTAAAAAAGACATAAATATTGAATTATCTTGTATGAATGAGCCCGATTCTACCTGACTAGGCCGCTTACTATTTTCACTGAATACACGTTCCTGTGGTATTCTGGAGTGCGTCTGTCCATTTGAAACATGCTGTCAACTAGTCTTTAGCAAAGTGTGTGTGAATAATGTACTATTGCTATCGGCTGTATAAGAACACAAGTGTATCACAAAATAAAAATAAAATTTCACCTAATGCTGCTCCCTCATTGTATTTAGCTGAAGGATATTTTTGTAACCGTAGCAATAAGTTCACTTTACAGTACATTGATGAATGTGAGTTGGTGCAAGGCCTTATATATCCAGGTAAGTATTAACAGTCTTCTTTTCCATTGCATCCCTGGAGGTTTATGAACAATAGCTGTTACGCTCAGCAGGACAAAAATTCTAAAAAGTCCTTCGGAAGTTGATATGAAAATCTTTGGATTTGGTAGCCAAGACCAGTACGTACACTGCCACTACAGTATAAACAAAAAGGTGTAGAGCCAAGAGGGTCATCCACCAAGGACAGTAAAATTGGTTGGTGTCTGTTACAACCTGCAAAAATCACATGCACTCCAATAGTTGTTTGGTGCACCAAAAAAGGACGTGACAAACAAATATTCCTTTGAGTCAATCGGTCATTAAAAAAATACAGGATTTATTTAGGACATACGACAGATAAAGGACACAACATCGAAGGGATGTAAAAATCTATAAAACAGTCTAAGCCTTAACCTTAGACAAAACAGGTTCTAAACTCCCGTACAAATCAAAAAGGATGTTCTTCAGCAGATTGCTTCCCTAGCTATCAAAATGTACATAAAAGAAACAAGCAAGTAAGGTAAACATCTTTGTAAAAGCTTCTCAAAAAGGCACAGCTGAATGGCACAAAATCACAGAAAGGAAAATACTTATTTTCTCTTTTTTTTTTTTAAACCACTCCATCCCCTTACAAACTCCAGACGGGCGTGGCCAGACGAGGTTGAGGACAGTGCAGTTGGGGACGGTCCAATCAGCACAGGAGCATGGCCTCAATCAGCAATCAAGCACCTGTTGTCTAAATCTCTGGGGTCAAACTTTAGCCAGCCGTAACAGTGTCCCTCCCGGTTTACTGCTGTTTGATTTGTGTCCCGGCCAGTGAAATCTAAAAGAGTATAACGATTTCCTGGTTGGCTTGTGTCCTCACTCCTCCGATGGTCCTATCTCAAAAGTGGTGTCTGGTTTAATGAAAATTGACCCTATTGTCCTCACTGACCCCAAAACTCTAATGATTTTTCAGTTGTCGCTGAGGATTTGTGTGTTGGGGGGAAGATCAGAACCAAAGTTATGCTCTGGTCCGGTGAGTTTGATCACTGATTTCCATGAGGCATGCCGGTCGCAGCAGCGAGCTCGTAATATGAGGTGGGGATAGTTGAATTAGAAGAGGGTACAATTGGCCACCAAAATGGGAAAAATCTGTCACTATTTTTTTAAGAATTGTAAAATATAAACATTTTCATTCATTCATTATCTAACCTGCTTATTCGTGGTCAGGGTCGCGGGGGGGCTGGAGCCTATCCCAGCATGCATTGGACGAGAGGCAGGAATACACCCTGGACAGGTTGCCAATCCATCGCAGGGCACACACACCATTCACTCACATGCTCATACCTATGGGCAATTTAGACTCTCCAATTAGCCTAACATGCATGTTTTTGGACTGTGGGAGGAAAACGGAGTAACCAGAAGAAACCCATGCAGACACAGGGAGAACATGCAAACTCCACACAGAAAGGCCCCGGCCAGGATTCGAACCCAGGACCTTCTTGCTGTGTGGTGACAGTGCTATCCACTGCACCAAACATTTTCACAATCTGCATAATAACAACAGTTACATCTGCTATCAAAATACCATCAAGGGAAGTTTTATTTTACCTTTACAGTCACATGAGTTTACATGAATTTCAGTGAGCACTCAGAGCAGAGACTCTGCTGTGAGCACCCATCTCTGCTGTGAGTGCCCACTGAAACCCATGTAAAATCATGTGACTGTAAAGGTAAAATAAACCTGTCCTTCGAAGCTCAACCTTTACAGGCTGAGCTTCACTTCTTGGGTTGACTGAAGGCTTTCTTTCCTGTCTAGTTACATTTACATTACATTTTACATTACATTTTAGGCATTTAGCAGACGCTCTTATCCAGAGCGACTTACACAGTTTACATTTCTTTACATACAATCGATTTATACAGCTAGATATTTTACTGAAGCAATTCAGGTTAAGTGCCTTGCTCAAGGGTACAACAGCAGTGCCCCACCTGGGAATTGAACCTGCAACCTCTGAGTTACAATCCCAGCTCCCTAACCATTACACTACACTGTCAGTTACACGTCTATGGTTAACACTAGGGTACAGTCGAGGCACAGTACTGAGTTCATAATGTACATGGCAACATGTACCCTTACAATATACATATATAACACATACTGTACCTATACAATACAGCCAGCTAGTTAACATGATGTGTTATCTATCACTCAATACTCCTTAATGTCAATTATTGTCTTTTTATTATTTCTAATCAATTAAGAAAAAGCTTCAGTTGTTTGGGGGGGGTATTTGACATAGAGTATTTTGTGCTGATGAGTGGCAAGGATTCCCAATTAAATCCATTTAAATTCCATGAAGAAAGAAAATAAAATCCAAAGGGGGTAAATACTTTTTATACCCACTGTAACTATGTCAAAATTATATAATTGAGTATTGGTGAGTAGTGTGGTCATGTGGCCTACAAACAATGATTGTTACTGCCTCCTCACAGTTGAACTGCTGGATTGTGACCTGGTATTTCTGATGCAGTAGAACTGGTTATGCAACAACAAGCATAAATATGGAGAATGACGATGTATTGAACAATACAAGGTGTTGTGACTCATGCCCTCCTATTTTGCAGCTTATTGTTTACAGATTGTGTTTGACCATGATAAAAAAAATAGAATCACGTGCACATCCTTAAATCTGTGGTAGGTGCAGCACAAAAACAGAGTGAAATAACAGGAAACGAAGTCTGCACAACGTTTTGATCCCTAGTATTTAAACAGAACATCTGCTTAAATACGTTTGTGATTTTTATTTGTCTTTTCATTCTAATTTGGTTTCACATCTAAATGGTTTTAACAGCTAGTCACCTGTGCCCAATCACCTCTGAATATTGACTGTTATGATCTATGTGGCTGAAACAATTTGAATTTTATTTATATACCTTTTTCTATGTCTTTATGCAGGCACGTGCACAGATAGGGTCCAAGGGAGGCTTGAGCCCCTGCCCTTTTGCCCTCAGAGTCAAAAACTGCCCTTTTTTTGGTTGGTTTTAATTGTATTTTATTTTTTCTTTATTTGTTATTGAAATTCTATCAAATATAAAGAGGGAAATGTATAGTAGTATCCACGACAAAATACGCCTTATCAAAGCACTCCGCTCTCCAACGGTGAATGATATCACTCATGTAGGCACTGTTTTAATTATGAAACCACGATTAAACAACACTTACTTACTTTTTATGTTATATATCCATTAAAAAATATATGAAGTAGGTCAGTAGGACTTGCCACCTTCACGATGTAATTTCGTAATTACTAGCCTCGGTACTCGCGAGCAAGTAAGCTAGTCTAATTATCATTAAAACGACGTTATCTCCGTCATGCAGGACAACTTACAAATATGCAATTAATTTCTGAAGCAGGTAGTTACGTTTTGCATAGTTTTGCTAGTTTAGTGTAGCCACTCCCTTTTCTTTATAGTCAGTTTTCTAAAAACGTGATGTTTAAAAGTGTATTATTGTTTGTGGATGTAACAGTGTGTTTCCCTGTTTTGTTTTTTGTTTTTTTGTTTGAATGCCATTACATTTCATCCTTCCTAACTTTCTTTCTCAAAGAAACCACTGATGTAATGTGACTGAATTGGTCTAAACAACTGAACACTGACTGACTGCATTACTTACACTGACTGACTTGCATTACTACATCAAATCTGTGGTTTCTTTATGGAATAATGTGTTTCAGTAGAATTTAAACAGGTTCCATGTTATGAACATAGTGTGTGATTATGGATGGCGCCGGTGTGGCAACATCGGGGTGGGAATATTGCGTGTCGGTGGGGTGAGTGCCCTTTTTTTAGCTTGAGCCCCTGCCCCCCAAAATGTCTGTGCACGGCCCTGTCTTTATGTAACTCAAAATGCGTGCATCCAGACAGCCCTACCCAAGTCAACAGCCACCGAACAAGTAATACAGGTGAAACCGCTGCGCGTGAAGCACGTAGCACATCATCACGTTTTTCACCGCCTTCTTTGGCTTCAGTTTGTTTCGCGACACTGATTCAAACGACTCGTGAGCTACGGTCAGGTAAGCAGTCATTTATTCGCCTCTCTCGATAGACCACCCGTACCAAAATACATTTAAACGTGTGTAAGACATTAACTTTTGGCGTCAGAAAAATACACATTTGGTGCCCAAAAAAAACAGTCGGTTGAGTCGTATTTTTTTATACACGGAACTTGCGCAACATTCTCACAAGTTAACTAGTGTAATTTACTCAGACTGCTTTAGTTGACACATTGTACGGTACACGTACACCTCACGGAGACGGTATAACACCTGCGTTTTTTAACATTTTTATTGCGTTTTTCCCTTTGGAAAATACGTTTCTGAATCCTGTCTGGGTAAACAAGTTGTTCGTCATGATTCCCTGTATGGCACTCACTCAGCTGTATATGGCATGCTGTGTGTGACAAAGGGCATGCCGTTCTTACCTTTTAACGCAATAATAACGACATGCGCTGTGCTGTGGGCTGAGGTAAATTACAGTTCTGTTGCTATAGAGTAATTGCGGTTGAAGCTGGAAAGATTCAGTGTTGTACACCTTTTTGGTGCTTGTTTTCATCACTTTGATGACACCAAATTCAGTAAATACATTTTATGGTCGGTTTTTATTATTTCAATACATAATTTTGTTGTGCACATACTTAACATCAAGTAAAATAATATTTCTGTCTGTCTAGGTCTTAGACCCAAACATGTATTTCAGATATATTCAGTTAACACTGATAGGTATTTTCATATCACACTCTTCACACTGAACTTTGTAAGAAATGTGCTGAATCACATACAGAACTGCTAGATCTACCTAAGATGAGTTCTTTGTGTGATTCCAGAGGTCTAACCTCTTTTTCCTGTTTTTTAAAGTGAAGGAAACAGTGTAACATTTTAAGTATGTGTTGTCAGCCACTACTCTATTATTTTCCATTAGTTGTGGTTTGGATTTCCTCAGAATTTCCCATCAGCACAGGCATGACTACACCGATACCTAAACCCAGAGCCCGCTACAGACTTGAGGTGGGCATCCGGAAACAGCTGTCCTCAGACAGGTGAGCCGAAACTTTATAGAAAGTTTATATTCACTTTGTAAGGTGTGGGTCAAGAACCAGCACTTTAAGGGATTCTTCATTTATATTTTATCTTCAGAATAAAAAAACGCTTTGCTTTATTCAATGTACATGCTTTTGTAGGGATCTGTTAAATGACTCATCGGATGCAGAAACGGTTGGAAGACAAGATGACGATCTCCAAGAGAAGCAGAATTCTGCAACTACAGGTCTTCAGCCTTACTTCAATTTGTTGGTGAACAACCTTGTGTCTGACTAAATATGTGGCACCTTACACATGTAAAACTAGTTCGCACATAAACCAAGCATATGTTTGCAATACGATTTGCAATTTTAAGTCATGGACTCTTTTACTTAATTTTTGGCGAAGTCGGGTGGATTTTAATCTGGTTCAGCAAGATAGGCACGTTCAGTTGTTTGTTGCAATTATCAGAAGATATTTTACAGGAAGTTCCTTCAAGTCATTCAAGGAAGTCAATGGCCCAAAAATCTGAAAAGTATCTTGGGTTGAGCTGCTATCTCAGGTAGAACATTCCTAAAGCTATATATAGACATGATGTCACGCTAAACTGCAGGATGTGTGGTGAAACTGGAACCGCAATAAAGTTTTAGCTTGTGACATTGATACGAGTAGCTAGCTATGGTTGCTTTTCCTGGTTGCATGCTGTTTTATTGTGCGATGTTTTGCAGGAGCTTCTTGCCCTCACGATACTGTGGGAGTTTCAGAAAACGGTGACAAGCCCAGTGTCGTCCTAAAAGGTCCCAAAAAAATCCGGCCAACCAGCATTACTCACAGAGTCACAGAGGCGGCCGAGCAGACAAACAACACAGACGGCAAGCCCCTCTCCGACGCTTCCGACCCACCCCCTTGGCAGAGTCAGAGCCAAGAGGTCTTTGCACACTCCCAGCAGAACTCAGGCCTGAATCCCTCTGCTCCCCCGGAAGATTCCAACACAGACAGTCGGGCTGCTGTGGACTCGGATCAAACGCACGGCCAGGTTAACTGGTCCGCCTCGCCTCCGTCCAGCCCTACTGGGCACAAGGAGCTGGCCGAGTGGGCCACGGACCCCGGGTATGACACGTCCAATGAAGAAGATTTTGTTTTACCCCCTGCGACCCCAAAGCCCATGGATGAGGCCAGCGGGACCGAGGCAAGACAAAGCCCAAAAGAGCCGCAGAGTCTTGATCAAGCAGATGGGTGAGTGTCGCACAGATGGGCTGAATGAGCACAGACAGGCTGGATGAGCACAGACAGGTACAGACAGGCTCAATGAGCACAGACAGGCTGGATGAGCACAGACAGGCTGGATGAGTACAGACAGGCTGGATGAGCACAGACAGGCTGGATGAGCACAGACAGACTGAATGAGCACAGACGGGCTGAATGAGCACAGACAGGCTGGATGAGCACAGACAGGTACAGACAGGCTCAATGAGCACAGACAGGCTGGATGAGCACAGACAGGCTGGATGAGCACAGACAGGCTGGATGAGTACAGACAGGCTGGATGAGCACAGACAGGCTGGATGAGCACAGACAGGCTGGATGAGCACAGACAGGTTGAATGAGCACAGACAGGTACAGACGGACTGGATGAGCACAGACAGGCTGGATGCAGGAAGCAGCTCTCGTTGATCTGCTGATGTTTTTGCCATAAACCATCACAGAGTATATATATATATACATATTTTGTCAAATGAAAAATCAGTAGGACAGAATACTTCCATGGTATATATTATCCAAGGAGGAATTGTTTCCTCTGTCCCGGAATCTAATATTGCCGTGTACAAGCCAGGCGTTTTCACCATCTGTTGCTTTTTCCATTTTAACTTCTCAGCTCTTTCTTAGCAGCTTCTCTATGCTGTCCTGCTGCTGCAGCATGGTTCCCGCTGTGGGTCATATGCCATGTTTGTTTAGACCAATCTGCTGTACTTATCATTTAACATGAAAATGGTTTTACCCAGACAGACAGCTGGGATTTTGTGTCACGTAAAATTTTGCACGTGATGTTTTAAGGGATATTTAAAATATGGTTCTGTGTGGCTCAGTAGGTTGAGCACGCTTGGGTTGTGAGTTTGATTCCCACTGGAACCACATATACTGAAAAGTGTATGCATTCATTACTGTAAGTCACTTTGGATTAAAGTGTGTGCTAAATCTGCTCACTCTTCCTGCTTGTGCTGTCCCTGCCTTAGTTCTCAGGTATCCAGTGGTCAAGCCGGTGTCACCAGTGTTGGACAGCCGCCTCAGCCAGACAGTGGGTCAGAACTGCGTGCCAAGCGAGTGAGGCAGAAGGCTCCCCGGTACGCACCTATGACCCAGGGAGAGGGCCACATTACATCACGACCTGCTCGCACTACAACACTTGGAACACCATAGGCCTGCTATAGTGCTACTCACGCTTCACCAGTACATCGCTGTTGTACCTGGGACCGCTGATCTCAGACACACCTGAAAGTTGCAGGCTCATCACTGGAGTGAGCCAACATTAGGGAGTCATGCAGCTTCCAAAATCAATATTCATTAGCCGTCGGTTAACCATGTGCAACTGGTGTGGGTACAGGGGTGCGTTTTTTTTTTTGCTTCATTCGAGAAAAGATCTGAGTTGGGGTCAGATTTAGTTATTAAATAAGGAGGACCAGGGCCAGTGTAGGTTAAGGGGCCTGGACAGCTTGTTGAGGGTGGTAGTGGGAACCATTCTTCTTCTGAGGGCTAGGTGTCCTGATGGTGAGAGGCGGGGGGCATGTTAACCTACGGTGGAATATTGGAGAGTCTACTCTTTCTTTTCCATAGTGCTGCCACTATTCGAGTCAGCAGGAAGAAGCAGGCCCGGGCGGGGAGGAACGGGGGCACTCAGACCGGCGAGCTGCCCGTCAGGGACGGTGCGGTGTCCCGATCCAGCTGGCTGGACGTGTGGCAAGGCCGCAGGTATGACCTCAGAATGGGGCGCTCTGTGTCCACTGCTTTATACAATGTGAAGGGAAATCACTCTCTGATCAGCATTACTGTGTCCGATCGGCATTACTGTGTCCGATCAGCATTACTGTGTCCGATCAGCATTACTGTGTCCGATCAGCATTACTGTGTCCGATCAGCATTACTGTGTCAGATCAGCATTACTGTGTGAGATCAGCATTACTGTGTCAGATCAGCATTACTGTGTCCGATCAGCATTACTGTGTCCGATCAGCATTACTGTGTCCGATCAGCATTACTGTGTCAGATCTGCATTACTGTGTCCGATCAGCATTACTGTGTCCGATCAGAATTACTGTGTCAGATCTGCATTACTGTGTCTCATCATCATTACTGTGTCTCATCATCATTACTGTGTCCGATCAGCATTACTGTGTCTCATCATCATTACTGTGTCTCATCATCATTACTGTGTCCGATCAGCATTACTGTGTCCGATCTGCATTACTGTGTCTCATCAGCATTACTGTGTCCGATCTGCATTACTGTGTCTCATCATCATTACTGTGTCTCATCATCATTACTGTGTCCGATCAGCATTACTGTGTCTGATCTGCATTATTGCCTGTGCACTCTTAAGACACCACGTGCTGTGGGCCACACTGGATGGGCAGCTGATGTCTCTTTGGAAGAAGCGCACCGTGAGTACGACCACTCTGTCCCTCCTCTCCCGTAGACGTAGTCCCGGCACCATGTTTTAGTGACCCTGTCGTGCTGTGTCTCGCCCCCGCGCGTTCAAGGACAAGTTCACGGAGGTGGTGTTCCACATTTCAAGCATCACCAACGTCCGGACCCAGGAGCGGGCCCGCTTCTCCATCTACTTCGGCAAGAGGCAGATCCAGTTCATGGCGCACAGCAAGGGTGAGGCAAACATCGGGACTGGTGAACGGTCTGGCTAGCCTCTCGGGATTGCTGTGGTTTTTAGCTATATCCTGTGTCTATGCACTCTCCCCACAGAGGTGCAGGATGGCTGGGTGAGTTCTCTGCATGCCTCCAGGGGACGGGACCCCCCACCCCCGCCGGACCAGCACGGGCCCCTCGTCATGAAGGACCCCCGCACTAAGGTGTACGCAGCCATCTGTGGACACAACCTTTGGATCTATCGCAACAAAGAGGTGTGCAGGGGGGTTGGGGGGGACGAGAAGCAAACAGATATCTGACCCAGATCGGGAGGGGGCAGCTGTAGATCAGGGGTGTGTAGTTCCACTGGGTGAGGTGACTTCCTGTCTATATAATGACTAAAAATAAGCACATTAACTGGCATTTCCCATCTCCAGGGCATCTAATGGTCTGTGTAGGTAGAGTTCTGTCTGCTGTATGTAGTTAGCATCGTTACAAAATTGTAATTACAATCGGCTTGTTATTGTTTGTCTACTGACGTACTTTGTAATTTAAGTAGCATGCGCCCTGACTTATAGGATATCCCTTGCATTGTTCTACAGTAGCAGATATGTGCCACCAGTGCTCTGTTACCATATCCTCATTCTGTTGGGCGCTGGTTGTACGTGACAGGACTTTGGCCTGAGGCTGGGGATGATCTATGTCTCCATGAACGTGGCGTCAGTGAAGCAGACGGGCCGTCACAGCTTCAGCCTCATCACGCCGTACAGGACCTTCAGGTGAGCTCCCCCCCACTGCTTCTCAGTGTCTTTCAGGGATGCTTGGTCAGGACCTTCAGGTGAGCTCCCCCCCACTGCTTCTCAGTGTCTTTCAGGGATGCTTGGTCAGCTACTATCTGTTCCTCAGAAGGCAGGCTGTGGGACTGTATGAGGGACATAAATCCCGCCATAATATTCAGTTGGATATAACAAGCATTTATAAAACTACCTTGAAAGGGCACATTAAATATTTTGTCTGATACCCGTTAATAGGTGTCTTAATAGGGCGTTGGGCCATCACAAGCTGCCAGAATGGCTTCAGTGCATCTTGTATTAGATGAGATAGTTGAACTCTATTGGAGGGATGCAACATCATTCTTCCATGAGAAATTCCATAATTTGGTGTTTTGTTGATGGTGGTGAAAAATGTATCAGGCGCCGCTCCAGAATCTCCCATAAGTGTTCAATTGGGTTGAGATCTGGTGACTGAGTCAGTCATGGCATATGGTTTACATAAGTTTCATACTCATCAAACCATTCAGTGACCATTCACGCATGGGGACATTGTTGTCCTGGAAGAGACCACTCAGAATGGATTTGTATTTATTGGTGCTTACCTTGCCCTACATTGAGTGGATCTAAACCATGGCAGGAAAATATACCCACACCATAACAGAGTCACCAGTATCCCTTCTTTACTCAAATGTTTCCTTATTTTTGGCAGTTACTTGTATGCTACCAAAACACCTCAAATTTGTTTCAAGCGCCAGTTAAATATAAATTCCCACATGAAAATTTTGCCCTTTAATTTTATGTATGAGGAGGCAAGTTTCTTCAGTGACCATGTGAGGCTTTAGCTCTGTAACTTGATACAGTGTAAACAACCAGCACAGCTCGTTTTAACAAAGGGTATGGCACATTTGTAAAGCTTTGTGGTCAAAATTAAGTTTGAAATAAATGTTTTAATGGATGTGGTACTATTTCACCAGAATAATAACGCAATGCATTGTAAGTGCTGTGATGGAAATGAGGTTCTGGGCTGTGAGGCGCTGTGTTAATGGTGTGATGTGAATGAGGTTCTGGGCTGTGAATGCTGTGTTAATGCTGTGATGTGATTGAGGTTCAGGGCTGTGAATGCTGTGTTAATGCTGTGATGGGAATGAGGTTCAGGGCTGTGAATGCTGTGTTAATGCTCTGATGGGAATGAGGTTCAGGGCTGTGAATGCTGTGTTAATGCTGTGATGTGATTGAGGTTCAGGGCTGTGAATGCTGTGTTAATGCTGTGATGTGATTGAGGTTCAGGGCTGTGAATGCTGTGTTAATGCTGTGATGGGAATGAGGTTCAGGGCTGTGAATGCTGTGTTAATGCTCTGATGGGAATGAGGTTCAGGGCTGTGAATGCTGTGTTAATGGTGTGATGGGAATGAGTTTCTGAGCTGTGAGGCGCTGTGTGAATGCTGTGGTGGGAATGCGGGGCAGTATAAACCCATTTCTGTACGAATGCTCTAGTTTTTGCAGCTCATCCCTGTCTGTCCTACAGCTTCTCAGCAGATTCGTCTCGGGAGCTGGTGGTGTGGCTGGGCTGTCTGACACAGGTGATCCGCAAAGCATTGTCCTGCAGTGAAGTGGCTGTGCGCCTGTGGGCCAGCCCCTGGAACAAGGTCTGTGCCGACTGTGGTGCCGCCAACCCTGAGTGGGCCTCCGTCAACCTGGTGGTGGTTATCTGCGAGGCCTGCGCAGGTGAGATTAACTGGAGGGACTGCAGGCTGCAGAGACACTGTCTTTGTTGGAAATGCAAAATCTGAACTGACTGGATTTTCTTGTCCTTGATTACCCCACTACTATGTGTAGGCCAGCACCGATCACTGGGGATCAGTGTGTCCAAAGTGCGCAGTCTTAAGATGGACAATAAGGTGTGGACAGAGCCTCTAATTCAGGTAAGAGTGGATGTTTTGCTTCCACGGTTTAAATGTCCTGTTTATCCTGAACTACTTAGGAGCACAACCTTGGTTTCTAGAGATTCAGTACCCCCTGTCTTGTCTCCTTAGCTCTTTGTGTTGTACGGGAACAAGGTGGCCAATGACGTGTGGGGCCACAACGTGCCTGCTGCCGAACAGATCTTGCCAGATGCCACCCCAGATGAGCGAAACGCTTTCATCAAGGCCAAATACAACAAGGGCCTCTACAGGCGGGCGCACCCTCTGGCCTCCAGCCAGAAGTTGCTCAACCAGGTGAGCCTGCTGCACTGCTGTCTTTTGCCAGCAGAGGGCTCTCAACCGCAGAGGATCATCTTCAGGTTATGTGCTTGTCATGCATCGTTAGTTTCTGAATAACCAAACCAGTTTCTGGGTGTTAACATTGTGATAATAGAAGGTTTCGCAAAGGAGTGGACTTGCTTGTTTTTTCAACGATAAAGTGAAGTGAACGAGTGAGCGATTTCGGTTTTGGCACAGTGAGATAAAAATGTAATGGGGCTCCCCAGGACCAGATGGAGGCCTGCTTGTTTAAAAAAGTTATATACGTATGTTTTAGCTGTAGAATGTAGATTATGTCCACATGGACATCAGATGTGTTTTTAGCCTACAGAAATTACCCCTCTTTTGTCCTGTTCTTCTTCCTCAGAGGCTGTGTGAGGTGGTGTGTGGTGCTGACGTGTCTGAGACCATGTCTCTGTTGTGTTCGGGCGCGCGGGTCCTGTGTCACTCCGGGGACCCCCAGTGTTCCTCGGCCATCACCCTGGCGGAGCGGGCCGGACAAGCCATGCAGACGGAGCTCCTGAGACACAATGAGTACATAGGTGCAGGACATGATAATCTTCAGCTCTTCAGACGAGAGAGTCAAACCGGTCGGGGTGCCCACTGTTTACATTCACCAATTCTGAAGTGCTTCTCTGTGTTTGTCCATGTTGGCAGAGGCCCCTTCATATTCGCCGAAGAAGCGGTCAGGAAAACTACTGTCATCCACCTCCATAGACGCTGCTACTGCTGCAGGTACAGCTTCTGATTCTCAAATTCATACAGTGGAGGAAAAAGTTTGTTTATCTAGTCTTGTCCGATGTGGCATTCTGAATCGATGCATATTCCCAGAATGTGATGCTCTACAATGAAGCCGTTTCTGTCATAGTTTTGTCAGATTATTATATATAGTGAATAGTGCAAATGTCAAAGGCAGAGTGCAGTGGGATGCTCTGTGCCCTCTCCCAATGGAATGTGTGTGTGTGTTTTGTGTGCGTGTGTGTGTGTGTGTGGAGCAGGGCAGGAGGAGCTCCACGGGAAGCTGGAGGACGACCGCTTCCTTTTCTCTCAGGAAAACGACTCTGCTGCCTGTGATGTGCTGGACCTGAGGGAGGTCATATCAATTTTTGACCGCTCCTCTGGGTAAGGAGACACACCGTACAATCCTTAGTACTCAGGTGTGTGTGCGTGTCAGTGCTTATTCATTCACGTGTGTTGGTTAGACTTTGAACTGTGCGTTTGCCCCTTTCACAGAGAGACGCATGAGTTTGAGATGCTGACTCTGACGGACCAGCTACTGTGCAACGCTGACACCCGGGAGGCACTTCTGTCACACCTGAGACACATCCTCAAGGTACCACGACAATAGGGCAACAACAGCCTACCGTGTGACACACTGCATTGTTTCCTCCATAAGTAAAGTGCAGAACAAGTTTGACTGCATTCCAGTTTCTTGTAAACAGCTGCTCTCTGTCACATGACGCACTGACGTGCCTTTGTTAGGTAACTGGATTGCTGACTAGTAGGGTGAAGGTTCAAAGCCTAGGTTTGCAACTGTTTTGTTGTGCAATCCTTGAAATGGATACAGTAAAAGTAGCCACTCCCAAGCTGCATTTGAACATCTTCGTTGAAGACTTGGCTGTGTGAGTATGCCACGCCAGGGGAGGCTGATTGAGAATAAATGTGAAGTCAGGCTTGAGTGGAGGAGAGACATTGCATGCGAACGTGCAAAGCAAAAGTACCCTGATTAATTCAGTGAAAACTGGTTTGAAGGGAACCCACTGTTTGAAATTGGCCCAAATTCCTCATCTCACCTGTAGCATTCTCCACTCTGCCAGGTGGTTTTACCAGGACCTGTCCTAGATGAGGAGTTGGAAGGGGTGCATGCAGTGTCCCGGGTGTCAATGCGAGAGGGAGGCGGCCTACAGCACTCTGAAGTTTGGGTGGCCCTCAAATGCACCGAGATACTAATCTATCCCACCGTGGGGCGCCAGAAAGACAAGCTGCTGCTGACCCCGGACACTGGGTGCAGTGAGTGTCCCTAGGCCAAGCAGGAACCCTAATGCAGTGTATTTCTGTAATACTGTGTTTGTAAAGAAATATACACAACTAAAATAAAAATAGATAGGATTTGTTTAAAAAGTATTACATTTCCACTGTGGATCAGTAATGAGTAATTTATTGATGTACTGTACTGTGAAGAATCCTTGTACTTGTACAAGTGAAAAAAGATACATTATATATAGTACTTACAAATCAGTCTGCACTGCAACACATACCTTGTTTGTGATAATTAAATGAGTATTTGAGAATATATTGTTTGCTTAACAAGTAGCTTCAGAAAGTAGTCCATTGTCCTTGGTGTTGGGGGATGGAACTGCAGCTTAATGAGAAGACCGAGGAATTTTAATACATAATACATAATATTCTCTTTAGCTAATAGAAATACACCACACATCATCTATAAACATCATCCACATAGAAGTCACAGTGAATGTTAATACACCACAATGGTATTTGACAGTTTGTACTCTCAGCAATAAAATACGAAACATAAATGTCACCATTAGACAATTAGTGAAGTGGCTTGAATAAATAATGTCCCCAGAACCTCAGAACTTAACCTTAGAACCTCAGAACAGAACCTTAGAACCTCAGAAAACAATGTAAGCTCAGATGGGTTTAAGTGAAAGGTTTTGATAAGTACATGATGTGGGTTCAGGGTGTGTCATTATGTACTGACTGTCACATGCTGTGAGGGAACCGACCATCCTCACAGGACTGACAAACCTAATTTGTGTCCCCAGACCTGGACCTCAGTGAGAACACCATTGAACTGATTACAGCAGACAGGTCAGTAGTGCATTGACACGGGTGCCTACAGAGCATGTGTATTTAATGCATTCTATATGTAATTCATATATTCATATTTATTCACTTGGTAGATGCCCTTATTGAGAAATCATTCTGTATTTTACATTTGATCTTGCTTTAATACTTATTTGCTGGAATTCTAGCTGCCCTTACATGCCCAATATTACTGTAGTTCTTGTGTCTGCTCTGCTCTACTGTGCTTACTGCTTTGTGCCATATTAGCCTGGTAAGCTACTCTGGATAAGAGTGTCCTGACTTAGTATTTACTCTCAATTGTATTATTTAGTAGCTTTACAAATGTGTGCTGTTATAATGATATATATTAGGATATTTTTTCTTGCTGGAAAGCTACCTTTGTGATTGGTAACAAGTAACATATATATATACAGTGCATCCGGAAAGTATTCACATCGCTTCACTTTTTCCACATTTTGTTATGTTACAGCCTTATTCCAAAATTGATTAAATTCATTTTTTTTCTCAGAATTCTACACACAATACCCCATAATGACAAAGTGAAAAACGTTTTTAGACATTTTTGCAAATATATTAAAAATAAAAAAATAAGAAATCACATGTACATAAGTATTCACGCCGTTTGCTATGACACTCAAAATTGAGCTCAGGTGCATCCTGTTTCCACTGATCATCCTTGAGATGTTTCTAGAACTTCATTGGAGTCCACCTGTGGTAAATTCAATTGATTGGACATGATTTGGAAAGGCACACACCTGTCTATATAAGGTCCCACAGTTGACAGTGCATGTCAGAGTAAAAACCAAGCCATGAAGTCCTAGGAACTCTCCATAGACCTCCGAGATAGAATTGTGTTGAGGCATAGATCTGGGGAAGGGGTATAAAAACATTGCTAAAGCATTGAAAGCACCCAGGAGAACAGTGGGCTCCATCATTGTGAAATGGAAGAAGTTTGGAACCACCACAACTCTTCTTAGAGCTGGCCGCCTGGCCAAACTCAGTAACAGGGCAAGAAGGGCCATGGTCAGGGAGGTGACCAAGAACCCAATGGCCACTCTAAGAGAGCTTCAGAGTTCCTCTGCAGCGATGGGAGAACCTGGTAGAAGGACAAACATCTCTGCAGCACTCCATCAATCAGACCTTTATGGTAGTGGCTAGCGGAAGCTACTCCTGAGTGAAAGGCATATGACAGCCCACCTGGAGTTTGCCAAATGGCACTTAAAGGACTCTTAAGAGCATCAGGAAAAAGATGATCTGCTCTGATGAGACACAAATTGAACTTTTTGGCCTGAATGCCAAGTGCTACCATAAAGGTCTGATTGATGGAGTGCTGCAGAGATGTTTGTCCTTCTACCAGGTTCTCCCATCGCTGCAGAGGAACTCTGAAGCTCTCTTAGAGTGGCCATTGGGTTCTTGGTCACCTCCCTGACCATGTCCCTTCTTGCCCGGTTACTTAGTTTGGCCAGACGGCCAGCTCTAAGAAGAGTTGTGGTGGTTCCAAACTTATTCCATTTCACAATGATGGAGCCCACTGTTCTCCTGGGTGCTTTCAATGCTTTAGCAATGTTTTTATACCCTTCCCCAGATCTATGCCTCAACACAATTCTATCTCGGAGGTCTATGGAGAGTTCCTAGGACTTCATGGCTTGGTTTTTACTCCGACATGCACTGTCAACTGTGGGACCTTACATAGACAGGTGTGTGCCTTTCCAAATCATGTCCAATCAATTGAATTTACCACAGGTGGACTCCAATGAAGTTCTAGAAACATCTCAAGGATGATCAGTGGAAACAGGATGCACCTGAGCTCAATTTTGAGTGTCATAGCAAACGGCGTGAATACTTATGTACATGTGATATTTTAGTTTTTTATTTTGAATACATTTGCAAAAATTTCTAAAAAACCTTTTTTACTTTGTCATTATGGGGTATTGTGTGTAGAATTCTGAGAATTTTTTTAAAATACATTTTGTAATAAAGCTGTAACATAACAAAATGTGGAAAAAGTGAAGCGATGTGAATACTTTCCGGATGCACTGTATATATACTGTATATATATATGTGTGTGTGTATATTAATTGGTGTATAACTCCAGTCTCATCAAAGTCTTAGGTCAGCTGGAGCTGCATACTACATATATATATATATATATCAGTGGCGGGCCGTGCATTTCACACCTAGGCCTTCAGTAGTGCTCCGTCTGAATCAATCCACCCCTCAATAACTATTTTATGGCTATAAAAGCCATCTTATTGTTATGTTTTGAGTGTTTGTTTGGTTTGTTTTTGCACTTTGTTTATTTATCTTTCTTCAGTCATGTTTCATTCTCGTTCTGTTATGCACTTCGGGAAATTCTGTTTCGGTTTTTCCGTCTTCGTTTCTAATCTCGTTTTACTTCCTTCTTACTTTCTAATTACACTTTGTATATATTAGTTAGATGTATATAGTACTAACCAACTAATCTACTAACATTAGGGATTTAGATTAAGTTACTAACACTACTAATCACTAATTATCTCACGCTTCTAACTATCGCTGTCATTCTCTCTCGTCTCTATCGCTGTCATTCTCTCTCATGAAACATGACTGAAGAAAGATAAATAAACAAAGTGCAAAAACAAACTGAACAAACACCCGTTGCCATTGCATCGCAGATAGATAACTCGTGTATCCAGAATAAATGCCTTTACTGAAGAAACAAACCCGGGGTGCTACAGCTGCGACACACATAAAAAAGCATCAATAATAATAACCTCATAAAATTGCAATATTATTTAGGAAAATAGCAACATTTTACTCACCAAAAATCCTTATTATTTGTGCACAAAATCCATCCTCCTTTCTTTCCTCAAAAAGAGTTCAATTACTCTGTCGTACAGATTATCCGTGTGTTTCAGTTCCATCAAGAAGTTCCATCCTTTTCTATCGCCATCGAAGCTAATGCTGAAAGTCGAGCCTGCCCTGTCGTATTTCTGGCATACATTTTAATTCGCTTTAGGGCTGAAAATGTCCGCTCAAATGTCTGAATCACAGACTGATGTTAATTATATTTTGTCCATGAATACTTATTAAATAATTCCAAATGGTCTGTTCGCTTCCTTTCATAGCTGTTCCCCTGGTTGCGCTGCATCCAGACGTGTATTTTCATATTAAAGCATTTAACCAATCACATTACATCATAGTCAGACACTCTCTGACTATCCAATCAAAGGGTGTGAATACGCTGACGTTACCTAGGCCTTCTAGAAGGCCTTCGTGTCCCCAACTCAAAATCTGATTGGTTGAAGCAACAGTTTGATCAATACTTATTTTATGCTACAGGGCCTGCAGAACGGATTGTGAAGGCCTCCGGGCAGATTTATTTGACCCTGGCAACAAATTATGGCTGAAATGTGATTGGTTAAATGCTTTAATATGAAAAAACACATCTGGATGCAGCGCAACCAGGGGAACAGCTATGAAAGGAAGCGAACAGACCATTTGGAATTATTTAATAAGTATTCATGGACAAAATATAATTAACATCAGTCTGTGATTCAGATATTTTTTAGGCCAGCAGAGAAGGCCTTGCAGGCCCTGACGGCCCACCACTGATATATATATATATATATATATATATATATATATATACAGTACCAGTCAATAGTTTGAGTACACCCGCTGGAAACTAGGTTTATTTCATAATTGACAATGTTTTACACCATATAGGTTTTACATAAAAACACATGTAAAAATACTTTTGACTGGTACTGTATATATATATATATATGCACAGTATATATATATATATACACACATACATATACAAGCATGAGTTAATGAATGAACGTTTCGGAAAGGCTCCCTGTGGAGTGATTTAATGTCAGTCCCACGGCTGTCCTACAGGACTGTGTCGATGCAGTTTGAGCGGGACAGCCCCTGCCAGTGCTGGGCCAGGCTGCTGAATAGGGGCCAGTCAGGGCCCTATTCACAGAACGAGCGGCGTGAGTCTCTGTACCAGCTGCCCAGCAGCGCTATCGGGAAGGTCCCCGCAGCCGTGGAGAGATGCATCTCCCACATCACTCTGTACGGTGAGAGCTGTGGCACACACCCGCCGGCACACAGTCCACTGACGATCACATACCACACAGACCACATAAAGATCGCTTTCATCTTGCGCAGCTTGTGTAAAGAACGACCTTTTCTCAAAAATTGGCCTCCCGGGTGGTGTAGCAGTTCGGTGGTGTAACGTTCGACGCTGCCCACTGCAACCAGGGTTTGATTCCACCTAGGTTGTTCCAGCTCGGCTCTGGCCAGGAGTGCCACTAGGGGCTGGCATTTGGCTGTCTGCCCCAGTGAGGGGGGAGGGAAGCCGATATGAGCTTACTGCATATATGAGTGGTCCTGTGTGTTACGGTGATGGCTTGGCAGGTGCCGGCTCGGAGGAGGCAGTACAGCGCCGACTACCGGTCTCAGGACTACGGCAGCGAGCTGTCATACGAGGGTGGGGATAATTGACATGAAAAGAAGGTATAATTGGTAACTAAAAACAGGGAGAATAAATATGGGAATAAAAGCATAAACAGAAAATAAATAAATAACAAATATTCATATTTCACTTAACTGAGATGACAAGAATAACAGAGTTTGGTACTTTGATTTGATAATCTGTTGACTATGGAAAATATTTTAGGGAATACTAAAGCATTCAAAATCCAGTCATCAGCATTCAAAAAGTCTGTCTAGGAGAGAGCAGAGACTTGTAGACTTTCACGTGAAGTGAAAGCATGTAACTTTAAGGTGTCCTTCTTGTTCAGGCCTGAAGATCGATGGTATTTACAGACGCTGTGGCATGAGCACCAAGATCGGCCAGCTGGTGGCGACGCTGACCAGCTCGCCGAGCACGGCCCAGCTGGACACGGACGAGATGGGTGTGCTGGATGCATCCGGAGCCCTCAAACAGATCCTGCGCCAGCACGTGGTGCTCATCCCCGAGACCCACATGGGGCCCTGGGTGAACGCGGCAGGTATCTCCCTCACGTCCACCAACTCCTGGCTCCCCCATCGTCTAGAGCACTGGTTCCAAAACTCTGTCCTTGCGGGTGGGGGGGGACCCACTGTGCATGCTGGTTT
Organism: Aldrovandia affinis; assembly: GCA_029706075.1. Lineage (NCBI taxonomy): Eukaryota > Metazoa > Chordata > Actinopteri > Notacanthiformes > Halosauridae > Aldrovandia > Aldrovandia affinis. Next base: position 1,021,913 of record JAINUG010000167.1, read on the forward strand.
TACTTTCCAACCGTAATTGCAGCATCTGAAGTGTTCATTCCTCTTGATTAGACACTTTTAATGTCAATTGAAGGATTATTGACCCAATCATGGCCACATTATGTCAGAAATAGCTGTTCGTGCCATGAAGAATAAATGCGTTATTATTTGGCGGTGCCCCTGATATAGTTGGTTCTGGAGTTTCAGAGCTTACAGTTACAGTTCGGGCCTCTGGAGTTTGATGTCTTGAATGGGGCCGTCGTGACTTGGTTCAGAATGACTGAGAGAAGCCAGTCCCTCCAGCTGTCTCTCAACATCAGGCAGTACAAACACCAGTAACTCACCAGCCATGCTGCAAAGGTCCAGCAGAATGTAGTCCAAGTGACTGAACTACACGTGCACGCCCATCTTGTGTCCCCTCTTGCCCACCCTCTGCTCCCTTGCTACCTCCTCATGTCCCCTGTGTGTCCCCTGTGTTTGAACAGCTTACTCAGAAGAGGCGAAGAGGCTGCACATTTACCGCAGAGTTCTGAATAACCTTCCCCCCGACAACAGGGCCACTCTTAGCGCCCTCTGTGGACACCTCTACATGTGAGGCCATGTTACTGTACTGACCTGAACACAGCACCTCAAACAGGCTGTAAACAACTGTACTCATAGTGTGCTTAAATTCAGCAACTCTTGTGTGTTAAGACTTAGTTAGCGGTAATGCGTATCCCTTTCAGTTTATGTGTAACTTTATTACAGCCTAGTATTAAGTTGCATTTCTGGGGGGGGGGAAATGTCTGATTTGGCTTTAGTCTTTAAGATGCATGCATCATAAAAAAAAAGTAACAAACACCTGATTTCACGGTGCGTTTACCACAGCATACGGATCTGATAGCACTCAATCAGATGTCCGAAGCAGGTTTTAGTGCCGCTGTTACATGAGAGCTCAAACACGTGTTTGGCGGTTCCGTTCTGCCTCAGGGTCCAGTTGCACAGCCACGAGAACCGGATGACTGCTCAGAACCTGGCCCTGGTGTTCGTCCCCACGCTGTTCCAGGACCTGGCCATGAACACTAACATGGTGCGGCTCACGCGCGAGCTCATCATACACTACACCCTCATCTTCCAGGCAAGGCCCGCGCGCGCGTCCTCCGTCCTGTGTGTGTCTCAGAGCTCCTCTGTGCACAAGTGACTGCAGCGCTGTCAGAACTCCAGCAGTGTCACCACTCTACTGCCTGTTAAGCCTTCCCATTTGACAACTTTTGCCAAACCTGCCCCCTCCTACCATGAAATATGAAGTACGTGGCATTTCTGTAACCAGAATGAATCAAACATACTTCATTGTTGTTGTTTTTTTAACAATGCTGGGCCACATGTAGTATGTATATACATGCCAGATTGTGGCTTTGTTTGCTGTTTTGCTGTTGAAACATCATGTACACCAGAGATGTGTGTCTGATATTACTGTGTTTCCTCTTGGTCGGTGCCCGTATTGTAATATACACTGGACTGGGCGGTGAGTGGCCAGATGAGGGGTGGGGGTCCTTCTGGTTTTATGTGATTTATTCTGTTCTTCAGGGAGGAAGTGCGGAGGTATATGCCGGGGAAGAAGAAATGGTGACTGTTTTCTGAAATGTGAGGGGAGAGAGAAGAGGACTTTTCTGATCCGTAGATTACCAGAACTCTGACTTCCCGTTAACTTCACTTCAGACTCAGTTGTGACAGCACATGTAATCACCTCAGCTTTAGAGTGTGAACCTGAGACTGAAGATGATTTAGTGAACTGCTGCCTCACCTGCTGTCTACCCAGAATCTCAGCTGAATATGTTTTTTTGCCTTGTTTGTCACATACATTTTTTGTCACCCTTATCCTATAGCAGTGTTTCTCAATCCATTCCTACAGGGCACACTGCGCTGGAAATTTTAATTCCAACCTCTGCTCCCAACCTATCATCTGCATCAGTCGTCTGTTAATGAACACTTGAGCATGAATAAGTGGTGCTTGGAATGAAAACATGCAGGGCAGTGTGCTCTGTAGGAATGGATTGAGAAACACTGTCCTATAGTTTGAATTCATACAAATAAGGATTAACGTCAAAATATATATAGCATGTTCCCGTCTACGCTTACTGGAAGCTGACAAACACTTTGGCAATTTCTTCAGTCAGTGGACAGGTTTACTGATTCAGTTTTAGAGGGTGCATTGTCGTACAATTTGCGCCATTTCCTAAAGTGACAGTGTTTGCTGGAACTAGGTCATCTGATGGACATGGTTTGCTGAAAGAGTTTACTAAAGGAACGTTTTGAAATGCCTTTTTGCTGGTGTGAACTAGTGTTTAGTTTTTTTACCAATATAGACTGGTTTTATATTGCGTGGAAGGAGTCTGAAATGTAGCTTTATTCAGTTTATTAAAAACATGGTGACATGGGGCTTGTTGTGTTTTTGTTTAGTTTTTCACCGTAAGCACTTTGTTCGATCAGACCTGAAAAGTATACTGTGATGTGAAAAGAGAGCATGCGTGTGTTGGTGAACGTGCATTCATTGTATTTACTTTCTGAGTGGTCAGTCTTTAATTGTTTTGCTCATTGTTTTTGCACACGTTGTTGGCCTCATTTGTTTAAATAGTGTAAGTGGAACAGCTGTACTATGCTATATTATATACTGATATTACTATAATGGTAAGGGTTAACATTGTATTGGATTATATGAATAATTAGCAAGACTAGAGCTTCTACAGAATAATGTCTTTACCATGTTAGTTCTATACAAACAATTGCATTAAATCTTTAAGATAAAATACCTGATCTCACACTCAATAAATGTAAACACTGTGGTTGTGAGGATAGAGTGAGATTCTGTGGCCTACATTTAGAACTGCAAACTACTCGCATTGTACCCTGTTTGATCCAGACGTAGTTACAGAATACTGATTGAATTACAGTACATTTAAACCTGGGTTTATTATCAGTGATCATCATTATTAATCTCTTGATTTGTGAATGGTGCTGAGGAGCATGTTTGATTTCTCTCCTCCCAGTTAGTTATTAAATTGTGATTTTGCAGAAAAACATATGGTATTACAGTGCTTTCGAACGACATACAGTGCATCTCATTAGATGTGTGCTTATGTAGATGGTAGATGTCCATAATGGTTCATGTGTTCGTGGTGTTTTAGTATACAGTGTGGTATTCAAACACCTGGGGGTCATACAATGGATGGGCCACTGGCCCTGTATACAACAAATCGTTTTTTGGTTTTCTTTACAAACACATTTTTTTCTTTTGTTTCTGATTCATCCAGTTTTTCTCCAAATTTGGTAGCTAATTACACCCGCTATTTTCCGGTCAATCCCTCCCTCATAGTTTGCTGCCATAGCCCTGTGACCGGCGGTGACGAAGGCGAAGTATTGTCTCCACCGAGACGGCACTCGCCAAGCCGACGACCGTAACTCCGGCACCCCAGAGCCACTCCTGTGCGCAGCGAACATCTTGTTGGCTTCCCTCCCCCCTCCCTGGGGCGGGCAGCCAATTGCCGCCCCCGGTGGCATTCCCAGCCAGAGCCAACTCTGGCACGGCCAGGGAACCGAATCCCGGTCGCCGTGGTCAGCGTCGGGCGTTGAAACCACTAGACCACACGGGAGGCCCACCAACCCCTTTCTAACTCTGTTAGATCTCTCATCTCATGTTGCTTTAGAAACTCACATCGAAACCCAACTGTACCAGACCGGCCCTGGTGGGGAGCAGCGGGGTTAGCTGGCACGAATTGGCAACGAAAAACAGAAAAGAAAATCTGAAACAAATGTTTTTTTTTAATTTAAAATTTATTTTATAGCATATTTTAAACATATTGGTAATTAGTAGACTTTTCAAAATTGTGATTTAGTGACTTGAAAATGACAAGTCCTTTGTCATTTGGTGTTCCCATTATTTTGTATTTTGTCTTTCTGCAACAAATATTAAAAACATTGATTTCAATCTGTGCTGTGATTTTTCTCTTATTGTTGACAAATGGACAAAGAAAATTGTGTGTGTGTGTCTGTGTGTGTGTGTGTGTGTGTGTGTGTGTGTGTGTTGTGTTTTCAGTCTGAGAACAGGAGGAACCCAGAGAAGGTAGTGTCATCGTCCTCATCAGCAAAGAGCCCATTGAAGAGCTCTCCACCTGTCACTTGCAGCCACACCTTGTCTCCCGCCTCTAGGTGCAGCACAGTGCCCCCTGCTGCCTGGTCCTCACTGTTCTGGTAGTTGTCCATGGTGTGGATGATGCGGTCCCCATTCCTGACCAGGGCAACCTTCACGTTGCGGGAGTACACCGTGATGTGGTATGTGAAGTAGTATGCTCCTTTTATGGCGCATCTGAAGCGGCCGGTCTGGGGGTCGTAGTGGTCCTGCTTGTTGTAGATGATTTTATCGAAGCGAATGGGGGCGTTGATCGGCGGGAGCTTGCTGGCCTCAGTTAGGCCCACGGAGAAGGCGCTCTTTGGGATAGTGGGCATGTCACCAGGAACCCCCCTCTCTCCCACCTCTCCTTTCGTCCCTTTGTCCCCTCGGTATCCGATGCTGCCTTTCTGCCCTTGGAGACCAAACTCCCCCTTTGGGCCCTGTCGCCCCGTGGGGCCCATCGGGCCTGAGAAGCCCTTCTCTCCCTGGACACCGATGCCCCCTTGTGGGCCTTCAGGGCCCTGGGGGCCAACGTCACCCTTCATGCCCTGAGGGCCAGGCACACCCAGCTCTCCTTTCTGTCCCTTAGGGCCCAGGAGCCCTGGGACACCCTGCGGACCCAGCTTCCCAGGGGGTCCTCGCTCCCCGTTTTCTCCCCGTCTCCCCTTCATCCCCGCTATGCCCGCAGCACCTGCCAATCATGGGGGGGAGTTGAAAATCATTTAAATATTTAGTTCTATTCATTAATTGTAGAAATGGTTTTGACCAATGCTGTAATGTGGCAGTGAGGGGGAAAAGCATATTTTAACATCAGAATCACAATGCATTCGAGTTTTTGTAACATGTATTCTTTCTGGCCATTGTGTTTACAACTAAACACCAACTAATCATTACTGTATGTGAGCTCATGTTCCAAACATGTTCTGGTTTGTTTGTTTGTATGTTTTTGTTGTGTCATGTATGGTTGTTGTTGCTGTTGTCATTGTATGCACTGATTTGAAACTGATTTTATTTATTGAACTATCAATGTCCATCAAGGGACTGGTGCTGGAAATTAGCTTCGGCTATATACACATGTACAGTGCATCGGGCATGGCTTCTGCGGCTGTCAATGTTCTCTGTGCTTGTCCTTTACAAATAAACTAATAATAATTCCTCTGATGTCTAATATAAAACTTAATTATAACAAGTGATAATTCCCTCTGAGAATACCTACTGTTATTGTAGAGAAGACCGCTGATGAGCCTTTATTTTATAACGAGGATTGTAGTAAAATTGCATAAGAGAGACAGTTTCATCCATCAGGCTGTCAGGAAGCTGAACTCCCTTCCAACTCTCCCCCTTCCCTCCCTTCCTCTTCTGCTCCCTGCTCCCACAGACTCTGGACTACTCACTACGGTGAACACTCCCCCACCTGTCCCCCCCTGACCTGACCTCCATCCCTCCCCCCCACATGCACAGACTATTAGCAACAGCCACTTTACCAAATACTGCTATTGCACTAACTGTACTTACATCCATATTTGCACAGCATTCATTTGCACCATGTACAGATTTTATATTTATATTTGTAAATATTTTTAGATTTAGATTTTATATTGTGTGTTTTTGTATTGTGTGTGTGTTTGTGGTTTGTATTCATTTTAAACTGCACTGTGGATGAGAGAGAACGAAATTTCAATCCCTGTATGTCGTGTATATACAGTGATTGACAATAAAGCTGACTTTGACTTTTTGACTTTGACTTTGATAAAAATGCAATGATTGTGATGGTGCAGACTATGATCAGAAAGAATGGTTTTGTTATTATGCTTTTCTGTTAGATTTCTGTACAATATTTAACCAAAGTTCTGGTTTATCTGGTTTATATTTGAATTCACTCACGTATCTGTGGGTCAAAGTTCAAGAAAATAAGTGCAAAGAAAAATAATCCATAAAAAGTTTTTAAAAGTCAACCAGAAAATGAATATAACAACATGCACAGTATGTAACTATGTACACACATGGCCCTTCCAATATAGCAGTATTATCTGTAAAAAAAACATACCTGATTCTCCTTTGTCTCCCTTGGAGCCATCCTGCCTCGCTGGGCCACATGTACCGAGAGCACCTGGCACAAAAAGAACCGTGTTCTTTCTCTTTGTGTTAAACACACTAGGCAAGAGCAACAACGTGCTCACACTGCTTATTTTTCATTGTACTATACACATGCTACACAGGAGAAATAATAATGTGCTGAAACTGCTAATGGGTTTATAGTGTTACACAATAAATAAATAAATATGCCATTTAGCAGAGGGTGCATCTGTCTTCCTGCCTGTAAGCAAATAGTAACATTGCATGGCTTTGTTGACACAAACACATGCAGGCTGACCATTGATGACATTAAACTGGAACAGTGATGCACCCAGCACATATACACACATATATATATATATATATATATATATATATATATATATATACAGTATGTATATATACATGCCATTTAGCGGATGCCTTTATCCAAAGCGACTTACTGTAGTGAATGCATACATTTTTCAGTATATGTAGTCCCAGTGGAAATCGAGCCCACAATCTAAGCATCGTCAGTGCCATGCTCTACCTACTGACCCACACAGAACATACACACTGCTTAGATAAGAGCAACAACATACCTACACCACTTTGTAGTGTTCCACACATATTCCACATCCCCCCTCCCCACCTTTTTTATGGAGGAAAGTAACCTCAATAAAAAAACGCATTCCACAACCAACCTAGTGACTAGTACCTTGGTCTCCTTTGTCCCCCTTGGCTCCATCTCGCCCGTCACGGCCAGGAACCCCGTTGTGGCCGGGGTCACCTGGGATTCCAGGGTGACCACACATGCAGCTCTCCCGCTGGGGCCCTTCGAGCGCTGCATCCACCTCCGCCAGCAGCAACAACACGAGAAGTCCTCTGAACAGCAGCATGGTCACACACACATACACCTACCCCAAACACTGGCACACACACGCACACACTAGCACACACACACACACCAACCCCAAACACTGGCACACACACACACACACACACACACCTACCCCAAACACTGGCACACTCTGTAACACTGTAGACACAGAACCACTCATACGCAGTGTGGCCCTGCACCACAAACGCAGATGTGCACTGTCCCCTGTCCGCAGAGCAGCACAGTGCAGTCATGGAACCATGGGTCATACAAAAACAGCCAGGGGATCAAGGAGCTGATGACATCACCAGGCCACAGCCAAGCTGCCCCATTGGACATATGAGACATGCAGCTCAGATTGGTCACTTATTCTACCCTGATTAGTTGCACATCCACCGTTGGCAATTCTATTTATCTCCTCTTTCACTGGAGCATTCAGCTGTGTGGGTAATGATCAGCCTACACACACACACTATGGGTCCTGCATTAATGCTGCACACACAGTAACATAAGCAAATGCAATTGGGTTTTTTTGTGATCCATGGTTTATTATATTAGTTAGAGGAACAAAGAACACAGATATATTCCCATCCTTCAACTCCCTCCCTCTGGGAAAGAAGACCCCCACAAAACAAGAGGAAATGATTTATTTTGATCAAATTCAATTCCATTCATGCCTCAGTCATTATTGTGGGTCTGCAGTGTTAAGGTCATGCATTATTCAAGTTTTTTATATCCATATATCCCACACCTAATATTGAGTACTGGTGTCACACTTCATCAGGTCTGTCATAGTGGCTTATTTGCTGTTAAAATATTGTGCATTTTCTCTCAGCTATTGATATTGTATTGATATCTTATTCATATTGTTACTAGTCTCCAGGTTTTCTACACACCTGTGAAGAGCATAGAGCTAATACATAATGCATGCAAGTTATGGTCCTTTACATCTGAGCCAATGACTCCATGAGAATTAAGGAAGATATCATGCCCCATATTTTAGTGGAGCAAATCACAAAATTCTGCCTATATGAACTAGGGCCAGGTTGGATTTCAAGAGAGAATATACCCATGTTTTCTTTATCGTTTTATTATCAAACAATTATTATTATTATATGAATATTTCAGTTCTTGACGACTGATGTGTCGTGCAGTTCTTCTGCACATGTTTCTGTTTGCCCTGCTGAGGGCACCGCCTAAGTCCAGGACTGCCGCTGGTGTTGCTAAGATCATTTAAATAAAGAAACTAGGGGGTCTATGTTTGACTTGATGAATGCTAGTTCATGCGTCTTTATTGTATTCATTTTTACACTTGAGTGAACCAATGCTTTAGAACGTTTTGACCCCATAAATTATCAATTATTTTGCATGCAAAGCAACTTTAATTAATGCTGACCTTTCCAGCCTGCTTATTGCCTTCCCCTCAACTCCCCAAGTCATTGAGTTAAAAGGTAGTTTTATTTTATTGGTTGAATGTGACATGGCAAGAAATGTCCTCCGGGAGCCTTAAAGTCTCTTTTTGTATGTGTATTGTATGTAGCTATGTTTAAACATCAGTCTGTCTCCTTAAAAGTGAAATAAAATACAGTTTAAGTCATAGTTTCGTAATGAAAGTGGAATAACAGTTCCTAGATCTGAATGGCATTGCTAAACTGATCAGGGGGTGTGAGTGGGTCTGGGACCACCCATAAGGCACATGGGACCCCCATAAGAAATACATTTTTTAACTTTCCTCAAGTTAGACAATATAGGTGATAGACGATAATGGAAAGGTTTATGTTATAAAAAATATTTGATGTCAGTTCACAAATCAGACTTAAGTAGAAAGTAGTCATGCTAACTCAGCATGTCAAATATAACACAATTTCTCAATTTTTAATGAAAAGGGGTTTAATAGTACAATTTGTTCCCAGGAAGTAGCCAAATACTGGCACCGTGGTCCATGTAGTTTGAAGGTTTTCACCATATTTCTGCGTGAGATTACATGCTTTTTAAATTACTATACAAAATAGTTAAATTTGCAGATGATACTAAACTTGGGGGTTTGGCAAACAGTTTGGAATCGACTAAAGTAATCCAAGATGACTTAAACAAAATCCAAAAATGGGCAGATACATGGCAGATAACATTCAATATTGCTAAATGTAAAGTTATGCATGTGGGAAATAAAAACATTAGACAGGAGTATTTTATGGGAGGAGAAAAGTTAGTAGGTGTTCAATTTGAAAAGGACTTAGGAGTTGTAGTTGATCAAAGCCTATCTGCATCAAAGCAGTGTGCTACAGCAGTGAAAAAAGCCAACAGGATGCTGGGATACATAGCAAAAAGTATTGAGTATAAATCAAAGGAGGTTATATTAATGTTATATAATGCCTTTGTCAGACCCCACTTAGAATACTGTGTGTAGTTCTGGGCACCGCACTACAAGAAAGATATAGAAGCTCTTGAAAAAGTCCAAAGAAGGGCAACTAAACTGATACCTGGTATGAAAGGTAAAAGTTATGATGATAGACTTAAGGCACTCAATCTATTTAAACTTAGCAAACAGAGACTTAGGGGGGATTTGATTGAGGTTTTTAAATTCCTAAAAGGGATTAACAAAGTAAAATACCAAAGATTTTTTAAGATAAGTGGGGTCAGCAGAACAAGAGGCCACAGGTGGAAATGAGTTAAAGGCAAATTCCGCACAGATATTAGGACGTTTTTCTTTACACAGAGAGTTGTCAATGCCTGGAACAGCTTGCCAGGTCGGGTAGTAGAGGCAGAAACGCTTGGGCTATTCAAGTCCAGGCTAGATGTAGTACTAGATACTCTTTAGATTAGGACATGATGAGCCTAGATGGGCCGAACGGCCTGTTCTCATCATTATGTATTCTTATGTTCTTATTATTAAAGCCATTTCTAAATCACATTTGTCCACCAATTAATAGTTTGGATGTCTAACTGACCTGGCCTGAACAACAAGTTTTGGGAATTTTATTTTGTGAAGTTTTTGCAGAATGTTTACAAGATAGCTAGGTCAGCTAACACTCGTGATGCAAGTCACCAACGTTACCGGACTGCTGAGAATTCTGATAAACATGTTTAACCATTAGTAGCATTAGTGTTTTACTAGCATTCTTGCTAGACTTTAGTTGCTTGAAATTTTAGTTACAATGTTTTTTTGGTTTTTATTTAAATGGTATAAAATCCTGTTTCAAGTGTTTAGACCTATCTGTCTGACTAATAAACCTGTTAAATTTCAAGAAAAAAATGATAATTTGTTTCAATGTAGCCATATAGTCGGGAGAGAAAAACAAACGTGTGCGCAAATTATTTAAAATCTGGGGGATCCCCAATTGGTCATTTCGTACCCTGATAAGTGGGGATATACTCATGCTGATGTATGAGTGTCAGAGGAAGACATCTGGAAAAAAAGGATCACACTCAAAATTAGACCAATGTGTGACAGGCTACAGCCCGTTACAGGGGTCAGCCACGTTATCTTAAAGAACCACAACGAGTTTAGATATTGACAGGCCAAGACCTAAGAAATAATTGGCAGATCATCGTATATATACTTATTTGCCCCACAACCCTAAATGCAATTCGAGTCTTACAATAGCATTTCAAATACCGTTTAATAGAGGATGTGCTCGCACATACATTCACCACTGTAAGGAAAAACATTTTACAGGATTAAACTACCAAAAGAAACATTGTAAATAATGAACTGGATCATAGGCCTCAATAATTATCAGTAGAATAATTATCATTATTCTTTCCATATAACACTGGACCCCAACCCAACCTGTCCCCCACATATGCACAAAGGTTCTGAATATAGATATTATAAATGCAGTGGCATTGCTACTGAAAGGAGTACAGGTGCTACCACAGGCTTTATGCTGTCCATTTCATTCACACAGCCATCTTTCAGTCATAGGTTAGTAAGGGCAGAAAAGGAAAAACTACTTAAATAAACATTGAAAAAATACACAATGCTGTATTGTTGTTTGTATTCACAAATCGCATCCAGAAAAGAAGGCACTAAGTAGTAAGGAGTGTTTTACACATTAAATAATACAACACAACCATGTACAAACACTTGTGATCAAAAACAATCGGTTGCAGACTGAATACAATAAAAAATATACGATGCATTGTCTTTTGGCCAGGTTCTAAAGTTTTAAATGCACTGTTAATGCTTTAATATTGCTGGCCCATATTAATGCCAGCAGGCCAGCATTGCTGCTTCATTTCTTGCTGCAGTAGTGAACACAGCATCAGCAACATCTCCTCCAAGACGGCACTCGCCAGGCCGTCGACCATAACCCGGTACTACAGGGCCACTCTTATGCGCAGCGAACGTCATGTCGGCTTCCCTCCCCCCTCCCTGGGGCGGGCAGCCAATCGCCGCCCCTGGTGGCACTCCCGGCCAGAGCCGAACCCCAGTCTCCATGGCGAATGTTGTAACCACTGGGCCACGCGGGAGGCGACTTTAAGCAGACTTAGGTATATTTGCTATCTGTGGGTCACTTGCATTATAGCTATTAACATCCTCTCTCTATACACATGAGCTGCCAGACCTACACAAATATACTGCTCCCATTTAACGTGACACTCAAAGTTTGCACACAGCAAAGCATACTATAGCGCATATACTGTGTGTATCCAGTACAAAAACCAAAACTGAGACACTAGAACCAATAATAACCCTCTTTTTAACATGCAATACATTCATTCTCAAATATACAATATATGTTTTAATGAATCAACATACACTAGCAACATACAGTACACATCGAAAAACATCATTGCACGCAAATTGTCCAGAAACCCGGTGTTGCCTCTGCAGATTTATAATTCTGTGATTCAGACCGCTGGCACAAGTCTACTCATTGTCACTTTTTGAGTCAACAATTGCAATGCACAAGCCAAACAGAAAAATCCAAACCAATAAATACACAAGTTAACAAAACATTATATAATAAATACATAAATAAATACTTTTCCAAAACATCATACTCACTAGTGTGTATATTTGAGCATGTTCTTGTCAAGTCTGTGGCCATTTTGTGACCGTGCTGTAACACTGTGTAACAAAATGGGCCCTGTGTTGTAACAGTAATACTGAATAAGTTCAGGGGATATAGTGAGAGGGGCTTGTGGAGCCACCTGGGATGCAGAGGGATACAGGTAAGTTTAGGGGTGAGTATGGGGCAGGGTGTTGGGATCCACCGAGAGGTCTCGGGGGAACAGTTTTACATGATTTGGCGAGGCATGCCGTAGCCGGTCATGCCAGACTGAGATGCTCCACGATTGCTGCCCATCTGCAGACCAATCAGACTCTGGCCCTGACGGAGCTGCTCCTCTGAAAATTCGCGCCGGTGTCCCTGCGCTTTCCTGAGGGCACAGACACAATAGAAAGGGCAATCACACAGGTGAGATGGGACAGGTAATTACACAGGTTAATGAAGCACAGCTGAGACAGGACAAGGCCATCAAAAAGATGAATGAGGTGTAATTACACAGGTAAAGACGGATGTTCACAGATCAATGAGGCAGGATAGGTAATCGCTTGCTTTCTTTTAGAACCAGCTTCTCCTGTTTTTATTGTCCAATTGTATTCACAGGCCTGTCTTGTCACTGCAATGTCCTTGGTAAATTCAAGAGAGCACAGACAAGCGGGCGTATTCTGCTAGCCACTACTTCTTTTCACTCTTCGGTCCATGTGAGCTACATTAGAGGAGAAACGTATGCTCAGACGCTCCTGACACAATGAGACAAATGGCCGAAACCCTTCTTTCCTGCCAGTGCGGGCCTGGCAATTAATGTGCCACTTTTGGCAGTGGCATGGTCAGAATTCAATACTAACCTGTGGGGCGCATCACTGCGCTGAAAGATAGTACTTTTGCGGGACAAGACACCGCCCGCTAGTTTGCTCGTTGCTAAAATGGCATACCAATGCCATGAAGTTTCGCAGTTTCCTCAACGGGGTGATTTTCTCACCTGTGGAACCAATCCCGGTCGCCACGGTAGTACCCATCGTCCTTTGTGAGGGCCACGCTCCCCAGAGCCATCAAGGTTCTCTGCACAGCTGCCATGTCCTTCCCTGTAACCACGGACAAAACAAATCCCATCAACACCTATTTTTTTCTGATTTTTTCCTGTTTTTCTCCCAGTTTAGTGGCCAATACAACCCACTATTTATTTAGATTCGCCCTCCCCTCACATGCCTGCCGCATGTCCTCCGACTCGAGCTATTATCCCCAAGGCCGGCAATGGTCCGCCTCCTCCAAGACGGAACTTCGCCCACCTGCTCTTTAGGAACACCCTTACTGCTCCTCAGTAATTCTTTGCTGACTTTCTCTCCCCCCATCCCCTGGGGCAGACAGCCAAACAGCCAAATGCGATCGGGGCTCCCAGCCAGCACATTACTTCTTTTTTTTGGACATATGGACAGACAGACATACATGCATATTTCAACAGCTTGGGTATTTTTGACAGTTTTTCATAATCAGTGAAGGTCAGTCTCTACAGTACGGTTGGGTGTGTGAGATAAAGCATTGTCGAGGAGCACTGTCTGTGCATACCTTCCCACAAATCGACGGTCTGAAAGACATCAGTGGTGATCACCCCATACGCCTCCGCTGCCTTCAGAAACTGGGAGATCTTCTCCATCTGCCTGAAAGCCATGTGTGTCTCTGGGATCTTCTTGATTGGCTCCTTGCCACGCGGGTATAAGCTGTTAATGAGTCTGCAGAGAAGCTGCACAGGAGAAAGGGCCTCAGAGCCACCATGGGAAAACCTGACTGACTGTCTCCCAATTTAGTGACCAATTATACCCTCTATTTATTTTGATTCGCCCTCCCCCATGAACTCACCGCCGGTCCTCCGGGTCAAGCTAATTCCCCTGAGGCCAGTGATAATCCACCTCCTCCGAGATGGAACTCGCCCCCCTTTCTGGAGGCACCCTTCACGCTTCCCAGCAGCTCACACTCACAAAGCACCAGTCAAAGCGAGTGTGTTAGACCGCTATGCTATCCGAGGCCCCCCAACCTGACTGGCTTTTGTTAGGCTGGCCCATTGTTAAGGTGTCCACTTGTTTTTTTATATTTTTGTTTAAGATTTTTCTTAAAATTTAGTAGCCAATTGTACCCTCTTTCTATGTCAACTATCCCCCCCCCCACCTCATACTACGAGCTTGCCGTTGCAGCCTCCTCCGAGACGGAACTTGCCAAGCCATCGACCATAACTCCGGTACATGCACGCTTATGCCAGCTTCCCTCCCCCTTCTCCTGGGGCGGACAGCCAATCGCCGCCCCTAAACGGGACTCCCGGAGCCGGCAACCTGCACTCCGGGCAAGTGCTTTCGCTGTTGCACCACCTGGGGACCCTAAGCTGTCCACTTGTAAGCTATGGTGAAGTTTTAAGCACTGAATCATGTGATGTGCTTGGGAAGATACTGAAGCCAGTTCCTGTTGCTTTCTCCAGAATGCACTCCACGAGGCTCCATGTTGCTAGGGAACACAAATAATCACTCAGCCAATTTCCTGTAGGGGGCCTGATTATGTGGCCAGATGGAGACGGTCGAAATGGAAATGTGGCCATGGGATCTGTAACCATACTGAATTACAACCATGGCTCAATGTCTATGATCTGATGGCCCGCACCTCCAGCAGAGGCATTGAGTTTATTTGATCCACATTAAAGAGGGCCCACTACTGGCTCATCAACACCGTTTATAGCAACAAACTGTTTTCTCAGGAAGTACTAGCCAAGCCGAGCCCCAGCGTGGCAATTGATAGTAAAACACGTTTGTGAGCTGCCTATTACTGTTGCGGTTCGAAAGCCGACTGTACCACACCAGCCCTGGCGGGGCCCTGGCATTTGACTGTCAGGGGGAGGGGGGAGGGTGAGCCGGCACAAACTAGCTGAGAAGTGCAAAAGGGTGTCTCCAGAACGTGGGTGGGTGAATTCTGTCTCGAAGTTGCCCTTCTGTTGCCCTCAGAGAATTAGCTTGCCTCGTAGAGATGGGCAGCGAGTTTGTGGGGGAGGGCAAATTGAAATAAATAGAGGGTATAATTGGCCACTAAATTGGCCAATTATTTAATATTTAAAAATATGAAATAAATAAATAAATAGACAAATAAATAAAAAACGTTTCTTAAAAAATGTTAAAGGAAAACAATATCTGTGAGACATGAAAGTGGTAGGGAAAAAAAGGCAGTGGTATATGAAAGGCAGAGACAACAAATAGCAGGGCCCTGCATTTTACAAAGTGGTTAATTTTTTTTCATTATCATGCCTCTGGCTTTTTGAAAGAGCATCAGTGAACCAGCTTGTCTGATATGGTGTCTAATTAAAGGTGAACACAGGAGATGTGTTGCAGTCCATTTCAAAATTTAAAACAAGCAATGCATTTGGTTTTCTTAAATTTGGCAGGATTATTTTGTACTGGGGACAGTCATGTGAAACGTCTCAGGGTAGATAGATCAATACTATTTAAAAACAAATTTCCAAACCTACAGTGAAAAAAAAGAGAAAAGAATCCATTGAAATGGCATTCCCCACTTCTTTAACCTCAGGCATGACATACACATTTTTAATTTTTTGTTTCTGATATTTCCAGTTTTTTCCCCAATTTACTACTTCAAGCTAATTCCCCTGAGGCCAGTGATGATCCGCCTCCTCCGAGATGGAAATCGACCCCCTTTTCTGGAGACGCCCTTTGCGCTTCCCGGTGAGTTCATGCTGGCTCACCCTCCTCCCTCCCCCAGGGGCGGACAGCAAAATTCCACCCCCAACCGGGGCTCCCGGCCAGGGCTGGTCTGGTACAGTCAGGTTTCGAACTGCGACCACAATAGGCAGCTCACACTCGCAAAGCATCAGTCAATTTGAAGACGTTAGACCGATATGCTATCCGAGGCGTCGTATGATATACTATGTTAACAAACATCTCCAGTTTTCTGTGGATCTTGGAAGGGGAGCAAAGGTTGCATTATGCTGTGTTCCAACTGAATAAGATGCACATGCACCTAGATATATGTCAACCATACGAGAGAACACTTTTGACTTTCCATTGTTTTTTTACCTTCAGTACCGGTGCATCAGGCCCAGTTTATCATCTTTCCCACATAGTGATTAGAAGGTGTCTACATTCAGTGCTATTGATTCATAATCATCAATAATTTGGGCTGCAGCCAGGGTTATGTGAGCACTCACTGTTCCGTCCATTAGCCAGCTCTGGAAGTTGTGTTTGCCTGGTTGTGGTCTCTCCACATTGCCTCCACACTGTGCAATGATCCAGTCCACCAGCCTGGTCTCCAGATCGGGGTCGTACTTCTGTTCAATCTTCTCCTGCACCTCCCGACTCAGTCCGTAGCTGGGTCCTCTGTTGGCCATCGCTGCTTCACTGCTCAGTTTGATGTGTCCACTTCACACTTCTCAAAATGGGGATACCCTGTAAAAGCACAGAAGACATTTACACATTGTTTGTTAGGGCTCAAAAGAAATGCACATTCTAAATAATGGCTCAACGTTTAAGAAAAGCCTGGCCGCAGTGACAGCTTCATTTCCTCAATTAAGGTTTGTTTCCATTGTGAGCTGAACCTAGAACCTAGAACCTAGGGTCCATCGGATTTTGATACTTACTGCTGTCTATCAATCCAAATTACATCCATAGAGCACAGCTTTCGGAAAAAGCAGAAATGCAGATTCGCTATGTAATGTAATGATTTGTCACGTGCGCATTCTATGTATTCCCTTTGCCACTCACTAATGCGAAAGTATAGGTGCATTTCCTTAACACGATAGACATACATCTTTTTTGTCGTAGTTGTTGTTGTTGTTGTTGTTACAGTTATTAGGGGATAGTGCAGTAGGAAATTAAATTTTAGACGTGTAGAAGTCAAATACATAAATCGCTTCTGACATAAGTCATAACTTATTGCGTCATGGTAATAGGCGAGCAAGAATCCCCAGGGACTGACGCTTGTGCAGGGTTGGGTGTGGCCCTGGGCGTTCATTCCCGTCAGGAAAAGGAACCCCTTCTATCACTGCAACGGAAGATTGCATATATGCTATCCGTGCAATCCCATTAGATCTTTAAAATCTATTTCTAAAGTATATCGCTAGGGCACGGATGTTAGGTTGCACTTTTCTATTTATACCATCTACTTCCGCGCAGCTTATATTCTTCATTATGATTGTGGTAAAAATATTGGATTGAATAGCCTAAAAACATGCAATAGTATTATTAAAAGGCACAATTTAATAACACAACATTTTTTTAAATGCATGTTACCGACCAGCACATAATTCGCAACTGCATGGCATCAATGCGTTCACTTTGCAAAAAATATATTTTACCAATTACCAATTTAGATAAATTAAACACTGCTTTCCGTGTTGTCATATATTCAACACATAAATAGAAAATGAAAACGTTTTCGTTATCGCACTTACGATAAGGTCGCAGATAAAGCCTTGTGTAGATTGGATGCGCGTCCGTCTATTCCGGTCTGCAGTCGCTCGCTGAGGAGGCTGGATGGAGGCGTGTGCGTAAGTGAGGCTGTGAGCTCACTGACCGTTTTTTATATGCAGGATACTGCTCTGAGATATAGTCAACATTATTTATTTAATAGACGGCTTTAGCCATCCATATAGCAGGAAGCAATTCGGGTCAAGTATCTCCAGGGTGCGTTGGTGCCACGACTCGGCCACCTCCGACGTTATTGTTACTAGTTCCTAACCATGACTCCACAACCTTTATATAACTTCCGAAATAGAGCGAATTTGCGGAGTATAAGGGGAGAGGAAGGTTTTTGCAGCCTTTCTCGGCCTCGCTTCCCCAGAAGAGGTGTGCTGTGTCATGGCCACCTCATGAATACTTGCTTACCTGCTCTCTCCTGGTACAGGTGTCTGGAATATTACACTGAGGAAACTTGGAGGACCAGCCCTTCCCAAATAAATAAAACAATGCGTAAATACGAGCAGGGACGGAAATAAATCAAAATTAATAAGAACATAAGAACATAAGAATACATAATGATGAGAACGGGCCGTTCGGCCCATCTTGGCTCATCATGTCCTAATCTAAAGAACATCTAGTACTACATCTAGCCTGGCCTTGAATAGCCCGAGCGTTTCTGCCTCTACTACCTGACTAATGAACGACTACTGCTCACCAACCTATAAATAAAACAAGAAAGAGATCAATCATTTCATCAATAAATGGCCCACGGTAGGCTATTTATTTTGACATGTCTTCTACCTTTTTCGTTAATGTGTTGATGTATTAATGTATGCACTTACTTATTCATTCGGTCATTTATTCAGTCACAACATACATGCTAATTAGTATCCTCAATTAAATTGCCAGTGGGTGGCACCGGACCCCACATGTGAACGGAAGCGGTGCTTAAGCATATCTAAATTTAGAAACCGGAAAGTGCTTCTCTGCGATCGTTGCAACTGTGCTTTACAATGGATGAGTTTATTGACACAATTAATAAGGACAGTACGTTACATAACACTTGCCTATCAACTTTATGGTCATGTAGTGCTTCCAAATGATGTTTTATTTCTGACTGAAGACGTTACTAATATATGTGGTTGGAGTGTTGCTGGATTCTAGAGTTATGTAATTAATATTCACTATATAACGGCCGTCTGCCAAACAAACAAACAATTATTCTTGCAAAATATTTAATCAGCCATCCATTGTACAATCGTCATGTCACTATAAATGTGAACTGCAGTAATGACACAAATCAGTGTTTACAGATGCTAATTTATTTTTGTTTTCATATGGATTTGCTTATTTTTTTTATTTTTATTTTTTTATTTGTCAGGGACAATGCACATTAATAGACACTGAATGTTAAAAACAATACATTGTAAATGAGCCAGAATTAGCCAAGAGGCTAGTTTTCATCTGGAGTCCCTGGCCGGATGTTAAAAAGGCTACCTGAAATGTCAAATACAATACAATAAGAATGCAATAAAAACAAGCTATATGACAGACATAAGACATCAAGGCACATGGAACACATATTAACATACTGTTAAAATACCAAAATATACACATGCACTATACAGGAAAGAAACATACTCATGACAGGACATGACATACACATGCACTATACAGGAGAGAAACATGAAAGGACATGACAGGACAAACAATTGGGACAGAACAGTTGTTGGCTTGATGGCAATAGGAGCATCTACTGTATTAATGTGTGCATGGTTGATTACTATTAATGAGCCATGATTTCAGGTGTGCAGTGAAGGTATGGTAAGTATTGAGATCCCTGATCTGTGTGGGTATTGAGTTCCAATCCTGTGATGCTTTAACTGAAAATGCTGAGCGGCTAAATGCACTGACTCTGTGTGGGACAATGCAGTCTCCTCGGGTGGAGGCTCTGGTTGTACGGCTGGTGCTTGATCTCTGTGTGATGTATGTATGAAGCGGAGGGGGTGCAGTATTATGTAGGATTTTGTAGAGGAGGCAGAGGTTTTTGAAAAGGATTACATTTTCCCAGCTCAGAAGTTTGTACTTCTGTAAAATGAGACAGTGGTGATGTGAGTTTGGTTTCCGGTCCAGGACTTTAAGGCTCTGTTTGTACAGTGTTTCTAGTGGCTTGAGTGATGTTTTGTTGGCCTGTGCTACACTAGTTAAGCAGTATGTGAGATGGGAGACTATCATGCAGGTATACTATGAAATAAAATGTAGCCTATTATATGATATGTCGGATTGATTCCCTACCAAGCACAGCACCAAATTAAATTCCAGCAGACCAGATACCTGTGTTCAGGTATGCACTTCTACAGTCTGCCTGTGAGCCAATAACACCGACAGCTTTGGGGGTGTTCTCAGTTCTCTCATCTCGCCATCTGTCCATCTGTAGCATTATCAGTGTCTGTCCGTGTCCATGAAGTCCGTGTCCTTGAGCGTTCCGAAGCATGTCCGATATATAGCTTGTTATTTTCACTAGAAGACAGGACAAGATATATAAACTTATAAACATCATATTATAATGTGTTGTGTGTGTATGTGTGTGTGTGTGTGAGAGAGAGAGAGTGAGAGAGAGTGAGTGTATGTGTTTTTGGATGTGTGTGGGGGGGTTAACATATTAAACAGTTGCTAATAGAGACATTAAAACATTAAAACCTCATTAGTGAGGGCCATTATGAAGCGCCAGATAGAAGCCTCATCAAAGAGCCAGAAATGAGAGCAAGACAGGCAAAGGTCTGAATTTAGCTCAGATTTTACAGCTCAATGGCAGGCACATAGGTCTGAGTGTGTATGCATATCATCCAGGTGGAAATTATGCATTTGAAGGTGTTTTAAATATAACATTTCAGTGTGGGACCTTTGATGGTCCATGGTCCTTCATTTTGTTCAGGGTCTCAACGTCATGGTCATTTCTTTATATGAAATCATGATTTTCCAGCTCAGTGACTGCCATGGATGGCCCTCGTCACCGTAGCGTCCCTGCAATCTGCATGGCTGCCATTGAGCTCTCCGAGATCAGATCTGAGCTGCTGTCAATTCAGAAAGTGATAGCAGAGCTCCTACATCAACAGGCCCAGCTAACCTCCCAGCTACAGCTAACCGGTTCAGAGCCTGTTGACAACCGGATTCCCTTTACTATGGAGTCGCCGAGTGTTGGGCCTGGCTCCGCTGATCCTCCAAACACCTCTCCCAGTGGTAAGGGTTAAGAGAAGGGTTTCCATCCCGCCTTTTCCCCAATCCTCTGGAGGATGAAGATACTTTGCCCCTGTCAAACTTATTTGATCCGCTAGCGGAGTTGGAGGCAGGCGCGCCTCCCTCCCCTCAGCTCGCCCATTTCAGACTGAGGTACATCATCAACTCCCCCGGACAGTGCAAGGCATGCTAGCGCTACTAGCGCTGTGCTAGCTTACCAGTTAGGCCAACCCAAACTCGCCATATACAACGGGGCAGTACTGATGTTCAGCCTGAAATCCTGTTAATAGGAGACTCTTTTGTCAGGTTTGCAGAACTCCCTGGTGGTATCACGTACTGTTTCTCCGGTTTTAAGGTTGCTGATATTATCGGCGACTGCTGCTGCCGTCTTGACCAGGACTCCCTGGAAGAAGAGATCTTGTATCTCAATGGGACCTTCCTGTATAAATAAAGGATAAATAAAATAAAAAAATTAAAATCGAACAGGCCCCTGTGATTATTGAATTGTATCCCTCTGTCCACACTATGATTATCCACGTGGGTACAAATGATGTCAAGGCAATCATCGAAACTTCATGATGAATTTGAGTCATTAACCATGACCATAGAAAGCCTTGGAAAAAACTGCTTTCTATCTGGCCCAATCCCAAACCTGAAGAGGGTTCTGAACATTTCAGCAGCCTCTATAGTCTGCACCTCTGGCTGCAGAATTTCTGCAGTGCCACAGGATATGGATTTATTAACCATTTCAATTCCTTCTGGAATAGAGCAGACTCATACGACAGGCGGCAGTGTTAGCATAATGGTTAAGGAACTGGGCTTGTAACGCAAAGGTTGCAGGTTTGATCCCAGGTGGGGCACTGCCATTGTACCCTTGAGCTAGGTACTTAACCTGGATTGCTTGTAGCTGTATAAATGGATTGTATGTAAAGAAATGTGAAACTGTAAGTCGCTCTGGATAAGAGCGTCTGCTAAATGCCTGTAATGTAATGTAATGTTATACAGAAGGGATGGTATTCACCCTAATGGTAACTGGGTAAAGCATCAAGCAATTTTTATTTACTTATTCTTATTGATTTGGGCCTCATCCAAGATAGCCCCTCTGTTCAAAGTGGTCCCAGTCCCAGTCACAATTCTCGCACCATAGCTACTACTTGCAAAAGGGGTCATGCGTTTGATTTTAAAATTAAATCTATCATTACAACTCGTATTCATCCACCCTTCAGATCTGGAAGCTGTAACCCGCAGAACCTTATTTATGTAAGCTCAGTGCACCCTCCAACTTACCTTTACAGAATGTTATGGTTAAAATGGCACTTTTTAATGCTAGATCTCTCTCTAACAAATCTTTTATCATTAATGCTTGTATTATATCTTTTAACTTACTGAGATGTGGTCTGAAAAAGACAATTTGACTCATTTTATTGAAGCCTGTCCACCTGATTATAATTTCAATAGTGTACCAGTAGTGTACTAGAGAATCTGGCCATGGTGGAGGCATTGCTGTTATTTATCAAACTAATTTTCTTTGATATCAGCTGGTCAGTTTTCCACTTTCGAGGTGCTTATGTTCATGATCTATGGCTACAATGATCCAGTTCTCTGCGTATTGGTTATTGGCCTCCTAGACCTAGCAGTTTTCAGCAGTTTTATTTTCAGAATTCCCTGAATTTTTATCTTCCATAGTGCTGAATCATGATCAAGTTAATTTAGCAGGTGACTTCAACTTCCATGTTGATGTCCCGTCAGACTTGCCTGCCGGTGATTTCTTGAATCTTACGGAGTCCTTCAATTTTGTGCAGCATGTATCTGGACCTACACATAACCATGGTCACACCCTGGATATTGTTTTTACTCTTGGGCTGAGCCTAAATAACCTCATGACAAAGGTCTCCAGTGTTTCCGATCATTATTATGTAACTTTTGATGTCAGTCTCTCAGTTATTCATACTGTTAAAAAGCATATTTTTCACTCTCGCATCATTAACCAGCAGACAGCTTCAATGTTTTCCGCTGCCCTAGTGGGAACTTAACACATTCATTTTATACAGTTGTGCTTTTAAATAAATTCAATAATGTTTGTCTGACTACTCTAGATGCAATTGCTCCTTTTAAAACTAGGCTAAAACCTGTTGTAAAAATTATGTTTCCTCCACTGCGGTTACCTCCTGTAGTGTAAGAACATAAGAACATAAGAATACATAATGACGAGAACGGGCCGTTCGGCCCATCTAGGCTCGCCATGTCCCAATCTAAAGAGTATCTAGTATTACATCTAGCCTGGACTTGAATAGCCCAAGTGTTTCTGCCTCTACTACCCGACCTGGCAAGCTATTCCAGGCATTGACAACTCTCTGTGTAACTAAAAACGTCCTAATATCTGTGCGGAATTAGCCTTTAACTAATTTCCACCTGTGGCCTCTTGTTCTGCTGACCCCACTGATCTTAAAAAATCTTTGGTATTTGACTTTGTTAATCCCTTTTAGGAATTTAAAAACCTCAATCAAATCCCCCCTAAGTCTCTATTTGCTAAGCTTAAATAGATTGAGTGCCTTAAGTCCATCATCATAACTTTTACCTTTCATACCAGGTATCAGTTTAGTTGCCCTTCTTTGGACTTTTTCAAGAGCTTCTATATCTTTCTTGTAGTGCTGTGCCCAGAACTGCATACAGAATTCTAAGTGAGGTGTACCGCAGGGCTCCATTCTCGGGCTGATACTGATACTCTCTATACATGTTACCCTTAGGCCAGATCATTTGCCGGCATGGAATTTACTTTCATTGCTATGCTGATGATACTCAGCTCTATCGATCAATTACACCTAACGATTTTAATAAGCTGGCTATTTTGCCTGGCTGTATTGCTGACATTAATAACTGGACTTCCAGTAACTTTCTACAGTCGAACCCGGACAAAACCGAGGTTCTTGTCATTGGCCCTGTGCCCATCGCCAGACAAATTGGCTCATTAACGGCTAATATCAAGCCTGTAGTAAAGAATTTAGGTGTGGTTTTTGACCAAAGTTTAAATTTTAAACTGCACACCAAAAAACTAGCTCAGTCATGTTTTTACAATCTTAGAAATATTTCAAAAAGAAGATTGGTTTTGTCATTTGAGGATGCAAAGAGAATAATACACGCCTTTGTTTCATCATGCTTAGACTATTGCAATGCTTTATTTTCAGGTATTCAACAGCTCTGCACTCCATCAATCAGACCTTTATGGTAGGACTTTAAAAAAAGTTGCATTCGTATCTCATCAGACCCGAGAATCTTTTTCCTGATGCTCTTAGAGTCCTTTAAGTGCCATTTTGCAAACTCCAGGTGGGCTGTCATATGCCTTTCCCTCAGGAGTAGCTTCCGTCTAGCCACTACCAAAAAGGCCTGATTGATGGAGTGGTGCAGAGATGGTTGTCCTTCTGCCAGGTTCTCCCATCGCTGCAGAGGAACTCTGAAGCTCTCTTAGAGTGACCATTGGGTTCTTTGTCACCTCCCTGACCAAGGCCCTTCTTGCCCGGTTACTGAGTTTGGCCGGACGGCCAGCTCTAAGAAGAGTTGTGGTGGTTCCAAACTTCTTCCATTTCACAATGATGGAGCCCATTGTTCTCCTGGGTGCTTTCAATGCTTTAGCAATGTTTTTATACCCTTCCCCAGATCTATGCCTCAACACAATTCTATCTCGGAGGTCTATGGAGAGTTCCTAGGACTTCATGGCTTGGTTTTTACTCTGACATGCACTGTCAACTGTGGGACCTTATATAGACAGGTGTGTGCCTTTCCAAATCATGTCCAATCAATTGAATTTACCACGGGTGGACTAGAATCAAGTTGTAGAAACATCTCAAGCAGTATCAGTGGAAACAAAATGCACCTCAGCTCACTTTTGGGTGTCATATCAAAGGGTGTGCACACTTGTGTACATATGATATTTTACATTTAGATTTTTAATAAATTAGCACAAATGTCTAAAAATCTGTTTTCACTTTGTCATTATGGGCTATTTTGTGTAGAATTTTGAGACAAAAAATGAACTTAATCTATTGTAGAATAAGTCTAACGCAATGAAACGTGGAGAGGGTGAAAGGGGTGTGCAGACTTTCCGGCTTGACTGTATATATATATATACAGTGGGGAGAACAAGTATTTGATACACTGCCGATTTTGCAGGTTTTCCCACTTACAAAGCATGTAGAGGTCTGTCATTTTTATCATAGGTACACTTCAACTGTGAGAGACGGAATCTAAAACAAAAATCCAGAAAATCACATTGTATGATTTTTAAATAATTAATTTGCATTTTATTGCATGAAATAAGTATTTGATCACCTACCAACCAGTAAGAATTCCGGCTCTCACAGACCTGTTAGTTTTTCTTTAAGAAGCCCTACTATTCTCCACTCATTACCTGTATTAACTGCACCTGTTTGAACTCGTTACCTGTATAAAAGACACCTCTCCACACACTCAATCAATCAGACTCCAACCTCTCCACAATGGGCAAGACCAAAGAGCTGTCTAAGGACATCAGGGACAAAATTGTAGACCTGCACAAGGCTGGGATGGGCTACAGGACAATAGGCAAGCAGCTTGGTGAGAAGGCAACAACTGTTGGCGCAATTATTAGAAAATGGAAGAAGTTTAAGATGACGGTCAATCTCCCTCGGTCTGGGGCTCCATGCAAGATCTCACCTCGTGGGGCATCAATGATCATGAGAAAGGTGAGGATCAGCCCAGAACTACACGGCAGGACCTGGTCAATGACCTGAAGAGAGCTGGGACCACAGTCTCAAAGAAAACCATTAGTAACACACTACGCCGTCATGGATTAAAATCCTGCAGCGCACGCAAGGTCCCCCTGCTCAAGCCAGCGCATGTCCAGGCCCGTCTGAGGTTTGCCAATGACCATCTGGATGATCCAGAGGAGGAATGGGAGAAGGTAATGTGGTCTGATGAGACCAAAATAGAGCTTTTGGTATAAACTCCACTCGCCGTGTTTGGAGGAAGAAGAAGGATGAGTACAACCCCAAGAACACCATCCCAACCGTGAAGCATGGAGGTGGAAACATCATTCTTTGGGGATGCTTTTCTGCAAAGGGGACAGGACGAATGCACCGTATTGAGGGGAGGATGGATGGGGCCATGTATCGCGAGATCTTGGCCAACAACCTCCTTCCCTCAATAAGAGCATTGAAGATGGGTCGTGGCTGGGTCTTCTAGCATGACAACGACCGAAACACACAGCCAGGGCAACTAAGGAGTGGCTCCGTAAGAAGCATCTCAAGGTCCTGGAGTGGCCTAGCCAGTCTCCAGACCTGAACCCAATAGAAAATCTTTGGAGGGAGCTGAAAGTCCGTGTTGCCCAGCGACAGCCCCGAAACCAGAAGGATCTGGAGAAGATCTGTATGGAGGAGTGGGCCAAAATCCCTGCTGCAGTATGTGCAAACCTGGTCAAGAACTACAGGAAACGTCTGATCTCTGTAATTGCAAACAAAGGTTTCTGTACCAAATATTAAGTTCTGTTTTTCTGATGTATCAAATACTTATTTCATGCAATAAAATGCAGGATTTTTGTTTTAGATTCTGTCTCTCACAGTTGAAGTGTACCTATGATAAAAATTACAGACCTCTACATTCTTTGTAAGTGGGAAAACCTGCAAAATCGGCAGTGTATCAAATACTTGTTCTCCCCACTGTATATATATATATATATATATATATATATATATAGAGTGAACATTGGGCACAAATGACCTTGTAGTTCCTGAATCCACTCTGTTTTACAAAAGGGGCTGATAGCATTAGAAATCAGTTCCTTCACTCTACTCTGCCTCTTAATGACAGACTGAGAATGTGTAAATTAGGCAATAATATAGCCCCCCTTAATCTCTAAGCCACTTATCAGTATGACTTATCAGTATGCCGTGCATGTCTGGAGGTGGAACCTCATTGGCTATCACTCTGCCTGTTCTTATATAGTGTAGGGCTTTATGAAATAAGATCACACACATTTTTTTGCATTTTAATTATTTAAAATGGAATAACTTACAATTATCTATTAAATTCAGGCATTATCCAATGTCCAAAAAACTAGCCAATCAAATCTTTATATTTGAGCGAAGTCCTTTGAAAGATTTAAAAGACAGCGAAGAAAACGTGTGGTTGATTTTGCCATTTTATTTTAAGTTACTTGTAGTCAAAACTCAAAAGCAATCGGGGCTAATCACTCATAAGAACATAATAACATAAGAATACATAATGACGAGAACGGACCATTCAGCCCATCTAGGCTTGTCATGTCTTAATCTAAAGAGTATCTAGTACTGCATCTAGCCTGGACTTGACTAGCCCAAGTGTTCCTGCCTCTACTACCCGACCTGGCAAGCTGTTCCAGGCATTGACAACTCTCTGTGTAAAGAAAAACTTCCTAATATCTGTGCGGAATTTGCCTTTAACTAATTTCCACCTGTGGCCTCTTGTTCTGCTGACCCCACTTATCTTAAAAAATCTTTGGTAGGTCACTTTGTCAATCCCTTTTAGGAAATTAAAAACCTCATTCAAATCCCCCTAAGTCTCCATTTGCTAAGCTTAAATACTTTGAGTGCCTCAAGTCTATCCTCATAACTTTTAGCTTTCATACCAGGTATCAGTTTAGTTGCCCTTCTTTGAACTTATTCAAGAGCTTCTATATCTTTCTTTTAGTGTGGTGCCCAGAACTGCACACAGTATTCTAAGTGAGGTCTGACTTTGATTTATACTCAATACTGTTTTCTATGTATTCTAGCATCCTGTTGGATATCCTAGATTTTTTCACTGCTGTAGCACACTGCTTTGATGTAGATAGGCTTTGATCAACTACAATTCAAGTCTTTTTCAGATTGAACACCTACTAACTTTTCTCCTCCCATAAAATACTCACATTTTACATTTACTCCCGTCTAATGTTTTTATTTCCCACATGCATAACTTTACATTTAGCAATATTGAACGTCATCTGCCACGTATCTGCCCATTCTTGGATTTTGTTTAAATCAGCTTGGATTACTTTAGCCGATTCCAAACTATTTGCCAAACTCCCGAGTTTAGTATCATCTGCAAATTGAACTATTTTGCTACTTAAATTTGCAGATGATACTAAACTCGGGGGTTTGGCAAACAATTTGGAATTGACTAAAGTAATCCAAGATGATTTAAAGAAAATCCAATAATTCATTGTGCATTTTTTTTCCTCCACAAAACATAGCATGTAACAACTGGGGAGCTGGGATTTGGAAACACATTGTTCCAGTTTCCTGTTACTTCCATTTTCATCCTCATGGGTGAATTACGTAGCAGCATATGAAAAGGAATGAAAACGTTACCATGGCTGCCTCCAATTGGGCTTATTTTCATCAGTGACATCAGCATTCTCTCTGCCAATGTGTTCAAGTATCAGTTCAGTAAAAACATACCTTACCACAAGAGTCAACAGCAATGCAATTCTCCTCATGTCTCTAACCTGTAAAACAGCAGTGGAGTTAGCCCTGCGATCTGAACAACTGATACAAGTGTGTGTGTGTGTCTGAATCCTGTCTTCGGACTACAGTAATGTGTGTGTGTGTCCTAATATCGGTTATTGCCGATATGCCCTTTGTTTGCGCACTGGAGGCGAGGTGGACTTATTGCCCCCTCTCCAGCACACGACTCTGAAAGGTCAGTGGTGCAGTTAACAGATCAGCATGACCTTTGATTCAGACCTGGTTACTGCAGCAGGGCGATGATTCGGCTGAGTGAGTCCAGTCCAATGGGCAATCGTACACATTAATAAACAACACACCAAGGCCAAGGACAGTATGCAGTATGGCGGCACATCGAGATATGGCTAGAATAATTAGTACACCCATTACCAATATTGTTATTTTCTTGGTGGCTTGCCCAAAGGTTAGAAAGAACAGAACATTTGAGATTTGCAGGAGCTGGCCAGGTAACGGATTTTCAAAATTTTATTATAAACCTAACGAAGTTGCCATTGACACGGGACACATGCCATGCTCCTTCCCCCTCATCTACTTCACTACTCCTAGCCCCACCCCTCCTGTTCTATGATAATGCCTCCACCCCCATCTACATCCTGTTCTACCTCACTGATCTAACCCACCCTAACTACTTATCTACAGTGCCTGCCTCGGATCTAAACATAGCCTACCCATCCTCATGGAGCCTGCGGCTTCTCCTTTAATGTTTTCGGGTAAATAAATAGTGTAATGTTGATCTCAAATTAATAAATGCCACTTGCACAGGGATGAGAAATCCTGCTGGTAGTGATTTCCAAAAAATATACATTCAAACTTTAAAAATGATGGGCACACATACAGATCTCCTTAACATACACATATTGTGTTTAAATTGCATAAATGAGCAGCGGTCTGAATTACCTGCAACTGGAGTAACGCGTTCCTCACCTCCGTTTGTCAGAATCTCAAGTCCCACAGAATCACAAGTCAGATTCACAGTCCCACATAATCTCAAGAGTCAGCTGTCAGGGGTATAGGGCCTCATTGCACTGGCAGAAATGTCTAGCACAACAAACAAAATCATAACACACTGGCCAAGTACACAGATATTTCCATGCCAGCAAACTGAGAAACAACTTTCTTCCAAACTCACATGGAAGAAAGTAGATGGCAGCATTTTCAAAGGAAAACTAAGGAATATGCAAATTCCACTAAATCAAACAGTGTTTCAATGTGTTAGTTCATAAAGATGTTATTTTACAATATTTGACTAAATTCACTGCAAAATAAATACCAGACTTTGTTAGCATTCAGAGTTAACATCTCTTTGTTAATTATTTGTTAACTTAGCTTTTAATGACTGCATCACAAATTATTTGCAAAATCATTTGCAAAAACATCAGTTTTAGGGGAAACAGGAGAGTAATATCAGTTATAGGTAAACTCATGTTGAAATTAAAATGATTCTCCTTGTCGTCAGTTCAACATCCCTTTAACCCGACCATAGTATCCTTCTCTGTGAAATTCTTGAAGAAACAGTCTGCTCACACCATAGATTGAATCCGTTGACTGCAAATATCAGTTGCTCATCTGTTTTGTCTTGAATCTCGAACCAATGAACAGACATCATGGTCAAGGAGTATGCACTTTCAACCACAGTTGCCTCTAGTTGAGAATGTCTTTCCCTCAGACTTCCACGCCAACATCACCGTAGCCACTGTTCCTCGTGAAGCATCAGCAAGTTGAGCAGTCTTCATCTCTGGAGCTCCTGCCAAACGTGCCTAAACAATCACCCCTCTTTCAAAGTCACCGAGATCTCTTCTCCTAGATGGGGTAGCCAAAATAATGGGCAAGTGGATCAACCCAGCCTTTTTAAGCATGACGCTAAGCATGATGGGATGTTCATTGCTTAATTAACTCAGGAACCACACCTGTGTGGAAGCACCTGCTTTCAATATACCTTCAGTGTCCTTCATTTACTCAACCGCTTCCTTTATTTGTTTACACCTGTAGGTGTAGCCACCTAGGAAGCCACAAACTTTTCAAACTGCTCCTCTGTGTGCCAGAGGCAAGACCCACTACCTCTTAACTGGAATTCCCTCACTGAGATCTGGTGCCCTCTACTGGAAATGAATATACATTACATACAAGCATTCATTTCCATTCCAGAAAAGTAATTTGCTCACTTCAAACTCTATCATCACTCGGCGGAATCCCCTGTAAGTCCCGGATGTGTCAACGTTTCTTCACTTTATGAGAACTGAAGTATATATTTCTCACCCTTGCTTTCATGCTTTCAAGCCCTTGCATGATGTCAGGTGATGCAGAAGTGTGTAGGGTGTACCAGCCCCTCTCTGGAGCATTATAACTCAAATGTCTCCCCCCTCATCACCTCTACTGTTGACACATTGTGAAGCAGACGAGAAGTAGATGAGGGTGGGGAACAAGGAAAGAAGGTGATGAGGAATAAGTATTGAGACGCACCCCGTGTGCCATACTCGCACAAGTCTGGTCTCACAGGGGAAAAACCTTTCTGACAGCGCTTTACTTTGGGTGCTTCCAAACCAAGTTGACTTCAAATGGCCTGCCCCCTTAAAGCGTAAGGGCCCTTTCATTCAAGCTTATCAAGACACTCAATGGCTATTATGAAATAGAAATGGCCTTTTTAATCCTGCTTCGTTCAAGGACTGCCGCAGATTGTAATCGAAGATTGTAAAGACATTATGTGCACAAATAACCCCAGACATTACATTACAGGCATTTGGCAGACGCTCTTATCCAGAGCAACCTACAACAAAGTGTTAACCGTAGTCAAGAACAGTTTAGCTGAAAGCCACCCTAGTGGGAAGTACAGTTCCTGGGTGCTAGGAGCAACCACATAGTTAAACTAGGACCCTGTAGGTAAATCTGTAGCCACAATTCAAAGGTAGCAATAAAGCAATCAATGCAGAAAATAATGCCTAAGCCTAATACAATACATAAACAAGTAGACATGTGTAAAACTAAGCAACTATTTCCCTAAGTTAACAAAAACCAGACCACGGGGAGAGGTGCGCCCTGAAGAGGTGAGTCTTCAGACATCGCTTGAAGGTGGCCAGGGTCTCAGCTGTTCTGGCTTCCACAGTAAGGTCATTCCACCATCATGGAGCCAGAACCGACAGGAGACGTGACCGGGAAGCGCAGGTGCGGAGGGGGGGAGGTGCTAGGCGTCCTGAGGTAGCAGAACGGAGTGGTCTGGCAGGTGTGTAGGGTTTGAAGATCTTGAGGAGGTATGTTGGGGCTGATCCCTTGACTGCCTGGTATAGTCCAGTTCACTATGTCCAGATATATGAGTTCGTTCAAATTTTTGGGGGAGTTGGAAAACTATATATTTTTGAAAACCTTATAGCATAACAAATCAGAAAATGCATGATTCCATTTTCCCAGAAGCCAATATGGCGGCCATCATGGACTTTTAAAATGGCGACCTTTAAATACTAGTTTTTCAATATCTTGACTCCTAGGTTACATAGGATTATGATTCCACTGGCTAAATCTACATTTTTTGGGGCAGGGAATCCAATGGTGCTAGTTAGAAATCAGTACAGCTGATCAATGGCACAGGTATAGATTCACAGCTTCTGTGAACACAAGCAGATGAAGGTCCACTCTGGACTGATTGGAATCTCCAACAATGCCAACGCTAGACAGAGATTCTTCATGGCTACACCCGAACTGTCATGCCTGTCAAGAGAGTTCAAGAGTCAGTTTGGCATTGGAACAGCTGGCAAGAACACAGAACATCCTGGACTAGGATCTTGTGACATCAGAAGAGATCATGAGGCAATTGACAAAATTAAGGCTGCCATACTGAGTCATGGCAACCCAGTTACCGCTGAGGGTGACAAGTTGTACAACATGATCACACATGCCTACGTCCCACAGGAGTATGTCCCACAGATCTTGAACATCAATGACACTGGGCAGAAACTGTACGAAGACTATGTGTCAGAGAGAATCAATGGAGAAATCAGCCTCTGGGCACCAGTCAAGAAGGAAAACAACAAAATGTTTATGTCTGGCAACAAGAAGTCCACTGTGAAAATCCGAGACAAAACTGTAGATCTGAAGGAGACCAAAGATCTCTATGGCAGACTGCTGATCCTTGCCCGGTCTAACAGACACATTGACCAGAAACATGCTGTTGGCAACTACGAGTTCACACAGACACCAAGAGCACTCTTTGCCCCCAATGGGGATATACTGCCATGCACTGACAAGTCAAAGTTGATCCACCTCCTAGAAAAGCTGGCGAAGGAAGTCACAGCAGATCAGGATCAACCACAAGCTGCAGGTGAAGCTCCAATGGACATTGAAACTCTGGGCTCCAGTCAAGATGGTCATGGTAGTCGCAAAATTGCACTAGTGGATGGCATGGTAGTTGTCCAAAAGCTGACAAAGAAGCCAGCAACAGTAGTCACAGTCAAAGATTTAAGTGAATGGTTCTACGGCAGACTGATGTCTCTAACCAGAGACTACGACGAGGTGGTCCTGGTGTTTGATACATACAAGCCTGATTCTTTGAAGCTCATCACAAGGGAGAAAAGAAGACAAGGAAAGGATCCAATCCAATACCAAATCAGAGATGACACAAACATCAAGAACATTCCAATGAGCCGCTTACTTTCTCATGACCAAACAAAGGCTGATCTGACGGAGTATCTGGCATCAAAGACTGTTGAATACAGCAAAGACTCCCCCAAGCTTGTCATTGCTTCTGTTGCAGGACACACCGAGAGCAACAGTCAATTGCACTTTGAAGGCAACAACCATGAAGAAGCAGACACCTTGTTGATCCACCATGCGGTTCTGGCTTCACGTCGCAACCCCTCCGATGCACAGCTCGTGTTCTTCTCCCCAGACACAGATGTACTGGTGCTGGTTGTAGCAAATTACGAAATCCTGCTGAAAAATATGTGTGTTTCAATGGTATCTGGGATTTTGGAAGTGAAACCAATATGGAAAGCTCTGGGTGCAGATCGAGCAAAGGCTTTGCCGGCATTTCATGCATTTACAGGAGCAGACAACACTGGGCGGTTTTCTAGAATAGGCAAAGCTACCTGGCTGAACATCTACCTCAAAGCAGACGATTGTGTCCTCAAGGCTCTGCAGATGCTTTCTCAAACCAACCAAGTGACAGAGGATCTGCTATCTACATTAGCTAGGTTTGTATGCACTGTATACTTACCGAAGGGGATTCAAATCCCTGAACTGAGATGGCATCTTTTCTGCAAGCACATGGCAGAAAGTGACAAGCTTCCACCCACACTTGGTGCTCTCAAGCAGCATGTCCTAAGAGCCCATATCCAGGCCAGAGTGTGGGGTCAGGCAGACATCGCCCAGCAGGAGTTCCTTGACCCACTACAGAATGGCTACTACAAGGATAAGGATGGCCAGCTGAAACCAGTCACAACTGAGTTCCTCCCAGCACCAGAGGCCATCATTGAGATGGTCAGATGTCAATGTAAAGTAGACTGTTCTTCACAGATGTTCGTGCAATTCAGTGGAGCTACCCTGCACGGAGCTATGTCAGTGTAGCGCTGACTGCCAGAATGATGAAGACTCTCAGGATATCACACTTGCTAGTGACAGTGATGGTGATAGTGAGGACAATGGAGATGTGTAGACTGGTCTACAGACCGTCAGACATGAGAATGCGTTTGCTTGTGTGTAAACTTTGGGTGTCAACTGTAGTAGGGGTGGGTGGGTGATGTGTAGGTAAGATGGGGAAACAGTGTTATTAAGGGGACGCGGGTAGTGGGTAGTTGGGTTGGATTGGAATAATGTACAAACTGTCTATGTTCGATGACAACAGTTTATTTTTCTGTTTGTACACAAAATTAAAAAGAGAATTAAAAATATTTTAAGATATAAATATCCTGATTACCAGAATAGTCATTTCAATATGATTATGTCCGAGATCATGTTTACCGCAATATAAATTCAGCTATGCGTATTAAAAATGCAAGATAGCCACCCATACATGTATCATTGACCATCTATATAATTTGTAATTAGCACCATTGGATTCCTTGCCCCAAAAAATGTAGATTTGACCACTGCAATCTTGATTCTAGGTAATCCAGGAGGCGAGATATTGAGAAACTAGTGTTTGAAGGTCGCCATTTTTAAATGACCAAGATGGCCACCATACTGACATCTGAGAAAATGGAATCAAATATTTTCTGATTTGTTATGCTATAAGGTTTTCAAAAATGTATAGTTTTCCAACTCCCCAAAAAATTTGAACGAAATTACACAAGGAACCTGACTAGTATGCTAGGACCAATGTCTTGAATTTGATGCAAGCTATAACAGGCAGCCAGTGGAGGGTAGTGAGCAGGGGGGTGTCTAGGAAGGTTGTAGACCAGACGGGCTGCAGCGTTCTGGATGAGACCAGACACTGTAGAACGTGTCAGAACAACCAGCCTTCACTTGATGAAAGACAATTTACAGCAGAAAATGTTCAAGAACCACTTTGTGGTAAGGACAGGCAAAGAAAGACAATTGCAGAAAAACAAAATATATTTTATGATCTGGGGTCTGATAAAAAAAAATACATATACATTAAACGAACAGTAAAAACAGTAGGCAAAATGAGGGCGGTGGCAGTGTGCACCATTAATATATGTATGTATATATATACATATATGTACACAAAATAAATTTGAACATTGTAGTTATACTCTATTATTTCTGTAGCTCTAACTTAATATCAATATACTTGAGACTGTATGGGAAAGTGCTAAGCAAAGCTTAATACTGTACATGTACAGAAATGATGGATAGAATGTGTGAAAATGTCAACAGGGTGCATTAAAATGGTTCCCTCCCTGGTCTGGAGTTGATTCCTGACCACGTCCGGTGCCAACTGTGGTCGGGAGTCCAGCAGTGCAATGTGTACAGCATTACCACAGGGAAGGAGATTTTATTGGCAGGATTTCCCTTACTGTCATCAGGGAATGAGGGATGGATGTGATTGGTAGGATTTCTCCTACCTCATCAAGCAGAGAGCAGCTCCTCTGGCTGACTGGGTGCCTGCAGTGACTGCAGCTCAGCTGCTGGACTGCAGAGTGAAGAGAAGCGGTGGTTGAGAGCACATACTCGTCCACAAGTCTGCACTCCCCTGAACTGAAGGGTGACGATACAGTGATGGGGCAGGCCAACGAATAAGATTGGGGATTTTAGTTGGGTTTTACTTCAACTGAAAGAAATGCTAAAACAATTTACAGTAATTGCAGCACTGCTGTCACACCGCTACATTACAAAGAGCAGCTGTGAGAGTGCTACATTAGAGCTGCTCTCCTCGTGAACAGTGGCAATGTTTCATTACAGAGCTGCTCCATTAGACAGCATCTGTGAGAAAATGTAATTACAGAGAGCTGCTCCATTAAAGAGCAGTGAAAACTCATTACAGACGCTACACAAAAGAGCAGCTGTGTCAATCCTTCACTACAGAGCAGCTACATTGGAGGGCAGTGTGAGAACCCTTCATAACAGAGATCAGTTGTGAGAATGCTTCATTAAAGAGCTGCTCCTTTAGAGAGCAGTTTGAGAATGCTTCATTACAGAGTTGCCATGAGATCACTTCCTTACAGAGCACACGTGTGAATGCTTCACTACAGCACACTGCTTAGATGCAGATAGACCTTGATTAACTACAACTCTGTGTGAATGCATCACTATAGCACCTGTACAAATACTCCATTACCCAGAGCTGCTGTGTCACTTCATTAGAGGGCAGCTGTGAGAATCATGTGCAGCGTGGCGTACAGCAGCTGCAGGAACGCTTCATGCTTCATCATGGAGAGCTGGTCCGTTAGAGAGCACTGTGAGAATGCTTCATTAGAGGGCTGCTGTGAGAAGACTTCATGAGACCCAAGCTCTGGGAAACACATGGTTTATTGGGTGCATCAGAAATGGGACACAATGTGAAAAGTGGTTTAAAAAACAAAAAAAAGGCACATGTAGCGAATTATGCAACCCAACGCTTGACCAAAACCGATCTCCAGTGGGAGGCGTACTCTGCCGAATGTGAAATAGCAGCATTCCCAAAGGTTTTACCAAGACAACACTGAATAAAGTAAACGGGAACTTAATAGTAAAATCCACTCAAAGGCGCACAACATTGTAGACAAGCTTCTTTTCTCGTAAATCTGCAGACTCTTGGTGCTCCTCTCTCTCTCTCTCTCTCTCTGTGTGTGTTGTACTTGCACGTTGGGGTCAAACCGGCCTGAGGGAGGAAGAGTACAGTCACACTGGGGGGGTGTCACCATGGCATGCGTGACCCCGCCCACTCACACCAAGGTGGTCAGTTTGTCTATGAGGTCATCGATGGTGTAGACCATCAGCTTGATGTCGTCCTTCTCGCCCATGCGATGCTGTCCGTGCTTGCGCAGGATGACGTCCACATCGGTGCTCAGCACGCGCTCTGCGACCTGCATGGAGATGTGCCAGGGTATGTCTTGGTCCTTCAGCCCGTGAATGAGACGCACGGGGCAGGTCACCGGGATCGGGCACTGCAGGACGCAGTGGGTCTCCGCCTCCTGCAGGAAGTTCATGCTGAGCGTGTAGGAGCCCTCGTCATTGTGTTTGGTGGCAACTGTCCACTCCCCTTTCTCCTCAAACTCCTTCCTCACCTGCGGCACAACGGCATCATGGGTGACGTACGCTAAAAGTCACAATCGCAGCCATTCAGACATCTCACATGTCAGCATTTGAACGCCCATCCTTTCAGTTACCTTTGAGATGCTACAATAAATCTATTGCAAAATAGATAGCGGTTTATTGACCATACAGACAAGTGTTGTCAGCAAAAATAAGGTGGACTACTATTAAATAATGAATTTTAAAAAGTGGAGATTTGTAACATTTGGCTGCGAATCCTTCAATGTTTTGCAATTCCATTTGAACCAAATACACTTGAAAGAATTACGCGATTCTAAGCAGCACATTTGCATTTGGGAACTCAATAAACCAGTTTACTACAGCAAAACAGAAATCACATTCTGCAAACAACAGACGGACTGATTTTAAACACATACAGTATAACCGAACAAACAGATCACATGTTCTTCACACCTTAGTGAAGGGCAACAAGCAGGAGATTCAAATGGCACATGTGAAAGTGCTACCAAAGTGTCACCCTCATACACACACTTTCAGGGTGTCTGTCACAGACCCCATTACATTTAACAATCAATTACGACAAGGACCATATGTGTATACGTATCGTGCAATCAAAATATTAGAAAACATTGATCCTGATCAAACTGATTTCAGCCAACACAGTTCTTTTTCATGAGTTCACATCATACCGCAATCAGAGTATACAGAAACAAAGAATAGATCTTCTACCCTACCTCTAAAGGAAGTGACTTGAAGGCTGTAACAAAGTGATCGGCTGCGGTGGAGATGCCAACCAGAGCTGCGATCTTCTCTGGACGGGCGATCGCTGCCAGGAGCATGAGCCAGCCACCCATACTGGAGCCAACCAGAATCTGTACCGGGGGATAATGGGGAAACCAGATCTCTCTAATAACTGCATAGTCTGCATTCATGTGGACATTTTTTTGCAGGTATCCACCATATTGTTTTTCCTAACACCACTGAAAAAAATATTAGGTTCACAAAATGACAAAAAAAAAACTATATTTAAAACTATGCATAAACATGCCTTTTGCAATGTCTGAATCCACTGGGACATCACACCAACTGAAAAATGATTCCAATAGGAGGCGGTCTTCCCCATAAATCTGCCTACTCTAAGAGCCCCCACCTTATATCCGTTATAACTGCACATCCAGGGCCAGTTCAGAATATCACTACCAAATTATCACATCTTCAGCATAGATCCGAAGAAGGATTTTCAGAAGGTTTTACTGCAGTATTATTAGAATTAGTGTGCTGTACTCTAATTACAATTTAATGCAGATTTAATGTTGGATCAAAAGCAATTTAAGTACTATTAAATATACCAAGGTAAGCATCAGAGCAGTAAACTACCATTAAGTGTCCTCATTTTATATATGCATATACATTTGCTTATTTAGATTTACTCTTTATTAAAATATAGCATTTCATATATTCTTAAATATACATTTTCCACATTTACCTGAGCATTACTGCAAGCATAAAAAATTACATATCTCTGCTTCACTGTTTGGTACTGGAGTGAGAAAAAATGCCAAGTCTGAAAGAGTCTCCAACATACACAGACCTGTTAAGTTTCACGCACTGGTGTCACACACACTGCTTTGTGAATGTCAAGCAATTGAATAAACACATAACCAAGGGGTGCATTAGCCTCTTTTTTTGTAAGCTTAAGCATGGCAGCTGTTTAAGTCATTTTTAGACTTAAGAACATATGATCAAAGCTGTACACTGTGAATGTAACCGAATGGCCTGGATCTTAAGTGTTAACCATACAAACTCAAAATATGCTCACAAGACAGTAGAGGTTGTAGTGATAGTGCAGCATACAAGACGACACACTACACTGTTAGGTAAAACTAGGTACACAATTATGTGAACCTGTTAGATAAAACGCAGAGGTGTCCTGTGGCTATCAAGGTGGGGAAAGGCTAACAAGCAAGCTTACTTGACACAATTTGGAACTTTGTCCACCAAGCATAACAGTACTCTCCTTGGTGAGGGTTTTTTTTTTGTTATGTAAAACAGAGGTCACATAGTTTACAGGATACACATGTTACATGTAACCTCTGAAAATACTGCATATTTATGTTGCTGCCAGCATTTTAATATAATGGCAGACAGGTATAATTCTTTAATTCTACCAGATACCATAATCTCCATTGTTAGATTAGCCAAATTATTTTTCACCACTGGAAGATATAATTATCATTGTTATAAAATGTGTTTTTTGTTATAAAATGTGCCTGGTACTTCCATTAACTCTTTTTGCAGCCACTATGCCCATTTTTACATTACATCACAGTCACTTTTAAAATGGAAAGCAAGCAACTGCAGATTGTTCCAAAAAAAACAATGAAACAAAAAAATATGTTGCAAACTGCAGAGCCTACTGTGCTACAGAGATTCTTCCTTCCATTTAAATATTTTAGGTTGAAAAGCAAAACGGAAAGGGTTCTACAGAACCTCCAATTGTGATCTGGATAGTAATTTTACACCCATAATTAATCAATAGTATAGTTATCAAATTGTATGATTCTGAAACTGTTGTAGTGCCACAATTTGTTCAGTTACTTACTGGGTTGCCCCCGCTGATAATTCAATAAACAGAAAACACCTTCTTATGAGAAACGCACCTGTGGACCATCCACAAGTTCATCCAACACAAACAGAACATCTCTTTTCCAACTGCCGACTGTGCACTCTGCCCACACGCCCTCCGATGTCCCACAGCCTGTGTAATCGAACCTAAAATTACATTTAAAAAAATAGATCGCCTTAACACTGGAATTAGTATGCATAACCCTATACAAAGTATTATAATCAATGTGGCCTGACAAGGGACCCCATTAAGCAAAACATCAGAATTATTGGATTACCAATAAACATTTGGTTCCAAATGTACTTGTTGACAATATAATGAACATTAATAAATGTATTTTTTATGACACGTGGCTCAGGTATGGTAGACAACTGGCAGAACGACCCCAGGGTGCCGTACCTCAGGTAGGAGTGCCCCAGGGACTTGCAGAACTCTTCTAGTGCCTCTGCCTTCTGCCCGTCCATGCTGGAGCCGAACCCAGGCAGGAAGACCACACCCGGGCTCTTTCCCTTCACCTTCCGATAGGCCAACTTCGGCAGGTCTGGGCGTGTCACATACTGCACTGTAGATTTCTGCCTGACTCCTGTTTAAGCAATGACAACAGAGAGTTAAAGGTGCACATGCACATTATTTGCACAAAGATGTCAACAACAACAAAAAAGTCCAATCCATAAAATGGGAGGGGGGGATTGCACTAACTCAGTGAATCACAAGTCAACACATATTGCAAGTAAAACATTGAAGTGTCATTAGGGATAACCATTAGAGCATATTGACATTTTTACAAAGCCTTTGTCGAAGTCCCACAAGTGTCTGAACCAGGCTGTGTAGGAACTGGGGAACAAGGATCTATTTTTAGGGATCTTATTCTTAAGTAAAATTTTGTTAGAACAACAATTCCTGCTGAGAATGACTTAACATTATTTACGAAAAGTGAGAACTTTCACCATTACCGATTAACCCTTAACACTGTAAATGGGTTCACCCATTTTGTTCTAATCATTACTTACTACATACATTACTAGCTTCGCAGTTAGCTAGCTAAGGTTAGCGAATTTAGCATTTCCAGATCCTTCAGCTTGGTGTTCCCCCACACCCCGCCCAAACGCGCTCTGTTGTCCTTTACAGTACCCTTCGAAAACACATTTAGCGAAACTAACCTTGGCTCAGCCGTTCTCAGACGTTGGAATGTAGATTGTGGAACGTAGACTGTGAACTCGTGTTTATTCTTTATTTTTTAACAAACTACAAATTACTAAAGGATGTGACGCAAGCCGAGTAGGTGGATCGCAGTGTTGACACTGGGAAAAACGTTAGTGACCTTAGTTAGCTACGTACTTCCTTGTCAATCTGGACTGGAGACTAACTAACGCTAACACAGTTGCCTAACGATAACTAGCCCAGTTAGGAGTATCGACCATTGCAATATTAGCCAAACGTTATAACACCAGACGCTACTAGACTGTTCTATCAAAATAAGCCAAAGTTAGCTGGCTAACGTGGCTACTAGGTACGGTAACTAGACAGTAAAAACACACGGTCATCACGCACGGATAAGTTAAATGTGGTTATGCCTATGACATACCTAGCTAGCCGAGTAAACGTTAGTTTAAATAGTCATGTCCTCTCTTGCGACTCGTACAAGCCAGCTACCCTCGGTTTGCTAGCTACCAATCAACCAATCGGTTACCGAGGAGATCCAAGGTTAGCTCGCTTGTAGCGAAGGTTTTACCTAGCTAAACTAACGTTAACGTATAATGAACTAGCTAGCCACTATACGTTACCCACCTATGTTCACGTAACAGTTCGTACGATGTTTAAGATGATGTTAGGTAATTAGACATCTCAGAAATGTAATGACGACTGCGGACTGTCTAGCTAGCTTATGTCATAGCAATCTAAATGTCAGCACACAGTAAAGCATTAGAAAACGCGATTGTGCACTGATGCACGGAGGTAGCGCTGCTAGCTAACGTTATTCCACAGCGGGGTAATCGGTTTTTTGAGCACGTAACGAGCCCGAACGTCTATAGTATGATAGAAGCCAGTAGTGCCAAGGCCTCGCTAGTCATTCCACACCCCATTCTAGCTTCCGTGCTAGCTACAACCACCTTGGGAAGTTTGGAGAGCGAGAGCATTGTTTCAACAAAGGGCAACTTTAGCTTCTTACCTCCCGAGCACCTAGGTGAAATAGAAGCGGCCCTTCTCGGTCCAATTTTTAGAAC
Source organism: Aldrovandia affinis (assembly GCA_029706075.1). Classification (NCBI taxonomy): domain Eukaryota; kingdom Metazoa; phylum Chordata; class Actinopteri; order Notacanthiformes; family Halosauridae; genus Aldrovandia; species Aldrovandia affinis. The sequence goes on from JAINUG010000167.1 coordinate 1,063,675, forward strand.
AACTCTACCCCAGCTCCTCAGCACAGCTCCCGCCATACTGTCCCTACACCAACACAATGGTGTTGATTGCTTGGTAACGTTAGCTAGCTAGCTTTAGCTTTAGCTTTGCTGCTGCTGCTGCTTCTTCTTCTTCTTCTTCTAATTCTTCTTCTTGTTAAAGATCTAGCACTCAGGCAGAAGGGCGACAGGGGTACTGCTGCCACCTACAGATCCGGGCAGGACACAGTTCATTTGAAGCTATGATCTTGGCCCTCATACCCAAAGGGCCACGCTATGAGATACTGATTTATTAAGCAAGCATGGACATATGCCCTCTATCGGTAGGTGTGCAGTACATTTTTGTTCCCATTGGCATTCATGGGAAAAACACGACTTGTAACGAAAAAGTAAATGCCATTTAGAACGTTTTGTTTGTTTTGAGTGGCCAATAGTAATGTCAAGTCCATAATATGGTCTATGACAGAGAGAAGAAAAGAAGAGAAGAATAGGTTTTTATTGGCCAAGTATATTTGCACATACATGGAATTTTCCTTGATATAATTGCTCACATAGACACATCTATATACAAGTAGGCATAATACAAGTATAAATAAATAAAAGGGCAGGGGGTGCCCAAGTTCGGTTCTGGAGATCTACTGGGCATGCAGACTTTTGTTTCAGCCCAGCACTAACCATTAACCCTTTAATAGACTCACCTAGAAAAAAGCAATGGCAAAAGTCACAATGTGCTCTACCAAATGGTTGAGCAGACCATTAAAGGGTTTAATCACTTCACTAACACACCTGATTCCACTAATCAACTGCTCGTAAAGGCAATGAATGTTCGAATCGGGTGTGTTAGTGAAGGGCTGGAACAAAAGCCTGCACGGCTAATAGATCTCCAGAACCGAACTTGAGCACCCCGGTCTATGGCTGTGTTCTTAACCGTTCCCTATTCCCTAAATCAGGGGTGGGCAATCTTACCCTGTGTGGGCCGGTGTGGGTTTTGTTCCAACTGAACAGTGACACACCTGATTCCACTAATCAAAGCCCTGATTGAAGACTTTGATTAGCTGATTAGTCAAATCAGATGAGCTACTGCTCGGCTGGAACAAAAGCCTGCACCCACACCGGCCAACACAGGGTAAGATTGCCCACCCCTGCCCTAAATAGTGCACTATATGTGTTCGCCAATTTTTTCAACACACTATATAGTGCACTATTTAGGGAATAGGGAACGGTTTCAAACACAGCCTATGATATCGGCGATACTGCAGGATCCAGGTAGAATTACTTCCGGTTTGTTTTCCGGTGAGGTCAGATATTGGACGTGGCTACTGAAAGTTTTTTTCATCAATTCCCTGCTTGGACTGCCAACATTTTCCACAACGTCCTCATGACGTTGAACAACATTCAAAAACAACGTTCTAAGCTAGATAAGGGATACATATTCTTTTCTGAGCAGTTTATCTGCAATTATGAGGGTAATGTTTGCTTTCTAGGTGTCTGGTTAGGGTTAGGGTTAAAGTCTAATCCTATATTAGGTGTCTGGTTCAAACTCACATTCTAAGATTAATTATTTTAGAAATGTGTTTGTCCTCATTACAGAATGTTACATGTTAAGTATTTTTGTGTGTAATGTAAACTCTGAAGACCATTCTAATTGAAATTATGTTTTTATTTGTGTAGAGGTTAAGAGACAGTGCTTTCTTTTATTTTTGCTCTAACTATTTTTTTAAATATTCAGAGTAGATGATAGGGTGGAACCACCAGAGAAGGTGACTGTTTCTTCCCCTTAAAACAGTCTGACACAAAAATTAAAAGAATGGATTACATGTGCTATATATATTTCTTTAGAAATTACATATTATATGGATGCAAAATATTAGTCACTGTAAAATGTAAGTTTAAGTTCTCTACTCCGCAAACTCTCCGTCTGCTTTATTTCGATCGCAGGCATCGCTCTACGTTTGTCTGATGGAGGCCTTCATCCTCTCCAAATCCTCCTTCCTCTTCCTGTCAATTTCCTCCATTTTCTCCTTAATCATCTCTATCTGTTGATTTCTGTTCTCCACCCTCTCCTTCTTGCTCTGCACATTTGTCTTAATTCTCTTGATTTACTTCTCTCACCTCCTCTCTTGCGTCTGGCTTTCTTCCTCCGTCTCCTTCATCTTCCTCATACTCTCTTCTCTCTCTCTCTCGTTTGCCTCAATCCTCACCTGCTCTAACACCATCTCCGCTGTTTCTTCTCTTGTCCTCACTTTCCCTTTTTCCAGTTCCTTTCCCATTATTTTCTCCCTCTGCATCAATGCCTTCATCCTCTCTCACCTTCCCTCAGCATTAACCCTCTCAATTGCTCCCTTCTCCATAATCATCTCCTGTTCATTCTCCATCTTTTCTGTCTTTCTTCATCCCCTCCCCGTCTCTCTTCCCTCGTCCACTCTGTCTTTTCTTTCTTCTCACAAAATGTATCTTTCTCCCTCTCCATTTCTTCTTTCCTCATCCTCTCCCTCTCTCTCTCCTTTCTGTCTTTTTCCTTCTGCACGCTCTCCATTTCTGTCTCCATCTCTCCCTTTGTCCTCTTTATTTCTTCTCTTTCTATCTCTTGCTGTGCTTTACTTTCTTGTTGCTTCTCAATTGTCCTTTTCCACTCCTCTCTCTCTCTTTTCCACTGTCTCAATCTTCTGTCTCCACCTCTTCAATCAAACTTGTCTTCTCCTCTTCCTCCAGTCCAGCTCTCTAAATATATCTTCTTTCTCCTCTCTCATCCTCTTGCTATATCTCTCTATCTCTTCCTTCATTCTTTCCATCACTTCCTTCTCCCTGCTTCTCACCTGTTCTCTATCCAGCTCGTGCTTTTCATTGATTTTATCTAATTCTTCAATCTTCCTCCCCCACTCCCCTCGCTCTCTCTTATCCAGTCTATGCCATTTTTTATTTTTCTGTTCCTACCAGTTCTATCAGACACATCGACTCCTCTACCTTTTTGGTTCTCTCCAACTCTCTTTTCATTTTTTACCTCATCCCCTCCCCCTCTCTCTCCATCTCTGGCTTCTCCTATTTCATCCTCTCTCTTTCTCTCCATTTCTTCCTTCCTTATCTTGATTATTTCCTTCTCCATACTCCTCTCCAATTCTTTATATAAAATATAAATATACAGGTGGTAGAAGGTAAAAATAATACCAGTCTTTCCATAACTTTCTGCTGTAAATAAGTATTCTTAACGACTTTAAATTAATATTGAATTAATACCATCTTGATGCGTCGCCCATGTGCCCCAATAGAGTATCGAGAGAAGAGAAAGTTACCACTGAGCAACTGCATTACGTTAACTAGCCTAACCGATTCTGCAAACTCCACTGCCAACTGCTCTTTTCCATTTGCAGCTCTTATTTATCCTGTATCCTACAGGATCAGGACAAAATCGATTATCCAAACTTCACTGTTGTTCTTGTAGATGGCCGTTAATGCGCGGCTATTGGCGTGCTGAAGCTAGCGTAATTATGTATTGAGAGTTGAACGCTTCATGAAATCACATTTCATATGATTATTTTCCTTCGTAATGCAAATTGCATTAAGTTATGACGTTACCATGGATTTTGTTCGACAAAAATGTATGTTATGATTGAACGTACAATGTCATAACGAATCGAATTACAATTCCGCATTCTGCGACCTTTCCCATGATGATGTGCGCTCAGCCTGGTGCAGATTCTTTTTTGTATGGTCTACGAATGGGATTTTCAGGAATTGTGGGAACCCAGACATACAGGCAAGGACAACACTCTTCAATGATAGCGGGCCTAATAAAACACACGATTCCTGCATCCATAAGCACTAAGCAACTAGTACATTATCTGTGGTGAATGAGTAAGACTGTGTTTCAGTGCCCTTAACATCAGATGGTGCTGAAGTATAAGCGCACAAACCTTTTAGTTATACTTCGTGCGCATTTTGGTTCTACATTTTGGTTGCGTAAACGTAATTATATGCGATTATATGAAGTCCTTATCTTTGTCACTTGAACGAATGTAGGGAAATAGGCGTAGCATTGCTTTTTGTGAAATATATTGGTGAAAATGTAGCATCGTTTGCCAAATGTAACGTGGCATCGTTTTGATATCAATAATTTGGTACGCAGACCGAATTTAGGAACTGTATTTTACAGAGAATGTTTTGTATATGTGAGTAACTTGAACGTTGAAAGCATTTGTTGAGACTTATATAGCTTGAGGCTCACTCGGCAATACAAGCAAAGCGTTTAGACAAAACTGGTCGTCTTCGTGCCGCCCGTAGTTTTGTACAGTAGCCTACGACCGATTAAATTGGGGTTTCAACTTCAACTTCGAGCTGAAGTACTTATTCATGTAACACAAAATGTATACGGTGGGCGTGTGATATAAATATTTCATTTAGTGAATAGACTGAATAAGATGGCTAAACATCACATACATGTCCTTCCTCTTCGTGTTGTTGCTGACCCCAAGTATCCTTATGATCAGTTGGCATCTGGGGCGCCTCCGAGTTATTTAATTTGTCTCATGCCCGCTGAAGAAGAAGACCGTCATTCTTCTGGGTCAAGTTAGTAGTTATTCGTGTTATTTAAGGCATGATAGCTAGGTATGCACAGTTAGGGGGGGCTGAGAGAACTGAGCAACATATCAACATTATTTATGTATCGTTAGAATGAAAATTCAGACCTCTGGTGGCCAGTGCTGGTCCAGCACATTATCTTAACCGATAGTGTAGAACACATTTTCGTAAATTCTATGCTCTATCTAGCAACAAAAAAAAAAGCAACCTTCACAATTTATACACCTCTTCTTAGAGCATATTTGTGGATTTAGGCCAATTACTACTCATATCAGAAATAACTGGATCAGGATCTGAATCAGGAGATGTAGCCATGGTAGATGTGAATCCCTGGGGGTATTCAACTTTAAAATGATCACAAATTCCTGATTGCCTGAAACTGCCTGCAAAATAATGATGGGCAGCTTCAGAGCAGTGGATGACTGAAGATCACTCTTGCTTACAGTTAAAATGTTTAAATGTAACTTATAGCTGTGTTGCCTTCCTGGCATTGTATTGTACTTGCCCAATTAGAATTTGAATGCTGCAATTTAATTAGTTATTTTTGCCTTCTCATTTGGAATTGCAAATTCCAACTTTTTTAAAGACCCAGCTCCTTAACCGTGCAACACTGCCGTCCACGGTTATGGTTATTGCAGGCAGTTATCTTTAGGCCTCACGTGTAGAATCAATATACAAGACACCCACAGATGACTACTTCAGATGAAGTGTTGGTATTCTTTATTAAAATACTGCTGTACACACAAATATTGCAAAATTTGAGACGAACACAATAGGGTCATGATACAAACAAATTCTTAGGGAGGTGGCACAAATATGTTTTGTGTGTATGTGTATATGTGTGTGTGAGTGTGAGAGAGGGAGGGGGAGAGGGAGGATGGGGGAGGGGAGGGGGAGAGAGGGGGAGAGGGGAGAGAGGGGGAGGGGGAGAGGGAGAGGGAGGGGAGAGAGGGAGGGGGAGGAGAGGGAGGGGGAGAGGGGGAGGGAAGGAGGGAGGGAGGGGGAGGGAAGGAGGGAGGGAGGGAGGGGGAGGGAGGGAGGGAGGGAGGGAGGGAGGGAGAGGGAGGGAGAGGGGGAGGGAGGGAGGGAGGGAGGGAGGGGGGGAGGGAGGGAGGGGGAGGGAGAGAGAGAGAGAGGGGGAGGTAGAGAGAGGGGGAGGGGAGAGGGAGGGGGAGAGGGAGGGAGAGAGAGAGGGAGAGAGGGTCTGGTCATTTATCAGAAAAAGAGAGACAAAATGCATGATTCAAACCCCCAGTTCCTCCGCTGCTGCTCCTCCAGGGATCAGAATGGAACCTGGGCCAGCACCACCCGCCAGCAGCCTGAGTCACAGGACCTCCTGTCGGCCGACGCGGCCGCGCATCTCCTCTTTACAGTAGCAGGAGAAGCAGACACCTTCCAATTACTCCTTTCTGATGAAAACTTAGCTCTGCTCACCGGGTCAGTGCGACTGCCCCTCAACCCTGGTGCCTCCTGGTCCAGGTCATTAAAGAGACACTTAAAAAAAGCACATCATCTGCAGCGGTGAGCATTTTTAAACCGACACAAAATAAATAGTCCACAGGATAATAACTGGGAGGGGGGCCGTCCACGTCCCATTGCGCCTCTGTGCATGGCTGCTGGGAGGAAACCCCAATGTTCCTTTTTTCTATAAAATCACATAGGTGTGAATTCTCAAAAAATACAAAAAGACAATCAGGTAAATGTACGCCAGCTTGGCTTATTCGGGTTTCAAAAAAGGAGTCTGGAATCCATCCTGGAGAGAAAGGAATTCTGTCCCGAGACAAAATCTGCGGCAGTTCAAGGGGATTCTCCCCCGGACTGTCATCAGTGCCACCTAAATGCAGCTGAGACTGAAGGCAGAAGCATTACTTACAGAGAGGAAATGCCTTGCATTACCCAAGCTCCTGTCAGACCAATGTTCTTACCCCCCCTGTTCGATCAATACTCCAAACTCTGGTCAGACTGATTCTGAAACTGGGGAGGTGGTGAGATAAAAGAGAAGAGAACAAACATCGACTTTAGGTGGGGGCAAAGATGGAGGTGTGGTGAAGTGAACCGTCTTACCCACAGGGCCAACCCCTCCCCGATGGTCCAACCATGATTTTGTTGTAGATGCAGCAGAGGGCTTTCGGTTTACTTTTGGACAAACCGTTGGGGACACAAAACCCAATGGCTCCCCAGGTGACCACATCCTGTCCAACAGGAAGAAATATCATGTTTCTGCTCTCCAATAGGAAGAAAGACCATGCCTCTCCTCTCCAATAGGAAGAAAGACCATGCGTCTCCTCTCCAATAGGAAGAAAGATCATGCCTCTCCTCTCCAATAGGAAGACGATGTCTATGCTCTCCAATAGGAAGAAAGACCACTTCTCTGCTCTCCAATAGGAAGGAGGACTACGAAAGAGCCAGCTTTCCCCTGCACTCTGAAGACCACACACAAAAGACTTTAAAAATAAAATAAAATTCAGTGCATCAACCACAGGAATATAAAACCCCAAATAAAAAAATAAAAAGCAGGAAAAGTGAAACATCTGGTTTTGTTCCCCGAATCCAAAAAAATCATCACGGCCCCTTGTGTCCAGTACTGATGCTCTAGGGTCAGTTTTGAAACTTAAAAAACAGGTCTGGAGAAAAAGCTCCCTCCAGACAGGAGAGTGTACCAGACCGAGGTGCAGCATTTTCCCCATCTGGCTCCCTGGTCTCTGGCCCTCAGTTCGTCAGCTGCAGTGTAGCTCTGGCTTTAGTCCTCAGTGCATCCTGGCCATAAAACGTCCGGCCGCATCCACAGCTGACCACTGATCGAGGTTACAGACGACCGCCGACCGGAGCTACAGCTGCCCATTGGCGGCAGCGAGGAGCTCCTGGAAGGTGCTGTCAAAGCAGCGCTTCAGATCGGAGTAGGTCACCACCAGGATGCTCTTCTCATCGCGAGACACCAGGCTGATCTTCTCCGGCAGGCCTGCATCCAGCTGCGTACACGCAACACGGACATGGATATGCGCAGAGGAATACAGACACGGACACATGAGATCAAACAGACAAGCGTTAGTGGCCAAAGGAATTAAGTCAAGTGTTGACTTAAGGAAAATGGGTTTAAGAGACCGTAGTACTTCAATGAAATAACAAGGGGAAGAAAATCTTGAGAACTCTAGATGCAAAGATTACACAGTGAAACTAACGTATCGATGCGATCACTGTTTAAAGGAGATACAATGATGTCATTCAGCAAGTATTGCGGTACTGCACCTTAAAAGGTACATTTAAAAACAATACATGGAATGTATTATTGACACATGCAGGAAAGTCAAAGCCAATTTGCAGACTATGAGAGAGAGCTCACCTTGTTGAGACAGGAGACAATGTGGCTGAGATCAATCCAGGGGGTGCCTGCATCGGTCACCTGGTGAAACAGGTGATCTCTGAAGAGCTTCAGCAGGTAGCGGTCTCCTGTTTCTGACCAGGTGGGATCCTTCTGAAACCTGTGAGATATTAATACACCAATACTCTCAGCCCACGTGCCACAACGAGCATCCACCCAAAACACAGTTTCTGAGAGTTTCTGATCTAATGCTGCACAAACTGAGCTCTCAAATCAGTTTGAACAGTGAACTCAATTCTGAGATGGATTTCACAACACTTTACCGTCATCTTCTAAAAGAAAACAAAGGCCAGACCAAGGTTCATATAATGGAATCACGCTATTCTTAATGCAAACCTTTGCTATTAACATTAAGAACATACACTCCAAAAGGAATGCTTAAATCAAGCACCATCCTCAACCTACGCAGGCAATCAATCAATCAATCTTTATTTTTGTATAGCGCCATTTACAAACAGGTTGTCACACAGCGCTTCACAATTGAAAAGGCAAGCATTCCTTTGTGCACACCTGTGATCTGGCATGCTGCTTTTGTGTACGGAATCAGCATGCTCCAATGTAATATCAGATGCATTTTTGTTGCCAAAATAAGGTCCACCAATAACTCCCAGGTTTCCTTTGAAAATCCGTACGGTATAAGAATGGCTTTGTTGGGTTGTTATTAACAAAAGGATGGTGTTCTTACTCTGGCCTCTCGTTGATGGTTCCCAGCCTCGCCAGTAGCCGGAAAAGGCGTCCATTTTGAACCTCCTACAACAGAAGAGGCCGTGAGGGCTGGCCCAACACTTCCTTAGAAGGAAAACTGTGCAATGTTTTTATGGCATTTATCAGGAATTCATACACATACCCTTACATGTTTCAAAGCAAATGGCATCATATCCTTCATCTTATGGCATAATGAGTCTGGACATAATTAATTTCAGTAAAACCAATGTTCTCATCACATAAGTTAGGGTAGATGTTAAGGGAAGCAATTTTAACATTACCAAGTCATTATTTAGGTGTGGGTCCTGAATATTGAACATTGAAGAGAAGCACGTACAGCACTTGCTTAGGATACACTATTAATATATAATACTATATAATATAATATAATATATATAATAATAAAAATATAATACTGCACCATATTACTGGGCCGTGAGGCACACAGCCGTGTGCTAAGTTACCGATAAATGACTTAGAAAGTCAAATTAAGAACAGCACCCATTTAAGGTGAACAATTAGGGCAGCACTGCATTTCACACGTCTCCCGCGTGTGTGAAACAAATGGGAGGGGGGGAATAAATAATAATAAAAAATAGACAACGCTGGCTCTCTGGACCTTGGCCAAGTCTTCTTCGATGACGTCGTTTCTCATCTGCGAAGCATCCAGCTGCGTGTAGAACCGGGCGCCAATCATCGGCATGATGTCGTTGACGCTCCGCATTCGACTTTGCTCCGTCAGGAGGTACCTACGAAAACCACAAACCGTTAAGCCAGTCCGCCTACAATGTGCCGCACATCCAAACCAAGACTCTTTCCGGCACTGTGTTGAAAGAGGGTTGTACAGAGAAGAACACACAATCTAGGAGGAGAAGAGCGCAGTCTTACAGGATGAGGTTCTTGAGGTCAGAGGAATAGTTGATTGACACAAGCTCCATAGCTTTCTGGAGGTTCTCTCTTTGAATTCCAGCCAGTGAGTTGCACGCCAGGGCCAGCACCACCTTTCCCAGTGAGATGAGATCTGCTTGCTGTCACAGAAGGAAGAAGAGTGCCTCACATACTCTGCAACTTCTAAACAAAAGTTGTACATGTGTACAGAAACAGACAAGTGTAGAGATGCACGCTAAACCTCTGTCATGTTTTACCTGGTACTGTGCCATGAGAGCCAGAGGGTTTGCCTGACTGCTGTCAAATGTTAACACATCAAAGACTCCAACGCAGTTAACCCGTAACCTGCACAGGTGAGAGAGAGCATACACTTAACACATGCTGAGCACATCCTAAATAATGTAGACATGAGTGTGTGTGTGTGTGTGTGTGTGTGTGTGTGTGAGAGAGAGAGAGAGTGTGAGTAAGTGAGTGTACCTGGTCTTGCCAGTGATGAGGATCTTGCTGGGGTCCATAACTCTGCAGGCAAGGCCAGCGGTGTGGATGGTGCGCAAAGCGGAGCTCAGCTGGACGATGTACGCCCAGATCAGAGACTCGGGCAGCAGGCCTGCGTGCTGGCGGGGAGGGGGAGGGTCCGGCTGGCCTGCTGAGGACACGGTAAACACAGTCACCTGACCGCAACACCTCCCACAGTCTCTCTCACACACACACACACACGCACGCGCACACAGAAACCAAGAGTCAGTCAGATCCACTGTAGACATGGTGGAGGAGAGATGCAAGGAAAACTAATTTAGTCCATCCACTGCATTTTACTACCTGTGTTTCATACATTATGAAGGTAACTCGTAGAGTGTTATTCATAGGGTATACAATAATTTGCATACAATAGTATACAATCCTATCAGCTGCATGTTGCAATGGAAGAAATCTAATTCTAAATAGCATTATAAATTAAACACTTTATTTGACATAATAAAATGCATCAATATTCGGCTACGCCGTACAGACCACTCCCGTCCAGGCACCGCTCACCCCATTTCCTCTTGGTGAAGTACGAGTCAGCAGTTGGGTCATTGAAGTGGCGGGTGAACATGGTTTCTGCCCCCGCATGGAAGTCATAAGAGAACACCAATGCTGGGTGGGGGGGTAATAAGGTCATTTCCACTACCCAATGGTGCATGTACAATACATTTCTATGAAATTTCAAAGTTAACACATATTGCGTCAATAGTAACACAAAATGTGTTAACTATGGTACAATTATGTCAACAGGAAAATGCAAACAGAAATTAACGCTCGCAAAAACTCTTTTACATGCATAAATGCACACGTGCACACACACACTATTTCAGACACAAGATTTCACTCTCGCTCACAGTGGTCTCCAAAAGCCTTGGTGGTGAAGACCTCTCTCAGTGTCACAGAGTTGGAATGCTGGATCTTCTTCCACATGTCCACCAACATCATACACTTGGTGTTCAGCAGTCTGAAACCTGAAGAGAGGAGCAACGCACACTGAACACCCTGGAGCACACATTTGATTCTGAACACATTCTTCATATTGAACACACAATCAAGTCTTATCACACACCAAACACCCAGAGCTGTCAGCATCATGGACAGAGCATTACTGTCACAAATGTTAACACACTGCAGAGTCAGAGTAGCGCAGCTACTGTTTAGAATCTAAGATTCAAAGAAAAAGCTTGATTGGATCCTCAGCAGCCTGCTCAGTGGTGAGTGCATTGTTTGAAGGAGACCAACATGGTTACAGTACCGTAGCAGGTATCAAAGCAGTGTGTATTGCAGATGTGTCAGTACAGTGTTTTGGGCTTAATTTCCTGTACAGAGACCACAGCTATAAGACAACTATGTAAGGGTACAAAACTATCATCCCTGGGCTTCAGATAGCAACATAAGCCCCTTTCCCACTTGGAATCCGCAACATTGCTAGGTTCAATTATCTGGGTAAGGTAGTGTTTTTCATCGTTCCCATATACGTCTCCTATACGGAAAAATTCTGTGTAGTCTGTTCCCACATGACATGATCATTCCAGATAGATTAGTCAAAAAATTGTTAAAATAATAGTTTAAATGTTTGATTTGATCATTTAACTAGTTAGCTAGCTTGTGCATTAACATAACATATTATACTATATTGTTGTACAGTGAGGACCATAATTCATTGGACAGTGACACGTTTTGTTTTTTTGGTTCTGTACTCTAGCACTTTGAGATTGAAAGGATACAATGACAATGAGGTTGAAGTGCAGACTGTCAGCTTTAATTTGAGGGTATTTTCACCTTTTATACACATATTAACCTTTTGTACATAGTCCCCCCCCGCCCCACATTTTCAGGCACCATAATTCATTGGACAGTTTAACATAATGTAGAATAAAGTAATCATTTTTCATATTTGGTCGCATATCCTTTGCATGCACTGACTGCTTGAAGTCTGCGACACATAGCCATCACCAGACGCTGGGTATCTTCCCTGGTGATACTCTGCCAGGCCTGTACTGCAGCCATCTTCAGTTCCTGCTTGTTTCGGGGACTTTTTGCCTTCAGTCTCCTCTTCAGCATGTAAAATGCATGTTCAATTGGAATCAGATCCAGTGATTGGCTCGGCCAGTCAAGGATTTTCCACTTTTTGGCCATCAAAAACCCCTTTGTTGTTCTAACAGTACGTTTCGGGTCATTGTCTTGTTGCATGATGAAGTGCCGTCCAATGAGTTTGCAGGCATTTGGTTTTATCTGAGCAGACAAAATATTTCTGTAGACTTCAGAAGTCATTGTTCTACTTCTGTCTGCAGTCACATCATCGATGAAGACAAGTGAGCCCGTTCCACTGGCAGCCATACAGGCCCAAGCCATAACACCCCCTCCACCATGTTTCACGGATGAGGTGGTATGCTTTGGATCATGGGCATTTCCTTTTTTTCTCCACACTTTCCTCTTTCCTCACTCTGGTACATGTTAATCTTTGTCTCATCTGTCCACAAGAGTTTGTTCCAGAACTCTTGGGGCTCTTTTAGGTGCTTTTTAGCAAACTGTAATCTCGCCTTTCTGTTCTTCAGGCTTATCAGTGGTTTGCATCTTGTAGTGTACCCTCTGTAGTCCTGCTGGTGACACCTGCATCCAGGAGAGTGTTTTTGATCTGTTGGGCCGTTGTCAGGGGGGTTTTCTTCACCGTAGAGAGTATTCTCCGGTCATCCACTACAGTAGTCTTCCTTGGTCTACCAGGTCTTTTGACATGAGTTCACCAGTAGTTTTTTTCTTGTTAATGATGAACCAAACTGTTGACTTAGGCATACCCAGGGTTTTTGCTGATGTTCCTGATTGATTGATTTTCATTTCTGAGCCTTATGATGGCCAGCTTAATTTGCATCGACACTGCTGTCTTCCTCATGTTGTCACACCCCAACAACAATCTCCAAAGGAGAATCAAGTCTAGAATCAAGACTAGACATCAACAGCTCTCTTCTGCATTCCCAAACAACAAAAATGAATACACCTGCCTAACGAAACACATCTGTGAAACCAATTCAACAAATACTTGTAGTACCTTAAAATGGGGGGACCTTGTACAAAAGTAGGTATTGTCATTGTATCCTTTCAAACTCAAAGTGCTAGAGTACAGAACCAAAATAACAAAAAATGTGTCACTGTCCAATTAATTATGGTGCTCACTGTATATATTATATTATATTATGAACGCACCGTTATCTGGCATTGTAAAATCGCCATACGCAAGGACGAAATATTTCCGTAAATCTTACTAGGTCCTGAGCAGGAAAATTGCCAGAGCATCTTACACGGAAAAGCGTGACGCCAAGACAGAAAATTACTTAAACATTTATGGGTTGAGGTGCATGTGGGAAAGGGTCAGTACCGTAGCAGGTATCAAAGCATTGTGTGTTGGAAGACTTGTCAGTACATAGTTTTTGGGGTTTCTCTCTGTAGAGACCACAGCTGTATTTAAGACAAATCAATGTAAGGGTACAAAACTATCATCACTTATCTGTAGTACCAAACTGTTTAAAAACGACCATGTGTATGTGCACACGAGTGTGTGTCTCACCATGTATCCTCCTCAGACAGTAGGGCAAGTCATCTTTGCTGTTCACAGCTTTGTAACAGGAAGTAATATAACTGAAGTTGCTGGTTTTCTGCAGGCGGTTAGGTGGGGGCAGGGGCTCCAGGGGGAAGAGGCTGTGATAGCTGTCCACTTCTGTAGGAACCCCTGCAACACAACCGGGTGAGACACAGCCAACACTGCTTCAGCGCCATGCGAAGATCCACACACACAGGTCTTTCACAGGTTAGTCATGTCCTCTATGGAAAATACACAAATATTAAAACGACACCTTCGGCTGAATTACGTTTCATTTACCAGCTATCAGACCACTTATTTTAGTGAACGCAAAGACTGTTTATGTTCACTCTTAGATTGGTGTCAAACCTTTTTTGGAACTACAACTACTCCGCCTCCCCGCCAAAAAAAAAAAAGCTTAATCATGACCTCCCTCTGTGGAATTCATGTAGGTGACTCCCTATGATAACACATTTCCTACAGATCTTCTTCTGAACCAATATCTACAAAATAATATAATACATGCCATTTAGCAGATGCTTTTATCCAAAATGCATACAATTTTCATTGTATGTGGTCCCGGTGGGAATCAAATCCACAACCTAAGCGTTGTCAACGCCATGCTCTACCTACTGTGCCGGCACATCCCCAATGCAAACCAATAAAAACCTTTAATGAAAAACAAACAGTATTTACCAGGGTTTTCGGATTGGTCGATTTGTGCCATTGTTATTAGATGCCTGTTGATCAGTTCCTGTGGAAGGAGGAGAATGACATCAGAGCCGTAATCAGCAGCAGGAGCATCAGAAAACATCCACGCGAGAGAGGAACAACGGCATTCAGCGTGAAATGAAGAACTACAGCAGGGAGAACAAGTCACAGAGTTGCATTGGGAGAAAGAAGAGAGATCAGAGGACAGAGGGAACAAGACAGGACAAATATGAGCCCCTGTTGGCATTAGGGCTGGGTATTGGCAAGTAGCTCACAATACAATTTAGATCACAATACACACGTCACGATTCAATACCTAATATCAAAATTTGTGGCAAATTCTCGATTGAATCTCGATAACGGCAATCACGATTCAATACCTAAAATAATAGCACTATAATATACTTCAAAGGACAAAAACCCATTAGCACTCCATAATATATATATATATTTTTTAAAAGCATGAGTCAATCTGAAATTACTTTAACTTGATATATTTAACGAAGATATACATATATATATACACACACACACACACACACACACACACACACACACACACACACACACACACACAGGGTCTGAATACTTATGTAAATGTGATATTTCAGTTTTATATTTTTAATAAATTTGCTAAAATTTCTGAAAACCTGTTTTTGCTTTGTCGTTATGGGGTATTGTGTGTAGATTGATGAGGAAAAATATGAATTTAATCCATTGTAGAATAAGGCTGTAACATAACAAAATGTGGAAAAAGTGAAGGGGTCTGAATACTTTCCGAAAGCATATATATATATATATATATATATATATATACACACACACATATATATATATATATACACATACACACCGATCAGCCACAACATTAAAACCACTGACCGGTGAAGTTAATAACATTGATCATCTCGTTACAATGGCACCTGTCAAGGGGTGGGATATATTAGGCAGCGAGTGAACAGTCAGTTCTTGAAGTTGATGTGTTGGAAGCAGGAAAATGGGCAAGCGTAAGGATCTGAGCGACTTTGACAAGGGCCAAATTGTTATGTGATGACGACTGGGTCACAGCATCTCCAAAACGGCAGGTCTTGTGGGGAGTTCCCGGTATGCAGTGGTTAGTACCTACCAAAAGTGGTCCAAGGAAGGACAACCGGTGAACCGGCGACAGGGTCATGGGCGCCCAAGGCTCACTGATGCGCGTGGGGAGCGAAGGGTAGCCCGTCTGGTCCGATCGCACAGAAGAGCTACTGTAGCACAAATTGCTGAAAAAGTTAATGCTGGCTATGATAGAAAGGTGTCAGAACACACAGTGCATCACAGCTTGCTGCGTATGGGGCTGCGTAGCCGCAGACCGGTCAGAGTGCGCATGCTGACCCCTGTCCACCGCCGAAAGCACCTACAATGGGCACGTGAGCGTCAGAACTGGACCATGGAGCAATGGAAGAAAGTGGGCTAGTCTGATGAATCACGTTTTCTTTTACATCATGTGGATGGCCGGGTGCATGTGCGTCGTTTACCTGGGGAAGAGATGGCACCAGGATGCACTATGGGAAGAAGGAAAGCCGGCGGAGGCAGTGTGATGCTCTGGGCAATGTTCTGCTGGGAAACCTTGGGTCCTGGCATTCATGGGGATGTTACTTTGACACGTACCACCTACCTAAACATTGCTACAGACCAAGTACACCCCTTCATGGCAACGCTATTCCCTGATGGCAGTGGCCTCTTTCAGCAGGATAATGCGCCCTGCCACACTGCAAAAATTGTTCAGGAATGGTTTGAGGAACACAGTGGTGGGCCGTCAGGGCCTGCAAGGCCTTCTCTGCTGGCCTAAAAAATATCTGAATCACAGACTGATGTTAATTATAGACTGATGTTAATTATATTTTTTCCATGAATACTTAAATAATTCCAAATGGTCTGTCCGCTTCCTTTCATAGCTTTTCCCCTGGTTGCGCTACTTCCAGACGTGTATTTTCATATTAAAGCATTTAACCAATCACATTTCAGCCATCATTTGTTGCCAGGGTCAAAGAAATCTGCCTGGAGGCCTTCACAATCCGTTCTGAAGGCCCTGTAGCATAAAATAAGTGTTGATCAAACTGTTGCTTCAACCAATCAAATTTTGAGTTGGAGACACCAAGGCCTTCTAGAAGGCCTAGGTACGTCAGCGTATTCACACCCTTTGATTGGATAGTCCCCCGTCCGCGGAAAATGAAACCGGTGAAAGGTTGGGCTCCGTTACGTTACTGCACTACGCCACTGGGCGGAGCACTACTGAAGGCCTAGGTGTGAAATGCACGGCCCGCCACTGGAGGAACATGACAAAGAATTCAAGGTGTTGACTTGGCCTCCAAATTCCCCAGATCTCAATCCGATCAAGCATCTGTGGGATGTGCTGGACCAACAAGACCGATCCATGGATGCATCACCTCGCAACTTACAGGACTTAAAGGACCTGCTACTAATGTCTTGGTGCCAGATACCACAGGACACCTTCAAAGGTCTTGTGGAGTCCATGCCTCGACGGGTCAGAGCTGTTTTGGTGGCACAAGGGGGACCTACACAATATTAGGCAGGTGGTTTTAATGTTGTGGCTGATCGATCGGTGTGTGTGTGTGTGTGTGTGTGTGTGTGTATATACATATACATATATATATATATATACATACAGTGGGGAAAATAAGTATTTCACCCCCTGCTGATTTTGTGAGTTTGCCCCCTTACAAAGAAAGGAACGGTCTATAATTTTCATGGTAGGTTCATCTTAACAGTGAGAGACAGAATATTTAAAAAAATCCCAGAAAATTACATTATATGAATTTTAAACATTTATTTGTGTTTTATTGAGGAAAATAAGTATTTCACCCCCTAGCAAAACATGACTCAGTACTTGGTGGAGAAACCCTTGTTGGCAAGCACAGCGGTCAGACGTTTCTTGTAGTTGGTCACCAAGTTTGCGCAGATCCCAGGAGGGATTTTGGCCCACTCCTCTTTACAGATCCTCTCCAAATCCTTAGAAATCCATTTTCAGTGTCCTGGCTGAGGGAAGGAGGTTCTCACCCAAGATTTCCCGGTACATGGCCCCATTCATCCTCCCCTCGATCCGGTGAAGTCGTCCTGTGCCCTTAGCAGAGAAACAGCCCCAAAGCATAATGTTTCCACCGCCATGCTTGACGGTGGGGATGGTGTTCTTGGGGTCCAAGGCAGCTTTTTTCTTCCTCCAAACACGGCGAGTCGAGTTGATGCCAAAGAGCTCGATTTTAGTCTCATCTGACCACAGCACTTTCTCCCAAGCCTCCTCTGAATCATCCAGGTGCTCATTGGCAAACTTCAGACAGGCATGTACATGTGCCTTCTTGAGCAGGGGGACCTTGCGGGCACTACAGGATTTCAATCCATTACGGTGTAGTGTGTTACCAATGGTCATCTTGGTGACTGTGGTCCCAGCTGCCTTGAGATCATCAACAAGCTCCAGCCGTGTAGTTCTGGGTTGTTCCCTCACCTTTCTCATGATCAGGTTCACTCCACGAGGTGAGATCTTGCGTGGAGCCCCAGACCGAGGGAGATTGATGGTCAATTGGTGTTTCTTCCATTTTCTAATTATCGCACCAACAGTTGACTCCTTCTCACCAAGCTGCTTGCCAATGGTCTTGAAGCCCATTCCAGTCTTGTGCAGGTCTACAATTTTGTCCCTGATGTCCTTAGACAATTCTTTGGTCTTGCCCATTGTGGAGAGGTTGGAATCTGCTTAATTGATTGATTCTGTGGACAGTTGTCTTTTATACAGGTAACGAGTACTTACTGTAATTAGGAGTACTAATTAAGTAAGAGGACTAATCTGTGTGCCTCCTGGTCACATAACCGGTCTGTGGGAGCCAGAATTCTTGCTGTTTTGCTAGGGGGTGAAATACTTATTTTCCTCAATAAAACACAAATAAATGTTTAAAATTCATATAATGTGATTTTCTGGGATTTTTTTTAAATATTCTGTCTCTCACTGTTAAGATGAACCTACCATGAAATTTATAGACCGACCGTTCCGTTCCTTTCTTTGTAAGGGGGCAAACTCACAAAATCAGCAGGGGGTGAAATACTTATTTCCCCCACTGTATATATATATAGAGAGAGAGAGAGAGAGACAGAGAGGAGGGTATAGAGGGCTACCTGTCGGAGTTCATCAGCCATGAAGAAAGACGGGGCGTTGGCTTTGGGCTGCATGTATGCCACATGAGGCGCCGTAGGTGGGTAGATGTGATAGGGGGGAAACACCTGCAGACAAATTAACATTCAGGCATTTAGCAGGCCATCTTATCCAGAGCAACTTACACAGCTTACTTTTCTTCTCTTTTTAACAAGCAATCCATTTACATAGCTGGATATCTACTGAAGCAATTCAGGTTGAAGTACCTTGATCGAGTGAAACAACAGCAGTATGCAACCGGGGAACTGAACCTGCAAAATCTTTGTGACAAGATTTACAAACCCAGTTCACTAGTTAAACATAACCATTAAACAACACACATCTTCTCATAGAGAAATGACACAGCCAAGCTGGGCAGAGCGAGCGAGCGTGCGCCAGAGCACCGTTGTGAATCTCCCGCCCTCTGCCGTCACCTCGCAGTTCACCTCCTCAGCTGGCCCGCTCTGTGATGTCAGCAAAACACGCACACACGCACTTCAAATTCCACCGAGGGTCATTATGGGGTAACTGAAGCCCCAAAGTGAGCAATTTTCACTGGGTTCACTTGTCTCACTATTCCCTGTATGGAACATACCATCCCAGCCATAGGCGCAGGGGTATTGTCGGTGTAGAAGTAGGTGGTCCCGCCCACAGTCTCCTTCTGGATGATATGGGCGGCTGCTCCAGCGTCGGCCAGTGGGGTGGAGGCACTGGTGGGCACCAGGTAGCCGGCAGGATTGGGGTTGGGGTTGGGGTTGGGATTGGGGGTATGGCTACGCCGGCGTGGGGCGGGAGAAGTGTGAGGGGTGATTTTGGGGGAATGAAGAGGCGAGGACCCAGCCGAGAGGGACATTCCTGCAGAGGAAAGCAAACGTTCTTCATGGAAGAGTGCAGTTTACAACACTACCTCCCTGTATCGGTTACGCAGTGTACACCACTTGCCTGTGTCCCTAATCCAGTCTACACCAATTCAATTCTAAACATGACATTTCACTCAAAATTGAATTAGGTGAGAACACTTCTGGGAGTTTATCCCTGAATCAGAATGCATGACAATAAGCGGTTTGCACAAGTGGTAATAGATGTGTGAGAGTCACACTCTACACAATTACATTTACAATCAAGGAGACTCCTCTGGTGAGCTGCCTATCAGGGACGCGGTTCGAAACCTGTCTATGCCAGATCGGCCCTGGCCGTTAGCCCCAACCGCTGTGAAGTACGTAAGGATGTCTCCAGAAAGGGGGTTCCGTCTCGAATTAGGTGGATCATTGCCGGCCTCAGAGAGTAGCTTGGCCCGTAGAGACGGGCGGCAAGTTCGTGGGGGGGAGGGTTAATCGAAATAAATAGAGGGTATAATTGGCTTCCAAATTGGGGCGAAAAACTCAGAAAAATCAGAAACAACATTTAAGGAGGAGGCTTCTTTGGGTGACACTGGTGGTTGAAACTCACCTGGTGCTAGGGCGGCCACAGAGGAGCTCCCCAGGGCGGGGTGGGAGAAGAGTGGGGAGGAGAAGACGGGCATGCTGGACTGAGAAATGGATGCCACGCGTGGCCCCGTTGTTCCCTTTGGAATAAACTCTGTTGCCGTTGGGTTGGGAGCCTAAAAGAAGCATACAGTATCACTACATGTAAAGATTGCACTCCTTCATCTGGTTCTCCTCTCTTCCACCAAATCTCTCCTTATTCATTCACTCGCTACCCTTCCACTTTCAACCTACTCTCAGAAGAACACGGTGACCAGAAATGGACTTCAGGGACGACTGCCCGTCACGCCCTTCAAACAAAGTCCTGAGCCTGAATATTTTCAGCACATTTGCAGCAGAGGTCACCCTGAATTGGGCATGTCTGACAAATGAAACACACAATGCAATTTTTCTGTGATGCAGTGCCACTATCCATTGCAGTTAACTGGGTATGGAGCTAAACACCGGCTCTCCAGTGCTTCACTCTTCATCGAGGCAGCCTGCACACATTGGTGGAATAATAAGTCTTCTATAAGGTGTAATCATCTTATTACAAATGTTAGCTCTATAACCTGATTTGGATAAACTGTGGATTGGGTAAACAGTGATGTTTTGCATGATCTTGTTTGTGTGGAAAAACTAGAGATCACATACAGGGAGAAGGAAGCAAGATCATGACAAAACAAGCCTGATGACAGTGAATTTAATACTCGGAGCATAATTCTGATTTCTGATGATACTGATATTCTGAATTTATTGACAAATCAACAGAATAAAAGAGCAGCCATACGACATTTAGGTTAATGAGCATATTGATTTGGCAACAAATTAACTATTTTGCTACAGAATCTATAGTATTCTCAAACACGTTTGAGGGAAAATGTCTTAGTACTGTTACTGAGGCTTGTTCCTCCACTCGGTTAGCCAGTACCATTGCATTTCCATCCCCCAGAGTGCAAATGTGGAAATACCATGGGAAAGAATCCATTTAATTTCCATACATTAAAATGAGTAAATATAACAAAAGACCATCATAAAAAATATATATAACCTTGCAAATCTGTATATAATAAAATGTATTCATTTCTGATATTAACTTTAAGAAACAAAAAAATCATGTGCCTTAGCTCAAAACTGTATATCCGTATTCGTTTTAGCCATGGTATAAGTAGTATAAATCACTGTAAGCCGTTCAATTCTCTGAAACAATGACAGTCCTGAGGTGGCTCAGTCCCATGTCACTCCAGATAAAACATTTTCTCAGGCCACACAACAAATACATGCATGATGTAATACATTTCCACAGAATCCAACAGATCATTGTGACTTGTTTATATGTTGTCTACATGCTCACAATCACCGGGAAGTCTGTGTGTTTCAAGTTATCTAGGTCCTTTCAGGCTTCCCTGTAGTTATGATCGGGGTGGCCGTGGGGATGCGGATGTGCTCCCTGCGTCTCAGTCGCGGTGCTTGGAGGTGCACAACGCTCTCACCTTTCTCCTCTGCGCTAAACTCAGGGCAGTGAAGTCGCTGAAGAGGGCTGATGCAGGTGAACTCACAGCATCTACGGGAGGACAACATTGAGAGCCATTGGAACACAGCCGCCATTGCTGAGAACACACGTTCATTTATTATAAATATATTATTATTATTATAAATAAATATATATAAATTTAGACAGCAGTTCTGACGGTGTTTGGAGTCAATCATGTTTGGAGCTGTCCTGAGTGTGTGGAGTGATTCTTACTGTGTGAATTTTCACAGTGTGTGTGGAGTGATTCTTACCATGTGAATGTTCACAGTGTGTGTGGAGTGATTCTTACCATGTGAATGTTCAGTGTGTGTGGAGTGATTCTTACCATGTGAAGCGTAGCTCTTGGCATTGTCATTCAGGAGACTGGGGGAGCTGCTGCTGCTGGCCATTCTCTACAGAGCAACAAGGAGGCTTAATACAGCACTATAGAACTATTTAAAA
The DNA here is from genome assembly GCA_029706075.1 of Aldrovandia affinis. Classification (NCBI taxonomy): domain Eukaryota; kingdom Metazoa; phylum Chordata; class Actinopteri; order Notacanthiformes; family Halosauridae; genus Aldrovandia; species Aldrovandia affinis. The sequence continues at coordinate 1,085,647 of JAINUG010000167.1, forward strand.
ACTAGCAATATCATAACACTGCACAGTTATTTTAACACAGATAATATCACTCAACACAAAAACTACAAAACAGGTCATACTAACCAACAGGACTGCAACACAGGTAATGGAACCCTACAGGACTACAAAACAGGTAAAGAAACCCTACAGGGCTACAACACAGGCAATGAAACCCTATAGGACTACAGCACAGGCAATGAAACCCTACATGTCTACAACACAGGTAATGAAACCCTACAGGACTACAACACAGGTAAAGAAACCCTACAGGACTGCAACACAGGCAAAGAAAACCTACAGGACTGCAACACAGGTAAATAAACCCTACAGGACTACAACACAGGTAAAGATACCCTACAGGACTACAGCACTGGTAATGAAACCCTACAGGACTACAACACAGGCAATTAAACCCTACAGGACTACAGCATAGGTAAATAAACCCTACAGGACTACAACACAGGCGATGAAACCCTATAGGACTAGAGCACAGGTAATAAAACCCTACAGGACTACAGCACAGGTAATGAAACCCTACAGGACTACAACACAAGCTCAGAGGTGCTAATAATTGAAAGTGAAAAAAACCTAGCACTGCCCCAACCCCCCATGCATCAACACCTCACACCACAGCCTACAGTATCAGAACAATGTGCCATGTGAATAACTCCACCAACCCGCTTGAATGAGAGTATCAAAGCTGAAAACATGAAATACTACTTGCTTGTTAACTCAAGCCAATAACTTATATTGCTGGTATAACTGCCGGTTAAGCCACACTAATTAAAACGACAGTAGATGGGGTGATCCACAGTGGAAGTGACTCGGGTGCGTTGCTGGAACAGCACAGCCTCATCTTTCGGTACCGTTCTATATTTTTACATTACATTACATTATAGGCATTTGGCAGACGCTCTTATCCAGAGCGACGTACAACAAAGTGTTCTGATACAATATTTGCTGCATGTTTTTACAGACAAACTAGTTGTGATTGTTCTTTCCATTTTAAATGCACTTATTGTGGATGTCTTATCTGGATCTTGAGTTAGGTTTCCATTCAAATTCAGTAATACATATTTTTACAGTTTTGTTGTTTCTCCCTGTCAATTTCTTTAGAGTATCCCAGATAAATGTTTCCCCTTGATTCACCTATGATGTTAAAAAAGAAAAAAAAAGTTTGCTTTGGCCTTTCTGATTTCTTTCATAACCTTGTTTCTCAACATGGTAAACTTGCCTGTTCTAATTTGGTCTTAAGTGCTATTTTAAGAGCACTGTCCGGTTGTTTCATAAGTGTCCATATGTCCCCATGTAACCAAGGAAGAGTATATTCTTTAGACCGGTTTGCATTTTACTTTCCTCATAGAACTCTTAATCTGGATTAAAGTCATAAAGGTATAAAAGTATCTTCCGTGTGGGCATGAGAAAGGTGATTAGTCCAATTGATTTCTTTGATTGCTTTCTCCAAGTCGTTCAGTTCACTTTTGGGTATTCTAAACTGATCAGATCACGTGGGAAATAAGAATCAAAGACTTGACTATTATAGGAGGATTAGATGACCTAGAATGTGTTCATTCGGAAAAGGACTTAAGAGCTGTAGTTGATCAAAGTCTACCAGTGCACTGCAGTAAAAATCAATCAATCAGGCTTCAAGGCAGGTCACTCTACTGAAACTGCTCTGCTCGCAGTCACTGAGGCTCTCCACTCGGCGAAGACTCAATCACTCAGCTCCGTCCTCCTCCTGCTCGACTTATTGGCTGCATTTGACACCGTTGACCACCAAATCCTGCTCATCTCTCGCCAAGATGGGAATCTCAGGATCTGCACTGGTTTGAATCCTACCTGGCTGAGTGGTCCTACCAGGTGGCCTGGAGAGAATCCTTCTCCTCTTCCCACGCCCTGTCTACCGATGTCTCGCAGGGCTCGGTGCTAGGCCCTCCTATCTCTCTATTCTCCCTGTATACCAAGTAACTTGGTTCAGTTACCTCTGCTCATAGGTTTTCATACCACTGTTATGCTGATGACACAACTCTTTCTCTCGTTCTGAAACCCAGGTCTGGGCGCATACATCTGCATGCCTTGTAGACATCTCTGCCTGGATGTCCACCCACCACCCGAAGCTGAATCTGGGAAAGACCGAGCTGCCCTTCCTCCCAGCGATGAGCTCCCCGATAAGTGATGAATCCATCACCGTGGAAGGCTCTTTAGTGTCTCCGGTCTGCCAGGAACCTTGGAGTGACTGGATGACCAACTGTGCTTCTCAGGGCACATCGCAGTGATCATATGGACCTGCCAATTCTCCCTCCACAACACCCAGAGAATTTGACCGTTCCTCACCCAAGAGGCCACTCAACTACTACCTCCACATATCCATCACACCCTACACTCCAGCCAGACTCCTCCACTCTGCCTCCTCTGGCAAACTGACTGTCCCATCCATCCGGACACCAGGCAGCCGTTCCTCACGGTCTCGCCTCTTCTGTCATGACCCCCACGGTGGTGGAATAATCTTCCGCACTTGGTCAGAACCACAGAATCACTGGCCATCTTCCGCAAGAGACTAAAAACCCACCTCTTCACACTCCACTGACTCTGTACATAAATTTACTGCCATCACCACTGTTTACATGTTTAAAACTGTAATAATAAAAATAAATTAATTAATAATTACTAACTTTTCTTTCCCTGTGCTACAGGTATGGTATTCAGATGCCAAACATGATGTCCATTGCAGTGTTATGGCACTGATCTCTTGCACTAACCATGATTAATCTTACCATGTATAAATGCACATTTTAGCAGACGCTCTTGTCCAGAGCGACTTACAAAATGCCCAAAATGTAAAATGTAAAAGAGTACTGTCTGCAGTTCTCGGCACCACACTATAAGAACGGTATGGATGATCTAAAAAAAAAAAGTACAAAGAAGGGCAAGAAACTTGGTTCCTGGTATGAAATGCAAAAGCTGTGAGGACATACTTAAGATACTTAAACTATTTTAAGCTTAGGAAAAGAGGAGACAGAGGGGATTTGATTGAGGTTTTTTAATTCATAAAAGGGTGAACAGCAGGTGATTTTTCAGGTTGAGTTCTGTTAGCAGAACTGGTGGAAACTTGTCAAAGGTATTTTTCAAACTGATATCAGTACGTTTTTATTTAATTTTTTTAACACAGACAGTTGCGTCAATGCGTGAAACATTCTGCCGGGACATAGTGGTAGAAACCCTTGGGGTGTTCAAGTCCAGGCTTGATGCAGTGTTGGATGCTCACTAGATTAGTGTTTTTATTTTGTATTGTTTTTACTTTGTTTGTTTCCATCTTGCTATGGAATTTATTTTGTGATACTGTTCTTATTCTGTGAATTGAAGGTTAAAAAGACTTGCAGTTCTACTTAAATGGAGAGAAGGGAAGGCATTATTGAAACAGAGAAATCTGTATTAGCATATGCTTGCAAGGGTTTGACAGCCTGGTAGTGATATAGGGGAGATTATCTACTTTCTAGCGATACCAGAATTATTTTACAACTCCTAATATTGACCAACTTCATCCTTTATAAGTGGGGCACTGCAGAATTGTGTTCGCTCGCTAATTGACGAACGCCAAGGCAGCACGGGTTTCAGTTGAGGCTTTTCCTCTTTCTCCAATGTCTTGAATTTAGTTTAGCTAGTAACTGTACTAAGTCGCTGGTGAAAATAAGTTACCATTAGCTGTCCTACAGATTTATAGATCCGAGTTAAATGAGGAAGATCTGCCATTCGTTCTGAATTAAGCCTAAAAGTGAAAGTAAAAAAGCCATGATATTGCTCATTGATTTGATCATGTAGGATATTGGCCTAAATATATATATTCAAATGTATAGTAATAGTAATATTTTTTAGTAATGAATGGCATTCTTGGAGACAGTTGATAGCCCTATTGTATTTCATAGCAGACTAGGGGTGTGATGCTGAATTTTCTTATTGAATGGGATGAATAAATAATTTATTGGCACTCAGTTACTTTTTTAATTGAGTCAGTACAGTAGAATGCTTTTTAGGCCAGTAGACTTTCGGACCTAGGCTACCAACCCAACTGGGCCACTGGAAAAAAACGGTTGAACCCTGTGCTTTCTTTGGGGGAAATGGGAACATGTTAGTGTGTAGTTATAACCTTAGAAAACAATATTGCACATTTTCCTTCATTCACATCAAATCTGATCAGCCATTTACAAGTAAGACATGTAGCACAGTACAGCGAGTATGTGCAAGAATGTTACAATAAAATCTGTTCCATACATTAGTATGATTGAATTTTTGCTCATTGAAACTTATAATAGAGGGCAGAAGTTTTTATTTTTTGTTATTTTAATTATTGGTATCTGTCCAAAATGTTCATATCGGTGCATCCCTAATGATAACATATGTAGCCAACTCATTTATTCACAAAATATAGGTTACCAACATATTAATGTATCTAACATTTGCCATTTAGCTCCTCCAACTTTTGATTTTTAACATCTCATTAAAACAGCAGCCTACACAGCCATCACTTTTTTTAAAATGATTTTCGGTTTGTTTCAAATTGGCTATAACAGAGCAACTGGAGAACACATTTGGCAGTGTAACGATGATAAAGCTGTTCTTAATCTGTAGATTGTACACTTTTTTAAAGAGTGTCTGCATAGTTGCTGCAGGCAGGCTATAACAACTGGCACCTTTGCAATCCTACACAACCACTACAACACAGAGAATACAACAGTGCTCAACAGTTACAACACAGGCGATGACAAACTACAGAAAACTGTCAAGATAAGCAATTAAATACTACACATCAGCTACAACATACAAGATAACCATACACAGCAGCTACAACACAGAGAGAAAAACACTACACAGTAATAGATTTAATAGAGCAGGCTACATAATGACATTTACCTTCCCAGCCTCTTAACAATCAAAAATGTGCCACTGCATCAGTAAGTATCCAGCTACATAAATGTCCCCTTGCATAAATAAAAATGCTAGCTTGTATAAATGTTCAACTTCTCAAGTCTGAAAAAGGAAGTGCATTTGTAAAGAAAAAAGAAAAAATAAACTTTAAAAGTAACTGAATCATGGAGTATACTGCAGTCAAGTTAGGGCTAGATAAATAAACGGAACCAAAGTATTTAGGCTCCAGTTTGGCTTAGATAAGCACCTGTACCATGGAGCATTTGGGTTAGGGTCACATTAATACCTGCATCATGGAGTACTTGGGTTCCGTGGGGCTCCCAAACCCATTGACCCCGATGAAGCTGCTGCTGAAGTAGGAGTTGGTGAGATTGCTGTCGGTCAGGGCTCCACCCTCCATTCCAGGGACTATGGACAAAAGAGAGCAGACAGGTCAGGTCTCTGAGTCTTCACTCATAGCTGACCACTACACAGACCACCGTTGACACTAGCTATGTTTCCATAAGGCTGCCTTTATGCGAATAAAGTCATATCATATATTAAAAAATAAGTTTGTCGACAGACGTTGATGGAAACCGCAAACATTGGTAAACATATCTACAATATCTGGTGCCCAATATCTACACAAAGTTTATACGTTCAATGTGGTGGGATAATTTTGTTGTTGATAAAATGGTGGTGGAAACAGTTTTTTTTTTACCATTAATAATTGCTGATGTTTCGCATGAGTTTGATGTCGTCCACCATCATCACGGAACAGCTTTTCAAAGGTTTTTATTCACCAAAAGCAGGTTTAATGGAAACGCACCAACAAAATTTCGCACACATTATTTTTGGGACTTTTAAGTTGTTCGCTTGAAATTAGTTCGACAAGTGAATGGAAACATAGCTACTTGCCAATGTTAGTCAATGTGTTGAAGATTTCTGACCTTACGATACAACTCCACACCACTATAGATGCTGATACACTATCCCGAAACATGAAGCAATACGTCCAGAACCCTATCCACAATGCAATGGTGGAGGAAAGTCTTGAACGCACTGCAGTGAGGTCTCCAAGATGGATTCACCAAAGATGGGAGATTCTATCTTGACTTGCTTTGAAAAAATGGGAGTTATTATCTACATCTCATGAACCCCATCATCTCATCTCATAATTTAAAATACAACTAAATGTTGGGCCAAATTATTGCACGTACTGTTAGAGTATGTGTACAATTTTACACTTGCATTACACAACTGTATAACGACAAATACCTTGAATTGATAACTGAATAAAATAGCACATCCAGAAAATTAGACATCATCATATAAAATTGGTAGTGAAACTGAATTAAGGAAACCCAAAAGTGACCAGAAGGGATCAACTATTTCAGCAGGGCGGTCTGACCATATAAACCAGGTCAGCGGATCAAGCATCCTTGATAATCTAAATCTGCATAACGTTAGTTCGATCATTTTACTTACAATGCGATAACATGGTATTTTTGTTCTTTATACCGCACTTGTGAACGAGCAGAATGGACAGTTCCACTTATGGTTCCTGTAATTACTAAAGGATAATTGGATCAAATAACTATACAGAACTTGGTAATATTAAATATTATATTTGATCACAACTAACGCTTATTCAGCTTTTGTTTCTGTCTTTTGTCTTTCGCTCTGTCCATGGTACTGATATTTCTACTTTTCCACCAACTAGTACTTTTGTATTTGTTCTACTTGAAAGGAGGGCAGACAGAATTGTTCTTCCTGTTGCTTGTTGCGGAAAGGTCAGCCAATAAACGGTTTTCACAAGTAGAATAAAATCCGTATCAAACGCGTCCTACCTAGCTAGCGTTGTTAGCCAGCTGGTTAAGCGAGCGAGAGTCTAGAGCCCGTGGGCTCTCGTGCGACACTCGGCCAATCACAGAGCGTCTCGGCACAGACGTAGACAACTTTTGTGTCCAAAAATTAAAATGCTGGCACTGAATGCAAAAACGACCCCTTTCAAACAACATTCCATATTATGATTACTTCAGCGTCTTGCAATGCACTTGGTCAACTATTCACTAGCTAACTATAAAGCGAGCAACCTTGCTCGATAAATAGACTGCTAGCCAACTAGCTCGCCATTCTGAAGTAGCAAGTCAATACTATGGTGTTCTTAGCCTAGCTATCGAGGCAACTAGTAGCAGACAAAATAAACAATATAAGTAGCAAATACAAGGGATTCATTTCGTATTTTAACACAAACAGTTGGCTAAATAAATAGAAAATACCAATACAAATTCATACAGTAGTATATTAGTTAACCAACTGGCTTACCATTTGTCTATCAATGTCTGGTCAGCTAGCAAGCTAGTTCGTGAACGTTAACTCAAGAAAACCAAAGGCGGCAAGCGAAAACAAGGACAAATTTACTGTTATTACTACGGGCGCGTTCGCTGCGTATCTTTCTACATAATTATTTTTTAGCAAAAGTTAGCTAGCTACTTATTTGATGGATCCGCGCTGTATGTGGAAATAAGGCCCAGAAAAAGCCTGGGTCTCAATTTCCCAGGATCTAACTAGCTTGGGTGCTAAATAGCTACTAAGAACCCCGGGAAATTGTCCGCAAAAAACAGGGGTGTCTAGTGGCTAGGCCTCTGACGCCGCGGAGAGCGATAAATAAGCAGGCTCACTGGTCAACAGCTGTCCATCCAGACTCGTGCCTGCAGGCCCCACAGACTCGTTCTTTTTCGGGACACTCGCTCCCCCGCCGCCCGGACAGGCTACCGCCGTTCCGCCGATAGGGTATCCAGCTGCCGCCACAGCTCCCCCAGCCATGGAGAGAGGGACAGGGCTGCCCCCGCCACCATGCAGAGGAAGGCTCGCCACGGACGGGTCCTCGTGCAGAAACTGACACTCGTCTCCATAAAAGCAGGTCTTGTCCTTGGCGTAATATCGGCAGAACTTCACCTTGACGCTGGGAATCCCGACCCCCCCGAGTGGAGCAGCTGAAGCGGGGAGCCCACTATTCATGGCACTGCCGCTGCTACTGCTGCTGCCACCGCTGCCGCCGGAAGACACTCAAACATAGAGAGAAGCGTAGCAGACACAGAGCGGGTTCTTTTAAAATTGCAAAGAGTACCCAGGGAGCGAACCGCAATGACGTAATTCACATTGGCCGTCGAATCGAGTGCCACTTGCTTTATTTTAGAACGATAGATCCATAAACATTAGGTGCGCTGGCTAAGTTTCCCTCTCGCGGTGTGTTGTCTGTCCTCATCCTTTAGAGACACTTCATTAAGCACGAGCGCAGACCGTTGCATTATGGGTACGCCAGCATCAGAAATGCACTTGCACACAGTCGCGTAAAATAAACTAGCTTGAGATTCTTGAGCTCGTTTTGCGTTTCCGGCTCTGGGTTTCGAACTTGTGTTAATTTGAGATTTTACAGCAGTATATGTGACTTAACTGGTTTAAGTGGTTGAGCAATCCATGAAAGCGCTTCAGGCTTTGAGATTGTGTTGTTGGTTTAAAGTAGAACTGTAGAAGGAATTACTTAACTGATTCGTGAGAAACGAGACAAGCCCATTTTTTCTTTCATATTATTTTCTCAATGAAAACTGACTACCTAGAGCATCTAGAGACTTCAACAGTTATATATGGATATGGTATGTGTTTTGTATAATGCAATAAAAATGGATTGTACAAATGTATTATGAAACCTACGCCTATATGGAATCCTCCAGCACCAGATGTTATGAGCATTCATCTCAATTTGTTTTAGATAAATTACAAATAACCAATTTGAAAACATTAAAAAAATATATTAATGTGGCTTGCATAGCACACCTTTTAAGGTAAACCCTACTTCCAGAGAAGACTGTGCCATATTTGACAAATTATACATAAAAAATCAATCTGACAGAGTATTAAGACACATTGAAGAAAATAAATTGGAGAAATGGAGGCCTTTTCATTATGTCAGAATGATACAAATTATATAGGCAAAAATATTTACTCAAAAATATTGTTCAATTCTGATATTGAAACAAAGAGATTGGGATGGCAGGTATGCCATCCGCCAAGTTACGGGTTGTATCAGCGCTGCATCAGTGGGCATACCCCATACTGATACAGCATCAAGAGTCTGGCACTTTTCAGGGTTTCCCACAGAAAGCCCCAAGCATGGATTCATTTATGTTTCTTCCTTATTTGGTATTTGGATTGATGAGAAACTCACTTTTAGGACCCACATAGATAAGCTTGTCAATAAACTTTTTTGTACAGAAATAAATCTAGTTTTCCTTTGCTTTGTAGAAAAAGAGTTGTTGAAGCTGTTTTCATGTCTGTATTAGATTATGGTGATGTGATCTATAGGCAAGCCTCTGCTTCTACTCTTAAGTCTCTGGATGCTGTTTACCATTCTGCCATTAGGTTTATTACTGGAGATCCCTATAGGACTCATCATTGTATTCTGTATGCTAATGTTGGATGGTCTTCCCTCTCTCAGAGACGGGACAAGCATATGTATATTTTCATCTATAAGGCCCTTCTAGGCAAACTTCCATCCTATATTACCTCAATGCTTGTCCTGTCCTCCGGCCATTATCACACTCGGTCCTGTGACCGGCTTTTATTAGACATCCCAACAGTTCGGACTGAGCTGGGTAAATCTGCGTTTTCGTTTTATGCTCCTGATGCCTGGAACTCTCTCCAAATGTCTTTTAAACTGGATTCTTTAGTTTCCCTTAGTCATTTTAAAGCATTACTTCTGAATCATTTTACTTCTGCATGTACTTGTTTTATCTGAATTTTATGTTGTATCTTTTATCTTATATTTATTATAGTATTTGTTTTTATTTATTATAGTAATTGTTTCTGGAATGATTTTAATGTACTCAACATCACTGTAAATGAGGTTCGCACCTCAGCTGATCTTCGAGGTTAAATAAAGGTTAAATGAAATGAAATTATCTTCTTCTTATTTTCCTTCTTCTTCCACTTCTTCATCTTTTGCTTCTCTTTCTTAATTTTACATCATCAGAAATTCTCCATGCCCCAAATTATTAATTGTCCCCATTGGTCTACTTCTATCAATAACACCATCTTCTCATAGTTGCCAATTGCAGGACACACAGGCAATTAAAAAAAATAACAAAATTTATATAAAAGGATCAGGGTTACCAAATGTATTCTTTACACATATGAACGCATACACTTGATATTAATATCCTCACCTCTAATGCATGGTACAATTAAAAAAATATGTGGTTTTCAACATAAAAAGAAGCCAAGTTACAATACCTAAATTTGCTTTGCGTACCAAATTATTGATATCAAATTGATGCCGAGTTACAACTAATAAAAGTATCAATATATTTCACAGAAACTAAACAAGCACTATTCCAAAGCAAAGCTTCCCATATTTTTCTACATTTATTCAAGTAACTTACAATTTGAGAATTGTATTTTATAGATAAATATGCTTTGAACTTGGCTCTTTTTTTACATATCATTTTTTGGTTGTCGAGATTATCAAAACTATCATTTTGGTCTGTCTTTGCAGAAATTGCTTCATCGCAAGTTGGCCTGCCAGCTTCTAATTTTGTGTTATCTGACCATCTCCTTACAAGATTTGAGATGCGTTTTTTCAGTAATGGCTTCCTTCTTACCTCTGCCATACAGGCAGGCCTGTATGTGACCTGCGTTCTAAGGCAACAAGACACAAGGCATAATTATGTATAAACCTGACTTTTCCTTCTGTATAGGACAGAAAACCTCAAAAATAAAAGAAACACTTGAGTAGATGAGGGGTACGAAGTATATTGAAAGCAGGTGTTTCCACACAGGTGTGGTTCCTGAGTTAATTAGGTAATTAACATCCCATCATGGTTAGGGTCATGTATAAAAATGTTGGGTAAGCACAGTTGTCCATTATTGTGGCTATCATGACTAGACGAAGAGATCTCAGTGACTTTCAAAGAGGAGTGATTGTTTGGCAGGAGCTTCAGTGACGAAGACTGCTCAACTTGCTGCTGTTTCAGGAGGAACACTGGCTAAGGTGATGTTGGCATGGAACTCCGAGGCTAGGGGCAACTGTGGTTGAAAGAATATACTCCTCAACCATTATGTCCGTGCATTGCTTCGGGATGCAAGGCAAAACAGACGAGCAACTCTGAAAACCTCAGTCAACTGAAAATGATTTATTTTGATAAATTATATTTATTTTGCCAGTTGCCTGTATGGGCTATTCATTGGAGTTCATTGATGCGACTGATGCATATCTCACCTTGTTGTTTCGATTTTTCTGATCAAGTATTTTCAGGTATTCGGTATTTTCTTTATTTCTTGAGCGCTAGAAAGCCTCAGTATCTGTGCATTGCCACCTAGTGGTAGAACATTGAAATGGTAAGTGACGTTTTTACGGGAGGGGGGACTGAAACATACATACCGAAATATAAATATATATATTTTCAAATACAAGGATCTAAGTTTATATTCAATCTATTCATCCAAATGGACATGGCTACTCACCATTCGGTGAGGTGAATGTATTTATTTATTTATTTTTTCATTTTTGTTATCCCATTTTTTCCCAATTTGGTAGTCAATTAGACCCGCTATTTTACGTCAATCCCAATCAGTGAGTTCGCTGCCGTAGTCCTGCGACCGGTAGTGATGAAGGCGAAGTAACACCTCCTCCGAGACTGCACTCGCCAAGCCGCCGACCGTAACCCGGTACTACAGGGCAACTCTTATGCGCAGCGAACGTAATGTCGGCTTTCCTCCCCCCCCTGGACCCAATCGCCGTCCCTGGTAGCACTCCCGGCCAGAGCCGACTCTGGCGAGACGGGGAATTGAGCCCCGGTCTCCGTGGCCAGCGTCGGACGTTGTAACCACTGGACCACGGGGGAGGCCGAGGTGAATGTATTTTTAGATTGGGAAAACGTTTTCTATTTCTTTCACCAAAAACACAATTTGTGATGTAATGGCATATGGGTATATCATCTTAAATTTAATTTGGATGAACAAATTGTCAAGACAAAAATTTCAACCATCCTAATAATTAATTAAAATATGTATGAAACAATCCCCATTTCATAACTCTGCCGTATTCAAATTTCCACAGATTGAGAGGCCTTGATTTTCTGTTTAGGTAGGCTATAATAACTATCCAGAAAGTACTTTGGAAGTTCAGCTGGCAAGCCCTGAAAGCTTTGAAACTCTGACTCACATTACTCACTGTTGTACCTTACTCAGAGTCAATAGTTATCATGAAAAACGGCATACAGCATACATTTACAGGGGTTGAAATATTTCTAAACATCGAACAAAAAGTTCAGAAATGTGTGTTTGGTATATTATTTCTCTGTTGTAACAATGCTTCTTGGCAATAAATTGTATACCGTTGGAAAGCCTATTTATTTCCCTTTTAAATGGCCCCATTTGTAAGGAACATGCATTTGTGGGATGAGCAGCACAGCTGAGTATGTGGGTTGCGCCCATGAAAAACTTGCCAAAATCTTCTCTGCCAATGCCAAACAGCTTATTCTGCTGTTGCTATTGACTCTTGTTTTGAGCTTCCGGTACCCCCAGGTGCTGACAATCAGGTGCCTGATTGGCACCTGATTGGCAGCACCTGTGAGCATGGGCCCTGCTACAGTGGTCAATTGGTGTCTGCTCCAAGAATCGGCATGCCACGTTTGTCTGATCTCGATAAGGCCCGTGCGATAGGGCAACTTCAAGCTGGTGTTCCGCAAAAGCAAGTTGCGGCATTATTTGGAGTGAGCCCTAGTACCATCTCCAAACTGAAGGCCAAGTTCCATGAAACGGGGGATGTCAGAGACAGACCGCGAAGTGGGCGTCCCAAGAAGACGACACCCCAAGAAGACCCTCACCCTTTCAGCACTTAGGAACTGTAGGCTGTCTTCTACAGATTTTCAGTCAAGGTTTGTAGGACAATATGGCACATGGCTCTCGGCCCAGACAATCCAGAACAGACTGCACGCAGCCAATCTCCGGGCTCATAGGGCTGCCAGGAGGGCTGCCATGACTGCCCTTCTCCATCAGGCCCGTTTGCGCTGGTGTCGGCAACACCTGCACTGGAACCTGAACATGTGGAGGAACGTTATGTTCAGCGATGAGTCCAGATTCTGCCTACGGAAGTTGGATTGTAGGGTCAAAGTGTGGAGAAGACGGGGAGAATGCTATGCTGATTGCTGCACCGATAGAGTAACACCTTTTGGTTGGCATCTCCATCACTGGAAAAATGAGGCTTGTCATCATTGGAGGCAATCTCAATGCAGAGAGATATCGAGATGAGATTCTGCAACCAGTGGCAATCCCACATCTCCACAGTCTGGGACCGAACTCCATCCTCCAAGATGACAACGCTCACCCCCACAGAGCAGGGTTTATCAGAGACTACCTCCAGAATTTGGGAATAGAGAGAATGGAATGGCCTGCCAACAGTCCTGACCTCAACCCAATTGAACACTTGTGGGATCAGCTTGGGTGTGCTGTTCGTGCTAGAGTGACCAACACAACCACGTTGGCTGACTTGCGACAAATCCTGGTTGAATAGTGGAATGCCATCCCACATCAGTGTGTGACCACGCTGGTGACCAGCATGAGGAGGAGGTGCCAGGCTGTTGTGGCTGTGTATGGTTCTTCCACACGCTACTGAGGCTCCTGACTGTTTGTTAAATGAATAAATTGTCAAATTGCCAATATGTCTTGTTTCTTCCTTGTTACTGATAGACTTCAATCATCCAATCCACCAAACAACACCAAACAAGAGTCAATAGCAACAGCAGAATAAGCTGTTTGGCATTGGCAGAGAAGATTTGGCAAATTTTTCATGGGCGCAACCCACATACTCAGCTGTGCTGCTCATCCCACAAATGCATGTTCCTTACAAATGGGGCACCATTTAAAAGCGAAATAAACAGGCTTTCCAACGGTATAAAATGTATTGCCAAGAAGCATTGTTACAACAGAGAAATAATCTACCAAACACAAATTTCAGAACTTTTTGTTCGATGTTTATATTGGGTCTTAAGAGGAAAAACTTTTACTTTTTAAAAATGTAATCAATGGCAATGGAAATATATGTTCAACTGACAGTTTTATCACCATGTGCAGTCTTCTCTTCCCTCATAGAGGTTGTTTAAGGTCATTAAGAAACTAAGCCACGAGTGGGCTAAAGTATGGTGTTTGCAGCCAGTTATGGTAGCCTTAAACTGAAATGTTGAAAGTTACAAGCACATAAAGGCAAGATGCATATGGAATATAGATAAGACATGCTTCTTATAGAAATGGTAACCATTTTGCCACAGGAGGTACAACTTGGGGAGGACTAAGAATATGCTTGATGTGCAATTGCCTGGGGAGAGTTGTGTGTGTTATGACCCACCTTAGACCCCATAATTTGTGCACCAAAGGTAATAGCTATCAAGAGGTAAGGTCTAAGGCCTAACACAGATGTGTTTGTAGGGAGTACGTAATGAAAAAGCAAGCACAACAAGGGCAAAGCAAGGCAAATTAACCAATCAACAAGGACTCCACCTGCAGGACCCCGCTCTCATACCACAGCAAGCGCAGTCTTCAGACTAATGCCTGCTCTCATACCACATCTCATACCTCAGCCAGCGCAGTCTTCAGACTAATGCCTGCTCTTATATCACATCTCATACCTCAGCCAGCGCAGTCTTCAGACTAATGCCTGCTCTCATACCACATCTCATACCTCAGCCAGCGCAGTCTTCAGACTAATGCCTGCTCTTATATCACATCTCATACCTCAGCCAGTGCAGTCTTCAGACTAATGCCTGCTCTCATACCACATCTCATACCTCAGCCAGCGCAGTCTTCAGACTAATGCCTGCTCTTATATCACATCTCATACCTCAGCCAGCGCAGTCTTCAGACTAATGCCTGCTCTCATACCACATCTCATACTACATCTTGTAACTCACTCTGGATAAGAGCGTCTGCTAAATGCTTAAAATATAATGTAAATGTAAATGTACATCAGGCCCAGTCTTCAGAGTAATGACCTCCTCCTCATATTTTAAGTAGTTTGTTTATTTTGGGATAGATAAAAAATGTAAGACACAAAAGCATACTGTCTTCATAGATAGATTCTATGATTCATAGATTCTGCTGATTCTTGTGTATTTTCATTGAAATAATGTTTATTGTTGAGGAGAGAGCCAATATATTTATAACTACTTACAAATTCTACTTCCTCACAATTAATAATTGTGGGTTTGTGATCAGAATGCTGCATCTGTAAATCAATGATTATTTATTTTGCTTTACATGCAGTGAGCTCAAGATATACATTTTCACACCAGTCAACAAGCTTTCAATCAATAAATCAATTTTTATTTTGTATGGTGCCATATAAAATCAAGTTTTCCCACAACACGTCACTGTGGACATTTTCCTGGGAATCAAACAACCAGAAGAAAAAAAACCTTTTGAGCCAAAGTTTGACATCTGGTAAATTATTCTTTGACCGCTTAAAATGCGATCGCGCTGAACTCCTGGGAAATGATGCAATACACTGATGAATAGCACATTTACACGCCAAACACAAACAGATAGCGATTTCTGGCTATATATTAACGGGATTAATGCTAGAAAGGAATAGTCTCATGAGACTTTTTTTATATCTTTGAGGATATAACACCTGGCCATTAGAGCAATGTGTTTGGTGATAGGCTGGTCCATATTGCAGGGAGGAGTCATGTTGATCCACCCTGTCAATGATTTAATAAGATGATCTCATGATCTCTTAGAGGTGAAAGCTTTATCAGCCAGTCAATGAAAAGTATTTTTAAAATCCTGAAGCGAAAATTTAACCTGACAGTAAACCAAGGGCTTGCCATCTGAGAATGAGACTAGCATTAGAAAAATATTAAAGACCGTAACATACAACAAACAAGAACCGTAAGGACTAATAGCTAAGTCAACATTAATTAAATCATAACAATAAGACAACTAGACAACTACAACAACCAAATGCCAACCAATTTATATCCCCTCATTTTATTTTGTCTTCCAATGTGGTATGCCAAATCATATTTCATATATCATTGGTGCAATGTTTTCAGTCAGTTTGACAGAGCAAAAACATGCCCACATGTGCATCCACCTGCCACTCTGTTTCACTACGCAGCCAACCGGCAGAGCTAAGGGGTCAGGGGACTACCCTTCATGCACATCTGCGAGCACTGTGAGTACGTGACCTACCAGAGTCCTTCCCACAAGATGAGACAGGGGAAACCAAGCCCATTGAGCACCCTCACTGCCTGCCTCCTGTTGACAGACTTAGCAATGAAAAGATAGCTGATAGCTTATATATTTCCAATTGGAACCAAGCTTGTACCAGCTGGAGCAAAAGCATGGCTGACCCACTATATTATGATGGCTGCATTGCCTGCAGCTGAAGCTGTGGCACTTAACGTCACACTGAATCATGGCGCATCTTCCCAATTAGACACTATTGCATAGGCAGCAAACAGAGCTCTGGCTGTGTTACGAACGCCACCCCTTTTGTGTGCACACGCTCGTAGTTTGATTAAAAAAGCCAGGGTTGACAGAGCGAGTTGATAACCACCGTTGTGAGACATATTAGCCATAATTGCCTTTGTTAGGTTTGGTGTAGCCAGCTAACGCAAAGATACCCTGACTATGTTGAACTTCTTTTGTCAGACAGGCCCCAGGTAAGGGTCAACTGACATTTTCAACTTATACAGAAACAGGCCTGGTGACACTGGGATGCTTCCACCAAGTTTTCAAATATATATATTGTTTTAACCTGAGTGAGAACCATCTGAGAAACTGTGGTCCCAAATCTGGTGGTGGCCTGGTTATAAGCAGGCCATGGGTGGGGTTATAGTGAACTGCATAGCAATGTGACATCAGTCTGCTCTAAAGGTAAGAAAGGTCACAGGGGACATAGGTTGGAAGTATAGCCAACTACTACTAATAAATACAATACATATTATTATTATTATTATTATTATTATTATTATTAATGTTATTGTTATTATGAATATTGTTATATTATTATTATAAATAATCAGCATCATCATCATTATTATGAGTATGCTTTTAAACTTGGACAAGCACAACATTTTTAAATTTCTTTATAATTGTGTACACTTGATGCTTTTAAATGTTTTACCTGTATAATTTAATTAATAAATACATATTGTGGCGATCCTACCCCCATTAGCATAGCCCGTTGCTAAGTGTGTGTAATTGTAAATACCTGTAAATATCTGTGTGTAGTTGTACTTGTAAATATCTGTGTGTAGCTAGCTAGCTAGCTAGCTAGTGTTTATGCAAATACGTGTCCCTTTTTGTTGTGTCGTGGCTAATTGGTTGTTTGTACCCTGTTTGTTCGGCCAATCAAGGTGAACCATGTTTTGTAATAAAAAGGCTGTACGCCTGGCCAAACGGGTCAGAGTGTACTGCTGTTCTTGCTGAGATGACCTCAATAAAGAGAAGCTCCCCTGGGGCGATTCCTGAGCCACGAACCCCGACTTCGTCTCTGCTTTCTCGGCAGATCGCCACACTGGTGTCCGGAAGTGGGATAGAGCTGCGAGAGGTGGAGGAAGCGATCCGAGAGCTGGAGGAGAGGCTAGGGGTGCTAAGATGGCGAAAGACCGGGGCCACGGAGATGGCGGTGAGCGCCGAGTTGCAAGGCTCAGTGGTACACCGAGAGAGGACCCCTGAGCGACCAGACGGGCCTACGCGCCTGGCAATGGCTAGCGCTAGCATGCCAGCTAACATGCAGCTAAAGCTAGCCAGATACAGCGGGGCAGCGCAATGGTAGCCGTACCTAGCCCAGTTGCCGCTAGCTGCCCGTCACTGCGGCTGTAGCGAGGATGTGACGGCGACACACCTGGCACTCGCCCTGGAGGGCCCAGCACTGCAAATACTGCTGGACCTCGACGCCGCTGACCAAGGCGACCTGAAGGCCCTGACAACGGCATTGGCGAGATGGTTCGGCCAGCGACGATCGATCCAGGTGAGCCGGGAGAGGCTCACCAACCGCCACCGTGAAGGAGGAGAGAGCTGGGGGACCGTGGCCGCAGACATGCGGTTCCACACAGGGCAGGGCTATCCGTCATTCGGCGCAGCAGAGCGGGACGAGCTCGCACTGCACGCCTTCTTCCAGGCCCTTATTCCAGAGCGACTGCGCCAGCACACCACCCTGGCCACACCCCGCTCCCTTGAGGAGGCCCTCAAGGAAGCAGAGAGGGCGGAGGATGTCCTCTGCCCGGTCCAGGCCAGACAACCCGCCCCAGCGTCCGCGAAGCTGACTACTACGAGGAGGAGGAGGAAGTCCCCTGGGCACGCTCTCCCCCGCAGCAGCGACGACAACGCCCACCGCCGGTACGATGTGGCCGCTGTTACCGCTGTGACAAGCCAGGACACCTAGCCCGCGACTGCCCAGCACCAGTGCCGAAGCATCGATCCCCACGGCCGTTGGGAAACGACACCGGGACAGCACTGTGAGGAAACCGCTGTCCCAGAAACCCATCCTCCTCAATCAGGAACAGCCTGCTGTGCCTGAAACCAGTTCGGTCCCACTCGCAAAGGTAAAAATTCCATCTGCCTTTGTAAAGGCGGGCACCGAGCAAAGCAAACTCCATTCTGCCCTTTTAAGGGCGGCTGAGCAAACCATCCAACCGCAAGTGGGCCGACTGGGTAAGGCTGGTGGGTTGTATCTGCATTGCAGGCTGGATGGACAATCCTGTCGGGCACTGGTCGACACGGGGGCCACCATCTCCCTGGTGCGGCCTGGCATTTTGCGTAAATTGCGCCTCAACGCCGTAACGGGCAAAGACGCCTACCCTCTCCCCCGCATCGACGAGGCACTTGACCACATCGCGGCGTCCAGCTGGTTCTGCTCACTGGACCTCCGGAGTGGGTACTGGCAAGTGAGGATGGCCCCGGATGCGAAAGCTAAAACAGCTTTCACCATCGGGCAAGGGTTGTGGCAGTTCCGTGTGATGCCGTTCGGACTGTGCAATGCCCCTGCCACGTTCAAGCGGCTGATGGAAAGGGTGCTGTCGTCTGTCCCCCGAAGCTGCTGTGCAGTGTACCTGGATGACCTCCTAGTGCATGCCAGCAGCTTCGAGCATGCCCTTCCTAACCTCCACAATGTGCTTGCTGCGATTCGCCAGGCTGGGCTTCGGCTGAATCCTCGGAAGTGCCAGCTGCTCCGGAGGGAGACGGCCTTCCTGGGGCATGTTGTGAGTGAGCGAGGGGTAGCCACCAACCCAGCTAAGGTGACTGCCGTGCAGGACAGGCCGACCCCGGCGAACGTAGGCGAGCTGCGCAGTTTCCTGGGGCTGGCAGGCTACTACCGGCGATTTGTGCATGGTTTCGCCTCCATTGCCAGTCCCCTCCATCGCCTCACTGACAAACACCAGCCGTTCGTCTGGACGGAAGAGTGCATAGAAGCCTTTGCCTGACTCAGAACGGCTCTCACGGAGGTCCCCGTACTGGCGTACCCAGACGTGCACTGCCCGTTCATTGTGGACACTGACGCCAGTAATGTGGGGGTGGGAGCCGTCCTCTCTTAGGAGGACAGTGACGGGGAGAGAGCGGTCGCCTATTACAGCGGCGCCCAGAGCGAAACTACTGTGTGACTCGCAGAGAGCTGCTGGCAGTGGTGAAGGAGGCCCTACCTCCAAGCCACTTCTGCCTCAGAACTGACCCCGCTTCGCTCACCTGGCTCCTGAACTTCAAACACCCAGAGGGCCAAGTGGCATGGTGGCTGGAAGAGCTGCAGCAGTGCAACTTCCAGATCGAGCACAGGGCTGGGCGGCACCACACCAATGTCGATGCCCTGTCCCGCCGTCCCTGTGCTGAACTGGGCTGCGGGCACTGCCACCGGCAAGAAGAAAAGAGCCAAGTGGAGCCGGAGGTGGCTGCAGTTCACACCATCAGCAAGGCGGGGTGGCTGCCAGTGACACCAGAGCAGCTGCGGAAGGGCCAGGAGGCCGACTGCATGCTACGGAAGGTGAGGGGCTGGCTGGAGGCGGGACAACCGCCACAATGGGCTGAGGTCTCGGCTGAGGGGCCCGAGCTCAAGGCTTACTACGGGCAGTGGAGGAGCCTTGAGTTGTGGGATGGGCTGGCATATCGGCGATGGCAGGCACCCGGGCTGGGAAGTGACCTCCTCCAACTCCTCGTTCCCTGAGCGCTCCGCCCCCAAGTCCTCGGACTGGTGCATGGCTCGGTGGGGGCGGGCCACTTCGGCAACAGTAAGACCTTGCGACGACTGAGGGGGTGCTTTTTCTGGCCTGGGTGTCGCCGGGACGTAGAGCTGCACGTCCACTGCTGCGATTCCTGTACGGCATGCACAGGGCCTACCAGGCACTCCCACGCCCCTCTGCAATGCTACGTGGTGGGAGCCCCGATGGAGCGGGTGGGGGTGGACGTCCTCGGCCCTTTCCCGGTCACTGAGGCTGGTAACCGCTATGTCCTTGTGGCCATGGACTACCTAATACGAAGTGACCCAAGGCATATGCAGTGCCGGACCAAAGTGCCACAACAACAACAGGGAAGTTGGTTGAGGAGATGTTCGCCCGGTTCGGGGTCCCCGCCCAACTCCACAGTGACCAGGGGCAAAACTTCGAGTCGTGGGTGCTGGCTGAGGTCTGCAGCCGGCTGGGGGTCGGATGACGCCACTCCATCCCCAGAGTGACGGTCTTGTTGAGCGGTTAAACAAGACCCTGACTGCACAGCTTGCCATCCTCGCCAGCCAGCACCAGCGAGACTGGGACCGCCATCTGCCCCTGGTCCTGTGGTCCTACAGAACTGCCGTACAGGAGTCCAGCCTCTGCACGCCCGCCGCCCTGATGTTCGAGCGGGAGCTCCGGACGCCTGTGGACTTGGTGTTCGGGGCCCCGCCCGAGCATGGGGAACCAGCCCGTACAGAGGCATGCTACTTCCGCCAGCTGCTGGAACGGCTACGAGTGGCACACGACTTCTCTCGCCAGGCCCAGGACACTGCGGGACTGCGACAGAAGCGCGCCTATGACCAGCACTGCAAGGGGCAAGCCTTCAAGCCAGGTGACAGGGTGTGGATCCACTGCCCAGTGCGCAAGAAGGGCCTGTCCCCTAAGCTGCAGTCACACTGGCGCGGGCCTGGCGAGGTCGTGGGGCGGCTGAGTGAGGTGACCTACCGAGTGCGCATGCCAAAACGGGGGCGCCTGGTGGTGCTCCACCAGGATCAACTTGCACCCTACCACCCACTCACCACCGAAGACGCAGCTGGCAGACAGGAAGGTAGCAGCCCTGTCCCCTCCACACCACTGGCAGCGGAGGAGGCGACACCGAGCACCCCCGGTCGACCCACTCAGCAACGGCGGCTACCAAGCTACCTCAGTAGCTACGAGGTAGATCGCTTGGGGACTGCCGGGTCGTCGGGGACTAGTGACCCCTTGGGTGGGGGCTGTGTGGCTATCCTACCCCCGTTAGCATAGCCCGTTGCTAAATGTGTGTAATTGTAAATACCTGTAAATATCTGTGTGTAGTTGTACTTGTAAATATCTGTGTGTAGCTAGCTAGCTAGCTCCCCTGGGGCAATTCCTGAGCCACGAACACTGACTTCGTCTCTGCTTGCTCGGCGGATCGCCACAATATAATACATGATATTATTTAATATATAGCCTACATATATTTCTATAATTCGTATATAAATATAATACATGATAATACCACTCATAATAATAATAATAATAATAATAATAATAATACAACAGGTATTATTATTATTATTATTGTTATTATTATTACTATTATTATTATTATTATTATTATTATTATTATTATTATTATTATTATTATTATTATGTTTTTAAACTGAGACGGGGCTTCTAGATAATTTTGTACTCCTGATGTTTGACAGCAACCAGGTGGCGCTCAAGTTTCAATTTTCAGTATGTGCACGTAGGCGACAGTCCTTTGGGGTTTGTGGGTGAAAGCGCTTTGCCAGCGGAAATGCCCGGTGACAGCGGGCAAAGGGAGCGACTGTGGAACGATCGACGGTAAACACTTTCGTTCACTCTGTGTTTTAGCTGTCAAGGAGGCGTATTTTCCCACATTCACCATTCGAGCACACATATGCCTTATGTTAGTTTAAATTAGTAGATTAGTCATTCCAAAACAATGTTCAGCAGCCGGGACGAATTCCTGCACTTTCATGTCTGGGACGTGTAGCTGTATGTACATTACTGAGTACTATAAGGCTTTTACATGTTTGTCATGGTAATGCTTTTGATCTATGTTGTTCGTGGTATTTTTGCCTGTGGTGTATCCGTGCATGTTTCGTAATATACAGAGTTTAATCAAACGTATTTAATATGTATAACTAAACCGCAGTATTTGTTTACATAGCTTTCCTGTTGGACTCGAAAGTTCAGCTACCGTCGCTTCTTGGCTGACAAAGATAATCGTTAGTCTTGTAGTAGACGTGACCTCGTTTCACAAGTAAATCTGATCAATTAGAACTAAGCTTACGTGTAGCCAACTTGATTTGTCTATGATGGTTACAATAGATCCTCGAAGCATGATAGCATGTACGTAGGTAGGTGGGTAGGTGGAAGTGAAAGTGTTAGTATGCGTGTGTGTGTGTGTGTGTGTGTGTGTGTGTGTGTGTGTGTGTGTGTGTGTGTGTGTGTGTGTGTGTGTGTGTGTGTGTGTGTGTGTGTGTGTGTGTGTGTGTGTGCGCGCGCGTGTGTGGTTATGTGCGTGTCCTTGTGTGAAAGCCGTAATTACGTTCAGTTCAAATCTATTTTACAACATGCTCAACATACGTGTTTAAAAGTGTGTGTGTGTGTGTGTGTGTGTGTGTGTGTGTGTGTGTGTGTGTGTGTGTGTGTGTGTGTGTGTGTGTGTGTGTTGGGGGGACGTGGGGGTGTGTGTACCTAGGTAAATTCTGTAAAGTCTGTTACAGGTTGCTGTTGCGGTGTGTAGCAGGGGGCGCTAAACAGCTTCCAGTCGTCTGCTCTGGGCCTGTCTGCACTTGTTCACGAAGAACGGTATTCTGTCTTGCTAATTATTTTTAACGTATACGACTTAATCATTATAACCTGGTAATATTTAATACATAAGAAAAGACTTGGCTCAGCGATTTCTTGTGTTGTACTGTGCTGGCTACCATAGCCTTTTGATTTGTACTACAAATTGGCCATTTTCACAAATCCTTTCATCATAATATAAGAATATGACTGTAGGATACGTTCATCCCTTCGCCAATTAGCAAACATCTTCGAAAAAACCATGGCTAGCCAGATTCTGTAACCTATCTCCCACTCACATATCCACAATAAATTGCATAGCTGGGTCTCAAACAACTAGCTTCCTAACTAACAAACAACATAGGTTGCAGAACAGTGCAGGTTGCAGAACAGTGCTTGTTAGCCCAAGGCCACAAATTCCATTTGACAGCCACAGAGGGAATTTGATGATTACAATGTAGACATATTAAAGTAGGCCTATACATTGTGAAATACATCAAACAAAATTCCAACATATATATTTTTGACTATTGCAAGGAAAATGCCCTAGGCCCCACAGCTTGCTAAGAAATACAGGAGATACCCCTGGTAGCATTTTGAAGACATTTTGAATCACTTACCTTGCTATCTGTCTAGCTAAGTATGTATGTACTGGCATGCAGCCTAATATTGTCTAACATGCTACCTTGACTAACTTGCTAACTTGAGTGGTTGCCTAAAGGATTTGATTATTGTTAAGTACCATAACTGACAAGTGTTGGCTCTTTGGTTATCTAATCACCACTATATGCTGCAAGCTACAAGGACCTTGTAATCTAAAGGAGAAACAGCTGTGAATATTCCCTGCTTTGCCTCAAAGATAATGGTTTTATGGTTTGTTGTACTATATGTGCGACAACAAACAGGCCAGGTACAGAGGTCCCTCTGTGGGCACTGCCAGCCTATCCACATTAAAGGTAAATGGCATTACTCCTTGTGTCAGACAGAAGGTCAACATTTGTGGCATAACAGCAATAACAGAATGTGTTATTTTTGTGATGAGTATTAGGCAGCATGAGTCTAATAATAATAATAATAATAATAACAACGATAACAGTAGTAGTAGCAGCAGTAGTAGTAGTAATAGCCAGAGTTATACTGATGGTTGCAGTAGATGTGGTAGTATGGGCAGGAGTAGCACCAATTCGAAACTGGTAACAGAACCAGTAAATACAATATGTATACTTGTTTTTACCTAGCAGCAGGCAGCTGCTTATTGTTGTTCCGAATGGCTATTGTTTATTTTTGTAGAATTTAAACTCCTTCGAATGATGAGCAAGTTACCAGGAGTGTATATCTTCTCTGACGCTTTAAGTTTCCTTCGCTGGTGGGTCTGTTGTGTGGTTACACTGCGCAAGCCCAGACGGGCGCGCTTTTCTCGCACTACAAACCCCTGCTGCTCACCCCTTCTCATTTCCAGATCAGTTTCTTGTTATGACATCTCGGTAAAAGACTGCCAAAAAAGGTCTCTCACCTCGCCGCTAAATTCAAAATAATGAATGCGATTTTCTCCCCCCTCTCCACGGTTAAAGGAGGCCAACAATTTAGCAATTTCTGCAGCTTGTGTCATGCTTCATGACTAATTCCCATATTTAAATGTGAACGGGCAAAGCTGGGCTATTTGACTGCAGCCAAGCGCGCTTTATCAGGTCAGAAAGCTTTCAATAGTGGCGAGGGTAGGAGGTGGTTGGAATTGTTTAACTGTGCACAATTTAATCAAAACTAGAAATGTTAAAACTGCTAAACTTCGGCTTACTCTGCGAAATACTTATGAACGGAACACAAGTGTAAGTTGTTTAGGGCTTGCTCGTATTATTCCCTCTGTCTTTATATCACTTACAAAGGTTAACACTTGAAAGAGCAGCTTCAAGTCAGCGCAGTTCATTATTTATTGACCCTTGACACTGCAGGTGCAGACGCACATAGCTGGAGATTGTTTCTTATTTCATTGTTTCTTTACCGCTACATTTTTTTTACGTGAACAACAGTAGATGTTACGGACAAAATGTATGATCATCAATAACCATATGCAGTGAATTCACTGTAGTTGAATACATTTTTTTCAAATAAAATATATATTTTTATCGCCATCGTGAAAATCTCTCTTACACACACTGTTTGGGGAAAATTGCACGTGTACATGATTACCATGCGTAACACATATTGACGGAAAATAGATATTGGGTGATTCTCCATAGGAGCATGCAATTATAGTTAAGGTAAATTAAAGACTGAATGCAGCGAAACTCAAGTGGAAATGATCATATACGGCACGGCGGTTTAGTGGCTGAGGAGTTGCTTACAAGGTCATGATCGATGATCTATGCTGTCGGGATAAATTTCCTGACTGGATGCGTCTCCACAATCGGGGCTGTATATATAGTCGTTGACCCCGGTGTGTCCGTGTGCTCCCCAGCAACCCTGTCCCCACGAGACACCGACAGAGGGGATCTGTCTCCTAATGATGCATTAAAAAAATATATATTTCTAAAATGGGAAAGGACCTCCTTCAATGTTTAAAAAACAGTATTTAATTTGGTTTACATAGGTTATGTTTGTTATGTTTGGTATCCAGATTTAATTTGTAGATTTAAATATTTATTTAAGTGAAAAAAGCACAGCCACGCAATTTTGGAGAGCACAAAGGGTTTTTTAACGTTTTTGCGTGCTTTAAAACAGGCTCATTTAGAAAATTATTGTTATTAATATTTATATTTGTATGTAATATTTGACAGTTGCGTGATAAAAAGAGGGCATTACCAGTTATTATCGTCTATTTGAAACGTTTTTATTTCAGTCAGAGGTATATCATTTTCCAAGTGTTCATACAGGAGTAGATTTGTTTTCGACTTTTTTGTGGGTGTTTGTGCTCTTAATTATTCAGAGAAGGAGGTGATGTAAGAAGAAGAATTTTTTTGTTGTTGAGAAAAACACAAAAATATATAAAGTTGTTCCTATTTAAAATTAACATTGTAATGTTTAGAATACATTCAGAAGAATTCGTATCAGTTGATATTTTATACATCATAACAAACAAGTTTGATTCGTCACATGAAAACAGGGAAGAAAAAAACCCGCTTCCCCAAAGCATGTTCGAATACATTCTGCCACATTTGCATCTAAATACCATGCTGTTTAACGATTTTAAAAAACCATCCTTAAACTTTATGAACTGAACTATTTGTTATGAGTATTTCGTAATTTACGTTGTTGAAATGTGTAGTGTTAAAATCCGTCCAAAGTGTGCAGTGCAGTCGCGATCCACGCGAGTCCTGAGGAGTCTTCATTGAGAAGCCACGTGTCCGTTCCCAAAGCCCTCTCCAACTTAACCACCTCCATTGTACGTCCAACCCACATCGGCAGCGTCCCCCACATAAAGGGATTTGCAATTTCAAGATATTCCAGCTTAAATGTTTTTGACAGTTCCCTCGCTTTTGCTTCGGCCTGGTTATTTTAGCTGTGCCAAATGGGTCACCTTGGGTAGCTGTCTGCGCGCAAAGGGCTTTTGCGCGCATTCAGTCTGAATTTTTTCCAACTTTCCTTGACGGGGAAACCAGCTGCTGGTCGTGAAAAGACGGCTTATTAATTGTCCTTTGTCATGCAGAATTGCTTGATTTCTAAAGAAACGTACAAAGGCTCTTTTTCAGGATTCAAGTATTTTGTTTCGTGCGCATTTTCAACCCATCGAATCAGCTGCACCGTCGCACCGTCTACCAGACTCAGGTACTGACGGCCTGCTCCTTTTGTCTGCCTTTAATGCTCTTGTAAATCGGGCAGACTGATTTGTTACAAGCTGCTCTTTTAATCTGATAGATAAGAGACATGTCTAAGAAAAGCCTTAAATGAAAAATTAGTTGGAATAAAGACAACGGCGAGTCTGCTAGATGGGCGCCTGTTGACTCAAGCGGCCCTCGAGCGCCCGGGAAGCCCTCTCAGCAGCCCGTCAAGGTCACATCAACAATCCGCTTTTCTTCTCTTAAAAAGACACTGTAGCCTTTTTGCTTCAATGAATTGATCGGCACAAAATTAAGAATAAATAAATTGAGCATTTTGAGCACCAGGCTTATAAGCTCCCCCAGGGCGCAAACCCAAACCTATTGAATGGATAAAGGACGCTTTGCGGAGGACGCACAGAGCAAAATGGGGCTCTATGGTGCAATTAACAAAATGGCCTAATCCTATATCTTAACAAATGCAAATATTGGAGTTTTGTTAAAATGTTTAAGTGAACAATTAAATGAAAGTTTACAAGGGCAACTTCTCAGCCCCACGGCACAGTAAGGGGAATAATGTCCAATCCTATGAGGACCTTTTGTTACGACGGCGGGCTGATTATAAATTGGCAGAGAAGTAAATACCATTTAAATCCTATTTCAATAAATTAAATGTAGTTTTGCGAATGCATTATGAGCGGAGGGGGCAGCGTGTGGCGCGCCGTTTAGAGATGGAGCAAACTTGTTTACAGTAGGCTCGAGGTAGCCCCAGCCTGCCGTGCCATTTAGGGATTAGTTTGTTTTTTGTTTGCTTGTTTGTTTGTTTGTTTGTTTTTTAAGGCCTAACGTTCAAACGAGCTCTTAAATCAATCTTACTTTATTTATTTTGTATTCTAACTTTTACAAAATATACAGGCTATTTTTTTTCTGTTTACCTCAGATTGTTTCAATCAATATAATTACACTGATTTATTTGTTCACCCACTATAGTTGTATTTAAACACGTATTTTAATACATATTTTGTTTAAATATATACGTTTCCCTCCCTACAACATTGTCATATCCAACCAAAGCAACAAAAAAGGGAAGAACGAAGGAAATAATTAAATAAAATTGGCTCAATCCTAGGTGCGCAACCTCTCCTACTATGTTTGATGAAAACATGTGTTAATTGGTTTGAAAAAAATCAATGTATTCATTAATTATCATTAACTTCATTCATTCACTCGCTCGACAGGTTTTATTAACTCCCTTGCACGAGACGGCTGCGGTGGCGCGGGTGCATAAGAACTGTGAAGCCCCTTTTACAGGTCTTTGGAGCTCCGAGGAGTACTGTGCCAGGGGAAAACACGGCCTTTAGTGAACTTCCCAAGGGACAAGTCTCAGATGACCTGCGTGAGCGCTACTCAGGCGGACTTCTTGACAGAGATTCCCGAGTTCATGCCACTTGTGTTTGGGAATTAGGACCAAAGATCTTTTTATTTCTGTTTGGAATGGATTTTGTCGCTGGGGCACCCCCTCCACATAATCCGTATAGTCGAAGTCTCCCAGGCAGGGGTAGGGAAGAGTTGAGAACGTTCCCAATGTAGTGTATGGGCAATTGACAACATTTTAATGTTATAAGGTTTCCCCCCCACAAAACAGTGTCCGGCAATAGAATCAGACTGAGCTGGCTTTCATGTCTTGGTACCAGGGAATGGTATTTGGTTTATGGTTTTTCTATAGAGCACGTTATCTCGATGAGAGCCATTTTTTTGCTGACTGCGAACGAACTGCCTTCAATCAATCGTAACTAAATGTCCAATCCTGTCTTCAGCCCATAAAATACATTCTTAGGTTATAGGATAAGCAAACGGAGATAGCATTCGGTGAAACGCCCTTATAAACTATTATAACATCCGTTTGCCATCGACACTTTTGTACCGTTGTGAGTGCAAACTTGGTTTGGGTGCCCTCATGCTTGTCTGATTGGTACATGTGGAATGTTAAAGAGAAAATGTACAGTATATTCTAATTTCTCAAAAATAAAATTGAATTTATATTATGATCATTTTGTTACTATCCATCATAACACTATTGCTAAGCGCATCATTTCTGAACCAAATGTATCATTAGTGGCCTTGAAGCCTCCTACAACTTTGGGTCCCTGTAGGATGCGTGGTCCAACATCTACATAGTTGATCAGTGAAATGAAAGATAAAGGCATTTTAGAGTGCTAAGGCATCCTCCAGCAAACTAAACAGGTGGGCACATGCTGTTACCAAGCATAAACAAGCAATATAATTACTGAATGTGTAATAAACAAATGGCCGAGCACGTGCACCATGAAATACTTCAGTTCTCATGGGAATCCTGTACGTGATACACGGGTACAGAGTCAAGGAAGGCTTACATATTTCAACTTCAGAGAAGCGAACACGTTTAAAATAATAATAATATATGTATATTAAGCTTTTTAAATGTACAGAACCGAAATTGTACCCTTTGAGAGCAATAGAGTAATACTAGTGTATATAGGCCTACTAAATATGAAGGAAATATATGTATATATATGTATGCCAATTGATTCTCAAAAGTGATCATTTCTATGTCAAAAAGGTAAATCAATCAAAACGAGTTTATTGGATATTTGAAAGAAGTACATTATCTACTTGTGTGACACGTCTTCACATGGGAGTACCAATATTTACCTTTAGACTAGATAAATTGTCAGGTCCGACTCAAAAAAGCAAATAGCCTATATTAATTTAGAGGATATTGTCAAGAGAACGTGTTCTACGTGTGGCTATCAAATATAGCCTATGTTTAGTAAATGTATTATAAAATAATATAATCAAAATATTATTCAAGTTAATACACAGATGGGCTTTCTTCTGACCCATGTTTCATGTGAAGGGTGTGTATCTGTGTTTGTGTGTGTGTGTGTGTGAGTGCGCGCGCGCGTGTGTGGTGTTGTGTGCACACGTGCGCTTTGTGTATGTCTGTGATGCGCAAAATGACACAGAAATAGGCTTTGTAACTAAGAAATATTCTTTATTTAAGTATTATAAATAAATAAATATATTCAATTACACTGACGATACAATAACAGATCTCTTCCATTTAAGTCACATCGTAAGAAAACATTGTTAGTTGTTTCCAAACACTTCCACAGTTCAGTTCCGTTCCCAACCAAATTGACGTCAATAAAGCTAAACAGTATTCACCATTGATACAAAATACTTAACTATTATTTTCCAAAAATAGATATCACTAACATTTTCTATTTATTTGTGTAATTTATGATATTTATTATACAAATATCAAATCGCTTTCAGCGATGATAGATTGAATTTGGATAGGCAACTCATGGTTGAGATTGATCGTTTTCAGAAAAACTACAAACTTACAACATGTACTCAATTATACAACAATATAGGGATTTACAAACTCCCTGTTTATATATCTTTTTTCTGTATTTACAGATTACAGAGTACGAAGTCTGTAGAGTTGACTTTTTGGCTGCGTTCAGAATTCCACAGGTAACGCGAGGACAGAGTCTCTGGAGTTAGGGAGAGTTCATGGGGTGACAGACAGCTCTCCGTCTTCTTTCCCTGATGATGAAGGAGACATGGGCAAATCGTCTTCTTCCTCAGAGCACCTCGCGGATGACAGGGAGGAACATTTACAACTGTGAGAACCTGTCCGGTGCGAACCGTTCTTGCCTTCTTTCTTGTGCTTGACTCGGCGGTTCTGGAACCAGATCTTGACTTGTTTTTCGGACAGGTTCAGATACGTGGCGATCTCTATGCGCCTCAGTCTCGAGAGGTACATGTTGGAGGTGAACTCCCTCTCCAACTCCAGGAGCTGAGTGCTGGTGAAGGCTGTGCGCATGCGCTTACTGCTCTGGAGTTGGCTGCTGTTGCTCTCTGTAAAAACGCAAAAGGAAGGTAAATAAGTAACATTCAAAGGTAAATAAATGAATAAAGCTAGGCTACTTAATAAAGAGTATTTTCATTGTCAAATATCCAGGCCTATCTTACTACGGATATCATGTTCGTGCTAAACAGGTACATCCCAAGTGGGATATTGCGAACTGAGAACTGAAAAAGTTGGGAAGAGTTAGAGAAGGAGTTACTTACCAATGGAGATGCAGTGGAACTGGCGTGGATCCGGAACTGGGTATGCAGCCTGGTATATCCCCGGGCCATGGCTGAGGCTGACACCGGTGGAAGACGTGTGCTGCCTCGCCAGCGCAGAATGACAGTATTGGGACCCGAAGGCAGGGAAGGACGCCTTTAGCAGCGGAATGGTTGGGGGTGATGGATGTAGCTGCGACGCGGTCACGCACAGCGGACAGAAGCACAACAAGCCCGACTTTCTCGAATGGCAAGACCCAGGAGAAAGCCCGTGGAGAGGGTGCGATGGATGCACAGCGTACGGAAATAAAGGTGGATTGTTTTCATTCCCTTTATCACTTGACTCCCTCAAAATCAACGAATCCACAAGAAACGACCGCGGCATTTTTGTGCTCTGACTTCTCTTCACAAACTTAGTTTTGTGTGTTTGTGTCTATTCTCTCTTTCTCTCACTCTTTCTCCCCGAAGAGTAGTTCGCGTGGCTGGACAGCGGAGTGGTGCTGAAGGAGAGTGTTGCAGTTTAAATAGTGTGGACCCGGTTCGTCCATGTGACAGTTACGTTGGGAACGCCTGAGAGCCCTCAATGGGGTTTTGTGCCTTTTCTCTCGGTATTCACACTGCACGCTTCCCTATTATTTCACTTGTTAACTAAATGAACTGCATAATGTAGTCTATTCTTGTCAACCCCACCCACGCCGAAAAAGGCGGCACTGCCCCCTCCCCTTTTAGCTTTCGTATAATGATAATAAAATAATAAAAATAATAATAATTGTAAATCAATATTTTCTCTTTTACTTTGATGTTATTTATTTCAGTGATTTCGTTTTTCACAATTTCATCCTAAATAAATTATGTTAAGTAATAACTACCATGCATATTGTTGCATGATAAAAGCCTACTTATTTCAACCTCTACTTCCACTACAAGTGATGCTGATACTATTACTCCTAGTACTAGTAATAATAATACAAAGAAGAAGAATAACAACAACAACAACAATAGCCTAATAGCAATTGCATTGTATTTTGCATAGTACAACGTGTAGGCTACTCGCGTATACCTATGGCCACGCATATACATATACAGTACGCACGCATATACATAGAAGTACATTCTATGATATAATAAAATGGTTTTGTCGTCATGGTGCTTGTGCAGATCCCCGTCTTCTTTTATATTAGTATCCCATATTGCCGAGTTTACTTGCTGAATTATTGTGTACATTTGTTTTAACATGGTTTCCGTTAAATATATCCTACATCCAGCAATATATTTTCTTTCAAATGGGGTGTCCGTTCACAGACAGGATGAATTTACCAAAATACGAAACTCTTATTTTAACAAGCATGTATTATTTTTGTTTCACGAGGACATCAGTGGGAACCACCTAAATAATTAAACTGTAGTGATTAATATATATTACTATTTTCTGTAAAACTGTAAAATAATTACAGCTCTTAATAAAGTATTTTTCGTGTCTTTGTGTGTGTGTGTGTGTGTATAACGTGTGAATGTTTTTTTTTGTGTGCCTATTTTGTTGCCAATGTATCACTTTTAGTCACTGAAAAGACAAGTCACAGCCTCCAGGCAATGCGGTTAAAACCAGTGATTAATTCCTGAGCGCGGGCCCCCGCGGGGTCCAGGGAAGCATATATAAAAATAACCAGGTTTTCACTCGCAGGACCTTATTGAATGTCATTGTAGAGAGTTTTCAATGCGAGAGAAAGAGGCTCGAATTAAAGTGTGTGACAGCGGCGGATAGGCGCACACAAAGGGGACTCTGTCACAGAGAGGCCGAATGCGTGGCGCTTGAAAGCCCCCTCCTCGCTATGATTGAATTAAGTAATAGGAAAACATTTTCTTTCACTTTAGGACCGCTAAACAACACCTTCAAAGCGACGGGGACCATTAATGTGCGAGTAAACACTGGAATGCGGTTTTGATACTCCCACCCCCACCCCACCCCCTCCCTTACTCCAATGCTTTTATCTGGTTTCTGAATCATTTCAAAAGTTTTTTTTTTTACTTTACAGGCGATTTAGCTAGAGACTTTTATGCTTGTTTGAGGCGCTGCCATTGCAATTCCCGTTTTTCACAACTTGCACGTCCTGTTTTTCTGTTTGTGTATATTATTATCATTATTATTATTAGGCCATTGTTATTATCATAATCATCCTGTAGTAGTAGTAGTAGTAGTAGTAGTAGTAGTAGTAGTAGTAGTAGTAGTAGTAGTAGTAGTAGAAGAAGTTGTTGTATTCCGAGTGTCTTTATTTGAAATAAAAATAAAAACATTCACGTCCTCCTAAAACAAGTCTTTCTACTTTTGTGCGTATGATTTATCTGAATTCAATCTAAATTCATCTATCTACATTCAAAGGTATTCTGGTCAGAAATTTGGATTTATGATATATGATATTTTTCAATATATTACGGCCGAAACATCCTATTGTCATTGGTTTTAGATTTAGGATTTGATGGTGTGGTTTGTATAATTTGGTGTTATTGAATATATATAGCCTAATAATGTGGCATTCAAATATAAATAAAGTCAATAAAAAAGTTAAACGTTTAAGTTATGTTGTTCCATATTTTATTTACACATCGCTACATTTATCAGGCCTAGAAAGCACTCGTTTTCGGGATTCACCAGGTATGGTGTGCGAATGGTGTGTTGATCTGATCTTGAGTCTTAACACACACTTTCTTATAATCAGATATTAAGCTTGAATTATATAGATGTTTTGCTATGATAGTTTTGTTTTATTAAAACAATGTTATTAGTGTTGCTGTTAGGTGAAGCACTGATATATTCTTATCATTGTGTATTCTCGTTATTTTTGTTGAATTCTGGCATGCCTATGTTGTGCAGTAAAATCCTCCCAGCCTCTACACGGCCCTCGTGCATGATAATTACCGGACCGGGCTCAGTGATACCTTTTTCCGTTCAGAACCGAGCCCGCCCGCGTAATGGCCAGTGGCTATTTGTTTTATTTTCTAAAATGACAGGAAACTCTGCTTCATGGGAAATACCACTCAACTGGTATAAAGAGCATAATTTGGCCCTAACTTCGTAGTACTATAATAGCGGTTATTTACTGGTCAAATTAGGACCAATTAAACCCTTAAACAATTGCAGGTACAGAGTCACGCGGGCAAGAGCCTGTTATCTGCCCGAGAGTGGGATTAGTCCTTTCACTATCCGGGCTGCCGCGTGCCAGGCGTCGTCCATTAACTAATGGGGGATCCCGCTCTAGCTTCTTAATTCTCATTTTATTCTAAACGTTAATTACAAAATGGCCTAATGATGTTGTTATAATCTAACAAAGAGTTCATTTGAGGCAATCATTCTGTATTTGCATAGCACCAATTTAATAGACGTGTTACGGTATGATCCCATAAGAGAAACAGAAGACAATTTTGGTGATGTTTCAACACAATTTTCACCATTTAAGTTCAATATTTAGCTCGATGTTAATGAACTGGTGACAACCTGAAAACTTTCCGCGAGAAGCATGTCTATTATTCGGAGAATAAAACAAATATCAGGAATTATTTAGCTCAGTGACGGGCATGGTGTGATGTTTGTTTTTATAATACATATTGATGTTCTCCGGTGAATTAAACGCATTGCATATTCTCCTTGGTTCTCGCCACAGGTGCGGGTATTCAGCGCATGCAGTTGGAGCGAGACGCAGCGAGCTCCGCGGCTCAGGGAAGCTCAGCCTCATTTGTAATCCCAACTGGAGCTCGACAAATAGCTTTGACCCCTCGAGACGATGTGAAACGGCCCTCTTGGGGTGAGGGCAGGAAGCGCATGCAGACTCCACCGTACTATCTATCTTTGTATGTATCATTCTATCTATCTCAGCTAGATAGCTAGACAGACAGATAGGCAGATAGATAGATAAGGTCCTGGGAGCCATGTATGTCTATATTATACTTATCTGCCCAACAATGATTAGAGATCCACAAGTAAGAAGAGGATGGGATGTGGGTTCTTGAGATTTCTTTCCTGTGAGATGTATTTTATCTGATTCCACATGGGCTCACAAGAATATATGTTTAAAATCATGGTATAAAACTATTTATAGCATTTTAGAGTCTTTTTAAAAATCTTATTTGACAAAATATTGCTGTATCTCATTGACTTTATAACTGCTCAAAATCAAATATTCTATGGAGGAGTAGGGATGAGAAAGATATGTACCCTGCATGTACCCTATGTTACCACAGGTACCCTGTGACCATATTGAGCTCTTAAGAGAACTACATTGGCCTTGCTATGTTCATTGTTGTGTTGAGACTCCCAATTAGCATTGCTCTGGTTTCACATTCTGCAGTGGCAGTTGTGAACATTCTGTACATTTACTTTTGACTGATCTCCACAATTTGATTTTCCTCCCTGGTTGTTGTTGTGATGGGTCCTTCTGGATTCCTAATAATCCCACTTTAACCTTTCAGTATTATTTTATTTACTTCTCCTCCTAGTTTGGTATCCTCGGAAAATGTAACTGCTACTAATGTCCATATATCTATGTTATTTAAAGCAGTTTTCCACATAAATTCATAGATGACTTCATACAGTCTGAATGTTGTCAGATGACTATATGAATACGTGAATACTGTTTTACTACATAACTCAAGTAGGGCCTTTAATTGGAACCAGTTATTCTTTATTTCTCAATCACCACCCCCTTCTCTTCCCAGTTCAACTCTGTCCATCACAGAGACCCTCTGAAACCAGAACAGCTGCTAGTGATGGGAACTTCCTTGGGGGATGGTATTTTGATCAACAATAAAATCAAATAACCTAATAATCTGAATCTGAACATGGTCTGATTGACCTAATCCTAGAGACAAGCATGAAGGAGTGGAGGGGGGTGGGAGGAGGTATGATGGGGTATGATGCTCTCAGCTGTTTTGTGGGATTGAGCACAGGACTATACGTTTAATACAACAGACAAGATTCCATCAGTTTTTTTGTATGGAACAACTGACTTTTCATATTGGATAGAGACATATCTCTAGGTCGTGCATCCTACTGGCACCTCTTCCAAGCGCTACACACCATGTGACTCCTAATGGTACACACCTTTAT
The DNA here is from genome assembly GCA_029706075.1 of Aldrovandia affinis. Taxonomy (NCBI): domain Eukaryota; kingdom Metazoa; phylum Chordata; class Actinopteri; order Notacanthiformes; family Halosauridae; genus Aldrovandia; species Aldrovandia affinis. The sequence goes on from JAINUG010000167.1 coordinate 1,121,562, forward strand.
GGTTCCTCAACTGTCTGCTGAAGTTGATCGATTTTGCTGATCCCAGATCAGTGTCCCCCCCCCCCCCATTACACAAAATGGTTGTGGATAGGCTTAGGGTTGAGCAAGCTGTTCCTGGATCAGCTGTTGTGGGCAGGCAGAGCATCTGTTGAAAAAAATTGATAGAAGAATTACAGTTAAAAAAAATGGTACGAGTAGAACAGGGCCCAGCATTTTCTAATTTCTCAAAATGTAAATAGATTTTATACATGATATAAAATAATATTACACACACACATACAAATATGTGTATGCATACACACACGTGTTCCCTAAATATCTGCCGGTTAGAGTTGACAATGTAACAGGATTTGGGTTCCCCATGAGGTGGCGATAAGGTGGATTAAATTTTGTCCCGGCTGGATGGATGCTGTGACTGTCAGTGTGACACTGAGGGCCTGTTTTACCCCCCTAATCTTGCCCTAGGGGGACATAATGGCCTGCAGGCCCTTCTGCACTCAGACAATTATACAAAGACCAGATTACCATTCATATCCTTCTCATACCATCTCTGGAATGACCAGCCCATATTTAATTTGCGAATCAGCCACCAAGTCAATATTTTAAAAGCTCAACTAAAAAAAATATTTATGTCAGAGGCCTTTATTACTGCTTACTAAATGTGAAATCTTGGAGTCATAATCGACAGTATACTGCCCTTCTACAAACATAGCATATGCCATTAAGCAGATGCTTTTATCCAAATATATACTTACAGTAGTGAGTGCATACATTTTTCAGTATATGTGGTCCTGTGATGTACGTGATAAGGACCCAGACGCAGATAGGGATAAGGCAAAAGAGTTGTTTATTTGGAAGCAGGGGTCAAAACCAGGAGTCAGATATGGCGAAGGTACAAAATCACAAGGCAAGGAGGAGTCACAAAAACAGTCCAAAAGGTCTAAACAGGCAGGCAGATAGGCAAACAAACAGAATCGATAGGCAGGCTCGGAGTGGTAAACGAAGGGATGTCTCGGGAAATACAATAAACACTGGCTTCAGAAGAATAGGCTCAGGGAATAAGGATCAGCGTTCTGACGGGGAAGGAACATAAACACGGAACAGATATACAAAACGGAAAGGGTACAATAGGAATCAGGTGTGACTGGGAGGAGAGAGAGGTAGGAACACAGGTGTAAACATTGTGAATCGTTAATCCAATAACGAGGGGAAACGCAAGACACGGACTGGGAATCATACAAACATATAGACAATAAACGACCTGGGAGATCAGGCGGACACGTGCATAGTTAAAGGGGAGGAACGCAAAGAGAGAAGCTGCGTGCGAATGAAAGGAAAAGTGAAAAGCTAACAGGGATACGATAATGAGAGAGAATGACAGCGATAGTCAGAAGCGTGAGATAATTAGTGATTAGTAGTGTTAGTAACTTAATCTAAATCCCTAATGTTAGTAGATTAGTTGGTTAGTACTATATACATCTAACTAATATATACAAAGTGCAATCTAGAAAGTACGAAGGAAGAAAACGAGATAATAAGCGAAGACGGAGAAAAACCGAAATGGAGAACTTCCCGAAGTGCATGACAAGACAAGGAGTGGATCTCGAAATAAACGGAACAAAGACAGACAGGGACCAGAACGTGACAGAAAGATGAAAGTAGAATACAGAATAAAGAATAATGAATAAAGACTGATGAAAAATAAACAAAGTACAAAAAACAACAGAACAGACACTCAGAACATAACAGGTCCAGATGGAAAATGAACCCACAATCTAAGCCATGCTCCACCCACTGAGCTACACAAAAACAAACACACTTCAACAGTGATACTCGCCTGTGTTAACCTCACAGCGCCCACACACTTCTGCCTATTTTCTGTCCATGTTCTCCACAATGCCGGGGGCACAGGCCCCAGTGCAGCCATGCCACTCCACCCCAACTACACTCCCTGATCAGCTCTGTCTAGCCCCCTCCAACCTCTCCACTGCATTGGTCTGGGCACCACACTATGAGAAAGATACAGAAGCCCTTGAAAAGTTACAAAGAAGGACAACTAAATTGGTTCCTTTTGGTTATGAAAGGTAAAGGCTGTGAGGAAAGACTTCAGATGATTAAGCTATTCGAGTTTAGCGAAAGGAGACTACGAGGGACTTGATTGAGGTTTTTAAATTCAATGAAGGGATTAATAACATGGACTACCACAGATTTAACAGGCTCAGTCCAGTTAGCAGAACAAGAGGGCACAGGTGGAAATTAGTTCAAGGTAAATTCCAAACTGATATCAGGTCATTTTAACCAACTGCTATAAAGCCTAAGCCAATCACGGTATTTTATATACAGTCAAGTCCACAATTATTGTGACCCTTGATAAAGATGAGAAAAATGCTGTATAAAATGAACAATTGGGGTTATGGGCAATATTATATGCTGGAAAAAGGGGGAAATTATATTCTTTTATACAATTACAATTGTTCAGAGAAGAAGATTTTCTTTAACAAGTAATATATATTTTTTCCGAAAAAAGATATGTGTCACTATAGATGGGGTTCTGGCACTCTGCAGTGTGTGGAGGATGGCTTGCTGATAGCCGAGGTCCGTAGCCGGAGAAGAGCAGGGTCTGGGTGCCATAAGGTCTGTCAGGTTATGTAAGCTACCACAGAGGTCTTTTTCTGTCTTTATCAAGACGTGTCTGTGCTGTAGTAGAGGGAGGAATTGGTGGAAATCCAGGAAAATCGCCCTGAGCTCTAGGACGTGGATGTGCTCTCCGGTCCATAGTGGGCACTAACGACCATTGGCCGCCCTTCCCCTGAACACAGCACCCCCGACCCATCAGAGAGGCATTGGTGCACACTCAGCTCTCTCCGGTGGATCCTGCCGAGCTGAACTCCCCTTGAACACCCCGTTAGTGCCAAGACGCACTCCCTCAACAACGTCAGACGGCAATGTCCATGCCACTTGGGGTGCAGTCTGCAGGAGTTGAGCCACTGCTGCTGAGGTCTGAGGTGGAGGACACCCGGCGGGATTAGCAGCGAAGTTGTGCCCGTCCCAGCTCATAATGGTTGAGGTGGGCCAAGACGGCCACAGCCCTCGCCTGTAGGAGGCGTGCTGTCATGCGCGACTGAGCTGACGTCTTCAAAATGGGCCCTGGTGCAAAAAAAGAGTTGAGAACCACTGCTTTGAGTGAATGTATTTCCTTCCATTGTTATGTATAGTAGGCTTAGTATGAATATCTCTAGCCATTCAGTATCATACTAATTGTATTTTATAAACATTAGGGTTTGGCTTAATAACCTCTGTATAAATAGAAGGTTATTCCCTATATGTTTATTATCACTCATTGGTATTATTTATTTTAATTAGAGGTTGCACTAGCTTTGAGATCCTACACTAACTTGTAATTGGCAGCTTACTGTTTACTGTGTACATTTATTACCAATCCTAGTCATGTTAATCTATCCACTGTAAACAGTGGGCAACAACTCCTGGTCCAGGCCCTGGTGATCTCACCTCTGGACTATTGCAATTCCTTGCTGGCAGGCCTGCCGGCCTGTGCCATCAAGCCACTGCAACCAGTCCAGAATGCTGCTGCTCGTCTGGTGTTCAACCAGCCAAAGTTCACCCACGTCACCCCTCTACTCTCCTCTCTGCACTGGCTCCCCATCGGAGCACGCATCAGATGCAGCAGCACATGGCATATATTATTCAAATCACTGGTGCTTGCTTTTCAAGCAGCTAGATGTACTGCTCCCCCATACCTCCAGTCACTCATGATTCCCTATACCCCAGCCAGACCCCTCCGCTCAGCCTCCTCTGACAAACTGGCTGCCCCATCCCTCCGGGCGCCTGGCAGCCGCTCCTCGCGGTCTCGTCACTTCTCTGTCCTTACCCCTCACTGGTGGAATCGGTCAGGACCGCGGAATCACTTGCAATTTTCCGCAAGAGACTCAAAACCCACCTTTTCAGACTCCACTACCACTGAATTCTGTACAACGAGCTAATTGTCATCACCACTGCCTACTTGCTCAACACTATATACCCCTGCTTACTTAAATTGTTTGAACCTTTTAACCTTTTCCTTCCCAGTGTTACAGGTATGGTACGCAGCTGCCTGCAATGATGTCTATCGCTGTATTACTGCACTGATCTCTTGCGTGAACTATGATTGTTCCTACCATGAACTTATGCACATCTTGTAAATTGCTCTGGATAAGAGCGTCTGCTAAATGCTTAAAATGTAAATGTAAAATGTAATGCTATGTAAACAGTGCCTCCTGGCATAGGCGACATAGGCAGTCGCCTAGGGCGGCATGACATATGCAGTCGCCTAGGGCAGCACGCCGGCAAGGGGCGCACGCACACAGCTCTCCATATACAGACAGGGGTATGTTGTCACACTTTTCACTCTGTCTTACCTGTACTGGGCGCAATACATCGCAATGGTATAAATGTCATACCAAATGAAAGGTGGAAGTCTTGGGCACATATTTTGTATTCATTACATATTCATATCTTATTTCAGTATGGAGTTGTAGACAGTTAAATAGAGGTTGTGCACTTGTGACAACTTACCCCATCAGCGGGTAAGTTGTCACACTATGTCATAGTATGTGGGGTAAGTTGTCACATTGGATTACCAACAAATAAGAATACAACCAAATAATTGAGAATATACTTTTTTACATTTCAAATTCAAAACCAAATAAATTTCATTAAAGAACTCATTCATTAAAGAACAAATGAAAACAATCATGCTTAGTCTTAACAAAACAGACATGGTGTAATGCACAATTAAACTCTTCTAATCAGACTCATCTTCAGAGTCACTGTTCTGGCACAAATAAATCTCCTGGCCTGGGGTACAAGCATCATGGGCCCACTTCTTGCATCTCACACACTGCACCCAAGTCTCTTTTGAGCGGCTGTTAGAAAATGGCTCCATCCAGACTAGGCAGAAGCACTCCTCTTCATCTGATGATGACTCGTCTATTTATCTTTTTTTTGTTGCCTTTTTGTTCTCGGCAGATCCAGATTTTGCACTTTGCTTCCTTTCCTCCAGAAACAGCCTGTTTTTAGATTGTGATTTTTCCATTTGTACTGCTTGCCTCACTGGTGTGTCTGTTAGAATTGCGGTTTTGTGCCGCTTTCTTCCATTATTAGTTTAAAAAAAAAAAAAAAAAAATTAGTTTGTTTTCGGGGACCAGCTTTTGGAAATGGCCGCAGGTCCTCTGGAGTTGGTAGTCTGCTGCCAGCACTGGCATTTCTGGGTACGGGTGAGCTGGCATGGGAACTGAACAGGTCTGCGTCTGTGCTTGTGCCTGGCAGGGCAGGGTTGGTACTGGGGCCTGGCCGGGCAGGGCGATCCGTAACATAGGATGGCGTAAACTCATTTTCCAAAAATACATCCCTGTTGTAAGGCTGTACCCCAGCTACCCTAAAGCCAGCCTGAATGTTCAAGGGGGTTGCAGCCACAGGATAAGCGATTGCCACAATCCCAAGAATGTCATAAATTGACATTGTTTTCCCAGGATTGTTCCTCATCCAGGCATCACACGCTGTGTTGATGTGCCTCTTTAGCGGCCCGTAGACAGACCTGTCTAAGGGTTGAAGCCGATGAGAGCAGTGGGGTTGGAATGACACCATAATTATGCCATTTTCTTTGGCATAATTGAGTCCATCAATGGACATATGAGATTCGTGGTTGTCCAAAAGGAGTAAACATGGTTTCTCCTTTGAGCATTTTGTATGCTCAATGAAATGTTTCAGGAAGTCAACAAAGTGTACATCCTTCATCCACCCCGAGGGATTTGTCCCTCCTTTGCTGCCAGGTGGTCCGTTGATTAAAAAATGGTCGCAGAAGTTGACACAGGGAAATATGAAATATGGAGGTATACTATTTCCTGTGGCTGAGACAGCACAGGCCACTGTGACAAGCGTTCCCCTTTCAGCGGAGGTCAGTGACCCTACTTGTTTGAATCCGCATCTGGCCCAGTTTCGTCGACATTCCCCATGTCCCCTGGTCCAAATTTATGTCTGTCTAGCACATTTGCTAAATTGTCGAAGAAGGCATTAACATTTTCTTGGTTGAAGCTACTAGCTCTGGCAAGGCTAGTTGCCTCAAGCTTTCTTAGCGACAGCATTGGGTGCCGTTTTAAGAAGGCTGTAAACCACTCCGAGCTGGCCTTTTCTTTTTCTGCCCACATTGGTGTGAACTTCAGCTTGTGTGCCACAGCAAACTGGTAGGCAAGTCTTCTGATCTCACTTGGCGACAGACCAAAATAAATGTCAGCTGACCTAGCGATATAATGAACAAGCTGCATCTCCAAATCAGGTGGAAATACCTGCCGTGGCTTTCCATAGCCAACCACTGTTGTTGGCACGGCTGCCTGACTGACAATTTCTTCGTTGGTAACCTTTTCACAATACAGAGTCAGAGTATGGTAATTTATATTAAAATCCTTCGCTGTGCTTCTGATAGATTTTTTCTCTAACTTCACCTGCCTCACTGCCTTCAACATTATGTCAGGAGGTGTGCTGCCATTCTCTGTCTTTCTTTTATAATTTCTCACCGTCTTTCTTTCTTTCCTTCCTTCCTTCCTTTCTTCCTTCAATCCTTCTTTCCTTCAAAAACACATTTCAATTAACCTAATATCACAAAGCTTTTTGTGCATATTCTATGTGTCTATTTATACTGGGGCAAGTCGTCTCATGTGACAACTTGCCTCAAAGCCATTGAGACAACTTGCCCCAAACGGACATGTGGGCTAATGTTTGCTCAATTTTGAGGCTAGTTCAACATAGGACTGCAGCTAATGTATCAAGAGAAACCTTATTGTCTCCTTTATTCAGTACACAAATATAATTTTGAACATTTATACCTAACACAGTTTTATTACATAAAGTAAAAGTGCCATTTTTTTGCCTTTGAAGCTGAAAAATACAAAAACTGTGCTCACCTCTGATTAAAGTGACCATTAGTTGAATAAGAACCGAAGTTTACCATAGAACATGTTGTCACACAAAGTAGCTATTTGATTTTTGAGATAGCGCCCCTGTGGTTGGAGGTATGAACAGTGTGACACCTTACCTGTGTGACAACTTACCCCGCTCTCCCCTACTAAAGTTAATGCTAGCTAGTAGCTCAAGTATTTAGTTAACATTACACTGGCTATAATGACGCTGAACTTTCTCTAAAAAAGTATCATCATGAACATTTTCTGTGAATTTTTGGGGGTAATAGCACTATACTGCATCACTATGAGCTTCCTACTAGCTAGTTAACATACATATAGTCCGGCTAAACTAGCAGCAAAACAGCAGAAGCTATCTTAAGTCTGGTTTGTGCATAATGAACTTTCAGCCACATTGAGCCAGACTCAGTCAGTATTGAGAAGGTGCAACTCCGCTGTGTTCAATTTAGTTTTATTTGTGTGCACCTTCAATTTTTATTTTTCCGATTTTACTCCGTTTTTCTCCCAATTTGGTAGCCAATTACTCCCGCTGTGCTTAGTTCAATCCCCTCCCTCGTAGTTCGCTGGCGTAGTCCTGTGACCGGCAGTGACAAAGGCGAAGCGCTGCCTCCTCCGAGACAGCACTCACCAAGCTGTGGACTGTAATTCCGGTACCCCGAACCACTCCTGTACGCAGCGAACTGTGTCGGCTTCCCTCCCGCCTCCCTGGGGCGGACAGAGCCGACTCTTCTTTTTAAAAGAAGCATGCTATTTTTATTTATCTATTTATTGTTTGATTTAAATTTGTTATTTGTATATATCTTGTATTTTTACAATTTAATATTTGTGTGCAATGTTTTTCAGTATTTCTTTGTCTATTAGTAGGCCTATATTTTCTTCAAATAAAAGGGGTGCCTATTGCGCCTTGTTACAACATAGGTACTTGTTTTGCGTGGCCTCCCTGGGGCTTGAGGGGGATGACTGATCTCGCCTAGGGCACCAAGTGAGCCAGGACCGCCACTGACTGTAAAAGTGGATATCCTGTATATAATTGAAGAATGTATTTTTAATTATTATTGTATTTTATATATAGATAGATAGATAGATAGATAGATAGATAGATAGATATTATTCATATATAATATATATTATTATTAATATGTGGTTACTTTATATTTCTTTAGACCAGTGGTTCACAACCTTTTTGCACCACGACCCATTTTTAACACGCCAGCTCAGTCGCGACCCAATATACAGCAGTAAAACTACGGCTGTACAAAAAACTCGATACAACTGAGCATTTTTTGCAGAGCCAGCGGACCTCAGCATTATCGTGTTCACTGCCCATCTCCTGGCCTGGAAGCACATTGAATTATTGGCACTATGCTTGATGTAATTAACCATTTTCACCACCCCTCGCAGTGTTCCGTTAAGCTCCGGTGCCATATCTTTAGCAGCTAATGCGTCTGTGTGTAAAAAAAAAAAAAAAACTGGTTCCACGATGTGTTCGGTGCAGCTGTCCAGTGCAGTCACACTGAATTACAGTATGTATCCAATATGGGGAAATATATCTGCTGCTGTGGTGGAGTTCTGTAAATCCGCATCAAAGAAAAACTGCTCTTGAAAGTCACAATTCCACACGTCTCACGTAAACCAGCACAGTCGCATGGTTAGCCTCGTCGGTGGATTCATCGAGTTGGAAAGCGAAACAATATAATAATAGCTGAGAGACGCTCGGTTGTATTGTGCTTAATGTCATCAGACATTACAGATTGTCACAGATTCCCAGAGTTATGGTATCATCGACATGTGAATAGTCTTTAAATGTCTTAGCGACTTCTCTCACATAGGAGTTTGGAGCACACGTCTATTCCACAAGGAAGGACGAGTTCTTCAGCAGTAGTATGTGCTTTTTTGCAATTCAACGTACAACCTGATCGAAAGCCACGAGATTTAGGCTCTTCTTATGTTTAAAAAATTTCAGAGCCTTATCTTCGTAGCTGGCGTGGTTTTTTTTGTTCTAAATGTCTCTGTAACTTTGCAGGCTTCGTGCTTTCATTCGCTAGCAGTTCATGTGCATATCACACATATGTAGGTAAATTCATACTTGATCAAATCGGGGCCATATGTCCCTTGTATACTGTCTCGTGGGTTCGGATGTACTCTCCCCCGAGTTGGTGCTGCTCGGTCTGGAAGGAGCCGGACGTTTGCAGGCAGATTTCAGGAATCTGTCCATTTTTGTTAGCGATGCTAACAGCTAGCTAACGTTAACGTGATCAGCGATCGAGCGCGCGGTTACAACTGAGTGCATGGACTTTCTCCAATCTATGTCTGTGTATCGGAAATCTGATTGCATATGACACTGTATTTGAAATTAAACACCTGGATTTGTTGGGTGTAAGTTTTGTCAGAATCAGGTCACGATCAATTTGTATAGGTTAAGGTTAGGATCGATCCTGGGAAATCTGATTCAGTATTATGAATTTGGTTTAAAAATATTCTGACCCTTTCAGAATTTGCGACCCAAATTTTGTACAGACCCAGACCCAAGGGTTGAGAAACGCTGCTTTAGACCACACACACGCACCTACCTATGTAACCTAAACTTCATCAAATATTGCCCTCTACTGGAGATATGTGGAATGTATAAAACTGAAAAGGAAAATATTAAACAGTTCCAGAATAATTTGTCTACTCCCATCTTTTATTGGACGCCTGTGGCGATTGTCAATATATTCCCACCAGATAACGTGTCATTCGGGTGTTCTGCACAACCCCAACATTGGCCAACAGATGAGCGATTGTTGAGTAATTTTTTTAAGCAAAAGTGATATTGGCAGCTGATATATCACCAACAGTTTGCAATGCACAATTATTTGGTGGTTCTGTGTGGCTCAGTAGGTAGAGCATGGCGCCGACAACTCTTAGGTTGTAGGTTTGATTCCCATTGGGACCACATATACTGAAAAATGTATGCATGCATAAGTTGCTTTGGATAAAAGCATCTGCTAAATGGCAAATATTGTATATTATTATTTGGGCACCATATTTGGCTGATTGGCACATTTGAGCAGTGGTGGGCCATCAGGGCCATCAGGGCCAGCAGGGCCTTCTCTGCTGTAACCAATAAAATTAAGTGTGTGTAAAATGTATTTCTTGAGTATTTAGTTATCAGTTTCAATAGTGTAATATCCACAAAATTACTTATGGTTCGTTTTGTTGAGGCTGAACTGGAATTTCCTACATCAAAAAAAGTCACTTAAACACCTCACAGTGATTTCAGCTGGCGGGGCCCAGCACTACAGATACTGCTAGCCTTTTGTTGAAAAACCACACATCTGATTTATAATAAGCATTAGTGACAGAATCATCAGCCAATCAAATTTTGATGTTCAATGACAGTACGCCCTCTGGGCTTAGCAACGTGTCCTGGGCTACCCCCAACTTTCGTCATGAATTTCCTAAGTAGCTTGAGCGAAAAGAAAATGTAGGTATGTTACAACATTTTGAAATGTTATAAATCGAGCCTGAACTTATCCCACCAGATAGAGCATGAAAATTCATGAAATTTTATACATTATTCACTCTCATATGTTAAGTTTTAAGGAAGTTATGGTCATTTTAACACTCGAAAATTTGCATATTGACCCCCATTGCTTTTCAATGGGCTTGAAACAAAAGCTGTGATCTATTAACATAAATGGGCATAACTTTCTTAAAAATAAAGATAATTGCTTGGAATTTTCACTAATTACAGATTGAACCATTCTAAAAAAGGTATGATATATATCTTAATTTGAATTATCGGAAATTACATTACATAATCAATTAATCACATAATTACATGTTGCGCACCCGCCGCAACACGGCAGAAACCACTGCACGCAGTGAGCATTTGGGCAAAGATATCTCACATTCCGGGTCAAATCGCATTTCGCATCGCCAGATTTCAATGAAATTTCACCAGAAACAAGATAAAATGTTAAATTACCGTCCTGGGTACCTTTTATGTAGTCCTGAACTTGCGATCTATGACTTTGAAAGCACTAAACACGAGTCTGACTTTCAAGCGTAGCGTATGACCAAACCGAGTAATGTTTAATCAAATTTCGGACTGTCTTCTTTGGCGTCTCTCTCCATTGAGAAAGAACTGCTCAATCAACGGAAGCAAAAAGGACAACTACATGAGGATGTTATTGAACGCTTTCTCAAAAAAGACAGATGCACGGACTTTATTTACAAGTGACGGGTGAGTGCTTTACTATTTGCGTCATTTGAGTGAAGTGAATGTGCACAGTTACACAAGTGTATTAGTAGATTACTTTATTGATCCATGTGGAGAAATTTACTCTGCATTTAACCCACCCTAATCTAGCCTACTGTTGTAATTGTTGTTCAGCTGTCCTGTTGTTGAGAGCCTGCGTGTGGCATAATGTGCGCATTATTTGCATATGGCTGCGTTGGCTGTAACAGAAACGTGTAAGATGTGTGTATGTGGTTTACAATTGCTTACTGAAGGCCCTGACTGAACCCCCACGGTACGCCACTGCATTTGGGGCATTATTATGCCAACAGTGGACAGTAGGCCATTTGGAATCTGCACCAGCTGGCCATTTGCTGTCCATATACCACCATTGGCAGCTCACAGAAGAGCTATTGTGGACAATTGTCATGTTCTTTCAGTAACCTAATATCGCCAACTAACATGTGGTTATCCTATTAACTTAGCACAAATTATGCCAAATACTCTTGCATGTCATAGAATTACATTTTTATTTTATTTTGCTATTACATTTGATACAAATAATAGAAATGTAATAGCAGCTCATGCATAAAATGTATTTATAACTGAAAGTGAAATAATTAGATTACATTTTACATTTTAAGCATTTGGCAGATGCTCTTATCCAGAGCGATTTTCAAGGTGTGCATTAATACATGGTAGGAGCAATCATTGTACACGCAAGAGATCAGTGCAGTGCAGTGATAGACATCATTGCTGGCAGCTGCGTGCCATACCCGTAACACTGGGAAGGAAAAAGGTTAATAAAATGTTTTTGTTTTTATTGCATCCATCTGCACATGCACAGTATCGGAACCATGTTATTGTCTGCACCTCTGCTTCTGGGTGTCTTGTTCATTATACATTTTGTAGAAATAATATGAAATTCACATTTAGGAACAAAGATTATCATTTGCAAACCTCAAATGTGATTTATAGAGTGTGGCTTGTCTCATGGCTTGTCTCCCTAGGTTTAAAAAAATAGGTAGGGGCCTCCGGTGGTGTAGCGGTAAAACCCTTCCACAAATGAAAACACACCAATGCCTTTAATTGTAGTTCCAGCCATATTGCAACTTTAAAATACAATGCTCCAGCAGCAAAAATGAACAAAAAAAGTTAACTTTGAATGCAAGATTTTATTAATAATAAAAGGTCAGAGACTAGTAGTTCCCCTCTTTCTATACTAAAGGATCTGTCACCTGACCCTGGTTTCCCAATCCATACTTTGAGTTTGGGCCCATTCGTACACCCCACTGCTACTCACCCCAGTGTTTCCCACCTCGCTTAATCACTCAGACCAGCCAAAACACCCCAGGCCCATATTTACAATGCAACAGTGTTTTTCCATGGTCTCTTATCAATGTCAAGACCACCCTAATGTTGATGTACTACTTTAACGTTAACACTCAACATTGATGAAATGCTAACAGAAAAGAGTACACTCAGAAATAAGTCTAGTGTGTTGTTGTGTGTATGATGTGGCATCAGGGAGTGAGATGCGTATGTCTTTTGGTATTCTGCTTTTTCCACACTACATTTGCCTGCCTGGGATTTAGGTTTCAGTCCAGTGGGCCATAATGTGTTTTCCGAGCACCGTACACAGCTACAGGGATATGTTTTTGGAGTTGGTAGAGGTCTTGCTGTAATTGTGTAACCCACATGTGTTACCACATGTTATTGGAGTGCAAGCTATTGATATGTCTAAGAGATCTGGATATGCTGATGTTGTCCGATGCTTATTTTTCTGCTCAATGCTCACTTTCCATCTATCTAATGGCAATTAAGGTTACATAACATAACACATGCCATTTAGCAGACACTTTTATCCAAAGCATCATATAGGAGTGAATGCATACATTTTTCAGTATACTGTATGTGGTCCAAGTGGGAATCAAACCCACATCTTAAGCATTATCGGCACCATGCTCTACCTACTGAGCCACACAGAACCAAGGTAATTTGTTCTCAGTCATAATTACTGTATATTTGATCAGACTCTAGGTATCCATGGTGAGAAGTGCAGAAATATCTTAAAATGTATGTGATCGGATTCCCATGGAGCGTTTCCACCATTGTGTTACACATACGTATCTGGCCAAGGCCATTTTTTCATGTTAGCAAATTAGAACTAAATATTTTTTTCTTTTTTTTACCATTTCTTTGTGAATATAATAAAGTAAATAATAGCCAAATTAATTTATTGCATAGTTAATGCTTTTCGGTATATTTATTTTATATACCTATCTATATTCAAATATATAGAAATACAAATTTGTATTTACTTCAATTTCACTTTGCGAAGTGTCCTGACACTTCGGTTGAAGGAATTTGTACAGAAATTAGTTAAAGATCTGCACAGTGTACATTTTGAGGTTCTGGTGAAAATGACACAGCCTCTATGATCAGCCACTATCCTGCTCCCCCGTCTCCTAACCCCTCACCATGGCACAGGCAGCTGAACTCTCTCCCTCTCACACACCACAGACACAGTCACAGATAGATGTTTGTGCTCTTTTGTTTGCCTGGGTTAATCCCAGTGGTGTAAACTCTTCCCAAGACTCATGCTGCTGGTGGATGAGATTCCTCCTTTTTCCCAAGATCAATCGCTGCAAAGATGCATCAACAAGAATTGTCTCTGTATGCAGTTTGTACCCACCCCCCAGAGAAAGACACCCCGGGGGAACAGAACTCCACAGTTTCTCTCTCAGCTGTGGCGGCATTCTCTATGACTTCTTACTGTCTATGTTTTCCAGGACATTTTCCATCATTCGGCTATTTGATGGGTGCAGAGCAGGCTCTTCTAGGGACCACCCATCCTCTTCAAAACGCCTCTGCTAGCCGCGGCTCAAGAGAGAGAAAGAGAGAGAGAGAGAGACGCGATCAGCGCACTGGAGCGGGCATTGTCCCACCGTCACCGCAGCAGCCATGGAAAGGGTCACAGGTCATGATAATCTAGGGATGAGCCGGTCCAATCCGCATACATGCATCCCTAATGTGTCAAATGTGTGTGTGCGTGCATGTGTTTGTGTCTGTCTATCCAGTTTCTGTATCTGTAACGCTGCTGAATTCCTCTTATGTAACAGTGACCCGTGACCTTTCCCTCTGAATGGAAGTATGCATTAACTGAAGATTAGACTGGCTTACTTACAGATTCAGAGTCACGATCATCACCTCCTCGTTCCAACGGAGCACTGCTGTGCCATGGGCAACAGAACTTTCTTATCTGACTTCACAAGGATCGTGATCTCCGATAGACCCATTTATCTGAGCTAAGATGGATTTGTTGAATTGGACTAGGATGGACCCGTGGATCTGAGCCCAGATGGATCCACTGATGTGATCTCAGATGGATCTTCTGATCTGAGTTAGGATGGATCCTTTGAAATGAGCTGGGACAAACCCACTAATCTGAGTCTTAAGATGATGTGAGATTGTGAGATGTATTGACATGAGCTCAGATGGACGCACTGAGCTCAGAAATGCCGATTTCTAGACACCCTTAACAGGTAATGCATTTATCATCACGCATCTTATTGAAAACACTTATTTCTTTCAAGTTCTTAGCACCAATTCTGTGTTTGAACTGTTCTTATCAAACATAGGATGTGGATATGTTTGTTATGGTGCTGATATGTTCATATAAATAGATATAAATCATTCCCTTTTCTCAAACAAAAGCATAGTAGAGGGCCTGAAAGCATGTGGATTCCCCCAGGCTTCACGGGCCGAAGAGGCCTAGAGAGGCTGTGTAATGTGTCACATTGTGTGTGGGTGACTCACTTTTGCCAATTCAGTGGACTTTTGGGCTTTAAAATCGCAGGTCAAACCAATGAATTTAATGAACTCCCTTGGGCACAATGGGCGAGCCTTGCCATTTGAGCCCCAATAAAGGACTGCAGCCAGGTCACCAAAGTCTTTCAAGGGTTTGTACACAAATGTGACAGAATGCTTAGAATGTGACCACTTCAGTGTCCCCATTGACGAGCTGCTCAAAGTGTCAGTAATGGTGACCTCCGCTAAGGTGCACCTTTGTCCTCCTTTCTGTGGAAGATCCTCATTCACACCCAGACACTCTCCAACCGCACAAAAAGTCAAAGAGTGTGAATCACATTTTGCCCCATTCAGATATCTCCCCTTACAAAAGTCACAAGAGATCCTTAAAAAACAGCTCGTGGCAATGTACACATGGCAGAAGAGCCATCCAGTGTCTTCCTTGCTCTCTCTCACACACACATGTACACACACCCGTGCAACCTTTACCTTCTTCTGCCCCCTTTCTCCTGTCCCTTTATTTTAATCTCTCATCTGATCCAGTGAGCCTTTCATTATCTCTCCTTTGCTCAGATCAGATCTCTCTGACTAACCTGCTCTCTAACCTCACCTCTGTACAGACTGCCTCTCCTTAACCTGATGCATGCGTATCCTGTTTTTTCATCACTGATCATCAGTGAGAGGCAGAGAGTGAACCTCCCCACTAGTTCTGCATGTTATGTAGTTTCATTCTGTTGGTCATTTGCCCACTGAGATTAATGCATAGCCAGCAATACACAGGTTAATATGTATTTTAGAGTCATTTCACAGAATGAGCAGTGTTCTGCATTTAGAGTGGACATTTTGCTTTGGGCTACCGCCTTCAACACAATCTGTAGATGTCTGAAGCTCTGCACAGCTGGAACTCATTGCGTTATTGTGCATCTTTCAGTAGTTGTACAGGAAGCTATAGTCTGTCATAAAGTTCTGCGAGCGTGAGAGAACAAAAACAAAAGCAAATCTGAGTTCTAACTGATCTGAAAGGCAGCACACAATTTATACCTTTTAATTGAATGCACACTTTTAGTTTGCATCTGCAGACAGACTGTGGTATGGGAAACAAAAGTAGTGCGGCATCTTTCATAGGCCAGTATCATTCCAATTAAAATGTAATAAATGTATCTTTTTAAATCTATATATCACATAGCTCACTAATGTATTTGAAAGGAGGGAATCATTTTGGAGGGAAACTAAATTGGTAAAACTAAATTACACAACTAAATTGTAATCAAGAGAGGGTGTTGTATTTGGACAGCATGTCTGTTTTTTTGTGGTTTAAGATGTATCATTTGTTACATTTTCCACAAAATTTGCAATAAAGTTGAACATATTCAAACTCGGCTGTCATTTTTGGGCTTGGAATTTAGGTTAATCATTCGTCATTTAATAATTTTAATGATCTTAAAACTATACAATAATCATATGCTGCTGAGCATGCACTTTACTTTTTGAAATGATTGGTTAACCCCTTGTGGTTGTCAGGGGTGACCAGGCGTTGTTGCGATGCATGTCACAGTTGAATGGTTCCTCGGGTTCCGGAGGGCTGTCGGATAAAACCCTTTCAGTGTTATTATAGGTGTGGCACTTCTATAACACTGTAAAACAGTTCTAAGAGCATTTCAGTGGGGAAGCGGATAGACTGTAGTCATGTTGAGGGTGACAGTTTGCGGGTGATAAATGAGAAAGCTGGTGAGGACATTTGCATGAGCAAGGAGGCCCCTGAATATTTTCATAACCCAATATCTTCTTTTCATCCCAAATCTCTGTGGATGGCTTTGTGTTTTGGGGGAAGCTTTTGTTAAAGTTTTTTGTTTGATTTTTCTCTCTTTCACTTTGGCATGTGACTTCTCCCCCCACGGCAGTGACCGGGGGGGCACCCCTCTCTGTCTCTCTCTCTTTCTCTCCCTCTATCTCCCTGGCTCTCTCGTTCCTGCCGTATCTGACAGCAGAGGCCCCCTTTCCTCAGTTCTTTGTCTCTGCATTATGACGTAAATGATGAGAAAGGACCAAGCTCCCCAGTTCTGGAGTATAAAATGTGTTAGTGTTTTTGTGGGTGTTGGAGATGGGTCACTGCCCATTTAGGGGGGTTCCCCATTTTCTGCAGATGCGTTCTATTCAGGAGGCGACACGCGGCGAGACACTAGCAGGAGGGGCGGCTATTCGCCCATTGCCATAGAAACCCAAACACTGGCTTTCAGCTGGGCTGGGTCGGGGGTCCGCTGACACCGACCCTCACACAGCACCAAGGCCCGGCAGAACCCAAACAGAACCCCTCTCTCTGAATAATACCCATTTGTACCCAGTTTGTCAAACTCAACAAGAGCTGCTTCGGTCGCCATGACAGCCTGTCGGTGTAGATGACTTTTATTAATGAGAATCTGTCCCCTTGGCCTTTCTCTCCTGTATTGTCTCAGCCGAACGAGAACCCCAGACCCAATGTCCGTGCCTGCATAGTCAGAACATAGTCATAGTCATGGGTTTGAGCCATTACAACCACAGCTGTAAACCCATTACAGTCAGAGCCAGATTCCTATTACAGTCAGTGCCTCCATCCCATTACTGCCAGAGCTGTGAAACCATCACAGGCAGAGCTGTGAATCCATTACTGCCAGAGCTGTGAATCTGTTAGTCAGAGCTGTGAATCAGTTAACATCAGAGCTGTGAATCTGTTACAGTCAGAGCTTTGAAACTGTTACAGAGCTGTGAATCTGTTACTGCCAGAGCTGTGAAACCATTAAAACCAGATCCAAAATCATTTACATTACATTTACATTTTAGGCATTTAGCAGACGCTCTTATCCAGAGCGACTTACACAGTTTACATTTCTTTACATACAATCCAATTATACAGCTGGATATTTTACTGAAGCAATTCAGGTTAAGTACCTTGCTCAAGGGTACAACAGCAGTGCCCCACCTGGGAATTGAACCTGCAACCTCTGAGTTACAAGCCCAGCTCCCTAACCATTACACTACACTGCCATCCCAGTACAGTCCAAGCCCTGAACCCATTCCAGTGAGAGCCTCAGCTTTTTTCTTTTATGAAAGAATCAGCAAGATTGTTGGTTTATTATTGAAATGTTCACTCTTATTTTTCTGAGCTGTGTGCGTGTGTGTGTGTGTGTGAGAATGTTACCTGTCTTAGGTTTCAAGATGAAAGAACGGTCGGGAAAACACCAGAGGGTCAGAGTTCACAGTTGTTAACCCCCAACACCCCCCCTCTGGCAGGTGCACTTCCCGGGGGCGTGAGGGGGCGTCCCTAGCCTCTTCTACCTCTTCACGCTGCTCAGCCGGAGAAAGAGCGGGTTGCAGAGAGGGGCGCGCTCTGAGCCATCACCTGCTCCCCCCCCTCCCTAATGGTGGCCGTCCCACTTCAGCCCTCCCCTTTGTGCGATTGGGAGAAGAAAGCTGCAGGGAGAAAGCAGGGTGTGATGGAGACTGGCAGCAGGAGAAAGGTCCAGGCTCATCAGTTAGGTTGTTTATTCATGACCGCCCCTCCCAGTCAGCCCCTCCATTGTAGCCTTCACACAGTGTGTCCTCCAGCACAGACTGCAGGAATGCGCCTTCTCTGTAGCACTGATGGATGGAGGCTTGTACTGCACTCCTCTGCCCCTCCCTATATATCCCCCTTTCTCTTCATTGGCCTTTGATGCTTTCATTACGTCCTTTCATTTTTGACCAATAAAAGTCACAAATTCTACGGCCCATGTGATTGTTTGAGAGGACTTGTTTTCAGTGCCCTGACGCTTTTGTGATTGGTTGGAGAGTCACATCGCAAAGTCTGCGGCTCTGCGACCGGCGAAACGATCTGGACACAGCATCCTACAGTTCTGTAATTGATCAATCTGCTTCTGTTCATCTGATTATTCTATATCATTCTATCCCAGGCTGTATCTTTATACACAGACACACACACACACATGCACTCACACACACACGCACACACGCACATGCAAACATGCACACAAATGCACACACACATACACAAACACACACACGCACCCACCTGCACACACATACACACACATGCACACACATACACACACAACACAGAACACACACATACACACACACACACACACACACATATTTTCACTCAAAGGCACTCCTACACACGTGCTATCACCTGCTTTGCCACTCACTGTGTAAATAGTACAGATTAACAGCTTTGCCACCATGCTCTGTCACAGAACTCCAAGTTTTCACTACCGATATTTACCATTTGTGGCCTGCCTGACATTTGAAAAAGTATATAAATTTGACTGGCTGCTTTTACTGTCTGTTAGATAAGAATCTGACACGGAGGGCCAGGGAACATGGGAGGAGCCTTAAGGTCGTTCCTGTTTTTTGTGAATTACCTATGAATCAGTAACAGGGTGTTTTAACACCTGAACCAATCATTCAGTTCACCTGTACATGCACATTAGAAACAAGGACCTCATAGGGCATACAATATTGTACAATTACAATGAGAAGAGCTGTTTTGTGCAGCATAATGCACATAACTCAGAATACTGTATTCAATATGTCCATTGCTATCTACTGCAGACTATTACATTTGCAAAGTATTTGTGTCAATTAGTAAAATCCTTATATGGAGAAGGATTGATGGATAATATTACTTTTGTATAATTCAGGAAACCAACTGGGAGATCAATGTGGAGGTGAAACGTTTAGGAGAATGATGCCTACATATAAGTGACATATTAAGCCAAGTTCAGGTCAAATCAGAAGTCTTTATTAGCTTGACCTTTGACCTTGTGACCTGAAAATCAATGGGGTTCAAGGGGACACTGGAGACAAGGTTTGTGTCAAGTGTCAGCAAAGGCCAAGTTAGAGACCAAAAATCATAAGAAAATAATCATGATCTTCTGTGACCTTGCCCTTCGACCTTGTGACCTGAACGTTGATAGGGTTCTGGGAACTGGGGAAGACGGTCTTCACTTAAAATGGAATCAGAACTCATGCCTAACTGGTTAGAGCCCAAAAGCCACTTCTGTGACAGAACCACACAACCACAGAAGTAAAGACAACTCAATACATACATAATATTGCTCTAGCTGAATTAATTGAGGATCGAAAATAGGTTGCTTCTCTAGATGACAGATGTGTCTCGCCAATCAGAGGAGTCACTGACAATAGTTGTTAACCTGTGGCCACTTGACATGCTGTTGGGAAGAATTAATGTACCAACAACCCAAGGAACCCTGGCCAATTTACACCCACCCTCTCCCTGGAGGAACAAACCAACCAATCGTGTCCCGCTTCTGAGTCTTCCAGTCACAGTCAGCCAATGACATCTCAGGCCTGCAATGCCTAGCCCAGGGGTCGGCAACCCATAACACTCAAAGAGCCATTTGGACCCGGTTTCCACGGAAAAGAAAACACTGGGAGCCGCACCATTTTCTGTCGACGGGGTGCAAATGAATCGGTCGCAGCGGAAAAAAAAGCTGCCGACCAGTTCATTTATTTTGCGGACCGGGGGTACGCCAAAAATATGGGCCCGATTCAATTGGATACTTATTATTTATTTTCCCAAGCCACGCGGAGCCGCAACATAAGGCTGAAAGAGCCTAGCCTATAGGGCCCATGCTTTACTGGCTGAGCCAATCAGGAACCCTGTTTCTTAGATTTTTAATCTTGAAATATTGAATGGGCATCCAAATAATGACGGTTTAACTCATGTTACTGTGAAGGTAGCAACCAGAGAGAGCTTTAATTAATTCAACAATGCAAGTAGCTTTTGTACCTGTAGTCTTGACAACTTTACGTTTGATATGAACCTACAGACTGATCATGTTCACTAACAATGTTGTTTGGGAAAAATCTAACATCTAACCCTAACCTAACACTTGAAAGATTGCTCATCCAATGCTCTTATGACACTAGTTTGGTTATGTGCCTTTTCAAAAAAGATATTTTTGTTTCAGATTTTTCTACCAATTTAGTGGCCAATTATACCCTCTATTTTCTTTCTATTTACCCTCCTCCACGAACTCGCCGCCCGCCTCTGTGGGACAAGCCACTTCCCTGAGGCCGGTATTGAACCGCTTCCTCCGAGACGGAACTCGCCTATTCGCCCACCCACGTTCTAGATATACCCTTATAGCGAACTCGAGCCGGCTCACCATCCGCCCTCCTCCTGGGAGGGGGGGGACAGCCAAACACCGCCCCCGATCAGGCTCCCAGCCAGGGCCAGTCTGGCACAGTCGGGTGTCAAACCATGACCATGACAGGCAGCTCACACTCGCAAAGCACCAGTCAATGCAAGTGCGTTAGACTGCTATGCTATCTGAGGCCCTATGGTGATGTGCCCTTAGGGGGAATGAAGCCCTGATGATCACACTATCAATGTAACATAAGGCAAGTTATTATCAGAGTTGTTCATCCCTTCGAGTTTGGGAAAATGGCACCAATGCATTAAAACACGAACAAAACGCTTTAAGCATAGTTTTCACCCATGCACAGTGTGCAGCTTAAATTACCACCTTAAAACCACCTTAAAGCAAAGGGATAAGCATGGCAGATGCTTATGTGCCTAAGATGCTTTATTTGATTTTTTTACTGGACGCACTTGCACTTTTGAGCTAGCATGCCGATAATGTGATTTTAGTCAACTGTTATATTCATTTTACTACTCTCTTATCTTTTTATTCTCTTTTATACTTGTATACATTTTTTATTATTTTTATATGTTTTTACTACATACTGTTATATGTTTCCTACTGTTTGTTTGTCTCTTTGATGTTGTCACGCTGTTGTTGCTGTTTGTCTCTTTGCTGAACACTCGTCAAAGAGGAATTCTAATGTATGTAAGTATGTACTACATATGGCAAATAAGCATGAAACTTGAAACTTGAAACAAGTTAAAACCCTTGTATGCTGCTATGTTAAAATAATTTGTTATTGGACTGTAAATAGCAATTGCCTTAATGTAGATGTATAAATTGTGAGAATGTGAGGGGAATGAGCCCTCTTTAACATATTAACATATATGATATATTATTATAGATTATATTAACATATATATATATAAACATATTATATTATATTATATTATTAGATATATATATTATATTATATTATATATTATATTATATTGCTAAATTAGTAACATTATTCTTTGTATGCATATGGAATTGCCACTATCTTGCACATCAGAAAAGTCTCTAATTTATTCAGTACTTTAAGACTGTTTAAAACAGGTGAATCATAAAAATTAAAAGTTAATATCAAATGCAAAGTTGAAATCAATCACATGACAATACTCTTATATATCTGTTACACCACAGCATTTAAGCTGCAAATCCACTCAGAAGGCAGGTGTGCCCTCTTCAAAACATTCACAGCAGACAGTTTCACACTGTTCGGACTGTCTTGAATGTTATGATTTTGTAGTGGAGGGAAAATAATTGGTCGTAGAAACTCTAATCGAATTTGGAACAGTCTGAATTGTGACTGTCATATCCAGTATGTTGCATGCAATAAGGTAGCTATTAACAGATATCAGATTAACAGCTATCTTGGAGAGGGAGGGAACTCCTTTTAATGCAATGTTTTATTAGCCCGTTTTTATCCTTGGACACATCTCAAAGAGTCTCACTGAAAGTCCAGATGAGACCTTTTAAAATCTATTATTAGTGTGTGGTTCTGCATCACACTGACAGGTCCGTTAGATTTGCGTATTTTTTATATTCAGAGTTACACAACCGCACTGACTCAGGCCTCCCACAGCGGGCGTCACTCGTCACCCTTTCAACACAAACATAAAATCTGTTTCTTTCAAACAAAACATTTGTGAGACCAGGTCAGCATGGAACAACCTGATGTAAGGGGAAGCAAGAATAACACACAAACACACACACACACACACTGTAGCATTGTCCCTATGGCTGAGTCGGTTTGTCATTTACCTTTCTACAATCCTCTGGTAAAAGTCTTGAGTATAGTCAAATCGTGCCTGTTGTTGTGTGATGCGTTCAAAATCATTGACAAATTCGGCTATGGTGACAAATGATGGCTATGGCAAATATCAGCTGCTTGATTTTTAAAACAACTTGCCCTATTTCTTCCCTTTCATTTCCCAATTGAGAATGACTGATCCTAATTGAAGTGTCAGTGGACTTGATATTTTTCAAGGTGGGTATTATTTTTCTGATAAATGGTTAGATATTTGCAGTTTAACTTTTACACTATTATTCTTATGGATTTAAGACATGATTTTTTGTGTGCAAAAATACTCCACCAATTTAAAATAAACAAAAAGTAGATTATCTCAAAGTGGCCAAAGTGGAGAGTTTTGGAAAAACACTCTTTAACTGTAAGCCTGTCCCATTGTGGCAGCATCTTCTGTGAATGTGGAAGAGTACAGACAAGCATGCGCTCTCCTGCCAGGCACTGATCCTTTACTGTACAGTCTCCTAGCTGAGCTGCACAGTCATCCCGTCAGAGGGGTACACTCAATTAAAACATGTTTTTTATCGCGGCAGTGTAGTGCAATGGTTAGGGAACTGGACTTGTAACTCAGAGGTTGCTGCTTCAATTCCCAGGTGGAGCACTGCCGTTGTACCCTTGAGCAAGGTACTTACTGTAAGAGTCTCTCCTCTTGGTCTGCATCTTGTTAATTTGAGAGTGCATTTTGTTACCTTTCAAATTTGACATATTTGACCACAGTCAGATATATCTGAAGTAAATGGATACACCTCTACTGTAAAAGCCTTCAATATTTTATAGATTGCCTCATCCTTAGCGTAAAGCTTTGTGCAAATGTATTTGCTGAAAACGGATTGTGCAGATTTGTTAATTAAATTCCCAAATTAATAATAATTCCCTGCTTATAATAATATGTTCTGGATAGATCGATGGGGATATACACAAATGGCCAAAATGTAAAAGCCCTCTCTATATTAATCCTCATATAGTACACATTCAGTTAAACAATTGAAAACAGCAACAAATTCTACATCACTACGCTCATGTTCTCCAAAATAGTAGTAGAAGTAGAGAGAGAGAGAGAGAGAGAGAGAGAGAGACAGACTATGCACCCACTGCACACAAGATGAGGTGGAAACCGAGCTGCAGTTTCTAACTACCTGCCCACTGTACCAAGACATCAGAGACACATATTTTCCACAGATTGCAAACACCCGAAGAGAGTTTGAAAACATGACTAATGACAAAAAACTTCCATATCTGCTGGGTGAAGTGCAGCAATGTGAAACACAGCAGCAAGATTTGTGAGCTGTTGTGACAGGAATAGGACATCCAATGGAATACAACCACCATAAAGACTGTCAATCATATGTGTATTCCTGCACTATCTGTACCGTTCTGATCTCTGTACATAGACATACTGTACATACAAACAGAGCACATACCTTTAAATACACTTGAAAAAATTGCTGCTATTTTTCTTACTAAGTTATCTTTACTTACATGTACATATATTCATATCTTAATTTTTTTATTTTTAACAGCAAAAGCACAATTCTTCTGTTTATATTTTTACAGTGTTTTTCAATCGTTTAAACACGTTTTCTGAAACTATAGCTCAATTTCTCAAAAGAGGTTTAGAGTTTTTGTCTCAAAATAGGTAGCAATTTTATGGTACA
Source organism: Aldrovandia affinis (assembly GCA_029706075.1). Classification (NCBI taxonomy): domain Eukaryota; kingdom Metazoa; phylum Chordata; class Actinopteri; order Notacanthiformes; family Halosauridae; genus Aldrovandia; species Aldrovandia affinis. The sequence continues at coordinate 1,146,215 of JAINUG010000167.1, forward strand.
GTATAAAGACTGTTGCCATATTGTAATACAATACTGTGAATATATCATATAAATATTGCATTGACACAATCATTGTATCAGAATGGGATACAATGCACATTTGTCTATCCAATGAGCTCCAATTGGGCTAAACTCACAACCCTGCTTCCCAGAGTCATACTGTAAACTTATAGTTGATACTGCAATATTGTTACAGTTTTTCTCAATCGTTTAAACACATTTTCTGAAACTATAGCTCAATTTCTCAAAACTCTAAACACAAAACTGAAAAGAGTTAACCATTTTGGCAAAACTCTACAAATCTCTTGCAAAATGAAACACTGCACTCAAAACCATGCTCTCTCTTCTCAAAACTGATTCTTTCCACCAACACGATACACACAGCTACCATATGAATATCTCTTACAGAGCATCAATTAAACACTGGTGTAATAAATTTAAAACACTACCATCAAAATACTGTTTATATATGTTTTGGCTTCATGAGGCCATGTTACATATTCAATTGTATGAAATTGTGTAGAAATTGTTTCCTTTTTCTCCTTTAAGGTTTAGGGGTTTTTTTTGTCTCAAAATAGGTAACAATTTTATAGTACAGTATAAAGACTGTTGCCATATTGTAATACAATACTGTGAATATATCATATAAATATTGCATTGACACAATCATTGTATCAGAATAGGATACAGTGCACATTTGTCTATCCAATGAGCTCCAATTGGGCTAAACTCACAACCCTGCTTCCCAGAGTCATACTGTAAACCTATAGTTGATACTGCAATATTGTTAGAGTTCTGAGAATACACAAATGTTACCTATTTTGGCAAAACTCTGTGAAATCAGTGCACAAATACAAAAAGGTAACAAAGCAAATATTTATTTATTACTGTAAAATACAGTAAAATGTTCAGCTGACAACAGACAGCAAAAAAAAAAAAAGTTTTTCATAGACCCACAAAAAAAAGGACAAAAAATAAATACAGTAAAATGCGGTGAAACAGGTCTACATGTAAATCAGTCATCCCACCTCCGATCCTGATCAGGCCAAAGGACCTCATCTACATCGCATGCAATGTTCTCCCTGGCCAAGCAGCGGGGGAAAAAGCGCCTGGCGTGGCGGATCCACCCCTGGCATGCGTCTGCATGGATGTCGTCACACGCCTCCTCCATTGCCTGGAGTAGGGCCACACGCTCGTGGGGCTTGCAGTCATATACCTTCCACCACCATGCTGAAAATAATTATTCGATTGGATTTAGAAATGGGGAATATGGTGAGAGGTAGAGAACTGAAAAATGTGGGTTGTTAGCGAACCAGTTGTAGACCAGAGCAGCCCGGTGGAAACTTACATTATCCCAAATGACAATGTAGTTGGGCTGCTCTGGTCCCTCTTCCTGTGGGGGGATGAAGATATTGTTGAGTGCATCAAGGAAGGTTAGCAGACGGGCAGTGTTGTAGGGACCAAATTGGGCATGGTGATGGATGACCCCACGGTGACCAATGGCTGCGCACATGGTCACATTTCCCCCACGCAGGCCAGGGACATCGACGATGGCACGGTTGCCAATTAGGTTCCTCCCCTGCCGCCTGGTCCTGGTCAGGTTGAACCCTGCCTTGTCAATGAATATGTATTCAGGTGGAACAGCACTGCCATCAAGTTCAAGCAAGCTTTTATTTCCCTCAGTGTAATGATATTAGCCAACACCATGTTGATTATGGTGGTCTCTTGCTCATCTGTAAATTTCCGACCTCTGCCACCTCTTGCTGGTCATCCTTCTATTCTGTGAAAAGTATATACAGTATAGGCTACACATATTTCATAAATGTAAGACAAAACAACATTACACTATACATTTCTCTAAGCACTGTATATATCCATAGAAACCATAAAGTTACATTACTGTAATTACTGTAGAGAGTATAGAAGGCCTCTTTTATGCTCTGACACATGATTGAAGTGTTTTGCCAATTGAGTTTGAACAGGTGAGAAGTGAGTGAGACCAATTAGTAATTAGGGTGTGGCATTTTGAAGGCCAGTGTTTTCCAGGTGAACAAAGTGTGCTAAATGATGAGATTTGTGCTTAGAGTTTTGCAAACATGTGATTTAGAATTGCTATTTGAGTGAAAACAATGGAATTGTGCTTAGAGTTTTGCAAACATGTGATTTAGAATTGCTATTTGAATGAAAACAATAGAATTGTGCTTAGCGTTTAGCAGTCTGGAGTCTTGTTGTTGATACATGAGCTTCAAGTTTTCAGAATTGTGTGCATAGTTCCATTTTTTGTGTGTATACAATGGAGAAAACTGTAAGTTCGTTTTTACATTTTCTACATAGTATATTTGATTGCAAAGATGCACTGTGACAGCTCTGTTTACACATTTCTTTATTCTAGTAATTGTACATACATTTCTTAGTTTTGATAAGTTTTGATTGTTTTAATTCACGCTTGCTTTGGCAATGTAAACATATGTTTCCCATGCCAATAAAGCTATTTGAATTGAATTGAATTGAATTGAATTGAAAGTCTGTGTGTGTGTGAGAGAGAGAGAGAGAGAGAGAGAGAGAGAGAGAGAGAGAGAGGAGTAGAGAGAGAGAGAGAGTGAGTGTGTGTGTGTGTGTGTGTGTGAGAGAGAGAGAGAGAGAGAGAGAGAGTGTGTGTGAGAGAGAGAGAGAGAGAGAGAGAGAAAGAGAGGGAGTAGAAAGAGAGAGAAAGCGAGAGAGTGAGTGTGTATGTGTGTGCGTGTGGGAGAGAGAGAGAGAGAGAAAGAGACAGTTAGTGTGTGAGTGTGTGTGTGTGTCTGCTTCCAGCCCTTGTATAAGCACTTGAAGCGCAGGGGAAAATGGGAGAGACATTAAAACATAAAAGGGAGAAGGGGCAGTAATGAATTTACAGGAAAATGAACATTAATGGTACTGGCATTACTCATGTTCCATATAACGAATTATTGGAAATTTGACAAGCACACCAAATTATCTCCTCATGTCTGTCGGAAGCACCGTAGAGCCCTCTCTCCCTGCCCAGGCAAGACAATTTCAGCTCATTCTACTATTTATAACAATAGAACTGGCCATTAAGACAAATTAATGTCATTATCAAGTCTCTATGAAAATGACAACTACCAGCGTTTCTAGCAGCTTTAGGGGCTATTGACTATAATGAAATGTGCTGTACAGGTACTGAAAAGAAACACTCCAAGTAATTATTTTCTAGTAGCTTGTTTGTCTGCCATCCGTTCATTTGCTTTCAGCACAATTATCTGGGCCGGGGATCGCGTGGAGGCGCGTGGTGCGCTGCGTCCCGCGTGGCAAGGGGCCTAATTGGGCAATTACCATCCCGTTTCTAGGCTTTTAGTTCCCGGAGAGTTGAAGTAAACATGCCGGTGCGGAGCCAGAAGGGCCCTACTCGCTGGCGGGATTGTTTTAGTGCAGGGGGACACAATGCCAGTGGGCGAGGGAAGACAGATTGAAAGAGACTATAGAGAACACATCAGAATGCAATCAACTTTGCTTATTTCTGTCACTTAGATGACAACAATAACAAGACACGTAAATAAGGCCTGCGAGTCTTCCGGCATGTGGCTGACAGAGCACTTGATGGGGTTGCTCAAAGGAGTGCGGTGTGTGTGAGTTTCAGTGTGTGCGTGTGTATTTCAGAGGAGTGCTATATGTGGGGGGGGGGCACTGTTATAGAGAAGCTCTGGGTGTGGAGGGGTGTTACAGAAGACAACTCTGTGTGAGGGAGGTGTTTCGGAGGAGTCCTTGTATGGCTGTTTGTGTGTTGTGTGTATGGGGGGGGTTCCATAGGGGTGTTGTGTGCCTGTGGTTGGGGGAGGATTTTAGAGGAACGTGGTGCGTGGGCGTCCTAAACATTGCCTAACTAGCACAAAGAAATCCAATGAATATGTGTGTGAGAGAGTGTATGAATGATGTGTGTGTGTGTGTGTGTGTGTGTATGTGTGTGTGTGTGAATGATATGTGTAGGTGTGTGTGTGTGTGTGTGTGCGTGTGTGTGTGAGAGTGTGTGAATGATATGTGTATGTGTGTGTGTGTGTGTGAGAGAGAGAGAGAGAGGGAGAGTGTGTGAATGATATGTATATGTGTGTGTGTGTATGAGAGAGTATGAATGATATGTGTAGGTGTGTGTGAGAGAGAATGTATGAATGATATGTTTATGTGTGTGTGTGTGAGAAAGAGTATGTGAATGATATGTGTATGTGTATGTGTGTGTGTGTGTGTGTGTGTGTGTGTGTGTGTTTAAGAGTGTGAATGATATGTGTATGTGTGTGTGTTTGTGTGAGAGTGTGTGAATGATGTGTGTGTGTGTTGTGTGTGTGAGAGGGTATGAATGATATGTGTAGGTGTGCATGTGTGAGAGAATGTATGAATGATATGTGTATGTGTGTGTGTGTGTGTTTAAGAGTGTGAATGATATGTGTATGTGTGTGTGTATGAGAGAGTGTGAATGATATGTGTGTGCATGTGTGTGTGTGTGTGTGTGTGTGTGTGTGTGTGTGTGTGTGTGTGTGTGTGTGTGTGTGTGTGTGTGTGTGTGTGTGTGTGAATTATATGTGTATTTGTGTGTGTAAGAGTGTATGAATGATATGTGTGTGTGTGTGTGTGAGAGAGAGAGAGAGTGTGAATGATATGTGTGTGTATGTGTGTGTGTGTTTGTGTGAGAGTGTGTGAATGATGTGTGTGTGTGTGTGTGTGTGTGTGTGTGTGAGAGGGTATGAATTATATGTGTAGGTGTGTGTGTGTGAGAGAATGTATGAATGATATGTGTATGTGTGTGTGTGAGAGAGACTGTATGAATGATATGTGTATGTGTGTGTGTGTGAGAAAGAGTGTGTGAATAATATGTGTATGTGTATGTGTCTTTGAGAGGGTGTGAGAGTTTAACTGCAAAACACCAGCTACATGGACAGACTGGCCACCAGCTCTATGGCAGCTCTCTTTTTCTTTCTCAATCCGTTTTTTTCTCTCTCTCTCTGCCACTCTCACTCCTGTTTCCCCCCTCGCTCTATACCTTTCCTGTCTCCCTCTCTCCCTCTGTCCATTTCTGTCCATCTCCCTGCCTCTCTCTTCCTCCCCCACCCTTTCTCTCAGTCTCCCTGTCTTTTTCTCTTTCCCTCCCACCCCCTCGCTGTCTCTCTTTCCCTCTCACTCTGCGTGTGTGTGTGTGCGCACGTCTGTCTCTCTCCCCCTCTCTCTCTCTCTCTCTCTCTCATATGTGTTAATTAAATCCTCTTTCAGATCATTCCCTCACTCAAGTGGTTTTAGTGCAGCACCATTAGAAAGAAAGCCCTGCTATCTGCATTTCCAAATGTAGCTCAACATTTATTAAAGTGAAATTCAGCCAGTAATCACCCGCCCCAGCGTGCCCTGCGCCTGCCTCTAACCTCCCGGGCCACCTGCTGAAAGCCACCTGAAACTATTTCCCAGCATGCAGCGGGGTAATTACACCTTTCAAAACCCATCTCTCGAGAGCCCCATAATTACCTTAATAAAAAACTGAACGGCCGGAGCACAAGGATCATTATGTAAAAATACTTGCTAATGAAGCATTAGCCCTGATTCCATTCGGATTAAAAACAGTTAGAAACATGTTCAAGTAAGAGATTGTTTTTTATAGAGCGGCAGAGTGCGTGGCTGAGAGAGAAACTTTTGGAGTTGTGTCCCAGGCTAGAGGTGCTGCAGGGTGGCCGGGGGCAATATCAGCCTCTTTTGGCTGGGTGTTCAAGTATTAAGAAAGCAGTGCCAAAGGACAGTCGGGGTGTTTCTCTGTGTGTGGGGGGTGGGGGTCCTGTAAGTGGGATGCATCTTTATTCTAATTTCAAATCAATCTCATATTTTGTTATAATTATGTTCATTTTAACTTTTGTTTGAACTAATATTACAATTTATTTTTCTGTAACTTTTTGGTTTAATTTAATTCCATCCATGGTTTTTCGTATAGTTCAGATATACATAGGCATTTCATATGTATTCATATGTTATTGTATCTCAGGAATGTTTTTATTTGTTTTCATTCTATCCGTATTATTTATTTTCATCTTTAATATTTACTGTATTTACGTTTGTGATATCATTCCATTATACATCCTCTCTATACTTGGTATATAGTGATCTACAGAAAATGTATTAATATTGGTGATCTATAAAAGGTGTTTCATTGACTAATCCATTCATTTATTCATTTATTGCTACAAAAAACACAGAGTAAGACCCACAAACACACAGATTAAAAACCAAAAATAAGACATGTGTTTGAGATCATTTTATAGGGTATAGGTAGGTAGGAGCAGTAATATTACTGTAAATGGGAATAAGGATTTATTTACATTTTACATTTACATTTTAAGCATTTAGCAGACGCTCTTATCCAGAGCGACTTACAAGATGTGCATTAATACAAGGTGAGAACAATCAAAGTTAGCGTACAAGATCAGTGCAGTAAAACGGCAAAAGACATCATTGCAGGCATCTGCGTATCATACCTGTAACATTGGGAAAGAAAAGGTTAGTGTTTTTTTTTTTTTTTTTATTTTTTTTTTAATTTTTTTTTTTTTATTTATTTTTATTTTTTTTTTTTTTTTTGAACAAGTAAACAGTGGTGAAGACAATTTAGCTAGATGGACAGAGATCAGGGGTAGTGGAGTCTGAAGAGGTGGGTTTTGAGTCTCTTGCGGAAGATCGGAAGTGATTCCGCAGTCCTGACCAATTGCGGGAGGTCGTTCCACCAACGAGGGACCAGGACAGAGAAGAGGCGAGACCGCGAGGAGCGGCTGCCAGGCGCCCGGAGGGATGGGGCAGTCAGTCTGCCAGCGGAGGCGGAGCGGAGAGGTCTGGACGGGGTGTAGGGCGTGATGAGTGACTGGAGGTATGGGGGAGCAGTACCTCTGGCCGCTTGAAAAGCAAGCACCAGTGACTTGAATCTATTTACATTTGCATGAATGTGGATGTATCTGAGGTTGTAAACATCCATCCATCCATCCATCCATTGTCTAAGCCGCTTATTCCTGGTCAGGGTCGCGGGGGGGGGCTGGAGCCTATCCCAGCATGCGTTCCGGGCGAGAGGCAGGAATACACCCTGGACAGGTCGCCAATCCATCGCAGGGCACACACACCATTCACTCACACACTCATACCTACGGGCAATTTAGACTCTCCAATTAGCCTAACGTGCATGTCTTTGGACTGTGGGAAGAAACCGGAGTACCCGGAGGAAACCCACGCGGACACGGGGAGAACATGCAAACTCCGCACAGAAAGGCCCCCGGCCTGGATTCGAACCCGAGACCTTCTTGCTGTGAGGCGACAGTGCTATCCACTGCACCACCGTGCCGCCAGGTTGTAAACAATAAAGTATAAATACTTTAGAAGATTATTTTCAAGACTTGCACCAGGAATTATTTAGGGGTGTGTTTTTAATCCAGTACATTTTCCCCCAGCCTGAGGAACTGCTCAACACTGCTGTGAATGAACATAACATGTGGATATTGTGAGCATATTTAGTTACACAAATATCTGCTAAAGTGAGAAGGTGTTACCCTACTGACTTGATGTATTTCTGGATAATTTTCAACTGGTACAAACTTAATGAGAGGACATGGTGTTGATTATGCCTCTATATGAATTATGAACTATCTTTTCATTCAAACTGAGCAATTAGAGCTACGCAGACACTTTTCATTCATGTACAAAATTGCTATTCAATGCAAAATGTAGAAAATTTAAGAAAAATACTATAGCAGCACCTTTTATATTTCAAATTGTATTTAGAGGCATATGTATTGTAATAGTCATAGTTATTTATTGTTTCATTGATATTTTCTGTGACCAGGTCCAGGTCCTGAAAAACTATTTTATTGGAAATAAAATATGAACAACATATATATTCCTGACCTGGGGTATGAAAGTCTTGGGTTGTCCATATAATTATCCACAGAATGTATTTTAGGAAGCAATCCAGAAAGAGTGAAATTTAAGTGAAAATGAGATTCAGGAACAGCACTTTAGAACATGCTTTTGTGTCAATAATGCAGTATTGAGGAGCAGTACTTTTATTTTATTTAGTGTTTTGTTGGAGTAGAATTTTTCTGAATACATTATATGTACTACTTATTATCCATACATAATCTACACAGCCCGAACTAACTGGACTCCGAACTAACCTGGGTAAGAATGTGGGTTAAAAAGGACAATATTAATATTTAAAAAATGGCCAGACAATAGTGTAAAAAGTATCTGTCCGCACGAAAATGCCAGGATTCATTTTGTGATTGTTTATAAAATGTATTGTGTAATGAAGATGCCTGATAAATACTTCTGTGAAATAAGCAGTACTTGTCTATGTCATGCTACTGAAGACAAGGTGTGTGTGTGTGTGTGTGTGTGTGTGTGTGTGTGTGTGTGTGTGTGTGTGTGTGTGTGTGTGAGAGAGAGAGAGAGAGAGAGAGAGAGAGAGAGAGAGAGAGAGAGAGAGAGAGAGAGAGAGAGAGAGAGATTTAAGGAAACAAAGCATTCTCCCGTCAGAACGGGATATTCGCCGTTAAAGATGTGCGCTTGGGAAAATCGGGCACGTAAACTAAGGCTAGCAATAAAGAAATGAAAATTAAGCATGAAAGAAAGAAATAGAGAAAAGAAACGGAAGAAAGACAGAAAGAAAGATTGTCTCAGAAAGAAACGGCGTGTTTCACAGTCTCTTTTGAGAGGAAACAGAATAGCTGTCGTGTGGTAACTTACCTTTTTTGTTGGAATAGCGAAGCTGCGCGGGGTGCCAGCACGAGGAAGCGGCTTCAGCGGGCTAATTAGGAAATGAGGAAGCTCGCGATCTCCAACGTGAATGCTCTTTCTGGGAGTGCATCTTTCTTCCGAGTCAGTCAACCATATACAATCATCCACCTGCTGCTTGCAAACGATGCACTTTTTGTTCAGATTTCCTTTTAAATAAAGTTATTTAAATTGGCTTCTTACACATTCGCAGTTCATGCCCCTCAACCCTCCGCATTCTGACCGAGGCCTCAAGCGCTGAATGGCAGGGCTTCATCATTAAGTCGTTTGGCTGTCCTAAACGACAATATTATGAAACCGGTCCACGCGACGGTCTCTTATTATTTCCCTTACCATGAAATGTAAGATGTAAAAAGCTCAAAACAGACAACTATTTAATTGACACAAGCGACGAGTAAATAAATAACAGTTCTCTCATAATAAGCTGTAAATAGTCACCATTCCTGTAATGTCAATGACCAGTGAGTCATTGACATAACAGCCGCACATGCTGGCAAAAAAAACAACAACACAACAAAACTGTCACTTTTGAAACATCATAAATGGCATCATTCTTTTGGGCGTCATTCTTTTGATATATTTAATCAAACCCCTATAGTACACATACTTTCCCCAGCTCTCCCCCAACGGACACACCATCCTCCTTGTGCCATTGGCCTCTTTATACTTCTGTCTTTACTTTGACGCAAATTAAGTCCCTTTTCTTCGCCATCCCATTCTCTACTTACTATAGTGGCAGCAAGCGCTTGCTCTCTGTTGATTTAAGCTCAACCTCAAACCCGATATGACCTTCACATGGCAACCGCCTCCCCCATGACCCCTGACCCTTCTCTTTTCTGCACTTCCTGTAGCTAAGAATCTGAGAGAGGCTAACAATGTAAAAGGGGGTGTGAGTGAACACAAAGCAATGGTGCTATTGAGGGGGGCTGATGCACCTGTGCAGGGCAGGTGACAGCACGTCTGAACGTACTGCAACTCCAAGGCGTCGCTCCACTCCCTGACACTAGGGTTAAATCCATTGAAGAAAATGAAGATTAGACTCCCTTTGTACCCAGGAGCGTTAAACAAATTAATCTATTGCTGTTCATCTGACTGTAAAATCTCTAGATTTACTGTTTCTAAAGGAACTGGGTTTAGACTGGGGGGCACACCACGCCATCAAGGCCGTAAAACTATCAAATCAATTTCTGATATTTGGTTTATATGGTTTATTTATTAACTGTTGCAAAGGACTCCTTAAAATAGAAGTCTGTTGCTCTAAGCAATATCAGTTTCAATTCAGCTGGCAATCATCCAAAGCAAGCATACAAACAAATAAAAAACAACATTCCCGCCTCCTCTTTTCAAACCGTTCTTTTCTGAGGGCTAAAGAAACCCACTTTTGTGTCTCAGTCAGCTTTTTCCCTCCCTTCACTAAGCTCCTGCAAAATACACTAAACAGATAAAAGACCCCTTTGAGTAAGAACCCCTTGTTTCCCTTTTGAACCTGTTTTTATAGTTCAACTAATAATCTTTCATGATCAAAGTAATGTAGGAAAAATTAGGCGAATTACAACAGATACGACGGTATGAGTGCAGGCAATATAATAATAATAATATACTGGGGTTTTCTCGGTTTGATAGAGATGTAAAGTGTGTAAACAAAACAGCAAAACAAAGGCCGGCAAGGGGAGGTATTGTAGGGTCAAACAGTGTCAACTTGCATTAAGTTCAGATGAGCGGTTGGAAGCAGAGTTCAGCATGCCCACGCCAGGCTCTGTATGGAATTAATTCCCTTGCTTCTATTTGTACCCCTTTAATCGGCGGACTTCCTGTTGCTATTGTCGTGGATATGGTTTTCATTAAATGCAATTATTTACATTTAAAGAAAACCACAATCAGCATGTTCTTGAGTAAATATGGAGACGTAAAAAAAAAATCATATTACTATATACGGTAGGCTATTTCTACCATGCTAAAATCGTGTGAAAATTGAAAATAAATATTCGTACAATGTTTGTAATACTTGACTAATTATATATTTTTATAACAATTAGCTAAGACAACTTAATCAGGCTTCTTTCGTTATCGCTTATATCCTCATATGAGTCATTGTGCTGTGCGTTTGGGAGCTATGTGTTGGCCATGAATCTGTGGCACAGGAACGGCAAATATGTAGTTTACACTTTAAAGAAAAACTACAAGTAGCGAGGCGCCGTGTCATCATTGTGCGACTTTTCTATGAACAGACAATGAAGGACCCTGTCGAAGTTCTTAATGTGTCAGTTGTTGGAGGTTATTTGTAATGTCGATGCTAACGTGCAGAGATATTGTTCGTTTTTAATAGCATGTTAATAGTATGCGTTAGCCTTCTTTATCGGTGGTGTTTTCCAAATAGGTCAATTTCCAGCTCTCGGTTTTACCCGCTGCTGACAACGCGTTCTGTCTCCTAAAGTAAGCTTTAACATGTTTCATTATAGCTGGCTAATTTGACGAAATTTGGTGAAAACAAGCTTTTTTTCGTTTCCGATGCTAGATGCGGTAATCAGTTTGTGTTACTGAGAACAAGATACTGAACAATGTTCCAAGCCAGAAACACCGTACATTCAGTAATATGTTCTATTTCACCGTAGATATCAAGCTAGCTAACTCCGTAAGCCAGCACTTAAGGAATATCTTTGACTCCCCCCGTTACAAAGCTGAGGCCCCATCCATGTTCCTAATTTTGGAAACCCGTAGTACATTGCATTAGTCCAGTAAAACTAGCGCCTAACTCAGCTAGGGGTTCTTGACAAGATTGTCTGACATTTGTGGCTGCAGGTTTCTGTTGACAATGTCTCTCTCTCACAACAGTATGTCGGTGGCTTGTCTGAGGACATTGAGCCAGACAGCAAGGGGAATGTGTCACTTCTGCCTCAGCCCCTGGAAACCAACCCCCCGGTTCTTGTCCCACAGAGGTGCCCCTCACAGCGTAGGGTGGGTGGCTGCTCTGTCGACTATGGTGGATGGAGAAAATGAGAGGCAGGCACCCAGGAAGAAGCAGCAGGATGCCCGCGCACGCAGCAGCATTGGCAGCGTGGGAAGGAAGATTCACCAGCGTCATCTGCAGGTGATCGGACACGATGGGGCAAACCTGGGCTCCATGCACCGTGCAGATGTTCTACGACTCATGGACCAGCAAGGCTTTAAACTCGTCCCCCTCAACGAGAACAAGGACCCCCCTGTTTACCAGCTGATGACAGGGAAGCAGATCCACGATGAGCAACTCAAACTGCGAGAGAAACAGAAGGCCAAACCAGGTGTGTGTGTGTGTGTGTACAGAATGTGTGTTTTATGTGTGTGCGCTGTCTCTCTGTGTGTGTGTGTGTGCGCGTATGTGTGTGCGCTGTCTGTGTGTGTGTGATGTGTGTACAGAATGTGTGTTTTATGTGTGTGCGCTGTCTCTGTGTGTGTGTGTGTCTGTGTTGTGTGTGTGCTATGTGTGTGTGTGTGTGTGTGTCTGTCTGTCTGTCTGTCTGTCTGTCTGTGTGTTGTGTGTGTGTGTGTGTGCACAGTATGAAGGAAAGCAGATGACCAAAGGCAGAGTGTTTATGTGCTTTATGGACATTGGAGGTAAGGAAGGGGCCCAAGAGGGTGTGTGTAGGTGCTTTATGGTAGAACCGCAGGGCCCAGGTGGGTGCATATGTTGTGTGAACAGGATGTACATGCACAAAGCACATGCACACGTTCTGTGTGGCTCAGTTGGTAGAGCACAGCGTTGGCAACGCTTAGGTTGTGGGTTCAATCCCCACTGGGGCCACATATACTGAAAAATGTATGCATTCACTATTGTAAGTCGCTTTGGATAAAAGCGTCTGCTAAATGGCATATATTATATTATATTATATTACAAAGCTAGCCAAAGCTCAGCTCCAGTCCTTGTTGGTCTCGGCAGGCCCAGTGCAGGTGAAGGAGCTCACCCTGTCCTTGGATATTGCCTCTCACGATCAGGACACAAAGCTGCAGCAGATACAGAGCTGGCTGAGCAAGAAGCACCATGTGAGGGTGACACTGAGGAAAGGAAGGGTCAACAACACACAGCCACTGGTGAGAACTGCCTGTCTGACATCACTCATTCACCCCCCCACTTTACCTAACCACTCATTTACCTACACTTTACCTGTCAGTAATTAACCCACACTTTACTTGTGTGACATCACTCACTCACCTTCTTAACCTGTCTAACATCACTCATTCACCTCACCAAGTTTTGTATCGTCAGAAAATTTACTATTTTGCTACTAACGTCCCTATCAAGATTATTTATGTGAATAAGGGAAAGCAGAAGCCCCAACATCGATCCTTGTGGGACTCCACTGCTCATAACACCATGGTCAGATATGATCCCTTCTAGTTATTTGTTGTATTCTACCTTGCAGCCTCACTATGCAACTCACTGCAAACTCACTATGAAGCAACTCCTGTAATTCCTACTGAATTATTGACAGTGAGGCTCTTGTGTAGTACATTTTACATATTGTGTAACATGTAAAAATGTACAAAAATGTTGTGTAGTACTTTTTTTATGTCCAAATATATAATATCATAAGCCTGGTTCAAGTCAAAACACTTTGTAGCTTCCTCAGAGGTCCAGGCGGCATGACCTCCCCTTGAGAACCCATGTTTGCTCTCCCTTAAAATACTATTATTTTTAAGGAATAATTTCAACTTGTCCCTTTGTTCCTCATGAATAATTTCAACTGGCAAACCTATAGTTCCCTGGGTCAGTACGGTCCCTCTTCTCATAGATTGGAATTATACTACATGTTAGCATGGATGCAGACAATCACTTATTAAAACTAGTTTTATTCTTCAAAGCAGTTACTCATTTTGTGTTTACCAAAAATCCAGCCAGCACATGTAATCCAATCATATTTAAATGTGTCAACCATTGTTTTGTTGAAAGTGCATGTTTATGGTTATGAAGCTTATTTGGATAGCACTGCAGCAACGGAAGTACTTTGCCCAAGAGAACAATGGCAACGTCTTAGGATTTGAACCGTCAACCCTGAGATCCCCTCCCCTCCACACTAATAAAATATTGGGGCAAAGGATGCAGTTTATTAGAGCTATAATTGAATGCCAGGCCATATACCATTTTGGTGAGTCAGAGTGAGAAGTAATAAGATCATGTAGGTAAACAATTAATCATTTGCTTAAAGTAATTTACCCAGTGCATATTTGGGTTATCCACAATGGTACACTCTGGGAACAAAAATGGAGCTTGAATTGAGCCCTGTCTGTGGCATGGTATCTCCAACACATGGCAAGCTTCCAGTTAACGCAAAGTATTTTCCAGGGTTGTGATTTACATTATATTGAATACAATGCATATGGCATTTCATTGCAATTGGCCAGTGGCTCATTTGGTAACTGATGTAGCTCTTCAAAGCATAGCAGTAGTGGTACAGTGAGGTGTTGAGCACCTTTTGTAAGACTGGAGTTTTCCTTTAGATCCCAGGCAGCAATAATGACATGAGACCAAGAGACCACTCCAACGGTCACACATTCATTAAATAATTTTATTTTCCGATTTTACCCCGTTTTCTCCCAATTTGGTAGCCAATTACCCGTGTGCTTAGTTCAATCCCCCTACCCCTATAGTTCGCTGTAGTCCTGTGACCGGCGGTGACATAGGCGTAGCGCTGCCTCCTCCGAGACAACACTCGTCGTGCCGTTAACTGATTCCGGTACCCCTGGACCACTCCTATGCGCAGCGAACCATGTGTGTCGGCTTCCTCCCCCCTCCCCTCCCCGGGGCGGACAGCCAATTGCCGCCCCGATGGCACTCCCGGCCAGAGCAGACTCTGGCGCGACGGGGAATTGAACCCTGGTCTCCGTGGCCAGTGTCGAACATTGTAACTACTGGACCACGCGGGAGGCCCGAAACCTTCATCCTTTTAAGTAGAAGATGACTTTGTGATGACTTTTTGCAATTGAGTGATTCTCCATAATGCAATTCCAGGAATACTGGACTTTGGGTAAAATGTGCTGCAGGCCGATTCCTTTACCAATGCTGAGTGAAAATATATTGTGTTAAACAGTTACACTAATGTACCCCCCTTAACCCGGGGGGGGAACCAGGTAAAAGTCTTGTTTCTTAAATGTAAAAAAAAAAAAAAATTTAAAGTTTGAATGTGAATTTCAATGTTTTTGGCCCCAGGACTCAGTGCTGGAAAAGATTATACAGAGTATGCCAGTCACCGTGGGCTTAGTCTCCAAACCAAAAATGAACCAGGACGGGAGGATGGCCATATGCATTCTACGTGCCCCCTCCAAGAAGGAACTGCGTCAAAACGAGGCACTGAGAAATGAACCAATCCAGCCCCTACCATCCACAGAAAGCAGCGCACCCGACGGCAACCCCAGCCCCAGCCCAGACAGCTCAAACGGCAGCCCACTGCAGCAGTGAAGTTTATTCAATAAAGTGGTTTGTACAGAACTGAAAGCTTGAGTGATTCCTGAGCTCTGTAACAGAACAAAAAGCAGATGCCACAGTGGGCCCCAGCCTGGGACACGCCATAGTCTCCATAGACCGGTTATTGAGGGGCCGTCGATGCTTCCCCGGGGCGAGATTCGCTCAGCCTGGTGTCCTGCAGCAGGGCGGCCAGGCCGCTGGGCTCGGCCAGGCCCGTCTTCTTGGGCTGGTAGCCGCTGAGACGGGAAGCCAGGCTTCGTTTGGCGCGTGGCTTCTTCTGCGGGACGGGAAAGAGAAGCAGAACAATCTGTAAAACTTTAACGGGTTTGACAATTCGTAGCGTTATGAATGGAGTTGTCATTTAATTGGAGATTTTTTTTTTTTTTTTACAGCAGACCAAGACAAACACTGCCTGAACTAAACATGCCTTGACAGGCTACAAATATAACACTGGCCAATTACTGACTGAATCATACACATGTAAACCAAGCCTTAACATGATTCTTTAGCAATTACATCAGATCACTTCTTGAAGCCCATTTCTTTTTTTTGTTAGATTTTTTCCCAAGTTTTTTCCCCCCCCAATTTAGTGGCCAATTATACCCTTATTTCGATTCGCCCTCCCTCACAAACTCACTGCCCGTCCTCCGGGTTAAGCTAATTCCCAGAGGGCAGTGATGATCCGCCTCCTCTAAGACGGAACTCGCCCCCCTTTTATGGAGACACCCTTCATGCTACTCGGCGAGTTTGTGCTGGCTCACTCTCCCCATGGGGCGGACAGCCAAATGCCACCCCCGATCAGGGCTCCTGGCCAGGGCCGGTCTGGCACAGTCAGGTTTCGAACCGCGACCGCAGTAGGCAGCAATAGTCAATGCGAGTGAGTTAGACCACTACGCTATCAGAGGCCCCCCTTGAAGCCCATTCTTAAAAGCAGAGCCATAAACTTACCTGCATCTTCTTCCTCTCCGGATCATGGACCACACTGTGTCTCTGTAAACTTTGCTGTTAAAAAACAAAATTTGCCATCATGGTATAAAACAAACAAAAAAGCCCTGCCAGTGGAAGGACAATGTTCAAATTCAGAGTGATGACTGAACACTGTCCATTTGCTCTCCTATCCACAATCAAATAAACCACAACCCTACAGGAAAGTTAGGATTTCTGAAAAGGAGGTAACAGAACGTATAACATATGCCATTTAGCGGACTCTTTTATCCAAAGCGACTTACAGTAATGAATGCATACATTTTTCAGTATATGTGGTCCCAATGGGAATCAAACCCACAACCCAAGCATTGTCAGTGCCATGCTCTACCCACCGAGCCACACAGAACCACCGAGGTGACCACAGCGGTAAGGTGTGCTCACCTTCATGGCAAAGGTCTTGCCACAGCCAGCATGCGTGCAGGCGAAGGCTCGCTGCTCCTCATGAAAGGAGACAATGTGGTTCTGCAGGTTGAAGGGCGTGCTGTAGGTGCGCCGGCACCCCTCCCTCGGGCACCTGAAGACCTGGCGCTCCCCTTCGTGCACCCGCTGGTGCTGCCGCAGGAACCAGGAGTCCCGGAAAAGCTTGCTACAGTGGTCGCACTGCAGCTGGGCTGCCGAGAGATCATGTTCTCAGAGCCAGAGTAGACCAGACACACAGTAAATCAATTACCGAGTTACATGAACTAGACTTCAATATGAGAAATAAGCTTCTGGAACTCAGGAATGCATTTCACAAGACAATTAGAAAATACTTGAATATGAAAGATATTGGAAGTGTTTGAATACTTGGCAAGTAGCATTTTCAAATTGTATGGTAAGGGGGATTTTGCATTTTAAATCCATGCCTTGCACACATTGAATAAACATTTATACATTCATTTATGAAAAGCATGTTTTTTTTTTTTTCCTCAGAGAAACCTCGTCTTCACAGTGATGAGTAATAGCATATAATTTGTTGCACTTAAATCAGGGTGTTAAAGACAGAGCTGCAACACAATTAGTTCTGTGTGAAAACTACATGTGAAAAGCATCACTTGATACCTTTGTAACAAGTTAAGCCTTTGAAATATGCCAATTGATATTTGAAAAGTATTTAAAGGATTTGGTTTTCCAATACTTCAGACATAACACTTTTCAGGCTTGTATGTGAAAATATGTGAAGTACAACAAAGAGGTCATAATTTTTTTAAATTCCCATTTTAAAAGAATCGGAACTGGGCATCCAGGACTGCAGTGTAAACGTAGCCCTAGAGGCAATGGAGTCAATCTGAGATTAACTGCACAGATGGGAAGGGGGGTGAACGGTACCTCTGTGCTGTGCTCTCCGGTGCTTCTGGTATTCTGTCCAGGTCTTTCCAAGGAAGGGGCAGCCCTCCTCTTTACAGGGGTAACCTGCAGAAAGCCATTCAGTGAACACCTTCGCACAGCCAACACTTTACAGCTCCCCTCTCTTCCAACCGATCTTTCTTTGCAGTTTGATGTTCACTGCAAACATACTTGCATGGAGATTTCATATTAAGACAAAATTAAACATTTGCCCATTACCTCCCCCCTTCCCTAAAACAGGAAGTGTACAAATGCATTACGTGCACAATGCTGTAAAAACAAGAGCAGAGCAAACCAACCTTCGTGCACTTTTTCATGCCGCTTTAATTTACTGGCGACCGCGAAGCTTCTCTCACAGCCCTCAAAGTGACACCTGATCAGCAATAAATAAAAAGGATAAAATGCTTCAAAATAAACTTCCTTCCAAAACAGTTCACATTTCAGGAATAACTTTTGCTTCAAGAATTGCCCTCAAACACATCTGGTATTACAATTGTTCAGCATGGCAGTGAAAATATCAAGTGAATCAACCTACGAAAGCGCTCCACACAAATTTCTGAATACAGTTTTTCCATAATCATAATTTGTTTAACACCTTTATCCAGAAGAACTTGGACACTTATTTTCTTAAAATGAAACCCAGTAGGGTTATTAATTCACTGTGCACAACCCCTAAACATTGATATATTGAACAGATTTTTATACTGCCATGTTCTCATTAAGTGGATTAAAATTGCAAGTGAGTGAACGCGTGACAACTTCATGTTTTTTTTGATGCACCCTAGTATACCTGCATTATTCATACCTTGGGTTTGAAAATGAGCAGCAGTAAGAATGGTACCAATGTGCAATTTTAGGAACTGAACAGCATGTGATTTTAAAGTCAATAAGTGAGAAATACAGGTCATATACAACATATACAAATCATTAAGCCCTGGTCTCAAATTCCCCTCTGGTCTGGGCAGATGGGGTTCTCATGTTTTAAATCTCAACAGGGCCAAAAGACCAAGCTGATCAGACAACGAGGAGTAATATAAACTTGCTTCCACTTTTAGTCCCATTAGAATCATGGCATAGAAAACACACCCCAGGAGTTGGCATGGATACTCACTTGAATGGTAGTAGGTTGGTGTGTTCGTAATCATGGGATTTGAGTAGGTTATTCTTCTTGAACACTTTTCCACAGCCCTTGTAGTCGCACTGTTTGGGGCAGAAATACAATGCATACAAGTTTACAATAGGGCACACCAAACAGAAAGAGATTCTGAACATAACGTTCCTTCTCATGCAGGAATTTAACCACGTCAGCAAGGA
Organism: Aldrovandia affinis; assembly: GCA_029706075.1. Taxonomy (NCBI): domain Eukaryota; kingdom Metazoa; phylum Chordata; class Actinopteri; order Notacanthiformes; family Halosauridae; genus Aldrovandia; species Aldrovandia affinis. Next base: position 1,165,071 of record JAINUG010000167.1, read on the forward strand.
TCTCTAAAGTCAATTTAAACTCTGGAGGAAAAAACTATGACTCACAATGTACAGTTTTTCCTTGTTTTGATGTTTGCGAGCAAAATGTTTCCTCATGTTGGAGTTTGTAGTGAAGGCCTCTACACACCCTTCAGCTGTACACCTGGAGAGAGTGTGAGAAGAGATGGATGTACTGCATTTCAGAGCCACAGCATCGCTTCTGAGCTGGTTAGCCTCGTGTGTGGAGCTCACCGGAAGGGCCTCTCGCCGCTGTGGCTCAGCTCGTGTCTTGCCAGGTGGTATTTGGTACAGAAACTCTTGTCGCAGCCCTCGCGCTCACACTGAAACGGCTTCTACGTAAGGGAGAGATCATTACGGAGCAGCACATCGCCATGCCTAAACCATAGTAAGTGAACGTTACCAAGACCAAGGTTACTCTGGGACCAGAGATATTTCGTTGCCAAGTGGGATTTCCCGTTTTGGTACTGGTTGCAATACGTAACGGACAATAGTTAAAGCAGCGAGGGTCCGGGCAAGCAAGTTACATGACATTTTGTACAGCGTGGACCTGATAACTTGCTAATAGAACTTACCAGTCCCGTGTGTTTGCAAAGATGCGCCTCGAGTTTCCATAGCTTATTGTAGGATGCCCCACAATCGGGGAATGAACAAATAAAGGTTTTTCTGGTCTCGTTTAGTCTTTCGCCCATAATAAACACTGATAGTGGGATTACAAAGGAATTTGGTGCTTCCCAGCTGTAACAAACACTGTCGTCGGGCTCCATGTTAAAACACGTGTTCCTGTATATCCTATCCCGGAAGTACTACTTGCTGCCTGTGGGGGACATACATTACACATAAAAATTTAATGATATTCAATTGTTCGTGTTGCTTATCGTACTGTCTAATATTTTTCGTACATTATGTAAAGTAGCTCATGGTATATGAATGCATTACGTTTCCACCTAAGTATATATATATATTGATGTGTTCGTCGTATTGTGCACCCCCTCCGTTTATTAGATTTGGTTTAACTCGCTCCTGTTCACTAAACGATGACAGCGGGAGAATTCGTCCCTTCGGATCGAAGCCTGCGCAGGCTGACGTTAAACTTGGGCGCCGATGCAATCCAGCTTGCTAGGTCGTCACTGAACTTTTAACCGTACGAAAGTTTGACAAACATTTACTGGATTTTTCTTCTATCTGTGCGTGCGTACGTGAGAGAGAGAGAGCTGTGGTTAACTTTATTTAATTAATTAATATGATTCGCTATTTCTCTTTATTTGTATTGCATTGTTGATTGTGGTGTTTCATTATTTGCATGCTTCTGAAATGCAACAGCCCACCTTGAGTCTTTCATGCCAATACAGCTAATTTGAATTGAGAGAGTGAGAGGGTTGGCTCAGTGCCAGAGTTGGCTACACAGTCTGAATTTGTTATTCAGGGGGGGTTCAATAATTATAATGCCTCCACATTTAACTATGTCACAGTGCCCTCTCTCTCACCGATAAAGGACTCTCCAGTATTTCTATTGAATCTGTAGCAAGCATACACATTTAATGCACATTTGTGTTTGCTGAACTGAGCAGGTAATTTCTCTGCCAGAGATCCTAAAACTCTGTTCAGGATCTCTGTTAAATCTATCTCTCTATCCCCTGGCACAGGACCTTCCCACAGGATCTCCCCCATCCAATTTGTATCTCTCCCGAGCACAGACCTTTGCTGTAGGATCTCTGCCTCAGGCCAGTCTGTACTGAAACAGTCTCTGAAAGCAGACATCTCTTTCAGTACCAGGGTCACTCGATCCAGTCTGTTGCTCTATCCTGGATATTTACTAACCACTGTCCTTAACATCCTTTACATTTTTGCTATCATCGTTTTGAACCATCGTTGATTTATAACAAAATCCCTATTTAGGGATTCTATTCTATTTAACGAATATAAATAAAAATGCAGTCAGCATTCAGAACAGCTGAAAGCAAATAAAGCCTCTCCCTGGTCAGATTTTAAAGACAGCACCACGTTGGCAGGCACACCTTTACATTTCTAGCAGGCTGCAGCAGAAATCACAGCATTTGCGAAGCGCCAGAAGAGTCCAAGCTCATCTAAAAGTATCCCCAAAACACCCTCCAAATGCCATCAGTCGTATCTGTGGAAAATATGGCTCAACACTGCCACCAAGGGGCCAAATGAGGCATGCGGCAAACATGAAGTGAGGGGCCTGCCTTTAAATGAATCAGAGACCATTTTCATTCCTTAGAGGACACACCTATCCGTGGCCTCTTACAATGCTTATACACCTGGATATGTATTGGACCAGTTCATGTTCAGTCACACTCCGGTACAATAACTAGAATTCAGTCTGTATTATTTCATTGTGGGTTAAGGGTGGATCAATGTGTCCGTATTAGTGTGTGACAGTGAATCTTTGTTAATGTGTACTTGTGTGCAACAGTGTGTTTCACTGTTGTGACAGCAAGAGGTACACCTCAGTCACTGGGTCTGAGTGCTGTAAGGAAAGATTTAAGAGAGACGGACAGCAGGGTAGATGGTTCAAAACAAAAGGCGATTTATTACATCCTCTGACTGCCGTATTGAAATGAAACAAGCGACAAAATACAATGTACAGCTCTTCTTTTAACCTACCACACACTCAAGCATCCATAAACTAAACCACCACTTCAATGCAGAAGCAGTGCCAGTAAGTAACAAAAAAATGTTTTTTCTCATCTTTTTCTTTGTCTTACAAATCTACTTCCATTCTTTTTTCAGTCTACAAAAATGCTTTTAAAATTCGGACTCATCCACAGAAATATTAGTAGCATAAACCACATAAGCCACCTCTTGGTCAGACAGAACTTTCTGTTAGAGCAGCACACTGCAATCAGTCACATGATTTAGGAGCATTTAAATAAAATTCATATTTAAAATGAAATGTATTTTATATGTAAAAATAACTGCTGAATGAACACCTTGCAAATGTGAATTCATCAATGAAAAAAAGATAGAAAACCATTTAAAACACCCTATCAATTCCTAGTTAGGCTGTTTGTGTTGTTTTTAAAGTGAGCATGACTCACTGACTCATTTCATGGATTACTTGGTCAGAAACTGAAGGTGATGTCAGCTGAGAGCAGTTAAATTCATTTAGACCATATTCAATTGGCATTTTACTGCCACTGCTATGCTGACAATTAATTGGGCAAACATGTTTATAAAAAACAAAAGTTCTAACATACTGTTAGAAAGAACCTGAGTTTGAGATTCAGCTATTGTGGTGCATACACTTTTCTACATTGTGGAAAGTTTTATAACATGGGAAAAGGATCCTGTGCGTTGATGAGGGTCAATTGACAAATGTCTGCACCTTGCGCAAAGTTTAATAATTTTCACATGGAAAGAGTTCAATAACTACACCGTTTTTGAAACATTATTATTTATTTATTTTTACACTTACACTTTTTTACACTACCCAACCTGTAGTCTGAATCATGCGCATTTCACAGCCCAAAGCAATAAGTCAGATTCAGCTTACGGTCCAGTGTTTGACCATATTCGCCTCACAGTCCAGTGATTCATATTTAATTAACAAGCCTTATATCAGTTACTCTAATCTTATACAGACAGAGATATGCATATTTACTTTACAACATGAGTCATACTCACCTTTTAGCCCAGACTCTTAGGTCACCATTAGTTATGACAAACTTCCACAGAAGCAACACTTTCAGCTGTCACCAGATAGATGGTTCTCATTCAGGGCCATGGCAGTAGTCTTAGATGTGATCACAGCAGTGGTTGGATCAGTGGTCATTTGCAACGGTCACAGCAGGTACTGGGGCAGTGGTTGGAGTGGTGTCATAGAAGCAGCTATTGCTGTTTCCAGATTTTGTCTGTTGTGCTCTTCTTGTCCTCCCTGCTGTGTGGCATTTGTGACTGAGTCTGACCATGTCAGTGTAAGTGCTTTCTCTATTCAGCGAAATGTCAAAGGTTGAAAGAATCTTACCTACCATGACCAATCAAAATCCCTGCCTGGAGACAGGGTGATAACATTGTCACATGACTTTTTATTTTTAATACTAGGAAACATGTAGCATGTCCAGCTAAGGTTGGGACTTTGGATTTGTCTTCTGCACCATATTGTCACTCTCTGCCTCTACCCCCACCCTCCACAGGAATGCTCCATGATGAGAATCCCCACGGTACACAGTCAGACACATTTAGCCGCTCATTAGCCCATATTAATACAATTAGTGTCAGATCTAATTACACGGTGTTGATGCTGATCATGGCCCCTAGCCTCTGTCTTGCAGTATAGCTACCTCTGCTTAGGACCCACACCCCCCCATTGGGCAAACAGGTGCTTACTGGGTAAAGACAGTGTAAATGCACTTTGGGAATCTACGTTTGGAGACCCAGCAAGGCAGCTGTTGTCTTCCACAAAGACAGCACACGCTGAGATGCAACAAAATCTCAATTAGGGGCCGTAATCCTCCCCGCCATAGCACTCTCGCCTGGCCGGGAGTGTGAGCTCACGTGAACGTGGGACCGAAGTGCAGGGGGCGCATGAAAGGGGAGCAGATTCAGCTGGCTGCATGTACCACAGCATTACAGTGCACGGACATCCAGAGGACATACCACACAGACTGCAGGAAAAAACAAACACATTTTAAAAGTTGATCTAAAAATAATGTATTTTGTTGGAGAGTTTGGAATAATTACTTTGGAACTGAACCAACACTCTTTGAACAGGCGTGTGCGTGCACACACACACAAGGCAAAAGCATAGGGAAAATATTCACTTCCCAGGTTGATCAATGCAGCACACATAATCATTTCAACTACTGTATTTATTCCAAGCTGGTTCACAAGTCTGCACGTAAAAAAGTAGCTCTGTTTAAGTGAATTCCATTTCAGTGAACACGCAGATGTAACACTGCACGGACAAGCATTCTCATTTCATAATTTATCCACTTAAACCCGTCAGTGCATTTTAGGCCTGCGTTTATACAGTACTTGAAACATTTATACACATTTCAGGAGCCCAGCACTGCTTTACTTGATAGCGACTAGCCAAAATGTTATAGCTACATAAGCACGATTTAACATAAGATGGGCAGAATGTTGCCCCCTAGTAGAATTGAGCAAATCAGGGCAGCTTTGTTGTGGATCTCATGAGAGAACTTTATAGACAGAGTTCTACACTAACGCAGTGACGTTTCCAGGGTGGGCAGACAGAGTTCTAAACTAACGCAGTGGCGTTTCCAGGGTGGGCAGACAGAGTTCTAAACTAACGCAGTGACGTTTCCAGGGTGGGCAGACAGAGTTCTACACTAACGCAGTGGCGTTTCCAGGGTGGGCAGACAGAGTTCTAAACTAACGCAGTGACGTTTCCAGGGTGGGCAGACAGAGTTCTAAACTAACGCAGTGACGTTTCCAGGGTGGGCAGACAGAGTTCTAAACTAACGCAGTGGCGTTTCCAGGGTGGGCAGACAGAGTTCTAAACTAACGCAGTGACGTTTCCAGGGTGGGCAGACAGAGTTCTACACTAACGCAGTGGCGTTTCCAGGGTGGGCAGACAGAGTTCTAAACTAACGCAGTGACGTTTCCAGGGTGGGCAGACAGAGTTCTACACTAACGCAGTGACGTTTCCAGGGTGGGCAGACAGAGTTCTAAACTAACGCAGTGGCGTTTCCAGGGTGGACACCTGGACCCACCTCCAAGCCAGTCCTTTAATTCTGTTTCCATCATCTGATCTGGCCGTATGTGCTTAATTTTGGCTTCTTGCCCACCTTACACGATGATCACAGTAATCAGACACACTCATCACAACATGGCCGAGGCATCAGGTGTGATTCAAATTTTTTTTAATTCTCAAGCAAAATCATGCAATTACCTAACTTTATCTTCTCTGAACACAATATCCAAGGCCTACCATGTTCGGCCATGTAATCCGTTACAGCAGAGACCCTGAAAAAATCGACCAAACGGCAAGCCTTGTGCAACACCAAGCCAAGAAATATTTCTAAAATGTAACAAAATTAAACTGGAGCAGTCATTATTTCCACAGCCAATGTGAAAATAGAAAAGAAATTGGATTTTAAAAAGTAAGTTGCGAAAGTTATAGGGAAATTCTTCAAACAGTTGATTGACAAAAGAGGTGTGACTCATTGTGAACACACTGTAAACTATGTGAGATGAGTTCTCCTTGGCACACTGTGAGACCTGCTGATCATTCAGCTCATGTTACCACAGTGGTCAGAATCAGTGGATCTCAAATCACAGTCCGACATGTGCTGAAACTGCACAGACCCTTGGGACATGGACATGTACAGATGAGTGTAGTCACAGGATGATTGAAAGCAAATGATTGATTTGGACATAATACAGTAGACTCAGTAGTTTTTATTCATACCCTTGATGAACAAAATATATTGTATAAACTATATAAGTAATGAGGTATATTTTATGTTCCAAATTCCAAACTTACTAATACAAGAAAAACATATTTTGTTTTATTAATAATTTTTTTTTTCTTCCAGAAAACATCTGGATCACAATTATTGACACCCCTAACTATTCTTTTAAATTGAATCCAACAAAAACAAATCTTCATCAATAAACAACTTATTTGAAGTTCATTGGAGGGTTATGGAACTATAATGGTCTACAATGGTTTCCTGTTTCCCTAGGGTATAAAAAGTAGGGAACACACTTTTGAAATACTGTGGTCAGTATCATGGTGAAAGGCAAATAACTCCCTGAAAGGATCAGACAAAATGTTATTGACCTCTACAGATCAGGAGATGGCTACAGAAAATCACTAAAAAGGTAAAGATGCTGCTTTCCACAGTTATGTCAATTATTAGGAACTTTAAGGCCACTGGAACAGTGGCTAACCTGCCAGGTAGAGGACGCAAGTCTATCTTGCCTCCACATGTAGTGAGACGGATTGTTCTAGAGGCAAAAAGAAGTCCAAGGGTTACAGTTCTAGACTGCCAAAACAACCTGACATCTTGGGCTTACAAGGTGTCTAAAGCTACCATTCGATGACGCCTACATGGCAATGGCCTTTATGGCAGAGCTGCAAGAAGGAAGCCTCTTTTGAAGACAATTAACTGAAAAAGGCATCTTGAATTCGCCAAACTACATCTGAACTACAATTGGAACCGTGTCTTGTGGTCAGATGAAACACAAATTGAACTTTTTGGACATATACAGCATTATGTTTGGTGTCCAAAGAATGCAAGTAATGTTGAAAAGCACCTACAGTGAAAGATGGTGGTGGATCTTTAATGCTTTGAGGTTGTTTTGCATCCACAGGCCTTGGGGCCCTTATTAAAATAGATGGAACCATGAATTCCAGCATGTACCAAGACATTTTGTCCAAAACCCTTGTTTTCTCTGCCAGGATGCTACACCTTGGTCACAGATGGACCTTCTAACAAGACAACAATCCCAAAAATACGTCCAAAGCAACTAAGAAATGGTTGACAGAGCACAAGATCAATGTCCTGACATAGCCATCTCAGTCTCCAGACCTGAATCCAACATTTGTGGTTTGAACTCAGTCCAACTCAGGTTTGAACTCAGGTTTGAAAAGCAGTCCACAAACGTCAACCCAAAAATCTGAAGGAACTAGAACAATTCTGCATGGAGGAATGGTTGAGGATCCCCCAAGAAGTTCCATAACCTCGTACGGCACTACAGAAGGTGACTACTTACTGTTATAATGGCCAAGGGAGGAACCACAAAGTACTGATAACAGGGGTGTGAATATTTGTGATTCTACATTTTTTGGGGAAAAAATGATAATTTGTGAACCATTCTATTATGGTTCGTGCCAATGCATTATTATTAAAGAATATAATTTTCTGAATTTTGTGAGCATAAAATAAAGCTCATTACTACATATAGTTTATTTTATACAATCTCTTTTGTTCATCTTCTTCAAGGGTATGAAATGTAAATAACCCTACAATGACAAATTAGTTGCAATGAGAGATGTTTGCTGGCTGATTTCTGTAACACCTGCAAAACCTTAATTCTGAGAATTCCAGGATAAAGAGAGTCTGATTGATGGGCTGAAATTAAATGTGTTTGACCGATTGAAAAGGTTGATTGATAACGAGGTTGTCACGGCTCATCTGTCTTTCACGCACGCCAATGACGTTAGCGCTCATGTGCACATAGCAGACCGCGATGAGGTTGTTCACAGGTGCTTCTGGGAATGCCCTCTCGCTTCTCGGTGAAACTGAATTAACAGTACACATCTGATACAGCCATGGTGGTGTCGGAGCCTCGGGAAGTGTGAGGAGATAAGATGGGTAAAAAAGAACTGACCATAACCCTGCACTTCCCATGGTGGAACAGAACAGAACCTTGTACCTCCCACGGTGGATTGCTCCCTCATTCAGCCTCTTCTGAGGAACAGTTTTCTTTCAGTCGCTGGTGCTGCTTCGCCCCCCCCTCACCCGCCCCCCCATGTCTGACAAAGGTGCCAGTGACTGTGCCTCAGACTGCCGATAGAGGTACAGGCCGGAGGGGGGGGTTGGCCCCCCCCCGGACCACAGGCACCGGGCTAATCACATTAGCATCAGAGTAAAGAGATGGGAAGTAGACAGAGCTGTGAAAGCGGGGGAGCAAGCCACGACTAATCTCGTTAGGGTGGGGAAAAGGGGGACGCCGCTTCTCCGCGGCGGCTGAGAAAGCCCCCATTTTTCCCAGGAATGAGTTCACCTGTATGGTAACACAGAGAGTTGCCCTTTTGATGCTTATTAAAGGAGACAATCGCTCTTGGCACGTACCAATGGGCTTTTTTCAGGGCACCACTTATTGTTGTGTTTAAAAAAACCAAAAACAACGGCAGACAGTGCATTCCACTTTCATGCCAGAGCAAAACAGTCCTTTTAAACGCAGCGGTACAAGGCTTTTTAACAGAGAGGCAGTCATTTGGGGAGAAGGGGAGGGAGGGAGGGGGGTGGGCTGTAAGATGGATAAAGCTTACTCTATTTTTAATTGTAAGCGCACCCGAGTTCAACCTTAATGCAAACCTCGGCGGCCAGCAGAAGAATGGGATGCTCTCTATAAGAACATATCCTGCTGGGTAATCCAGGCAGATGGTTCTGGGAGGACAACTCCAGAGTCGACGGCTGACACGGGAAAAGGGAGAGTTTTGACCGCTGGCTCTTGAGCTAGGAGGTTTCGGGGATCAGATTCCTGATACTCCTTAGCAACGGTGGGAAAATGACCTGTCAGTTTGGATTCGTCAAGTCTCCACTTAATCTCACACCCCTTTTTTCTCTTTCCCTTTCTGAGGGAGGGGGGATTAAACATGGTGGTAAAACAGTGTTTAATGATCTTTCCATGGCTCCACAAGTATGTGAACGCCATCACTTAAACCACTGAAACAAACAGCATGAATAGACCATGTTGAGCCCCGGAGCATTCTGGGAGAGAGATTTTGTGACCAAAATGCATTCAAGGAGAAAGATCTCTGAAGACTTTTGATGCATGGACAAACTCCGACGTAAATTCATTTTTATTTCTCTTTCCTCAATAGCAGAGAATTTTTTTATTTTTGCTTCCTACAGCCTGGAAAACATAACCAAAGCATGACCAAAGCAAGGGGCCTCAGGTGGTGTAACGGTCAAAGCATATGCCCCGAATGCAAGTTGCCTACTGCAGCCGTGATTCGAAACTCAGCTGCACCAGGCCGGCCCTGCCCGAGAGCCCCGTCAGGGGGCGACGATTGGCTGACCGCCCCACAGGGAGGGTGAGGGTGAGCCGGCATGGAGCTTGCCGAAAAGCGCGTGGGCGTTCCTGTACAGGAAAAACTGGCTTGACTCTGAGGACGAGCAGTGGGAGGGTAAATTGAAAGAAATAGAGGGTGTAACTGGCTACCAAATTGGGAAAAACTGGAAAAAATGTAAACAAAGAAACAAAAATAGGAAAAAAAACATGGCCAAAGCACCACAGAATGTGGAGGCAATGAACCCATAACACAAATGGGGGAGCTGCCGTTTTGTCTCATTCCACTAATACACTGGGTTTCAGCACAGCAGCACACCCCACAGCCTGGTGTCAAAATCCAAATCGTGCTGGTGCAGACCGTGCTGCTGGGTGCCGCGTGATTGAGCGCAGCATTATCTAAGGTGGGAGGGCTTCAGTCGGCAGGGTATCCCCCACGTCACTCAATAGCTGGCCAGTTGTGTCCTTGTGAGCTGCCTACATTAGGTGCGCAGTGTATTCATTGGCTGTGCTGGTTTAGCGAGCTTAAGAAGCGGTCGACAGGGGCTTCGGGTAGCGTAACGGTCTAAGCATCCACTTGGAATGCAAGTTGCCTATTGCAGCCGTGGTTTGACGAGCAGCGAGTTCGAGGAGGGCAAATCGAAAGATAGAAAATAGAGGGTGTAATTGGCCACTAAATTGGGAGAAAAACGTGAAAAAATCTGAAACAAATGTACAAAAAAAAAAAAAAAAAAAAAAAAGCAGTGGTCAACGACCACATTTCTGGGACCTGCAAAAAAAGGGCTGCTCCCCTGAATTGATGGAGGACTTGCAACAACGAGGCAAGCTAACACTTGCAATTGGGCATTCCAAACTGAGAAGACAAATTAGTATATACTGTATATATTAAATGCTACATAGATCCATAACAGGATAATAGATCAATTATAACTTTAAAAACTCTCTCTCCATGCTGTCACCCACTTGTGGTTATTCAAATTTTAAAGCAGCTTTAAGTGCTCAATAACAGTGTGAGACCCACTGCTGGCCCATTAAGTCGTGCTGAAACAGTGGAAGCTCATTCAGAGCCTGTGGCATTTCATTTCCCACATCCCACATTGTCATTACGCTTGCCTTAGCTGACCACATGCTATCGCACAACACATTGTTTATTCCCACCATCCTTTATGTACAAACCCCAAAGACTTGTTCTTCATTGACAGAATCTATAAAAACATGACTTGGTGGGGGCACAAAGATCATAGTAATCAGATACACTCATCACAAGATGGCTGAAGCATCAGGTATGATCCACATTTTTTTTACTCTCAAGCAAACTCATGCAATTAACTAACTTTATCTTGTTCTCTGAACTCGATATCCAAGGCCTGTCATGTTTAGCCATGTCATTCGTTACAGCAGAAACCCTGGAAAAACCTACCAAATGGCAAGCCTTGTGCAACACAAGCCCAAAAATATTCCTAAAATTGAACAAAATTAAGCTGAAGCAGTCATTATTTCCACAGCCAATGTGAAATATCAGATAGGAGCATATTACAGAATGTGGCACTGTATGCTGGCATACGGTACAGATATTGTTTAGACGCAGGTCTCCAGACCCTACGGCCAGTGAGACTCCCTCCCACAGGGTTCTTTCTGCCTCTACAAACCGAGGACCCAACAGTGTGTCCACAATAGTCACCGTAAAACTGACATCTTTCACTGACCACTTGAGCACTTCAGAAGTTCACTTTAACCATAAACTATTGTGATATAAGGCACTGTGGATTTTCTACCACTGAAACGTCTATGAATGTCTAAATGTCTATAATTACAAAAGCAGACATTCCAAGGAAATAAAAGTGATACAGTCGTGGCCAAAAATATTGGCACCCTTGCACATTTATATATAAAAAATTTAAAAAATTTAAAAAAAGTTTAAAAAAAGAGGAAAACTCACAAAAGTATGAAATTGACAAAAGTATTTGGTCTCCACAATTCTTTATTTCACTGTTAATAGTACAGAAACTTTGTTTTTGATTCAGAACTTAACATATCCTTTTAAATCATAAAACAGAAAAGGCATTGACAAAATTATTGATACCCTAGATTGAATATTTGGTAGCACAGCCTTTGGAGAAAATAACTGCAATCAAGCGCTTCCTATAGCCATTAATTCCTACACCTCTCTACTGGCAGTTTGGCCCACTCTTCTTTTGCAACCTGTTCCATTTCTCTCAGTTTTTAACAGTGCTTTCTCCCAACTGCTGTTTTCAGATCTCTCCACAAGTGTTCAATGGGATTGAAATCAGGACTTATTGCTTGCCGCTCCAGAACAGTCCAACATTTTCTCTTGAACCATTCCTGGGTGCTTTTGGATGTGTGTTTTGGGACATTGTCCTGCTGGAGGACCCATGGCCTTCGAATGACACCCAGATTTCTGACACTGGCATTTGCTCCAAAATGCCTTGGTAATCCTCTGATTTCATGATGGCCATAATACATTTAAGGCATCCAGTACCAGAGGCAGCGAAGCAGCCCCATAGCATTATGGAACCTCCACTATATTTGACTGTAGGTAGGGCATTCTTTTCTTTAAAAGCTTAATTTCATCGTCTGTAAACAAAGCGCTGACCTGCATTGCCAAAGAGCTCTAATTTGGTTTCACCAGTCCACAGAACATTTTCCCAGAAGGATTTAGGCTTGTTTAGGCGGGCCTTGGCAAAGATTAATCGAGCCTTCTTGTATTTCTCTTTCAGAAATGGGGTCTTCCTTGGCCTCCGAAAATAAAGCCCTTCTTAGTTCAGGGTCCGGCGTATGGTGCAGGCTGAAACCATTACCCCAGACCTTTCCAGGTCAGCCTTGAGTTCTTTGTATGTCATACGAGGTGTTTTTTCAATGGCTCGCACCAACCCTCGACAGGCCTTTTCTCTTCACCATTGTTACAGAGGAACAGGGTAGCAGAATGGACTGTTTTCTCATTTTAGAATGGATAATTAGTTAATTTATACCATGTGGGCACCTGCAACCTGTCACAGGTGAGTTGAATTACACTGCAAACAGGAATCTATTTACTCCAAACAAATTGTTCCAAAGGGTGCCAATAATTGTGTCATGGACACTTTTCAATTTTGAAGCCATGAAATATATTTTTTATTAGTATTATTATTGATTTATCATGTGCTGTTGGAAGTCAAATAGATCGAACGTGTGAAGACCGAAAGTTGTTTCAATTTCCAATTCTTTCAGAAGACAATGAACACCATCTACATGAAATGCAAGGGTGCCAATCATTTTAGCCACGACTCTATTACAGCTAGTTCTACAGGATGTTGTGTAATACATGTCAATATCTACTACTCTTCATGATGAAGTATCTTTCTATATTTTAAGCATGTACGGTGTTCCTCTTGCTGCCCAGCTACCTGTAGTTGCTTGCTTGCATACTGATAGCACATGAGTGGTTCTATGATCAGGTTTTCAGTATGTCAGAAAATACATTTTATTTTGACTTTGAACATTGCTCATGATTAATCTTTCACCCAAATTTGCTCTTTAAAAAAAATTACATGTAAATGAAGGTTTGACTAGCCAACACTCCCCTCCCCGCCCCCTCCAAAATACACGGAAACGCACACAGGTACACAAGTGCACAAAAACACACAGCCATGCCATTTTCAATGTTAATATGGCAATCAGGGATCAACTTTGTTTCCCCATCGGTTCATTTAATCGATCAGAGCTCCTTCATGCTGTCCGAGCCTCATTCATTTGGGTATAGTTAACTTTCCGCAAGGTATTACCATGACAATGGCGGCTGTTGTGGATTTCTGTCATTAAAGGTTGTAATCCTTTGGCGTCATGTATCAGGGGTCTGTGTTCGGGGCTCCACCTGCGGTAATTTAATAAAGAACCGCTTACCCCCCCTAACTCAGCCACCCACCCTCTAAACACACTTCTCTCTGCATTCCACTGGCCCTTGTCCCAATGGTACCTGACTCCCCTGTGGGGGGGATACAGCAGCTGCCTATGGATTACGGACCTTCCATATGAGGGAGGCTTAAGCCTTATTGTACAGTGAACGACTGGAGGGGCACTGGCCCTACCGTGCCCGGCTAAGCAATTTATACAAACCCACTCCCCCCGTCTGTGTCTGGAGCCCTCTCCTGCTGACCACAGCTGGGACACATCATACACAGTAACCCCCCCAATAGCAGTCTGTGCACCACAGTATTCCTTGTTTGCAAAAAACAATTGGCTGTACCAAACATAATTTAACTAACTGGTTGATTTAACTAACAAACCTAAATGTACGTACACCTCTTAGGAAAGACGTGCGTAGATAGTTGGTCCCTGCTCTCTCCAGCATTGGTGGATCACACGATCAGCATGTCCTAGAGTCCACGAGCTGTTGATGTTCCTCAGGAACTGAACTTAAAAATCGACAAGCAGAGATGATGAAGAGCAGGCCCTCCCATACAGTGCAGATTTGTGAAGCGTCCGAGACTACTGTTGTCCTGTGGACAGCTTCTCCAATCTCTGCCGTGGAAGACTGAAAATAGGCCTGTTCTTGGCAAATTCACAGTTGTGCCATATTCTCTCAATTTCTTGGAGTTGGACTGAACGGTGCTCCCGGGGATAAGTCTTTGAAATCTGCCTATATGTTTCCCCAGATTTGTGCTTTTGAAAAACCTTTTCTTCGATTTACTGTGAATGTTCTTTGGCCTCCATGATGAAGCTCTTCTTTGGAAATGCACCAATTAACTGTGGGACCTCTCACAGACAGGTGGACTCCAATCAAATAATCATATGACCTCTGAAGACAATTGATTGCACCAGACCTAATTTAGTTGTCTTAGAAAAAGGGGTGAATACTTATACGTTTTTTATTTGTAATTAAGACAAATCTTTAGTTGCTTTTTGACATTATAGAGCATTTTGTGTTAATCAGTGGCAAGAAATCCCTTAATTAAATCCATTTTGATTCCATGAAGTAAGAATATTAAATGTGAAAAATGCCAAAGGGAGTGAATCATTTTTATACCCTCTGTATATTTGACATGAGGGTCATGGGACAGTAGCTTATTCTTTTATTTGCCTATATTTGGGCAGACATTGAGAGAACATTTGCAAGTTTCCTTCCATATCTTTCACAGTTTACAGCTGAGGAAGCTGATGCTTACAATTACTATACAACTATACAGCTGAAGTTTTGTTGTCTCATATTGTTTCTGTATTCATACTGTGCAGGATGCTAGTGACATTCCACATTGACATGGAAGGAACATATAGACGGACACTGTCAGCTTAGTCTGATTTATGAATAAATTGATATGAATAACTTGAATTGTGTGTTAACCTTATGTACTGATTTCATGGTGGTTAAATTGAGGAATTACACAGGACCCCCCCAGAGTGCAGGTTGCGAACTGTGGCCAGGGTTCGATTCCATGGCTGCGCCAGCCAGGCTCTGCCTGGGAGTGGTGATTGGCTATCCACCCCAGGGGGAGTGGGAAGGGAAGCTCGCCGCAGGTACAGAAAGCTTCCCTGTGTGTATCGGGGTCACAGCCAACGGTTTGGCGGGGTCTGTCTCGAAACAAGCAGTTCGCTTGCCCTGGTCACTGCCGGTCCCAGGGTAGCAGCTGGTCGCGTAGTTCAGGCAGCGGGCTTGTGGGTGTGTAATTGACTCAATAGAGGTTGCAATTGGCCACCAATTTGGGAGAAAAAGGGCGGGGAATCAGAAAATTAAAATGAAAAAAAGGGAAAACATTTGTGAATGACAACTTTAAGTGGCAGCACTTGTGTTAAAGTTGCCATATTTGAGACATCAGGTGCTCTTGCCATCCAAGAGCCCCATAGGTCTGTTCATGTTTTTGGGTTGGTTGGTTGGTTTTCAGGCTGAACCTTGATACATGAGGCAGGTCACTTGGTATTTTGTGTGCATTGTTGGAGGTGCTTACCACCTGGCCAAAAATAATTACACTCAAACCAATACCTCCATCCTCTGAAGAAAAGAGAACTTTGGTACAACAGATGAGAAGTGGATGTCATTCTTCTGTAAACCCATTAGTGATGGTGCTGTCATTTCCCTCAGCTTTCAGACCACAACCAATGGAGGGCCTAACTACTCCACATAACCAGCCCAGAATGATTCAGTACCTGTGTGTTGGGATTGTAAAAACTCCTCATATACCCTTTAACATGATTAATGGTGACACAGACCCTTGCAAAAACTCACTCTCCGGTTTGTTCCTTACAAATACATACAGGAACACACATGCGCTCACTTCCTCACAGATAGACAGAGACGTGCTCGTTCTCCCTCCCTCTCTCACACACACACAGAGACACAGACAGAGACACGTGCTCACGCTCACTAGCACTCTAACACACACAGATAGACAGAGACAGACACACAGACACGCGCGTTCACTCACTCATGCTCTCTCTCTCACTCTCACACACACACCATCTGTTTCGAACAGTCAGTACACTTTGCCAAGTCAAATGTGCTTCTTTCCAGGGTATATTGTTTAAGTCGGTGGGAGTGTCTGTAACATATTTGTCATTAAGTCGCCCTTTCAGCCTCCATATTTAAACAGGCTTTGAACACACGTCAAGACACAGCCACAACCAAACTGGCTCCAATTCTACAGTCTCAAAGCCTGCATTGAAAATTAGCATCACAAAGTGAACTGAAATGCTGATTTCACTGCAATTGAATTACCTCCAGTCAACATTATCACTTATGTGGTAATACAATGTAATACAACATTTAAAAAAATCATAATAATTTAAAGGCAAGGCCTCATCACGACCTCACAAGTATGTTTGAGTAGTGTAGCACATCATACAGTTACCATTTCTGCATGAGAATAGTATAGGTAGAAAAAGTAGTATTTCAATACTGATATTCAAATTAAATTACTGGGGCAGGCCAGTATCAGGCACTGTTAGCGTACTCAAAGTATACATTCTATTCACTTTACTATTCTCTTTTCTGAATGCATGTTTTTTTGTAAATTACATCGCCTCTCTCTCCACTGAGTACAAAATGTGCAGCTACATCATGTAAGCAAGCCAAATTGATGAAATCCAAGTCATTAGTATTGGTGAGCATGCCTGAGGCTGAGAACATTCTTGTATAATGCAGACGATGTGGACCAGGAAATTAAGTCATAGTGCACAGTGCCCCCTAGTGGCTTAATGTATTGCATTGCATTGCATTTAATTGTACAGCTACAGTTGAGGCCAAAATTATTAGCCCCCCTTATGAAATCAGACAAAATTCTTGATTTCTCCATGGAAATGACCATTAACAACAAGTGTTTATAGTGTATTTGTTTCCAAAATAACAAAGACAAAATGTCCACTAAGTTTGATTAGGATATTTTATTGATGCACGGAGTTGAAACAAGAAACGGCAAAAATGAGACGTCCAAAATTATTAGCCCCCTGGCCATTAATAGTCAATAGTGTACCCTTTCTGAGCCACAACTGACAACAACCTCTTAGAGTAGTTCTTTACTAGGTTGGCACAGGTCTCGAGTGATTTTGCCCCATTCGTCCATTGCAAATTGTTCCAGCTGGTCCAAATTGCGTGGTTTCCGAGCATGAACATTCACTTTGAGCACCCGCCAGATTCTCAATAGGATTGAGGACTCCAGGACCTTGGTTTTGGTGTCCTTTAGGAACTGTTGGACCAATTTTGATGTATGCTTTGGGTCATTGTCTTGTTGGAAGACCCAGCGACGACCTAAGCCTAGACTAATAGCAGATTTCTTCATATTATCCCTCAAAATTTCAACATAATTTTCTTTTTTCATGATGCCATGCACCCGAACAAGGCTCCCTGTGCCTGAGGCTGCAAAACAGCCCCACAGCATGATGCTCCCACCACCATGTTTAACTGTGGGAACTGTGTTCTTAGGGTTGAAGGCCAACCTTTCTTCGCCAAACATAAGCAACATCCATGTGCCCAAACAGTTCCAGTTTAGTCTCATCAGACCAAAGCACAGACTTCCAAAACTCATCTTTACCTTTCAAATGTTCACGGGCAAACCTCAGTCTGGCTCTGATGTGCCGCTCTTTGAGTAAAGGGGTTCTTCTGGGACGATGGCCCTGAAGCCCACCACGATGAAGAGCCCTCACAACTGTGTTCCTTGAAACATCAACTCCAGAAGAGGCCAGGTCAGCAACAATCATCTTGGCAGATGTCCGGGGCTTCTTGCTGACATCTTGGACTATTTTCCTCTCCAGAGTTCTTGAAATCTTGCGCTTTCGACCACGCCCAGGTTTGTTTCTTACCGAATTTGTCTCCTTGTACTTAGCAATGATCCAACGTACAGCGGTTGGCAGTATAGCCTTCCCCCTTATCATGAGCCTCCACTATCTTCTTTCTGAGCTCAAGACTGATTTCCTTTGTCTTTGGCATGGTGAGTAAGAGTAGTCCCTCTCAATAATGTGTTCAAGTGCCCTGTTCCTTGGAGTCCTTTTATGCTGATTGAATGCTCAGGTGTTGTTAGGAAGCCAATTGACTGCACAGGTGTGGTTTGAAAGCTGATTGGTTGATTAGGTGTGTTTTGAAAGCAAAAATTCACATGGGGGCTAATATTCTTGACCACCCCATTTTTCACTATATTTGATATAAAGCAAGCCTAAACATTTATTTTATATTCCAAAATGTACCAAAAGCTACTAAATAGCACTGGTGAATGTTTGATTATATCAAGTTTTATCAATGCTGCAA
Organism: Aldrovandia affinis; assembly: GCA_029706075.1. Taxonomy (NCBI): domain Eukaryota; kingdom Metazoa; phylum Chordata; class Actinopteri; order Notacanthiformes; family Halosauridae; genus Aldrovandia; species Aldrovandia affinis. The sequence continues at coordinate 1,183,528 of JAINUG010000167.1, forward strand.
ACATTGGGCAGAATATTTGGAAAATGTTCCATAATTCCTGGGGGGCTAATCATTTTGGCCTCAACTGTACCTGTGAGAATCCAAGGTAACTAGAAACAGACCCCCTCCCCCACTCTCACCAAAAGGAAAGTTTGAGCATGTGGTTCACTTTCATGCTTTGAAAAAAATATATAGTCAATAGTCATTTTCTACCTTTACAGACCCGTTCCTTTCCTGTGTTATAGATTATTTTACTCGTTAATCTACTCTTGTCCAAGGTGACTTATTTATCTTACATTTTACACATCCAATTCTATGAATTATGAATTATTTCAGAAGCGATTCAGATTAAGTGATACAATTAAGGTTAAAGCTATGGCTCACCGAGGGGTTTTAACTTGCACTCACCTAGGTCAGTATTAACACGTGTAATAATAGTAGTCTAAAGAATGGACTTAAGACACTGGGGGGAAAGAAAAAAAAAGTCAGTCAAAAGAAGACCTCAGGCTTTGCTTTGGAAACCTTCATCTACACACTAAATTACTTGCCAATCTTGGACACTGTTAGACAGATTATACTAAGAAAACACACCCCATTAGGCCTGTCTATTGCATTTGTTGCTTGCAGTCTTTCTGTACAGGAGTGCAAACAAGTCGTTCTTGCTTGTTACACTTGCCTCCGTTTCAAGAGCAATTAATTGAATTTAATTTCAAGTGATTATGGTGCCAGTTTATGCTAATGATTATAGCAATGCTGATTACTATCTGCAGCTGACGTGATGCAATGTACACATTTACACGATGAATGAACATTTAATGCATTTAGATCACATTGACTATTGGTAATATATAATTTGCTCTCGGACCACACAAATCTTATAGGTGTCCTTCATCATCTTCAATAGCTGGACAAAGTCGTATAAATAGATGCAACTGGTTGTTCTGGATTAATTTTCCACTTCAGCATTTAGGATTTTTTTTTAACTATTTAAAGAACTTACAGTTTAAGTTCTTGCCATATTTTCAATAGGTTCAAATAAATACCACAGGATAATACAGCTGGTTTTAACTGTAATTAACCATGATTCAGAGACAATCGGGAAATGCAGAGTACCCAGAGAAATCGTCACCTGTATTGAACATAATTCATTGATTCAATTATGTGACCAAGAGTTCAGACGGAATAAAACCTATCTCTAGCAATCGCAAACAAGGGCTCCCTCCATTCAGTGCTGGCAAATAGTTGTCATCTCCGTTTATATTACTGTACATAAACTGTGCATGAAGGCACACAAACACACATTCAACTTCAGCTCTCTAATTTGGGTTGACGGTCTCAGAATTAAATGAAAACAATCAAGCTTGTTACGCCGTTTCCCAGCTCTTGAGAATTGACTCCAGTGCCTGCAAGGGAAACGGCCACTGTATATATTTTTAATCTCCTAAACTGGTCTGCCAGACAGATATCAGACAGCCAGGAAAGTGTATCAGGGGAAATACAGTATGGGGAATACATGTTACATAATGGGTCCAAGTGACAGCCACTGAGATGTCCCACCAGTATTGTCTGAAAAATACATTGAATTTACAGGGTAGTGAGAGCATGAATGTATATGTGTGTGTGTGTGTGTGTGTGTGTGTGTGTGCATAAGAGAAACAGAGAGAGTGAAGTGTGAGTAAAAGGTGTTTATTAGCCAGTACTAAGCCATAAACTCATAAGGGATGGGCTCCAGGACCTGGGGCTCGTTGTTCTTGGTGCTGACAAAGTGTGCCGGACGTGGGGCTGCCGGCTAAAACATGGACAGAAACCAACAAAAACATCCCAATTTACCAACAGTACATGACAGTACAGTACACCACTGTAATATCAATGTTCCACACACACATGTAATGTGTAAATCATCAATCAAATGCAATCAAAACTACAATTTGACAGTACCACTGTAATATTCAAATACATTATACATGTATAAAAACATATTGAACGTGAAAATACATATAATCGATTGCTCCTAAAAGTGTAAAGGCCTGGTGAATGTGGGTGAAACTGTGCGTGTAGCTTAGCTCAGGTGCGCTCGGTGTACCTGGTGCTTCAGCTCCACCCAGGTGCCAGCCTGTTTGGCCTCAATCTTCTTCTTCTCGTTCTCTTTCACGCGCTGCAGAAAGCTCTTCGAGTGCTTCATGTGCTCAATCCACACGTTGATTCTTTTGGCCAGGATCTTGCCTCTGCAGAGTTCCATATTCATAAAAATAGCACTTAGCTGCAAAAAATTTGAAGAATGAGAGTCAAGCTTTTGCTAAGTGCAGCTCATTAAGTAATTCATAATGTCTTCCAACAGATATTAACAAAGATTGCTCACAAAAAGCAAAACATTGGCTGATAAGAACCAACAACTTGAGTTGGTTCAGGGAGCTGAAAATTTGAAGTGAATCAGTGCTGCTCACTAGGGTTGGAACAACTTTCAAGAATCACTTTTACCAAGATCCTTACACTTACAAGGAAATCTCCCACACATAAGTGCTACCTTCAAGGCTAGAGCTTTTATGAATAGCGGCCCAGGTGTTACAGTGCCACCTGGAGGTCACTTCAAATATCGCTGCGCCCCATCTTTCTCACCCATCTCCCACTCCCCATCAGGCACCCCAGCCAGACCCCAAATTCTGTGCTTCCTGCGTCTTCAACTTACTTGATCTGCTTGTTTACAATGACTCCCAGCATGCTGGGTAACAGTGTACACACGGCCGGTCTTGCCATGGTAGCACTTGTGAGGCATTCCTTTCTGGATGGTCCCCGTTCCCTGGATGGAGGTGAGGGGGGGGTATAGATTTAAACAATCCAGAATAGCACATTTACCAATCAGACCCAAGGTAATCTGCCCTAATAAGACATTTATGATTACAACTCACCTTAAATATCACTTTACGTAACACCAGCATGGGTGATGGACAGGCAAGGAATAAACTGCCACATTAAGATGACAAGACAGGGGATTTGATCAACACCTCTGTTCTTTGTGGAAAGTCCTGTGGAATCTTTATTTAACAAAGTGTGTCAGAAATCAGTTTTATCTCTCAAATTATGTCTACAGCAAAGGCTGCAAAACTATGTGGAATGCACACCCGTTCACACTACAGGGGTGTGACCGGTTCAAACAGGACAGGCTAAGGCTGCAAACTCAGCAAGAAACCTAAACTCAATTAGTAACTGTGGAGGGCATTGGTCTCGGCAACATGGGAGTGGCAGGGTTGCCTTGGTTGTTCCATGTTGTGGAGGCCTTTGGAGCAGTGAGACTTTCCAGGGGCAGGTTTGGCACTCTCAGGGTGTGAGAGAGTGAACTGGTGCCTGGAAGGGTGCTCCAAAGGCCATAATTGCTTTAATTATTATTTAATTGATGTTAATTGGTAAGTGATTATTCACTTACCCGTTTGTGTGTGAGAATGTGAGTGGGTGTGGTCTGTCAATTATTTGGTGTTTTGTGATTAGGTGTGTGAATGTTAGACCAGTGATTGCCTCACGAGTCCCACATGAGCCAGGCAGAAAGTAAGCCAATTTAAGAGCAGGTGGGGCGAGTGGGGAATCAGTCTTGTCCTGTCATTCATGTTTGTGTATTGAGTTGTTGATTGTTATTCGTGTGTGTGTATGGTAAAGTTGTTAGTCTTGCCATTTGTGTGTGAATTTAGTTATTGGTCTTGGTGTTCACGTGTGTGTGAATGTGCGCGTGCATGCATAGCATATCGTGTAGTGTGGAGTATAGGTTTAATGTCAGTTGTGACGTACTGTGTCATTGGTGTGTGTATCAGAGTCAGTCCGAGTCTTGTCATCCATGTGTGTGTCTGGAGAAGTGTTTATCTCGTTCATGTAGGCGTGTCATTTGTGAGTGTTGGTGTTCGATGTGACTCTGTCGGGCATGGTGGCGCGTGTCTGTAATCCAAGCTCGGACTGAAAAGTATGAGTGTCTCTGTGTGCATGGGTTTGGGAAGCATTTGAAAAGTCACTGGATATGTGTGTGCCTGGGGAGGTTCTAGGGGAACTCCGGTCTGAGGAGGCGCGGTGTCTTGTGGAGATGTGTGTCGAGTGTGTGTTGGGACAGTGCGTAGAGTTCTACCCTGTTCCGTAAGTGTTGATGTGTGTTAAATGTGGATGTATGAAGGTGGTGTGGAAAGCCGCTGATTGTGTGTGTTTGTTGTGTGTTCCCCGAAAGGGGATTTCCCCCTCGGAGGAGGCGGGGCTTTCATTTATGGTTTGATTATTTTAGTTTGTTATTTTAGTTCATTGTTTTTGCCCGAAAGCTTCGCAGCAAGTAGGGTGAAGATTTTGTGTTTGTTTGTTTTATTTTAACCTGCTCTCCCACTGTCTCTGTCCCGTGTCTGGGGGGAGAGACAGAACAAATTTAAGATCCGGTCCGTAGACCGGCAGAACCCCACTCCTCTGCCAGTTATTACCACCAGCTGCTCTGCTCCAGTCCAGGGATTGTCACGTGGCGTGCGACAGTAACCAAATATTAAACAGATGCAAACTGGGTGCAGTCGGTCCTCCTGAACAGGTGGCTTCAAGGTTTTGACAAAAAGCATCAGGGTTTGACCCAAAAATAGATGTTCTTAGATCGTTCATAGGTTGGTTTCATGAGAAGAAAAAAGCATACTAATGACAACCGCAACATAACACCACAAAAATACCACTACTTTCCACACACACAGTGCCACAATCTACACTGCCCGTCCAAAGAAAAAGTCATACTCTAATATTTCGTTGGACCGCCTTTAGCTTTGATTAGTATCCTGAAACATTTTGTCATTTCCTGTTTCCTGTTTGCCGACTTCCTGTTTCCATTTTGAACGCGACGCGCGCTGTAGTAACTGCTGCTCCAAGTTTTCACTGCCTGCATTTTCTGCACTTTTATACTGATTTAAATACAAAACTCTTTTCTATTTTTTAATCTTTTTCGGTTACTCCTAACTAACCAACCTTTACGGGACTCCAGCACCGTGGTTTTCTGTTCGACACCCAAGAAAACATTTACGGTAAGGAATTCGACCATGGCTTCCTCCCTTGTTTCCTGCTTGGAGTGCAATATGTTTAGTGTTAGTTCTGACGCCAAGTTTAACGTAACTGGTATTTGTAGTAAGTGTCAACTCAATTTAGAATTGGCGCAGAAAATAGTTGAGCTTGAGGACCGCATCCGGACGCTTCGCCAGATTCAGGAAGGAGAGAGTTACATAGAGTCTTTTCTGTTGGCGCCGGACGCACCAGGGAGTTTAAATAGCCTAGACATTAGTGCTATTCCCCAACAGAGCCTTCGCAGCAAGGCGCTTTTGTCACGGTTCGAGGAGGCATAGTCGCCGTCCCAAGGAGGTCATACACCCAACTCACGTTTGAATCGTTTTTCCCCACTCAGTAATACACCTACTGAGAAAGCTCTGATAATTGGCGATTCCATTTTACGAGACGTGAGGATAGAGTCACCAGCGACCATAGTCCAATGTTTGCCTGGGGCCAGAGCTACCGACGTGGAGGCAAACTTAAAGGTGCTAGCTAAGAATAATCGTAAATATTCTAAAATTATTATCCACGCTGGCACCAACGATGTCCGACTTAGGCAGTCGGAGATCACTAAAAATAATTTTGTTTCGGTGTGTAAGCTCGCTAAAACACTCAGTCGGGAAGTAATTATCTCTGGCCCTATCCCTGCCCGTAGGAGTGACGAAGTCTACAGTAGACTCACGTTGCTAAATCGCTGGCTGGCTAACTGGTGTACTGACAACGACTTGGGCTTCATAGACAATTGGCCCACTTTTTGGGGAAAGCCTGGCTTACTGAAGAGAGACGGACTCCACCCGAACTGGAGAGGTGCTCTTCTATTATCTAGAACATTTTCCCGTAGTATAAATTCGCAAAGTTTATGACCTCTCAGAACGCTAGCCAGGCAGCAGACTTCTGGTCCTAAACCACTGTCTGCTAGCTTCCAAAAACCCGTGACTAGCTTAGCTATTGAGACTGTGTCTGTCCCTCGTTTTGGAAATGGTTTTAGAAGTAAAAAGCTATCTGAGCACACTGGCTGTCGTGGCATTTGTGTACATAATCTTATTTATATTAAAACCTCTCAGCCTGCAGTAAGTGTTGCCTGTAGTAAGACGCATCTTAAATGTGGATTGTTAAATGTTAGATCACTTTCCTCCAAGGCAGTTCTTGTGAACGAACTAATCACCGACCATAGTTTTGACCTGATTAGTTTCACTGAAACCTGGCTTAGGCCTGACGAATGAGGCATCTCCCGATGGTTATGCCAGCTGCCAAGCGCCGCGTCTGTCCGGTAGAGGGGGCGGTGTTGCTGTGATTTTTTTCGACAAAATTTAGTTTTACACCTAAATGTGGGGATAAGTTCTCCTCTTTTGAATCGCTTGCTATGCTTTCTGGATGGTCAAAAGATCTAGTTACCTCAGTGCAATCCTTCCTCTTAATAACTATTTATAGACCACCTGGACCGTATACTGTTTTTCTCTCCGAGTTTGCAGAGTTTTTATCAAGCTTGGCAACTATGGCGGATAAAGTTGTGATTGTTGGAGATTTCAACATACATATTGATAATGACAGTGACCCTTTAGGACTGGCTTTTGCAGCTATTATTGACTCTGTCGGTTTTGTTCAAAATATATCTGAACCAACCCACCGCCACAATCATACCTTAGATTTAGTCTTATCTTATGGTATCGATGTCGAGAATATCATTGTGTCTCCCCATAATCCTGTACTATCAGATCACTTTTTGATTTCTTTTGAAATTCAGAAGGGCTATCAGGAGCAGGGTTGCGTAGAGACCCTTGAGTTTTTCACTCCCTTGGATCTGGACAAATTCAGTAAACTGGTCATGTCCTCCAAATCATCTACATGTCTGTTAGACCCCATACCAACAAAGCTTATTAAAGAGCTTTTGCCTGTGCTAGGCCAGCCCATGTTAGATATCATAAATACATCCCTATTATTGGGTTGCGTACCTAGGTCTTTAAAAGTAGCAGTAATCAAGCCTCTTCTAAAGAAACCAAATCTTGATCCTGTTAATCTGAAGAACTATAGGCCAAATTTCAAATCTGCCCTTTTTGTCAAAAATTTTAGAGAAATCTGTAGCTCAACAATTAACTGCTTTCCTAAAAACAAATAATCTGTATGAAACACTACAATCAGGTTTTAGACCAAACCATAGCACTGAGACAGCACTTATTAAAGTTGTAAATGACTTACTGTTAGCATTGGACACTGGTTGTGTTTCTATTCTAGTGCTCCTTGACATAAGTGCTGCTTTTGACACTATCGACCACCAGATTCTCCTTCATAGGCTAGAAAACCTGGTTGGTTTGCGTGGACGGGCACTCTCATGGTTTAAATCATACTTATTAGACCGGTTTCAATTTGTGCAATTAGATCAAGAGTTCTCTGACTACTCTCAGGTTATATGGTATTCCACAAGGCTCAGTGCTGGGACCATTACTGTTCTCATTATACTTGCTACCACTCGGTAATGTTATTCGTAAACATGGTGTAAATTTCCATTGCTATGCCGATGATACACAGCTGTACATATCAATGAAACCAGGTGAAACACTTAAACTCACTCAATTAGAGGCTTGTATCTCTGATATAAAGAACTGGATGACAGTAAATTTCCTGCTTTTAAATTCAGATAAAACAGAGATGATGGTTTTGGGCCCCAAAAAATTAAGGAACAAGTTGGATCTGCAGTTATATGCAGGTGATTGCATAGTTACATCAAGTCTTATGGTTAAGAACCTTGGTTTTATTATTGATCAGGACCTTACATTTGACACTCATATTAAAAACACTTCCAGAGTAGCTTTCTTTCACCTAAGAAACATAGCTAAAATTCAGCACTTTCTGTCATTAGAGGATGCTAAAACCTTGATGCATGCTTTTGTTGCATCGAGGCTAGACTATTGTAATGCCTTATTATCCGGCTCCTCTAGTAGCTCTCTAAAGAGTCTTCAACTAGTACAGAACACAGCGGCACGTATTTTGACTAGATCCAAAAAGTATGAGCACATTACTCCAGTGTTAGCATCACTACATTGGCTTCCTATTAAATAACGGGCTGATTATAAAGTACTGTTGCTAACTTTTAAAGCAGTAAACGGACTTGCACCTTTATATCTGACCGAAATGATTGCCCCCTATTAGCCGACACGACTGCTTCGTTCACAAGAAGCCGGCCATCTATTACTCCCTAGAATTTTGAAAAGCACAGCTGGTGGTAGAGCCTTCTCTTTTAGAGCTCCTCTGTTGTGGAACGGTTTACCAAGGCATGTTAGGGATTCGGACACGGTTTCAATTTTTAAGTGTAGATTAAAAACATATATTTTCAGCCTAGCCTACTGCCAAACATAGTCTAGGTGTAGAGATGGAGAAGGCCGTGCCTTAGTGTCTTATGGAGTGAGAAACTTTCCATACTGTCACCTCCTCAATGTGTTACCACCACTGTTATGCTGGTTATCCTTGATCAGGTGTGGATTGTTTGGAACTGTCTCATGGCTGCGTGTTTTCTCTGTCCCTCTCCTAATAGGTATGCTGCCATAGCTTACACCTGTTGGGGCTATCTGTATATTTCCTATGCTTGTGCTCCCCTGCTCTTACATAATGCTACTGGCTATAGCACTGCTTTTTTTTCTGACTGCATGTTCTCTTCTCTGCCTCGGCCTCTGACACCTGCCCCCGAGCCCTAGATCCTGCGAGAAGTGTGAGCTGCCCCCATCAACCCTCACCCCCACGCCAACCCCAGTTCCTGGATCTGGACCCTCTCCGCGTGGTTTAGCCCCCCCCGCCCGCTGACTACCTAACTCAGACTAACCTTGGACTGACCATGACATGGTCTTTTTTGGACATACCCTGTGCCAGCCAGAAGAGGATGGGCTCCCCCTTTTTAGTCTGGTTCCTCCCAAGGTTTCTCCCTACCTAGGAGTTTTCCTTGCCACTGTTGCCGTTAGGCTTGCTTTTGGGGGGGTCTAGGCCTGGGTTCCCCCTCTGTTAAGCGTTTTGTGACAATTCTATTGTGAAAAGCGCTATACAAATAAACTTGATTTGATTTGATTTGATTTGATTACGGCACGCATTCGCCGTGGCATCATTTCGATAAGCTTCTGCAATGTCACAACATTTATTTCCGTCCAGAGTTGCATACATTTTTCGCCAAGATCTTGTATTGATGATGGGAGAGTCGGACCGCTGCGCAAAGTCTTCTCCAGCACATCCCAAAGATTCTCAATGGGGTTAAGGTCTGGACTCTGTGGTGGCCAATCCATGTGTGAAAATGATGTCTCATGCTCCTTGAACCACTCTTTCACAATTTGAGCCCGATGAATCGTGGCATTGTCATCTTGGAATATGCCCATGCCATCAGGGAAGAAAAAATCCATTGAAGGAAAAACCTGGTCATTCAGTATATTCAGGTAGTCAGCTGACCTCATTCTTTGGGCACATAACGTTGCTGAACCTGACCAACTGCAGCAACCCCAGATCATAACACTGCCTCCACAGGCTTGTACGGTAGGCACTAGGCATGATGGGTGCATCACTTCTCTTCTTACCCTGATGCGCCCATCACTCTGGAACAGGGTAAATCTGGACTCATCAGACCACATGACCTTCTTCCATAAAGTCCAATCTTTATGCTCCCTAGCAAATTGAAGCCTTTTTTTCCGATTAGCCTCACTGACAAGTGGTTTTCTTAAGGCTACACAGCTGTTTAGTCCCAATCCCTTGAGTTCCCTTCGCATTGTGCATGTGGAAATGCTCTTACTTTCACTATTAAACATAGCCGTGTGTTCTACTGTAGATTTTTTACAGTATTTCACCAAACGTTTAAGTGATCGCCGATCACGATCATTCAAGATTTTTTTCCAACCACATTTCTTCCTCGAAGATGATGGTTCACCACTATCCTTCCAGGTTTTAATAATGCGTTGGACAGTTCTTAACCCAATTTTAGTAGTTTCAGCAATCTCCTTAGTTGTTTTCTTTGCTTGATGCAGGCCAATAATTTGACCCTTCTGAAACAGATTAACATATTTTCCATGACCACAGGATATGTCTTCCGACATGGTTGTTTAAGAAATGAGAAGCTACTCACTGCATCAGTTAGAGTTAAATAACTTGTTGCCAGCTAAAACATATTAATCACTGCAGTAATTATCCAATGGAAGGCTCTTACCTATTTGCTTAGTTAAATCCAGGTGGTGACAGTTTTTTTGTCCAGGCAGTGTACGTCACAACACAAAAAAATCTATCGTAACATACACTGCTCAAAGAAATTAAGGGAACACTTAATCATCACAGTATAACACTAAGTCAATTAAACTTCTGGGATATCGATCTGTCCAGTTAGGAAGCATAAACAGTTTTGAATCAATTTCACCTGCTTTGGTGCAAATGAAAGTGACAACAGGTGGACAGGAGAGGCAACAGCAAGACAACCCCCAAAAAGTAAATGGTTTTGCAGGTGGTGACCACAGACCATTTCTCTCTCCTTATCCTTCCTGACAGATTTTTCTCTAGTTTTGCATTTTGCTAGTGCCCTTTTCACTACTGGTAGCATGAGGCAGTACCTGCAGCCCATTCAGGTTGCACAGATAGTCCAGCTCCTCCAGGATGGCACATCCATACGTGCCGTCGCAAGAGGGTTTGCTGTGTCTCCCAGCACAGTCTCAAGAGCGTGGAGGAGATACCGGGAGACGGGCCATTACACAAGGAGAGCTGGACAGGGCCGTAGAAGGGCAACAACCCAGAGGCAGGACCGGTATCTGCTCCTTTGTGTGAGGAGGAACAGGAGGAGCACTGCCAGAGCCCTACAAAATGACCTCCAGCGGGCTAGTCGTGTGCATGTTTCTGACCAAACTGTCAGAAACAGACTCCATGAGGGTGGCATGAGGGCCCGACGTCCTGTAGTGGGACCTGTGCTCACAGCCCAGCACCGTGCAGCTCGATTGGCATTTGACATTGGCAATGTCAACAATATCTCTTTTTTTGAAAATGCGCATGTAGGTGGACAGTGGAATCGGGCCTGAAAATAAAATGCAATGTCAGTCACACTCTCTCCTATATCAATCATCACTGACAGTGGCACTGTCCTCAACAGCATCTCCAACACGGAGACCTTCCCACTTCTAAGACCAGGGTTCCTCAAATCACGGCCCCTCATTGGCCAAGCACTGCTTTTTTTTCACCCTCGCTTTACCCTGGGAGTCAGGTGTGAAGACACTCAATAATTGCATTAATTGTTCAATTAACTGCCTGAGAGAAAGGAAAACCGAATTTGGATTTGTGGGCCAGATTTGAGGAACCCTGTCTTAGATGATAAGTACTCAACTTTCGGTCCTGAGGGTGGCGGGTATTTGTTCCAGCCGAGCAGCGACTACAGCTCGGCCCAACTCCAAAGTCCCTTGTTAAGCCCTCGGTTGTCCCTGGGTTGTCCCTGGGAGTCAGAAACATCACGCCCTAGGGCAGGGGGCGGCTCTTTCAGCCTTATGTTGCGGCTCCGCGTGGCTTGGGAAAATGAATAATAAGTATCCAATTGAATCGGGCGCATTTTTTTTGGCGTAGCACCCCCGTTGACAGAAAATCCGAGGGGCGCAAGAATTATTTTTGCTTTGCACCCCCCGGTCCGTGAAATAAATGAACTGGTCGCAGCTTTTTTTTTCGCTGCGGCGATTCATTGCACCCCCCCGCCCCCGTCGACAGAAAATGGTGCGGCTCCCAGTGTTTTCTTTTCCGTGGAAACCGGGTCCAAATGGCTCTTTGAGTGTTATGGGTTGCCGACCCCTGCCCTAGGGGCTAAGGGTCATTCCCAAAACAAAGTTGACACAGTGAGTTTGCTCAAATCAGCCCTCAAAATCACCCCCTTGATGAAGGGAAAAGCATAAAATGGTGGTTTTGGGATGTTTGTGGTGCTTTCTGGGATAATCCCTTGGTCCAAACTCACCATGGGTTTTCCCATCATCAAAGGGTGATTTTTAGGACAGATTTGAGCAACCTCATTGTGAAAACTTTGTTTTGGGAATGACCCTTAAGCCCCAAGCCGAGGGCTGAAGCCTTAAGGCAGGCACATCAATAGATCTCGAGGACCGAAACTGGGCACCCCTGCCTTAAGGGGTAACTTTGGAATTGGGCCTTGACATGTCAACGCCAACATAGTCAACTATTGGTCCTAGGATTGCAGATATTTACTAATCAACTGAACCACTTGATAAAAATTAGCTCAGTAGGGAGTATACTAATCAGTGACAGCAGGTGTAGTCAGTGCTCGGCTGGAACAAATACCTGCAGCCACTGTGGCCCTCGGGACTAAGAGTTCAGCCCCTACTTGTTACCAAAACAGTTGACTATGATTAGTAGCATAGTTGGTTATTCTTTTTTTTGTTTCCGATTCTTTCTCTCAATTTAGTGGCCAATGATACCCTCTATTTATTTCTATCTGCCCTCTCAACATGAACTCGCCGCCCGTCTCTACAAGGCAAGCTAATTCTCAGAGGGCGGTGAACTCCGCTTCCTTCGAGATGGAATTCACCCATCCACATTCTGGAGTCACCCTTACGCGCTTCTCAGCTAGTTTGTGCCGGTTCACTCTCCCCCCTTCCCCTGGGGAAGACAGCCAAACGGGGCTCCCCGCTAGAGCCGGTCTGGCACAGTCGGGATACTTGATTATTCTTACAGTATAGTTGATTATTGTAGAATTTCTTGTTTTACTGATTACAAACCTTTAAGCCCATATGTACTTATGGCTAAAAGACTGAGACCGCAACATTGGCTCACTTTGCTTATGCTGGGAGACCAGCACTCAAATATACACAAGGCTTAAAGAGCTCAACACTCAGACACTCACCATGCCTACAGAAGGGTCAGGTGAACATGTATCTTGTCCCCCTCCTCTTGCCTCTTGTGTTTGTCATGATTTTTGCTTCCTGCAGAACAAAGGTACACTGGTGAACTCAGGAAGGTAGAAACTTACAAGAAAGCCCAAAATGCATAAATGCAGCTCTTCTGCTCAACAACATGAAGGCCTGACCAGGGGAGTGGAGACTTTCTGAAACATTCTGAGACACTGGAAGTACAGTGCTCAAACAAACCGCCATTCTCTTCCTGGGATTCAAAACTTGTGGTTACAATCACAACCCTGCCACCAGTCATTACGTGAAAGGTACTGTAATGGTATTGAAAAACTCATGTTTTCCCGTGTCGGAACAGTGAAGTTATATGTATGGTTTAGTTCTGCCCTTTCACATATGGAATATTTATTTCCGTTTGACAACTAAGGTGAGGCTTGCAGGCAGTAACGGCTGTATCTAGCCAATTGTGAAGCCACCACTTTCAGGAAAAATTATCGCTACCACTTTACAAGCTTGCTCATACCACGTCAAGCTCCGTTCTTATCTGGCCGCGACCTGAAAGACGAAAATTCCAAACTGGAAAGCCCCAACAATTATCACCCACATGGAAATAAGCATTCAATTGGAAATCTTGGTGTAACCTCCAATATGTCGGAACAGTGAAGCTAGAATAAAAATGGTTTATTCCCTGAATCCAGTAGCCTTAACAGTCAAATGCCCTTGTTTAAAGTTCAGCACTCTGAATACTGAACACAAGTGGTATTACATGTTAAAACCCCTCACTTATCCTACATGTAAAATATATTTATTTGATTTAATATAATAATTACTACACAGGACACTAATTATCAATTAAATCACAGAATTCATTGATAGGCAGAGAAATCTGGTGGATCACCCTTCATCAAAATATACAACTCACAATTCAATTAAAATTAACAGCTGGTTTATTCAGTTACAACAGTTAAGACAAAATAGTCAACGTCCAATCTACAGATGTAGGTTCAACTACCTTAACAAATACTAAGTCCTAGACATAAAATTGACATGTAACAATCACAAAAGAGATGAAGTGAAAGAAAATGATACCAAGCTTGTCCCTCTCCAAGAATGCAAAACACACGCAACCAAGGTGTGAGCTGGAACCAGATCTTCCAAGAGAAACAGGAAAGGAAACTAGTACAATTCCCAACCAAAATCTGCTTCGTGCCACCAACAGGTCACACTAAGTGTTTGGGGGGGTTGGATCACTCCCTTCTTAGCCCATAATTTACGATTTGGGGGGGAAGGTCCAGTGAAAGCCAGGCTTAGACTCCCTTTTTATATTTTTGTTTTGGGTCACTTACTACCACAAGATATCTTTTCAAGGTTGTCATTGACATGCTCCTCTTATATCGAGATGTTGGTTGAGATCAGTTGCATGATCCAGGGGTACAAGACAAATCCAGTGTGTAAATTGGCCAAAATGTACTAAAGAAAATAGCAATCAAATTGATCATAAGAATAAAGTGAACGTATATATTTTTTTGCGATTTTAGTTTTTGTTAGTTTGCGCCAAATTCCTTTAACATGCAATAACATAACATGCAATCGACTCAGCAACAAGACTTTTACTTGCTGTTTCAAGGAATGCATCAAATATCTTCAAATTTTGACTGAATTCCATACTATAGCTGTACTAAGAATATAGCTCATAATTAGAGAATATGGATGTCGAGAAAGAAAGATTTCAAGCAAAATACAACAAACCCTACACACCTGCCAGACCTCTCCGTTCTGCTACCTCAGGATGCCTAGCACCTCCCCCCCTCCGCACCTGCGCTTCCAGGTCACGTCTCCTGTCGGTTCTGGCTCCACGATGGTGGAATGACCTTCCTGTGGAAGTCAGAACAGCTGAGACCCTGGCCACCTTCAAGCGACGACTGAAGACTTACCTCTTCAGGGTGCACCTCTCCCCGTAGTCCGGTTTTGTTAACTTAGGGACATAGTTGCTTAGTTTACACGTCTACTTGTTTATGTATTGTATTAGGCTTAGGCATTATTTCCTGCATTGAGTGCTTTACTGCTACCTCTGAATTGTGGCTACAGATTTACCTACAGGGTCCTAGTTTAACTATGTGGTTGCTCCTAGCACCCAGGAATTGTACTTCCCACTAGGGTGGCTTTCAGCTAAACTGTTCTTGACTACGGTTAACACTTTGTTGTACGTCGCTCTGGATAAGAGCGTCTGCCAAATGCCTATAATGTAATGTAATGTAATGTAAAGACACATTATGTAACACTGTTTATTAATATACTCACATGAAACAGAAATCCATAAATTTAAAATTAATATAAACCAAATTTCTCTCTGAAAAAAATACACGAGACTTCTCATAAGATTTACTTACTCTTCGCGAATTTCCAGCTCTCTCTCTTTAATAGCGACTCCAAAATTACATTGAATCCTCAACCCCAAACACATTTACGCACTCAAAATTTGCATGGAGATCCTGCACTGTTGTTTTTGAAAAAGCTTTCTTTGGACCGCGTAAAATACGAGTTAACTATAGCAATGCTTGAACTGTCATTCTCATATCCTAAGTGTTCTTTTGGTACCAAATGTTCTTGATTTCTTGGTAAATAACTCCCGAAATTTAACATTTTCTTGTACCCCGAACACATATTTTGATCATCGATAGCTGTGGATTGTTGTAGTGGTATCAGTTTACACATCAAGTTAGCATGGTGAATATAAAATGCTCGTAGCTTCTTCTCCGCTTCTTCTCCGAGCGGCACATTTCTTCTCCAAGCACAAGGTCTTCAATTAATTATTAGAGGGGGGTTCCAATAATTGAGAGACAGTGGGAGAGCAGGTTACCCTACTTGCCGCGAAGCTTTCGGGCAAAAACAATGAACTAAAATAACAAACTAAAAGAATCAAAACTTAATGAAAGCCCCGCCTCCTCTGAGGGGGGAATCCCCTTCCGGGGAACACACAACTAACACAGACAATCAGCGGCTTTCCACACCGCCTTCATACATCCACATTTAACACACATCAACACTTACGGGACAGGGTAGAACTCTACGCACTGTCCCGACACACACTCCACATCTCACTTTAGAAAAACGCACACAGAACTCAACATAGATTCCACACAGACTCCACCTCCCAGAAGCTTGGATTACAAGCCATGCCCGACAGAGTCACATCAAACACCAACAATCCACAATAATACACAATACAACACGATACCATACATGTGCACGTGCACGTGCACACTCACACACACGTGAACAACAACTCTCAATACGCCCACATGAACGACAAGACTAACAACTTTACAATACGCACACAGATCAAGACGCACACATCAATGACATGACAAGACTAACTGCCTCCCCACTTGCCCCACCTGCTCTTAAATAGGCTTACTTTCTGCCTGGCTCAGGTGGGACTTGTGAGGCAATCACCCGTCTATCATTCACTCACCCGTCTATCATTCACTCATCCAATCACAATCACTCAACACCAAACAATTAACAGACCACACCCACTCACATTCTCACACAAACAGGTAAGTGAATAATCACTTACCAATTAACATAAATTAAATAATAATTAAATCAATTATGGCCTTTGGAGCAACCTTCCGGGCGACAGTTCACTCTCACACCCTGTGAGAGTGCCACTGCCCACGGAAAATCTCCCTGCTCCAAAGGCCTCCACAACATGTAAAAACAAAGGCAACCATGCCACTCCCATGTGGCCGAGACCGACGCCCTCCACAATTATGAAAAGAATCGGGAAAAGCTGACTGAAAAAGCGAGGGAAAGAATGCAAAAGCTTCGTGAAAAGAAGAAACAAAGTAAGACGAAACCCACCGTAGAAACACGGACAGATGCACGAAGATCCAAGAACAAAAAAGCCATCTCCGATCATAATGCTGCTGTGGCCCTGAGAAAAAAATGAATCAACAAAGAGAGAAGGCAGAGAGGAGAAAAAGCGGCAACAATTGAAAACTTTCCGATGTTTAATTAGTGACTTTGTGAAGTTGTCATTTTTTCCTTATGTTACACCTTTGTACCCCTGGACGTAACTGATCATGAGCTGATATTTGGAGGTGCATAATATGCTCAACATTTTACATTTTTAGGCATTTAGCAGACACTCTTTATCCAGTACATTTCTTTACATACAATCAATTTATACAGCAGAATATTTTACTGAAGCAATTCAGGTTAAGTACCTTGCTCAAGGGAACAACGGCAGTGCTCCACCTTCCAGTTCTCTAACCATTACACTACACTGCCACCCTCAAGAACATGGCAACCAAGTGACGAGGCCAATCATACCATGTGCTTTGGCCTCACACACAGATAGGGTGGCCATATGTCCCATTTGTCCTCCTTTTGAAGTCTAGACTAGAAAAACACTAAATTCTTCATTAAATTACGTTTGAAGATTTTAACGTGCTTATTGGTTTATGTATTTGTCAAATAACGAATCGCAGGTGTCATTGGTCTAATAAATGTCAACAAATACCACACTTCCACGTTCTACCAACAAGTACCACGTTCTTATGTACACTATGGGCATGAGCAGCAAGCCACGCTGAGTGCCAAGTGCTATTGTAGCCAGCCCTGCAAAATGCCAAAACGGCAGACTTTATACAAAAGTGTGGTCAAAACAGCACAGATGTATTTCGAAAAGCAGAAAAGACGATTATCATGCTTTCTGTACAGTGTCAGGTTGTGAGGTGGATGTGGAAGCGGAGTGTCATGTTCCTGGCCAACAGAAGGCTTCTGATAACTGCCAGGAAGGGACAAAAGTAGACCATCCAGCTATTGGGAGTACACATTTTCAATCTCAGTTAGTCTATAGGTTATGGTTTTAAATTGGTCATGCAATTGCATGTTAAATTGCCGCTGCCTGAAGTGTCCTCCATTCTGGGGTTTTGGAAATGGCCACGCTACTCACAGAGCAATAAATCCGCCAATGTTGGCCCCACTCCGTCTGCCTGCGCAGGTTTTTCAAAAGGCACCTTCCGACAACCGTAACGTTACCACTGGATCAATGGAAAGTCAGCAATCTATTAACAATATTGCTGCTTTACAAACATAAGTTTAAACAAACACATTCAAACTACACGTTCTTACTAAACTCTTCATTACAACCATGTTCATGGCTACATATTTAACGTCAGTGATATGTGCCCATATGCCTTTTTCTTTTGGCTCATTAGTAAACAATCACTTTCTATGTCAGTTCAATTGTATTCGTTAACTTAGCTAGCTAAATAGCTACATAGATAGCTAACTAACGGGACCCACGCATGGGTTTGTAATGCTTAAACCTTCACATTCCCGTGGCTCGGTCAGTATCTAACGTTATGAAAAACCTCAATCTACACTGAAATGTTTATTATTCAAATTAACCTAATAAGACTTTACATAAGTTTTAATGCAGGACACGTACCTACCTTCCAATGCTTACAAGACTACAGTTTCGTCGAAGGTTAAGACACAGGCCCCCAACACCCCAAAATAAGGTATTCCCTAATGTCGCCTGACCAAGCCTTTTTTCTGAAAACTGTCGTGCGAAATATTCATAATATTTGTTACGTAAAAACACCTTCGATATTCCCGTTTTATTATATAATGCTTTTATGTTGAGATACAGTAAATTAACTTTTTAGAATTTGACTGCCAATGATTTGGCGTGAAATAGACGTGAAATGCGTACCCCCCTCGGCAATTTCAATTGATTGGCCTTATTAGAGGTTTAAATACTGGACTGGAAAGCACGCTCTCAGCCAGCCGGAGAAGGGAAGACCCAGAAGTAAACACGTACTGCGCATGTCTCTGCTGTGAGCGCAAAACATTGGCGCTTCCCTTTGAAACCAATGTAAAATTGGTATCGTGTATGGTATCGTGTTGTATTGTGTATTATTGTGGATTGTTGGTGTTTGATGTGACTCTGTCGGGCATGGCTTGTAATCCAAGCTTCTGGGAGGTGGAGTCTGTGTGGAATCTATGTTGAGTTCTGTGTGCGTTTTTCTAAAGTGAGATGTGGAGTGTGTGTCGGGACAGTGCGTAGAGTTCTACCCTGTCCCGTAAGGACTCATAGGACTCATTATCATTAAAACTTCTTAAAATCTTCGAATGGTATTTTGAACTTGATTGGTACTATAGTTAGCTGTCTCGCCATGAACAGATTATGAAATTATGTTACATTTTTGCGGCCAATTTTAAGGTAAATACGTTTTAAATAAGTATTTATTTTTCCCAATATAAAATACATTGAATGCAAAGGCATATACTGTACATGTAATTTCAACTAGATTGGGATGCCTGCTTTATAGCAGAATATACACTACCAGTCAAAAGTTTTAGAACACCCCCATTTTCCATTTTTTACTGAAATGTAAGCAGGTGAAGTCCAGTGAATAACCTGAAATGGTACAAAGGTAAAGGTAAACTGCCAAAGTTTTTTTAAAAAGTTTGTTACCAAAAACTGAAAAATAATGTACATTTTTTGGCAGGAGTAGTTTCCTACACCATCAAAAGGCACTTGGAAACTGGAGGAAACTCTGACAGGAAGAGGTCTGGTAGACCCAAAGGCACAACAAAATCAGAAGACAAGGTTCTGAGAGTCAACAGCTTGCGTGATAGGCGGCTCACAGGACAACAGCTTCAAGCACAGCTTAACAATGGTCGAAGTAAGGAAGTCTCAGTTTCAACTGTGAAGAGAAGACTTCGAGCTGTAGGTTTGACAGGTCGAGTGGCAGTAAGCAAGCCATTGCTAAGATGGCAAAATAAGAAAAAGAGGCTTCCCTTGTCCATGAAGCACCGCCAGTGGACTACTGAAGACTGGAAGAAGGTCTTATGGACCGATGAATCAAAATTGAAATCTTGACATTTTGAAAGGTTTTTGTAGGCCATTGAGTAGGCGAAAGGATGGTTCCTCAGTGTGTGACACCAACTGTCAAACATGGGGGAGGAAGCGTGATGGTCTGGGGCTCTTTTGCTGGATCCAGAGTCGGCGACTTGCACAGAGTGACTGTTAACCCACGTTAACCCATTACTTGTTCCCTGAAAAGGGCCTTTTTTTATAACTCTGGCAGTTTACTGCTTACCTTTGTATCATTTCAGGTTATTCACTGGACTTGAACTGCTTAAATTTGGAAAAGGTGAAGGGGTCTGAATACTTTACGGATGCACTGTATATGTTGTAAGACGAAAGCTGGTTCCACACAATTTCAGCACTAATAGACCATTCATGAGCACCCCGTGTGTACAATGAACATATGGGCCTACTTATAGACTGTATCGGCTGCTCAGAAATCAGAAGGGAATGTATTCATTACCTGTATGATTAAAGGGTAAATATGAGCTATTTTTAAAACCAGCATACACAGGGGCACTTCAGGACCATGGATGAGTATCACTGCTCTATGGTGTTAGATGGAACTGGGGGATATCTGTGGAAAGTGCATGATGTGCACTAACCTATATCAGAGGACAGTGCTGGCCGTCAGAGGCATTTCTAGTTGGAGAAATCAATGTAGTCGGTCAGGGACTGCCATCATCGCCGGTCCACAGCTGTGAGAAGTAAAGAGACAGAAGCCTGGCTTCCGAAATGAGGAAGATTTTAGTTGGAAATGGTGCACAATCAAGATTAACTTGCAACTAATTGTAGTTCTGTTGCTTTATGTGCCTAATTGACACTAAAAGGAAATTAGTCTTCATGAATAGTTGCACGTATCACCATTTGTTTTTAATTTGCTGTTTTGGGGGCCCCCAATAGCATACAATCCAACACACCCATATTGGCTGGTCCTTTATGAGTGTGAGCTGCCTATCACAGTCACGGTTCGAAACCCAACTGTGCCAGACCAGCCCTGGTGTGGAGCCCCGATCAGGGGCGGCGGTTGGCTGTCTGCCCCAATAGGAGGGGGGAGGGAGAGCTGGCACGAGCTCGCCAAGGAGTGGTAGGGTGACCTCATAAACAGGGTTGGGTGAGTTCCATCTTGGAGGAGGCAAATATTGCCTCGAGGTATTAGCTCGTCCCGCGGAGGCGGGCGGCGAGTTCGTGGGGGAGGGTAAAATCAAAAAGAAATAGAGGGTATAATTGGCTACCAAATTTTTGGAAAAATGGGAAAAACCTGAAACGGTAATTAAATAATCAGAAAATTACTCTGTGTCCTGTTTTGGTAGCTAATTATCGATGCAGGCTGGTTAGATCACTTTATGAATGGGAATGCCTATTTTTAGAGCTTAAAGGATGTCAAAATTGAGACTGACAGTTATACAGAGCATCTCACCTTGCTAGTGAAAACAAAGCAAAGCATAATTTAAATGCCACAGACAACTATTTCACTTTATTAATTTCGTGCTATGTTACTTCATGCTGCATTGGAGTTTTACTATTGTTGGTGAATTTCCTCCATGCAATCTTCACTTATTAGAAGGCATTTAAATGTCTGTGTCTGTGATCCCAGTGTGGTAAATCTAGCCCTCACTCCACCCGCATACTTTACTTCACCAGACATCCCAGAAAAACACAACTCAGTAACAGGGTGTGACAGTGTTCTTTCTTTATTTATCCAAGGGAAAATTACATGGATTACAATTTACAAACGCGTTTATACAGTTTAATACAGGATATTTACTGAAGCCATTCAGGATACAACAGCAGTGTGCCCTACCTGGGAATTCAAGCCCAGTTCCTGTAACCATTACACCACACTGGACGGTAACAGATAACTATAACAAAAACAAAAGTAATAGACATAAATAAAGCTTTATTCTTTAGCTATAGGTATGATTACGTCTGACTGTGTCCATGATGAACGATAACCAGGCTAGAGTGTACTTGGTGTACACCCAGATCTACAACCCCTATCTTGAACCACAAAGTAACAGACCCCTGGTCTTCATTCTAATAATAATATATGCCATTTAGCAGATGCTTTTATCCAAAGTGACTTACAGTAGTGAATGCGTACATTTTTCAGTGTATGTCGTCCCAATGGGAAACGAACCCACATTCTGATACAGCAGAAAGCATCCCAGCCCTTACAGCTAAGTCCTGTTCCCTACCAGGGTCCCACAAGCCTCTGTCAGCCTTATAACTAACATTACGCCTCTTATATTCAGCATTATTAGGACCACTGCCACAATGCAACAATGTCAGTCTTCAACATTATATTCATCAGATGTATGTATCTTTTTTCCCCCACCTTCATCATGAACATGACATTATTCATTTTCATATTCAATGCATTTATCCAGGTGACTTACATTTTACACATTTTTCTATTTATACAGTTAAATATTTACAGAAGTAACTGAGTTTAGGACCTGACTCTGTACTTACGACTAACCACTTTGAAAGTGGTTAAACATGTTGGTCAAGTTGTGAAGAGAAGGCATGTCTCTGTAAGGGGTCAGTGTGTGTGTTTGTGTTTGTGTGTGTGTGTGTGTGTATGTATATGTGTGTGTGCGTATATGTGTATGTGCGTGTGTGTGTGTGTGTGTGTGTGCGTGTGTGTGTGTGTGTGTGTGTGTGTGTGTGTGTGTGTGTGTGTGTGTGGAGAGTGATCTCCTTTTATCTAATTTCACCCTGGAGAAGTAGGTTCAGTCAGACCACTCGTTATAATCGAGGTCAGAGTCGTCACCGGAGTCGCTGTACTCGACTGCTATTCGACGGGACAGGATGGTGGCCACATCGTTCCCCATTGGCTCCCGCTTCAACTGCAGCTCATGCTGTTCCTGAACTTTCTTCAGCTGGATCCCTGAAATGAAAACACAAACACACCCAACACATCCAACACACACACACACACACACACACACACACACCCAACACACACAAATACACCTTAAAGATGGTCTGCATTCTTATTGGACATTCCAAATTGGGGAATAAAGTAAAATGGTGAGGAAAACTTGGAGGAAAATACAATTATTATTTTTTTTTAAACTTTTTTAAACAGTTTTGCTCAAACTCACACAAACACTTACCCATGCGGATAGCAGACAGCAGGTCACTGCGTGCGTCAGGGACAGGCCCGGCCTCCTGCCTCTTGTCCTCACTGGGTCGGGTGGAGTTTTGGCGGGAGGGGGCAGGGGGAAGCGGTGGGGGCCCTGGGGGAGATGAACCTGCCAGGTTGCATCCAGGAACTGGTGGAGGTGGGAGGGCACAGCCGATGCCCACAGCCATTGTTTCTGGGTAGGGCGTGGCCGGAGTAGGGCCTCCGAGGGGTGTGGCAAAGGCAGTCTGCGCTGATGGGATGAGAGGGGCAGGGGGAGGCTTGGAA
Organism: Aldrovandia affinis; assembly: GCA_029706075.1. Taxonomy (NCBI): domain Eukaryota; kingdom Metazoa; phylum Chordata; class Actinopteri; order Notacanthiformes; family Halosauridae; genus Aldrovandia; species Aldrovandia affinis. The sequence continues at coordinate 1,206,698 of JAINUG010000167.1, forward strand.
CGGCCTGAGCCCTCCATCATCTGAGCTGCTGTCACACTGAGAGAGGGACAGAGTTGGGGGGAGGGAGAAAATGTTATTTTAATTAAACACAAAGGTACTCTCAGACACATTGTCAATGAAACTGAGCTTCTTGTTACCTGGACATAAATCATTTGCAGCTCAAAATTCAGTATGTCAGTACCTGTAGTCTGTAGGTTGGAGGGGCAGGATGCCATTGATTCCCTCGGCGGAACGGGGCAAGGGCAGGGGTTGCTGATGACGGCTAGTGGTGCCTCCCCTATACCCTGCAGGAATGCTGTGGTATTCATGTTCCAGGGCTGTCAGGTGACCATCCTCTGACAGGTAAGGATGAGAGGCAGACAATGTTTGCAGACGGCGTGGGAGTGTGGAGCAGTTTGAGAGATCTACCCCATGTGATCTGTCGAGACAAACAGATAGACAAAGAGAGAGGGACCAAGAGGAACAGAGAGACAAATTGTGACCGATCTGACAAATGGCGTGTACTACAAGAACATTTTGCTCTTGAATTTCAGATACATCCATGGAATATACACAATGGAATGGTGATACCTTTTTTAATGTTACTTTTAAACTGAACTAATTTTAGATCAATTCTAAATAAAATTTCAAAGAGGTTTTATGTCTGGGTCATTTGACAATGCATTGTGACATACAGTATATGAAGGTATTGTCAGTAATTCTCATGTGCGTATAAATTATGAATGCATGTATTGTGTTAGCTTGGTGGTTTTTTAATGCTTTACTCCAATTTGGTATGTCCAATGTTATTCTGAGCCGCTCGCTGCAACCTCCACTGACAGTTCACAAATTCGGGAGGGTGTAGACAAGTACGCACTCTCCTCCAAAATATGTGATGCCAGCCATCGCACATTTTCAAACAGCAGTTTACAAGCCATGATTCGGAGGAACATACTTCATGTGCAGCTTTATACAGGCAGACTGTGGGTGCCTAATTGACCAGCGGGGATTGCTGGTGTGTAACGGGACATGGACAACCCGGCCAACTGTTCCCACCCCATCCCTGGGCGCTACTGCCAATTATGCATCGCCTAGCGGTGCTGCTGGCAACAGTCTGGCTTCGATACCAGACCGTGGGACTCGTCCACACACTAGAACAGTGCATTAAAAGGATGAGCCACCCAGCAGCACAGCTTGGTGTTTAATGAAAGGCATGAACATACAGATAAACTCAATTTTACATGAGATTACATTTAACATTATTTTCAAGGTCATACAGTATTTAATATAAATAATTTAACATATTCAAATAATACATACACCATGTTGTCACACCTACTAGCAAGCACAGCCAATCAGTTTAAGAGTTTTAAAATGTCTCATTACAAAAAATATATGCACCTGCCCATAAACGTCCCCGAAGCAAATAGATGTTTTTTTAAATGAGAAATGCGATAATTTCCTATTGGCCTGTTGTTGGAATACTGGGCTGTGCTTCCTATTGGCCTGTTGTTGGAATACAGGGCTGTGGGCGTTTGATGTAAAGACCTGTTTTCCAGAGACAGCAGCCCCTCCGAAGACATCCCCCGGTGGAGGGTATGAGGATGGCGATTGTCCGGCCGCAGCTCCTTGTCAAACGCCATCATGTTCCACTCCTGCCGGCGGTTCCGGGCCTTTCTCACCTTCCTCACCTCACGCTGTAGCGTACCATCCATGCTGCGCCGCTGCTCCTGAGAGAGATACAACATGTTGAGACTCCTGCCTGGGGGAACGGGTGTATAACAGCATGGAGCAGACTTCTCTGTTTTACATAACAGTGTCGAAATTCTGTATTTCTGTATTCTGTCTAAAGAGCAGGTGGGCAAAGTTCTGTCTCGGAGGAGGCGGATTATTGCCGGCCTAGGGGGTAATGGCTTGACTCGGAGAATGGGTGGCGGGCTCGTGAGGGTAGGGTGAATCAAAATAAAAAGAGGGCTGAACTAGTGACTAAATTGAGAGAAAAAATGGGGGAAAAAACAGAAACAATTTTTTTTTTAAGAAACTAACTCTTACAGCACTGTTTAGCAGGCTGCTGTGTTTTACAATATAGTGTACAGTATAGAAAGGTACATAATCTGGACGGAGCCTTATAAATGTAGAAAATTATAAATTGAACATATGTAAAAATTTAACTTTATTATTTATTATAATTTATTTATTATTATAGAGTACAAGAAACGATATAAGTTATTTTTTTCTATCACTTTTTGAAGCTCTGAATCCATCTGTTTGTCCTGTCCATCACCAGAACGTGCAGATTCAACTGCATCACGTGATCACCAGGGAAAACAAGAAAAGGAGGGTAGAGAGATGTCCTGCTGTAAAGTCCCTCTTCGCGAAGGTGCCTGCGCCGTAGAGCCATAGGGTAGAGCACAGACCGGCTCCGTCCAGTTAACTTCAGACAAAGAGAGGAAATGGCACAGTCTCCCATGCCGGGGAAGAAAGGGAAGGAGAGGAGGAAGAGGAGAAGGCCCAGGATGGTCTTGCCTTCTGTCTCCTCTTCTCCTTTCTCTTGTCCTCCGTGTCCTGCAGCATCTTCTCCCTCCACAGCTGGAAGAAGTACGAGGGGTCAGTGTAGAACTGCATCCCTTCCCTGTGGTCATCCCTGTGGGATCAAAGGGTCAAAGGTAAAAGGTCAAACCAAAATTCTAAACTATGGATAATGGTAACCAGATAGATGGTCAGCTCTGTATTCTTAACACTGAATGAAAGTTCTGTCTCTGGAACTGTGGCAGCTTCAACATTCCAATTTGGAGCACTATATGAAGATTCATGGGGGGGTACATGACAGAGGACAATATCAGTAGCCATGCATGTTCTGTCCTTAGAATGTTCTGACCTCTTCATGAATATTTAGAGACTGTAATATAACACATTCAACTTCTGTTGCCAAGCAAATCCTCAAGAGTGCAAGGAAGAACAGACGACAGAAGGAAGGCAGGAGCTGACCGTCTGGTTACAATAGAGAATCCATGCCAAAACTCATATATAGACAAGAAGGGGTGAATCAGGTCACAATGGTGACAAAGTGCACCTGTAGGGTGAGAGGACGTTGAGGGGTGGTGGCTTGTCGCTGACGTTGTACATCTCCACCACAGGGTTGGGTGTGCTGCTCTTTGCTACCACCTGCTGGTCCTGAACGGTAGCACTCTTAAACGCCTTTCTCATATTGATGTCCTGCAAGGAGACTGTGCCACCAAGGGAGAGAGGGAGGGGGTGAAGTTATATTCTTATTTTATGTTGACATCACAAACTTGCATCTTGGCTCAAACCAGCCTCAAACTCTGAGCTGAAATCCCGCAAAACACTTATCACTATTCCCTCAAACTCCCCGAGCACCTCCTATGGCCCTTAACAAAATGTGCTAGGTTATGTAGTGACATACTTTCGGCGGTGTAACTGATGTCCCAGAATCGTTGCTGCTTGTTGCCTGACCTCTTTATGCACTTGCGTAAGTCTCTCTGGATAAAAGCGTCTGCTAAATACCTAAATATATATATATAAGTCAACATTTCTTCAAGTTACAGTATGTCAACGAGCCACAGATTCAGTAGACACACTTCAAATGTGAATGTATTGTATATGTATGGAGTAATGTAAGTACATGTCCCTATATATGAAGTAATGTGAGGTACTATAATACTGGCTATTAGTATTTTATCCCTACGACTAGGACAGAGTCTATAATGTTTGGAATTGTTTTTGCTGGGTATTGTTCTGCCATATGGTTGAGAAGGTAGTCAAGGGAACATAGAAGAGCTTAGTCTGGACAGTAAACAATGACCTCCCACTCTAATCAGTGGAAAGGGTTCCCATCAACCTATTAAGATGTGAGACTCCTTTTCTAAATTTAGCTAAAGAACCCTAGTACACAAATTGCAGCCAGTTTTACTGAAAGGAATGAATCGATTAGTTATGTCTGCTTCATCCATTTATCACAATCTGTCCTGACTCTCAACCCTTAGACTCACCCTCCTCTACTGTCGAGTCCAGCTGGGTGACCTTGACGGCTAGCCTGTCAATACGGTCCTGCAGGGAGTTGGCCCGCAGGTGGAAGGTGTTGGCCTCGTTGAAAAGTTCCCCAAAGATGTCCTCCGCATGTTTGCCTGGAGCAGGGAGAGAGGAGAATCAATTTGTAGACTGGATCAACCATTAGTGAGATTCACATGATTCAGGCAGAAATACAAAACAGATTGAATTTTTATTTCTTTATTTATCAATCTTTGTCAAAGAGAAGACTGAAAAACAAGTTTAATTGATTGATAATACAGATGTCGCAGAAAATCATGATTGCATGGGTAGACGATGTGGAAGACGCCATTGTCTTTAATGGAATGCAGCTGTATTTTTCACAGAAAGCTAATACCGCCCGTTGGTTTGGAAGGTGTAGTAGAGCGTAACGGGTTTTGGGATGTCGAAGAAGGTGACAGGGGGTTTGGGGTGTAGAAGAGCATGACAGGGGTCTGGGATGTCGAAGATCGTGACAGGGGGTTCGGGAGAGGTGCTGCTCACTCAGACTGCTGAGCTGTCGGATGATGGCGGAGAGATTGTTGTTGGTGACACAGTCCAGCTCGCTGCCGATCCCTTCCGGCAGGGGCCCCCGGCAGAGGTGGCGTGGCTCAATATTCCTCTTAACAAGCGGCATGACGACACCTGGCTCTGCCACACACACTACCTGCTGTGGAATAAAACACACACACGACCCATGAGTACAATCATTACATTACATTACATTACAGGCATTTAGCAGACGCTCTTATCCAGAGCGACTTACAGTTTTACACAATCCAAACCTTTCATTAACAATTTCACACTGTATGCAGATCAAAGGTCAAATCGCGATAATTTATTAAAAGCCCTGAAGAGAAAGTCTTGCACTCCCAAAAGTAAAAAATTAGTAAAAATGTCCAAACCAAACTTTTGTCTTCAGCTATTTGTTTTATTCTTGAACACAAATGTACCTACGGAAGATAAAACAGTCAATGTGTTTTGGAACTATGCCGTCATCACTGACTCATGTATTGCCGCGTGCTGCATGGAGACCTCAGTCTGTTGTTTAACCTCCCAAAACAGGCCCGAGTGTCAACCCTTCTCATGTCCCTCCACTGGCCACCGACCACGGCATGCATCAGAGACACATAGCTACTTGCCTCTCAGGCATCAGCAGACATTATCAGACCCTACACACCTGCAGGAATTCTGCACTTGGTAACCTCTGAATTATTTATATTTTTATTACATCTTATAGATTTGTTCCCCATTTTCTCCCAATTTAATGTCCAATTTCACCCCCTATTTATTTTGATTCACCCTCCCCAGCAAAAAACTTTCCACCCATCCTCTGGGTCAAGCCATTCCCCAAGGCTATGCCTCCTCCGAGAAGGAACTCGCCTATTATTTTGTCCACAGGGAAGTCCTCCACATTCCTCGGCGAGCTCATGCCAGCTCACCCTCCCCCCTCCCCCTGGGGCAGACAGCCAAATGCCACCCCCGGTTGGTGCCAGGGCCGGTCTTGTACAGTTGGATCATGACTGCAATAGGCAGCTCACACTCGCAAAGCACCAGTCAAAGTGCATTAGACCGCTATGCTATCCGAGGCCCCAACCTCTGAATTTGTGGCTATTCCTACTCACTGAGGCCACACATCCCAAACAATAGAAAGGAGTGGTGATTCAGGTAACTTAAAAAAACAAAGTTTATACATACATATACTGTACAAGGTGTCAAAACAGCTATGGATTTAAATGTGCCCCATATTTATGAACTGCATAAAAAGACTTCATTTTGAATTGCTGTACAGTAACTAGTACCTGCATACTTTCTAAACAGAAATATATATTCGCTATCTATTTTAGATTATGGAATTGTTATGTTCCATGGTCATATGGAAAATCTGATTCAATTTAGCTACGTAGATCTTTTTTTAGGTTGTGAATGTTTTCTCTTTGGAGGTTGATGAAGCCACAATGAGACACGCACACCACAATGCGGTTACACACTCTGTACAGCATAGTCCTCCTGTGACAGTGCAGTTGGCTGTGCCAGTATTATAACTATAACATAATTTTCAGAAGTTCTTGAGAGGAAGCACAGGTCTCTCTCTCATAATCTCCAGCATTAACAAGATTCCGTTTTGATGGATGACTGTAAGATTCACGAATGAGTAGGATTCACAAACGAGTGAAATCTTGATTCTGCTCAAACTGACTTCCCACAGACAAAATCCATCAGACCAAGCACTACAGGCAGATTACGGTATTAACAAAATTTGATGTCCTAATCCCCTCCTTACTTCTGTGTCAACACCACACACACATACATTCACATCCAAGAAAGACACGCTGACACATGCATATTCATAAGCAAAGCACCGTCAAATGGACACTATAGTATTCATATATAGCAAAGAAGCACTCTCCCTTCCTTTGTCCAGTCCCACTCGTACACCTCAGCCCCACTGTACTACTGATCTTCCACTTCTTGTTTCCTGTCCCACACACAACCCCTGAACTCCAATAGAGACACTTGCTTTGGACCTCCTGTTTCCTGTGATTTTCTGGGCCATACCTCCACGGCTTCCTGTTTCCACGGCTGTTTCCTGTGTCTTATCAAGTTTGAAAAGTATTATGGGTAAAGGTAGCCCCTTCTAAACTCTGATTTTTGGATATGGACTATATAGATAGTTTTTTATAGTTAAAATGTTAATGTTAATTTAATGTAGCTAGCTATATGTTTGTGTTGGAGGGAGATACATATTGAGGAGAAACGCATATTCTAACCTCACTTCCAAAACTACACCAAAAAGATTAGGAAATGACATAATTGGCTGTCAGATTTATTTTGGGGAAGTACTTATCACACAATTGATTGATAAACCTACTGGGGGAGGGACACCGACCACCACTGGCTATGTGAAGGTCATACTGTAGTAATCAGGCAATACTTTAAAAAAAACAATTCAGTCACATTTTTAAAAGGGAAATGTGTTGTTGGTAATTGCTGTCACTTTGACTGTTGTAGAAAGTGACTGTGGGATTATAAGAGTTGGAGAGACAGTAACAATGGCAACTATTTGCACGGTAGTTGCCCCCCCCAAACCGTTGATGCATAACCTTCTCTCAGCCACAAAGACAGGGTCCCAAGTGAGCTTGGGTCTAAATATTTAAATCTGCGACTGAGAACCACAAAGAAATATTTATCACGTTAGGGAACAATATTTTGCTGAGATGTGCGAATATGCGAACAGAAACATCCTGCTTTCCGAATTCTGAAAAAACACACACACATGAGTGTCGAGGAAAATCCCAAACAGATTGAAGAATTAGGCCAAAATCCATTTACAGCTAATTTTAAAAATCCTAAAGCAACAATTCATTTAGGAAAACTCAATGCATAGAAATATCACCCCATAACCCTGCACTGGGCTGGCAGATACCGTAGCAGTCTAACACACATGTATCTTGGCTGGTCCGATACGAGTGTGAGCTGCCTATCAGGGACACGGTTCAAAACCTGTCTCTGCCTGGCCGTTAGCTCTGATCAGGGGTGGCATTTGGTTGTCTGCCCCAGGGGGAAGGGGAGTGTGAGCCGGCTCGAGTTCGCCGTGAAGCACGTAAATGCGTCTCCAGTGTCTCTCATGTGTCTCCAGAATGTGGGTGGGCGAATCCCGTCTTGAAGGAAGCAGAGTTCTCTGCCCTCAGAGAATGAGTTGCCTCGTAGAGACGAGCGGCAAACTCATGTGGGGAGGGAAAATCTAAATAAATAGATGGTATAATTGGCCATTCAATTGGGAGAAAAACAGGAAAAATCTGAAACAAATAGAATAAAAAAATAAAATAAAAACCTGTGCTGACCAAAGAAGAGTCTGAATAAGAGACCTGTGGCTGAGGGAGGGAGAGGGGCCAGTGGCTGTGTGGGCCTGCCTGCCCATGTGAAACAGATATGGCGGCTGTCCGTTCAGCACCCGACCCCTGGCTGGGCCAGGAGGAAGACCTAGTGAACATATCAGCACCGTGGACAGCTGCCTCACTCTTCCCCCTTGTCTAGCACACCTGTAGATCATTTCACAATCAGCACAGCTTCTGTAAGAGATAGCCCACCTGAGCACATGGAAAACAAGACAGGACGCTGCATGCGGGTGGCTCTTTGCCCATGACAGTGTCGCTGCTAATTCCACAGTCCACTGTGGGAGACCTCTCCTCCAGCTTAGTGCTGTACAACCCATGATAATACACAGCATATCAATGTGTACTCTCAGCTAGCTAGTCCACTGAGAGTCATGGATCAAACATTTCCCTTTGGCCTTTGAGCCAATCTGTTATGTTATTGAGCCAAACTGACTCATTAGCGTGACACTGCTCAGAGAGTACCTGAAATAAATAAAATCCTCCTCAGTGTATTCTAGTAAGATGTTGCCTTGAAAACAATATAAGGAGCTATAAGGTGGAAACAATATAAGGAGCTAGTCGGACAAAAATAAAGATCTATTACTGAAAAGTTACAAGGACAACAGACCCTACACAGTTGTTCTGACGGATGTGACAGATTCACTGGCTTCAATTCATATTTAAATGCATTCACTTAAATTATCCTCTTTATTTAAAACAGTATCTTGTATTTTTTACTTCAAATTACCAAATTAGGCACTCCACACTATTTTTCTGTCCCACATGCAAAGAAAATAATTGGCAAAAGAGCATTTATGTGCAAAGCCCCGGCAGATTGGAATAATTTACCTGCGAATATTAGATCCATATCGTCTTTCGGTCTGTTTAAACATGCCTTGTCCTCTTACTTTGAGACTGAATGCACTTGTTACTAGTGATAGTCATCAAAATTGATGGTTATACCTATAGCTGTCACTTGATACTTATAACTGATTGTATTTGTTATATTGTTGTTATATTATGTATTATATATTATAATAATAATTATTATTATTGGTAATTATTGTTGTTATATATTATTATTATAATGTATTGATTTATATATTTGATATATATACAGATCCATTATTTCTATGTTTATCTAGCTACTGTTGGCCATTTTGGCCACTTTTTGGTTGTAATATCTTCATTAATCAATGTATGCTGTTGATGTAGACTTTGTTGTGTTTTGTCTCTTGTCTGTCTGCTTTTTGTCATATTAATAATGTATTTTATTTTATTATATTATATTATTTTTGACATACTTTTGTTGTTCTATTAATGTTGTGATATATGTTGGGACCCCTCGAAAACGAGATGTGACATCTCAAGGGGTTGTATCCTAATAAATAAACTTCGATAATAATAATAACTGTGTAGGGTCTGTTGTCCTGGATTGTGTCACCATGTGATGTGTTTCAGATATGGCTAATATCAGTTTTTTTTTAAATTCTAATTTGATATGGATTTTTTCTGATAGACGAAATATCTATTCTGGTGTATAATGCATCCGATTTGACCAATTTTGGACTGAACAACCTCGCACGGGGCGAAAGGGAATCTACATACAGTCTAATGCCCAGCACAACATCTACAACACTTACTGGAAAATGACATCACGATAGTGTGATCGTTCATTAGCACACTATAAAATACATGTTAGATTGCGCAAATAAATGTATGTAGGCTAAATGTTTATAAAATATGTTTATAAAAACAATATTGATTTCTATACATAAACCGTATAAAGTGTACCACCAGCCTGACAGTGTAAAAAGTTAAACGCGGGTAAAAAGTTAAGGGCCTGTTCGGACTTCGTCGCTAGATAATAGAGACTATAAATAGCCGAAACGATAAATTCACAATTGATTGACCGATGACAGCCTCTCGCTGTGGGATTATTTTACTCGCACTAGTCATTCTCAAAAGCAAAGTGGATATATCCAGTTCCGATAAAAACTACATGGAACTAAGGAAGAATATTTTTTTTTAATCACTCCCACGTGATTGCAAAAAAAATGAGCTAGATCAAATGTAATTATTTAGGTAAGGTTGTAGATAATTATATTACCCTGTAATATAATGCAAACGATAAAATGCTGCAGAGCATTAAAAGATACAGAATGAGATACAAACAGGACAAATAGTACAATAGTACGGGGAAGCCGATGTCAAATCAACCGTAAAAGCCATTACAAAACGCCGGAAAAGTAACGCCGGACTACATGGATAGTTCATATAAATCAGTCCATAGTAAACCATTATTTTACAATTAAAATAACAACAACAAAAGAAACCGTCGAAAATTCCCACTTCATGTCCAAATAAAAATCGAATCGGACAAGTTAGCTAATTATAGGCTTGGGGACCGCTAGCCCGTAATTTAAGGCTTTCCAAAGCGTTTTATCTGATTGTTTAATACACAATGCACAATAAAATAAGATGAGATTAAACTGAAAAATGCAATTCCTTTATCACTTGATGTTCTCAGAAAATAAGCATCGAATACTCACCAAAAGAGTCCCTTTAGGAGATTTCAGTAGGAGTCTCCGGTTAGGGCTGTCATCCTGTGCCCCCCAGCCGCTTTACAGCACAATCCGCTACAGGGCGGGACTCGGAGCCCGACAGCCTCGCTTCTCCAATCAACAATCTTCAACAAATAATTCATAAATAGATCCAGTTGTGGCGCCCAATCGTATGCCCATGAAAGGTTGAGTGGCAGGACTTCCCCCCTGGATTAAGACCGTCCAGTGACAGCCGGACTACGGCATTTGCGTGCTTCGCTTTGGACCAACAGGGGTTACATCTCCGTGTCCAGATGGCAAGGCTGGCTTTTGTCGACCCTGGAGTAGGTCACTAAATCTAGTTTAATGCTTACAATACTACAGTCGGAAAAAGTATTTCCTTATTGATTTAACCCATTCAGGTTTTTTTTGTAGGAAATGTGAATAAATGTTTGACTTCAACACGATGACATTTTTTTAAATGTTTGAGGAAAAAATGTTTTAAGGTCAACTCGTAAATGGAACCGTCCTTTCCCACAATATTTAATAAAATAGATAAACTACGGGGTTTTTTATCCACAGGGGTCTCGTAGTTCCACAGCTAACTAGAATGGCATAAAAAGGCATCGGGCTGTCTGAGTTACAATAAACACATTAAAATATATATATAGGTCTGTGTCAGTCGATAATATCAACAGTAGCTTTTTATTAGGACGGCATTCTCATGATCTTGTTTTTATAATAGAATTAGTCCCAAACAGAAAATAATCCCTCTCTCAGAACTGTATTAAATACATTCAGCAGCACCCACTGCAGTTTATGACTGTGGTCTTTCAGCATCTTGTATATAACGCCTTCCGAGCCACATGCAGATCTTTCCTAAAAGGTAGTCATGTCCATGTTTGTTGACATATAGTATGTGCCATCCTTAACCCTGAAGCCCGCCCTGCAGAAGTCTCTGGATGGGTGCTACACCAGAATGCTGCGTGCAGTACTAAACAGCAACCAGAACGAGCACGTTACCAACAAGCATCTGTACGGAGAGCTACCAAGGCTGAGTAACAAAATAGGAGCTAGGAGAATGAGGTTGGCCGGTCACTGCCACAGACACCACGAGCTACCAGCCAGCAAACTGGTACTGTGGGAACCATCACAAGCACGCGAACATCGCTCACAAGGGCGTCCCACACCAACATACGTGGACATGCTGAAGATAGATGTGGGAGTGGAAACTACTGGAGAGCTCGCAGGATGCATGGAGGATCGGGTTGGCTGGAGACGTCGGTGGAAGGCCCGTCTGAGGACGACTCAGTAGTAGTAACGCAAACTGAATTAGTAGAGACAGAGACTAGAAGTATATCACAAGCCAACCTCATTGAGCCAACTTTACACGCTGTTAACTGACCATTAAAGCTAGGAGCTAGAAGGATTACATCCATGATCCACAGTGAAGTAATGCTTTCTGCTGGCTGACTTGAAGGGACCATTTTTTGGTGGATGAGGTAAGCCAGGGTTCTCCAACAAATCTTTTATGGTTTGGAGATTTAAAAAAAGAAATAAACAGTGCAGGCAGGCCAAACATATTATACTTCTTATTTATAAAACATTATGTATAAGCAGTATGTACAGGGGATATACAAAATAATGGTAACACCAAATTAAAAATAATTCATATTTTAAAGTAACTAAATTGCAATTCAAAATTAGTCTACGCATGTGTTTCATATTAATGTCAATACTAATTACCAATATGTTTCTGCTATTAAATACACTTTAATATGTGAGATTCTAAAGCAACATGAGATGTCAAATAGTCGGTACCTGAACTGTAGGTTCATTAGTCATAGAAACAACAAAATGTCGAAAATCATGAAGGCATACACCAAACAATGAAAAACTGCATCAGAAAAGAGGAACAGTAGTGGCAAGTCGAAGCTCACCAACAGGGATAGATGGACACTTAACAGGATATCTGCTAAAAACCACAAAATAATGGCTTCAAAAATAACCACAGAACTGAATCTACACCTCCACAAACCAGTTTCAACAAAAACTGTATGTCGTGAGCTTCACAAAGCTGAAATTAATGGTATGGTTGTCATTCTTAAAATGCTTGTAACCAAGGCTAATGCGTAACAACACAATCTGTCATAATAAGTACAAAACCTGGACTTCTGAGCAATGGAAGAAAGTAATATGGTCTGATGAGTTGTCTTTTACTCTTTTGTGCAAACGTATTCCAAGACAATAACGCCCCCATACACACTGCTAAACAGATTCAAGAATGGTTTCATGAACACCAGTATGTCAAACCCTTCCATGTCCTCTCCAATCATCACAACTAAACATTATTAAACCTTTATGGGAAGTTCTGGAATGTAGAGTGCAGACTACATATCCAACACCATCATCTCTCAAACTACTGGAAGCTTTCCTTCTTGAAGAATGGTCCAATATCACACTGGAAACAGACTTGTATAACAGCATTGCAAGAAGGATTGAAGCTCTTCTGAAGGCAAAGAGCAGCACAATTCCTTATTAGTTTAAATTAAATATGAATCTGTTGTTTGGTGTTTCCATTATTTTGTCTACCCTTTCTATAGACACATTCTAAAAATGTGCTTGGCTATTATTTATAACATTCACAACATCGGCATCGCCTTTTATTTATTAGACGTGTGGTAAATCATCAATATGGTTTTTTTGTTTGTCTTTCAGTGGTCAAAGGACCAACAGTAAGTCCATAGCAGGCCGCATTTGGTCCCTGGGCCCGTTAGTTAAATAACTCTGCTGTATGGTATTGTAGTGTAGCATCCATTTTCTACCATTTAAGTCAATGGGATGGAGTGCCAATCCTATGCTCATTATGGGAACCCTTGGGCGTGCTGGTAGCTTTCATTTGAATTAGCTTTGTGTGATCATTTTATTAAACATTTATCTGGATTTGACATTCCTGTTATCTACTATATCTTATAAATAAATGTGTTGCTTGGAGTAGTTATTTTTTCTTATTTTTGGGGGGTAATTTTGTTTAATTTGTGTTAATATCTGCCCCTTATACAAACTTAGAGCAGCTCACACAATCAACTAAGCTTAATCAGTTATGTATTTTTTCTAGGCCCTATAACAATTAATTGAACCTTAATAACAAACGGAAATCTGAATAACTAATTTTCAGGCACAAATGAACAGAAACAGTTGAGAAATAGCTTTACCTTTCCTTTACCTTTAGTTTCACACAAACACACCTACATTACTGTAACAAATCAAAAGAGCAACGCTTATATCAAAAGGAGAGGACACTCTATTTCTAACCAAAGTGCTTAAAACAGTGGTAAAATTTTGGCAATTACTCACCCTTACTCGAAAGAAGAAAAAGAAAGGGAGGTCAGAGTAAGACCAAGAAGATTAGTGTGAGGCAGAGGAGTTATGAGTGACAGAGAGGAGAGGAGTGTAAGGCTACGATGACAATGACACAAAGGGGAGGCGGGTGAGAGAAGAGACCAGTGTCTGAGACAAGACTGAGACAGCAACAGCCTTGGAAAATGCTGCCTAAAATGGTTCATTATGTTTGGAGAATTTGACCTGAATTTGTGAGCAACCTGAAAATTACGTCATAACCAGTGGCGTAGCCTGGAATTCATACCGGAGGGGGAGGGGGGGGCTAGACAATACATATATGTATTTGCATATATGCAAACGAATTGTTGAGGGGGTTGCCTGGACGAATTGTTGACCAGGGGGCAGTTGCGCGGACGAATTGTTAGGCAGTACATTAACAGCTCAGAACTGTTAATCTACTGGTCGTGACAAAAATAGCATCGTTGTACATCGTTTAAGGGGAACTATGTAACACGTAACAGGTTCTGGGTCGGACCTTATTGGAAGCAGCACGAATATACCCATTTTACGCTGCTAACCAGACAACAAGAGGAAAGCGAGTGAATCCATCAATACCTATACCCCAGCTGCTGTGTCAGGTATCAGACTCGTTATGAATGCTTTGTCGAGACACAACTACAGTCTACACACTGAACAATAAGCAGATGTCAATGTCGTAGAAACCGTCGGCTCCGCGTAAGCAAGTTGGCGAGTTATTACTGTCAAATCACACGCGAGATGTCGACAAGATCGAAACATTTCCTCAGTGTAGCTTGTCAACCAGTTTAGTAGCAAGCTAGCTGAAGTCGTTAACGATGTTAGCATTGTGTCGCGCATTTCAGATGAACACTCGTGTCAGCAGCTGTACAGATAAATGGTAACAGACATGGACGTTTTGTTAATTGTAATTTAAGGGTTTGAGGAACGTTTGTCAAACGGAAAGAAGTCTTATAATCTCATCCGCCATATCAACAACATAGCTGTACGGGCCCGACTCTTTTGTCATGTCGCACACTGGGTCTCAGATGTTTGGACGTTCCCTGTGTCAATCAACGTTTCGGGAATTGTGATTGGTAGAGAAACACTCACTCTTCTGTCGATGTTACTTTGGCGTTTCCTTTCTGGTAGCTGGATATCTAGTCCCTTCTCCCTTCGTGACAATAAGGTGAGTAACCAGCTAGGTAGCTAGCTATCGAATACAGGAATGCAGTTGTAAAGTCCTGCTGTTGCGACATATCGAACAGTCAGTTAGCACGTTAGCTACCTACGCATCGGGTTATACCTAGCGTTGACGACTTCACAAAGTCATGTAGAGTATCCATAATTGGCTAGTTAGCAGGCTAGAGTTAGGAATGTAAATTTCCATTTTGGAACCGTTCAATTGCTTTGTAATTGTTGTATGGTCTTAATGAAATATGCCTTTGCCCTGTGGCAAATGCTTTAACCAAACCTTAAATAACAATGTTATACATATTACCTAAGTAACCTAACAATCTTAACAAACAAAATTAATTAACAAACTGAACCGTAACGCTTACCAATGTTATTAACTTTAATTTAACTCTTAACAGTGTTGACATTGGCAAATTGTAATGCTTTAAGCTGTTCTCGTAAAAAGTCACTTAGCTGAGTGTCAGTGGAGCAATGAAACTCAGATTGCCAGTAGGTTACACACAGATGTTTGTGAGTCGCTTAGGTGTCAGTCACGAAGTGAGTTGAGGTCACATTCAGAGGTGGAGTTCTTCTCCGTTGACTGAAGGGGAGTTTGAAGCTCCAGCACACACTTGGGTTTGGAGTGGTGTCGGAGGTGTGAAGGTAAACAGCAAGAGGAAGGAGATGGGGCCAGGTGGCAATAACATTTGTCCTGTATGTGTTGTGCGGGCAGCAGGAACAGTCTCTTTGGTGATGGACGCTCCCGATGGGAGGGATGAGCGCATTCAGCAGCAGGAGCGGTTGCAGCGGGAGGAGGCGTACTATCACTTCATAAATGGGCTGAACGAAGAGGAGTACCGACTCATGAGGGATAGCAACCTGCTGGGAACACCTGGTGAGAACACGCACAAATCCTGACTGCGTGACGCTTTTCTATTTACCACCCGCCAGTCCTCTCTTCTTTTTCTTTTTTTAAACGTAAACAATAACCACTCCTCTGTTAGGGGCCTTGGGTGGCGTAGCGGTCTAAAGCGGAATGCAAGCTGTGCACTGCAGCTGCGGTTCGAAACCCGACTGCGTCAGTCCGGCCCTGGCCGGGAGCGGCTTTTGGTTGTCTGCCTCAGGGGGTTGGGGGAGGGAAAGCTGGCATGAGTTCATCGAGGAGCGGTAAGGCGACCTGGTAAAATAGTTGGGTGAGTCCAGTCTTGGAGCAGGCGGATCATTACCTCAAGGTATTAGCTTGTCCCGTGAGGGCGGGCGGCGTGTTCGTGAGTGGGGGGTAAATTGAAAGAAATAGTGGATATATTTGGCCACTAAATTAGGAGAAAAATGGGGATAATTTTTTTTTTTTTTTTAAAGAACCACTCCTCTGTTTCAGGTGAAGTAACGGCAGAGGAGTTGCGGCAGCGTCTGGACGGAGTGAAGGAGCGGCATTTGGCTCAGCCTCATCGTGAGGCTCACCCTGAGCCCCGCCCACAAAGTGGTGAGCCACAGGAAGACAACAGGGGGAGAGGTGAGGAGGATGCGGGCTTTATTGGTGGGAGCAGAAGTCTTGGGGAGAAGAAACAGGGTAGTAAATGTAGGTGAGGGTATGTGGAGGTTTTCGAAGAGTAGGGAGTAACGGGATGCATTATGGAGGGGGGGTAGGGGAGAGACAGTGGGGGGAAGGGTGGTATTTGAGAGAAGGAGGGGCAGACGGGGCATGCGAGGGAGGAGGAGCTGTAACTGAAGGTGGAGCTAGGGCTTGTGGCTGTCACACACAAGCCCTTTTTTTTGTTAGATGATTGCGTCTGGCGGTGTTGTTTGCATGTGTGTTCGTGCAGTGGCTAAGCTTGGCTGTGTGGAATGGGAGGATAACACGGGGTGCTGTGTTGCAGGGGATGTGGAGGTGGGCAACGAGGCCTCGAACGGGGACTCTCTTCTCGAGTGGCTCAACACATTCCGGCGCACGGGCAACGCCACACGCAGCGGGCAGAGCGGCAATCAGACCTGGCGTGCCGTCAGCCGCACCAACCCCAACAGCGGGGAATTCCGCTTCAGCCTGGAGATCAACATAAACCACGAGCAGCCAGAGCCAAGCGACCCCATCGACTCTGCCCTGCTGGACGCTCCGCTTGACCCTGCCCAACCCTCCCAGGGAAGGAGGCCGCAGGTGAGACGCACGAGGAGCAGTACTACCACTAGCACCGTGCCCATGGCCCCACCCGAAATCCCTGCCAGCAGAGTGATTGGCATGCGGAGGGGCGGGGAATCTGGCACAGCTTTCCAGACAGCCCCACCCCAGACGAGGCAGAGCAGCGGGAGACGGGGCCGGACCCAGGGGGCCGAACCCGAGTGGGACTCAGTGGGATCGGACTGCCCCCACGTTGTGCCCGACGCCAGCCACCAGGGGGCGTCGTCCACCTGGGAGCGGCGCAACAGCAGGACTCGAGTGCGAGGCCGCAGGGGCCTGAGGGGCGGACGGGGCGTGCCGTCCCGTCGCAGCCGGTCACCACTGTACAGACCGCTCGGTACTCCACGACCCACTGAGCCCGGCTCATCCCAGTCCAGCAGACTGCACGCCCCCGAGCCCACTGCAGTCAGCACAGCCCAGTCCTTTGGGCTCAGTGCTGCGCTCACCCAGGCGCCCAGTGTGCTGGAGGCTGCCATGGAGACAGGAGATGCCATTGGCGAGTCAGATTCCAACGCCTCCGCACCGCTTCCACCTGGGACAACTCCGGACACCCCCACTCTGCCCCCATTGGGGGCAGAGCCCGAGAGCCCTGCCCTGCGTCTGCCAGAGCCTGCCCCCGAAGCACCGGGCACTCTCCCGCCTGGGACGGCCCCTGCTGCAGGCGGGGAGGAGGCGGAGACGCAGGCGTCTGGTGCGGGGGGGGGCGTGCGACGGCATCCCACCATCATGCTCGACCTGCAGGTCCGGCGGATCCGGCCGGGGGAGAACCGTGACCGCGACAGCATCGCCAGCCGGACGCGCTCGCGGGTCCGCACAGCCGAGAACACGGTCACCTTCGAGAGTGACAGCGGTGGCTTCCGGCGCACCATCTCTCGCTCGGAGCGCGACGGCATCCGCACCTACGTCAGCACCATCCGCATCCCGCTGCGCCGCATCTCCGAGGCCGGCCTGGGCGAGCCCAGCTCCACCGCGCTGCGCTCCATCCTGCGCCAGATCATGACCGGCTTCGGTGAGCTCAGCTCCCTCATGGAGACGGAGGCGGACTCCGAGGCAGCCACGCCCAGCTTGGAGACCGGCCCCAATTCGCAGGCCCACGGCGACGGGAGCGCCACGTCCCAGGAGCCGATGGAGCGGCGGGGCGTGGGGGGAGGGGAGCGGCTCACGGTGGGGGGAGAGGAGGAACGATCGGGGGTGGGAGGGATCGCGGGCGAGGGACGGGCCAGTAGCAGAGACACCAACAACCTGGTGGAAAACGGCACGCTACCCATCCTCCGCCTCGCTCACTTCTTCCTCTTAAATGACGAGGAGGACGAGGAGCACCAGCGAGGCCTGACCAAAGAGCAGATTGACAATCTGTCCACGCGCACCTATGAGCAGGCCGGCCTTGAGGGCGAGCTGGGCCGCGCCTGCAGCGTCTGCATCAGCGAGTACACCCAGGGCAACAAGCTGCGGCGCCTGCCCTGCGCGCATGAGTTCCACATCCACTGCATCGACCGCTGGCTCTCCGAAAACAACACCTGCCCCATCTGCAGGCAGCCCATACTGCTCACCCACCAGGAGTGATCCCTCCAGGACAGACAGCCTCCATTCTCTCCACCCACCAGGAGACTGATTCTTGATTCTTGATTCTTGATTCTTGATTCTTGATTCATGATTCATGATTCATGATTTTGTTTTATGATGTTTCCCATTCTCTGTCCGCTCAGACTGCCCCCATCCCATTAGGGGTAGTCCGCTTTTACCATTAAGACAGACCAAGCACTGCGGGCTAGAATATGTAAATACTGTCTCTATGTTTTAATGAATTAGTCAAATCCATTGTATTGAGCTGAGGGTAGAACCAAAAACAAACAAACTTAAAAAAAAAAAAAATTAAATAAGCGCATTACAGAGAAGTAACAAAGCTATATTTTTTTAGACTTTTGTTTCTCAACCTGCGTTGAGCATTTTCTGTTTAGAGGCCTTCATTTCTGAAATCTCTTATTTCAGTATTGCTTCAGAAGAATTAATACTCGAGCTGATAAACTGATAAACACAATTAGTCTCATATTAACTGAAATTTTATGTACCAGATGGATTTTATTTAATGACCCATAGACTCCACACTCAAATTATATATTATTGTGAGTGAATATTAAATTAAAAACTGAATAAGACTTGAAAATGTCACATCATAATTTGTGTGATTCTGAATCCCATTTTCCAAGAATCTTAAAAGCCAGGATTTAAAGACACTCCAGAATAACTATAAAACTGTTCAGATCCAACCCCGCAAGTTTTTTTGCAGAAAGTGCCTTTAATATGTCTGGAGCTGAATTGGCCAGCCCATCTGATTCAGCGTTTTGTTTTGGACTGTAGCCATTAACAGGCTTGGTCTGATGTGTTTTAACAAATCGCAAGGTATCATAAAGGTGTGCATGTTTCTCCCATTTGTGCCTCTTGCGATTGTCAGCTGTTATGGTTATGTTATGGGAGGAGTGGGAACTGCCTAACTGGTGCTGGTGAAGCAACAGGTTAGACCCTATAAAGACGGTAAGTTTGCCCAGTTGAGTGAAACGCAGTGTCATTACTCCAAACCACTCCCAACAGCCAGTACACATGATAGGCTTCACGCAAAAGTTGCTGTGTAGCAGCAACTATGTGATGATATTAGAACGTATTCTCAAACTCACCCACGGGATATTCGAAGTGCATGCTAGCTTTTGTTTTATCTGTTAGGGGACATCCAACACAAAATTGTATGAACCAGGTGTCCACACTGTCAGGACTCTTGTAATCCCACGCGTTAAACAATCAGCCCCCATTAAAACGAATGCAACAGTTATTTGAGAACAGATCAGATTAATTTGCACGTCCTTGAATAAATATCGGGTGTTTGTTCACGTTCATGAATATTTCCATGTTCCATGCCTTTAAAGGCTCCAGATTTATATAATTTGATGTTTTCCTGACCTCAGAAAAATGTGGCTAGATTTTTTTGGCCATTTTACAGATGCTCCAGTAGTCAGAGCGCCAAGCGCTGCTTACGTAGTTCAGAGCAGGAAGTCCTTTCTGCTCCCATTTTAATGTCTGGGCTATTCTCACTTCCCTGAAAATTGTTGTAATAAGATTTAATAAAAACAAACTTGACATCTTGATGGCCTATATTTTCTGACACTTGGTTGTGAATCAGGAAACTGTTATATAAAAATGTATAGATGTTTCAGAAATCTTGTTCAGATATGGTAAGGGTGTCAGAAAATATGAAATTGTAGAAATCTGAAAGCATTCCCCTTTAAAAGGTGTACCATTGTAAATGGTTAATAAAAAAATGTTAAATTAAAAGTTATTTTCACTTCACGCACCTCCCAAAACCAATGCTGAGAATGAATGTATGAAGTAGCCGTGATTGTCACACGGCATTTCCGTAGCAGCATTGCATAGTGAGTGATTTTGGTTTGGTTATTAATGGATTGCTATGCTAGTAGGGGAGAAGCCACCAAGGAAATTGCAACAAGTTCAGTGATCATGCAGAAGGGAATAAGGTTGCATGCTGACAGTGCAGGTAGTGTAGATCAGGGGTTCCCAAATGGGTCCGGGGGCCCCCCAGGTGACCGTGAAGGATTACCAGGGGGGTCCTCAGCAAAAATCTAAGAAAATATTTTCCCTTTTAAGAATATTTTGTTTATATTTCATCATATTTCATAACTTATATATTTTAGCGTTTTGGAGAAAGTAAACCTGGTTTACAAAAAAGTTGACCATTTTGACTGCATTTCTATGGTAGTTTGCGGTGTGTTCTGTCCGAAGATCAGTTGATGACACTACTACTACAGTATGTGGAAAAATGGAGGCTGCTGGAGCATTGCTCCCAAGACCTTGTCTTTGGCGTCTAAAAATAGATAATAGGGGCATTTTAGACAGGACAATTTTGTAAAGAAATGTACTTAATTTAATAAGGAAAACATGCATCTTATTATGTTTAGTTTTTGGTGGATTGGAAATGTGCCCTTCCCAAAGCTGTCAGCTTACCCTCTTTTTTTAAACTAAAGGATTGATTCTTTTTCATCCAATTTGTAATGCTCAATTGTATTTGTCTCGTCTCTACCACATCCTCCATCAATTGTGTGAGAGCGCAGTCAAGCACGCAATCTCCAAAAGCGGTCTGCCAGCTGCACTTCTTCTCCCCCCCACAATCCTCTGCCTTTCAGTCGTAGTTCTTCACTCTGAAATGTATGGAGACAGAATTCTGTTGCACTTTGCTAAATTTGTACCATTATTCATAGCTCACTTTGTACCTGTACTGTATCTCTGTTAAACAGTAAAATGCTGTTTTAAAAATAACCCACAGTATTCTGCGTCGCCCATGTTCAGCTTTGACATTCATATTTTCGTCATTATTTTATATAATTTTTTATTTATTTTTATAAATTGGTTTCACCAACACTTAATTGCAGCTGGACCAGCAGCTATCAAATTTTTGAGATTGATTTTTTATACTTTCCTGCATCTCTTCTGGAAGACAGGACATTCATTTCTGAATCCAGTCATTTCTGCCTTTTGCCTGGTATGGTATCATATACAACACTCACATGACATTACCAGTAAGTACTCTTTTCTCATAGTTTTCACACTGAGATATACAGTGGGGTCCAAAAGTCTGAGTCCACTACTAAGATCTGTTTGTTTTCATCGTTTCATTGACATTGAAAACGAACACAACATTTTGACTTGTGGTATTCATTATTCTAGAATGTCATGAAACACTGATACAAATTAGAAAAAATGTTTGTTTGAGAAAGGTATGAAATTGAAAATATTTTGTTTGCACACCATTGCCTTTCATTTTCTCAAAATGTTGCGGCACCTTATTTTTCATTTAATATTTACATTTTAATACACAGTGAGAGTTGTTTTGGTGTTGTAGCAATACCGGATATTGACATAAAGTAATGGTCCTCTGTGTTCTCGTTGCTACTGCAGGTGCTTTAATCTTGGTTTTTACAGCTGTTTGTAAATTATGTCAGCAGAGCTTAGTACAGTACCAGTCAAAGGTTTGTGTACACCTGCTGGAAACTGGGTTTCTATAATAATTGACAATATTTTACAGCATATAACTTTCTGTAAATACTTGAAAATGACAAAAGACACATGTAACAATAAACAAAAGGAACATCAAAGCAATGTTAAAGAAAATTGAATTGAAAGTTGAGTCTTGGATTCGTCAAAATAGCCACCCTTTGCCTTGATAACAGCCTCACAAACATGGGCCATTCGGTTAATACGTTTCAGCAGGAAATCACCCGAAGTTCACCCACGTCACCCCTCTACTCTCCTCTCTGCATTGGCTCCCCATCGCAGCACGCATCAGATTCAAGTCACTGGTGCTGGCTTTTCAAGCGGCCAGAGGTACTGCTCCCCCGTACCTCCAGTCACTCATCACGCCCTACACCCCGTCCAGACCCCTCCGCTCCGCCTCCGCTGGCAGACTGACTGCCCCATCCCTCCGGGCGCCTGGCAGCCGCTCCTCGCGGTCTCGCCTCTTCTCTGTCCTGGTCCCTCGTTGGTGGAACGACCTCCCGCAATCGGTCAGGACTGCGGAATCACTTCCAATCTTCCGCAAGAGACTCAAAACCCACCTCTTCAGACTCCACTACCACTGAACACTGTCCATCTAGTCAATCTGTTTACTTGTTTAAAAAAAAAAAAAACCCACTAACCTTTTCTTTCCCAATGTTACAGGTATGATACGCAGATGCCTGCAATGATGTCTTTTGCCGTTTTACTGCACTGATCTTGTACGCTAACTTTGATTGTTCTCGCCTTGTATTAATGCACATCTTGTAAGTCGCTCTGGATAAGTGCGTCTGCTAAATGCTTAAAATGTAAAATGTAAATGTATATCTTCCCAGCTCTTCTTCAGCAATTCCCAGAGACACTTGTGGGTTGCTTTGCTTTGATTCTTCTGTCCAGTTCGTGCCATAACAAGTTCTATGGGGTTGAGGTCTGGACACTGGGCAGGCCAGGTCATTAGTTTGAGTTGTCCTTCACGTTCCTCCTTCACCAGATAGTTCTTGCACAACTTTAAGGTGTGTTTTTGGTCGTTATCTTGCTGAAGAATGAATGAGTGCCCAATTAGCCTTAATCCAGATGGAAGGTGTACTCAAACTTTTGACTGGTACTGTAGTTCAAGGTCAAATTGTTCTCCTGAGTAATAATGTTGTGTTCGTTTTTGATGAATGATGAAAACAAACAGATCTTGGTGGAGTCAGACTTTTGGACCCCACTGTACGTGTATATATGATCATCTATAGTAGGGGTCCCCAAACTTTTTCCTGTGAGGGCAACATAACTTTTCCCTTCTCTGATGGGGGCCGGGGTCAGTTTGTAACAGAAAAAGTATGACGATCGCAGGGGTGCCTAAACGTAAACATTTATTGTTTTCCAGAAAGCCACACATAACCAAATATTAATAACCCTTTCTGGGATCTTCACAGAAAAAAAAGTCAGGAAATAAATAATAACACTATTAATGAAATAAATAACACTATTTATGAAATAAATAATAACCAAATAACCCTTTGTCTGCTCGCATTTGGCCTTGCAAGCTATCATACTTGTCTTTGTGACGGGATTCATAGTGTCGGCGCAGATTGTATTCTTTGAATACCGCCACCGCCTCTTGACAGATGAGACAAACAGCCTTTTCTTTGCATTGAACAAAAAAATAATCGTTTGACCACTGCAGGTTAAATACCCTGCATTCTGAATCAATTTTTCTCTTACCTAACCTTTTCGCCATTATTCCGTTCTATTTGACAGGGGCGAGTTTTAGATTCGCGTGGCCAGACTGAAAAAAATCATAATGCGTCTCTGGTATTGTTCAGGGGGCCGGGCCAAATGTGGAAGCGGGCCGTAGTTTGGGGACCACTGATCTATAGCTTAAGCATCTGCCCAGGATTTACCACTAGCAAGTTATTGTGGCAATCCAATTAATTCTACATTCCTCTCAAGGTACCTACCCAGTGCCTGGCCTAGCTACATTTTTCCATGTAGTTACAAAAGCTGTTATTTGAAGAAGCCTACATCCAACAGAAGGTAAATCTAATTCATGAAGGGATGCTTTGAACATTGAACCATATCACCCATCCACAATAGCTGAGGTGCTGTAGGTTACAGTCACTCTAACTGTGGTCTAGCAAAGTAGCTGAGGGTTCTGATCATTGCCATTTGGTAGGTCAAACCCAGTGACAATGGAATTGACAAATAGAAAATACATTTTATATGAACCATTTTAATTTATTTCAATCCCAGTTTCCCCTCACTGGTCTTAGAAAATAGAAAGACAAATGTAAAATACGAAGCAATGTTTTTGTTTCCACTGTTAACTATGCTGTTTTCCAATGAATGTGTGCTGGTAACTGGAAATGTATGAATGGGTTGGTATGGTTGCATCCTCAGTGCCCACTGATGCCATGCAACATCCATTCCAGGGCCACTCTTCAGTTCTCTTTTCTGGACTTCGGGGTCCGGTCTCCCTTGTTAACGTGAAGCAACTACAGGAGCCCGTCATGTGTCAGGATTGTGCAGTGTAAATACGCTTGCATGTCAGGATTGTGCTCAGTGCAAAACAAAGGGTTTGCAGGTAAGATTCATGGAGTTTACTTTTCTGTAACTGGCTGGTTCAGTGAAAAGTGAGCTCTTTTTGGCATTGATGGCTAACCCCAGTCCTGAAGAACTGCTGGTGCTGGCTCTGCCTTAATACATTAGTTAATTTATAATTCAAGTCATTGTTTGGATAGGAGGGCCCCTCACCTAGTCTTTCAGTGAAGTTGATTGAAAGGTGGCTCAAAATCCTGCAGGGTTTAAGAGATTGGAATTGCAAATCTCTGCCATTTTCAGAAACTCGCCCATCTCAAGTTGAATTACTGAATACCAAGATGTATAGTGTTTGTACTCAGTAAATAGCCATTGGGTTTTGAACCACTTTTTATCCATTATATTGACCATATAGCTCAGAACCAATTCAATCGTACCATTAAAATGAATAAAAATACATGCTAGTATAGCTCCTTTAGCATTTCGTGATAAAGGTTGTCAGCTGGTGCAATGTACTTCTACCACGGTCCTATATTTGAAGTGTCCCTCCAGCCCTGTTCAGATCAAATGCTTTCAGGATGTGTGCGAGCGTATTCACAACCACAATGCCGAGCATAAAAGAAGAAAGGAATGACAAGTCCAGGTGGAAACATTTTCATTCAGAAAACTCCAGCTCAAATGCAAATAGTTATTTTATTTAAAGTTAAAAGGTCAAAACATAGAGCTCCAGAACAGATAAAAGTCCTCCAAGCAAGAAAAAATATGATTTTATTACAACGGGGCAAGCGAGACATCCTGTCACAGAGGACCAGAGTTTCTGTGGTGGTATATGTCAACTGTATGACCTTTGACCTCTGATGAGTATCGATAAACAAATCCAGCATGCAAACACAGGCACGCACCCACCCTCCCTTTCCCTGTGAATTAACCACCCTATCATTTCTGACACTCGCAATAAACCCAAGATGGTTGTCACCATTTCAAAATGGCTTCTGATTAAAAAAATGGCACATTATAAACGGCCCACCTTAAAATGCACAATGAAAGCTGTAAACCAAAAACGTAAATTCGTTTTAAGCAGCAGTGTTATTATTCACACTTGTGTTTCTGTGGGGAAAACATTTTGGCGATGAACCTCGTGCCGAAAGTCACCAAATTAGAAAATAATTTAAAACAGTCTCCTCTGTATTTACTCTGATCATCTGCTCCACAGTCTCCATCACCCCCTTTCGTTCACATCTCTGTCCATGCTCCCCACCCTCTCATATTAACTCTTTCCCCCCTCCTTGCTCTTAAATCTGCCATTTGCATTAACAACCGCATTTGGACAAAACCCAACACCGCCCCCAAAAAAAGACTGAAAAGTAAGTAATGGACCTTGAGATAAAAAAAACATTAAGTGTGGAGTCTAAGCTATTAAGGAGGCAATCTTCCACTCAATTGCACAGCACATCCATTCCAGTCCACTCTATTGCCTCCTTCCACCAAAACCGTTAAACCTCCCTCCCCTAGAGGGCGCTGGACCTGCACCAGAACTGACCAGCGATGCCGAAATCACCAAGAAATCTTAACATTCAGCATTATGCCCATACTTTGCTTTTTGCTAATATGAAGAAGAAAAAATAAATCTCCAAAAATCAGTGCAATTCTCTTCCCGTTGGTCATCTGCCACTCAGCTCCTTGGCCGTGAGGGACGGAGCCCTGAATTTTCGCCATGTCAATTCAGAGCATAATACTAAGGTCAAGACATCATTTTTTAAATGATTATTATTATCAAATGAAGATGTCCCCCTGACCTTAATGACCGTTTTCAACCCTTTCACACAGAAACAGGCTCTTCAGCATGCTGCGTCCTGCCTGCGCTAGCACGTCTCACATTTATGTTTATTTTCACATCTCTAAATGGAAAAAAATAAAAAATTATTAAAAGAAACCGTAACAACAAAAAAACACATTTTGTTTTGTTTTTTTCAACAGAAATGCAGCATTTTTTTTTCTTTTCGCACATCCCTTAAAGGAGATAAACTGGCCAGAACCATCAGGATTAAACCCCGGGTGTCCGTCTTAGCTCCGTTTGGGGGGTGGGGCGTGACAGTGCTCTGTCTGGAGGTCAGGACCTGGCGTGTCCCCTAGTTGGCCTTTTGCAGATCTCCCCCGGGGGGCGAACATAGACTACGCAGGTTCTTCTGCAGTACGTGGGCGTCGGCCGGCTCTATTCTCTTGTAGTAGTTCTTTTTCGTCTCGATAATTTCGAAACCAAACTTCTGGTAGAAATCGATGGCGGACTCGTTGCTGATCTGCACATGGCTGCGGAGAGAGGTTCAGAGGTTCAGAGAGGGAAGGATAAGCTGCTCCAATGCACCCCAATACATTCCACTCATTGCCACAGATGCCATGAACACAGAGAGATGTCTTACAGATAGATGTTGTCAAAGGTGCCATCTTTTTCACAAATGTTCAACACGTGGTTCAGCATCTTTGTCCCTGTGTGAAAACGAGGCACAGAGACAATATGTGAGTTCAGAAATCTCCAGGGGTTTTCAGTCCACAGGGTGGAACAGTGGTTAGAACGCTGGACAGACCAGAAGGTTCCCTATTACTTATATTAAGTTATCTTTATTAGGTTGTTTTAAACAAACAATTAATTTAAAATTTGACATTTCCAACTTGCAAAACAAAAGAACATTCAGGTAGACATCAGGTTTTCCTCAGACAATATAGGACCAGGGGCACCAAAAATTCTAACAATAGAAAAAAAATCAACTGCAATCACAGGACAGGTACATATAGGTTCTCAAGACAAACAAAATAACCCAAAAAGGGGATACCTCCAAAATAAATTATTTTATGTAAGGGAGGTTTACATAAATAAAAAAACATTTTACTCATTAAATGGACAGAAATTATAACAATAAATGACTGCAACCCCCCGTATAACGCAGCACAGACACACCCACTCCATCCTACCTATACCCAGTCTACGGTAGGGAGCCAGGCAGCCAAGGGTCATGATGTACAACCGTTTCTGGTTCTGAGAGTGGTCCACCCGACAGCACACCGCTCCCACCGCAATGTCATTGAAGTATGCTGCAATACGCACGTCCAATGTTAGCAACAAAGCTGTGTGCATGTTAGCTACATCACTACTTTTTCAAAGCATGTGGTCTTACATGGCAGACAGCCAGTGCTCTTTGCATCAATATCAAACTGAACAATAACAGAATGGATTCAAAACAATGGCAAAGCAATCACATCGTCTTTTTTTAAGTCTTCATTTTATTTCAAGACTAGTTTCATCATGAACATTTCACATTATTAATTATATTTATGTGTCGTTCCCATGGTTTTCAAATAATTAATGTGCAATTTCCTACAGCACACTGGGGATCTTTTAAATAGTAGCAGTTACATCCACCAAGTGATCCATGGTTATGATGTTACACCGTGGGCATACAGCCAAGGATTTCTGACTGAACCTAGCAAATAAAAAATAAAAATAAAAGATACAAATAAAAACCTTCCCGGTCTGATCATTGTTTTGCTCATTTTTTCCTTTCAAGAAACTGGCAAACTTCATTCTCATTCCAAATACCCCACAGTAATTGACATGAGTTAAGTATATCGCAGGTCATTTGGAGTCCCCTTCTTTTTTCAGGGGCACTCTCAAGTTCATGAAAAAACTTCAGCCAGATTCCTGGAAGCAGTCCCATTATTCCTTGAGTTTTCCACACTTAAGCGAAGACCCTTTATGAATGCAGGCCCTGAGCGAGGTGTGGTTGAATGCATCATCTCACCTAGTTTGGCCAGCTCGCCCACCTCTAGGACGTCCTTGTAGAACTTGTGGTTGTAGCTGACGGGGAAGATCACCTGGTTCAGCCGCTGCAGCTGTTTGATGTTGTGAGGTGTGACGTCCCCCAGCTCGATCCGGCTACTGGAACAAAACCAAACCACTTAATCCAAGATACACTGACTCAACTTTCCATGTGCACACACCCCTCAACAATGGAGCACAAAACATATTCAACCCCCAAGCCTGAAGGCACAATCTCTGTAGATCGCAACAATGCCCTCTAACAGGACTGGTCAAAAATATATGGCAGTACACCCCAGTATGGCTGGCAGTGTAGTGTAATGGTTAGGGAGCTGGGCTTGTAACTCAGAGGTTGCCGGTTCGATTCCCAGGTGGGGCACTGCTGTTGTACCCTTGAGCAAGGTACTTAACCTGAATTGCTTCAGTAAAAATATCCAGCTGTATAAATGGATTGTATGTAACGAAATGTAAACTGTGTGAGTCGCTCTGGATAACAGCGTCTCCTAAATGCCTAAAGTGTAAGTGTTCAAATTCATCTGGTCAATAATCCAGGATCCACGTCTGTTATACCAGCTCTCTGCCTGGCATTCCACCCCCTTTTAACCCGCCATCAAGAAGGGTGGTGTGTATTTATAGGGCAACTGTGCCTCCAGCTAGAAGTCCACAACAGCTGGAAGAGTGTTGTGCATCTCGACTGACAGGGGGGCATCCTGCCAACTCTGACAACATTCATGACGTTACAATTACAGGCAAAATCTGTTCCATGCAGTCAAGCTGAACACAGGAAATCCACATGAAATCTAGCTTACTCTAGCTAACCTTCTTTAATCAGGGACATTGGGTAATTTCATGTGAAATCAGACCACATATGGTAAGGCCCTGTCACATTTTTTTAAAATTGAAATTTTTCTGCAGTTCATTTGACAACGGTGGCAAAAATAGGTAGGCTTAAGCTTCACATGCTAGTCCTGAAACGCAAAGTGGAATTCTCACATCTCAGGTATCTTGAAAGATTGTTGGCTAGATAGCACTGTTCAAAGAAATGTTTTGTTTACAGAATGCCTGTGGAATGTTGTAGTGCATTAGCAAACATTGGATTCGTTACATTCCCTTCACCACTCCCCCAATCCATATCTCTACATCCACAAGAAATCAAGGTTAGTACAGTTACTGGAAAGGGGGAGGGGACAAATTCAGACACAAACTTAATTTGGAAGTTAATTGAAGATGCGGATCTTCTTTTTTGGAATTCTTCAGAGTTCAGAAATGTCTTGGTCATGGAGAGTTTCGGGGAAGGATTTAATAAAAACAGTTTTAATTTCATGTTTTTATAAGAATTTGAATGTTGCCATCTACAATGTTGTCACAATATCCCTCCCTGTGCTGGCCATGAGAGGATGGGATCCCCCTCTTTAGTCTGTTTCCTACCAAGGTTTCTCCCTATCCCTTCGACAAAGGGAGTTTTTCCCTCACCACTGTCGCCTTAGGCTTGCTTTTTGGGGGTCTAGGCCTGGGTTCTCTTTTGTTAAGCGTTTTGTGACAAAGCGCTATACAAATAAATTTGATTTGTGTTTAACTGTTAACTGACGCATCTAATTGATGAGGATTTACTATTTTACTATATTTACTATAGTTTACTATTTCAGTGTGTATGAAACTAAATAAAAAACATTGAGAATGTATTTAAATGTGGAGTGTACCACTGACGAACACCCTGACAAATGCATGTTTGGCCCGTATGTTTGATCTATAAAAGATCCCTTCCGGAGATATTAGGATCCTTCCTTTGCTCCACAGGGGCCCAGATTAGCAGTCGTCCTATCGTCTCTGACGACTAAAAATTGAGAAGGACGACCTTCAATTTCCAAGTGATCGTCCTGCTGATGACTGAATTTAGGATTTTAAAAAATATATATATTTTATTGGCTAACAGGAACTATTTATGTTTTACACTCACATCGTAACAAACACATCATGCACAGATATTCAAAAATATTTCAGAAGTTCCAAATGGGAAAAGCAGCACATTGTCACTCGCATGCAGTCTGTGCTCACCACGTTTGTTGTTGTTGCTATGCCAGACAGTCAAGCAAGTTCGCGGATCACGGCACGTAGACACAACAACGAGAACCAGCTAGTTAGCTAGCTAGCTAACGTTAGCGTTCACAGACATATTGGTCGTTGCTAGTTGCTTGCTAACACAAGGCTTAGTAAGTGATCATGCATTTATCACTTACCAAGCCTTGAATTAGCAAGCAATATCCGTGAACACTAGCTAGCTAGTTATTGTCTACATTCAGTTCAGTGAGCCCTCCCGCCAGGCTGAAGAATCGCTGTGATTTTCCTGCAGTGATTTCTCATCTCTGTCCTACAGTCCAAGCACAAATCATTCCCACATCCCTGCTTGGTTAAATCTAGGAATTATTAGCTAGCCATTATGTTAGTTGCCATACTGCACTCTAGTTGGGAATGGAAAAATCTCTCTCATTCGAGTCCCGACTAGAGTGTACGTTATGATGTACTGTACAGTCAGAACACTAGTCGCTAAGGCCACCTGCGGGCACCCGTCAGAGCTTCACTGCTACACCATCCCATGAGCACACGTGAGTAGGACAAGTAACTTTTAGGAAGGACAAGTATGACTTTTACCATGATCTGGGCCCCTGGCTTCTCCAGTCTGGTCTCCAGAAGACAGACGTACAGTCCCAAGCAACATCCAAATGTGAACATTAATATCTACAAGGTAAATTAGATATTTGGGGGCAGCGATTCGCTGTCTGACCTCAAGGGGAGGGAAGCTGGCATGAGTTTGCCATGTGCAAGCGGTTGTGTGCGTGTGTGTCAAGAGTTACGGCTGACAGCTTTCAATGCCATTCCACAGCAGTGTGTGACCACGCTGGTGACCAGCATGAGGAGGTGCCAGGCTGTTGTGGCTGTGTATGGTTCTTCTACACGCTACTGAGGCTCCTGACTGTTTGTTAAATGAATAAATTGTAAAATTGCCAATATGTCTTGTTTCTTCCTTGTTACTGATAGACTTCAATCATCCAATCCACCAAACAACACCAAACAAGATTCAATAGCAACAGCAGAATAAGCTGTTTGGCATTGGCAGAGAAGATTTGGCACATTTTTCATGGGCGCAACCCACATACTCAGCTGTGCTGTTCATCCCACAAATGCATGTTCCTTACAAATGGGGCACCATTTAAAAGGGAAATAAATAGGCTTTCCAACGGTATACAATTTATTGCCAAGAAGCATTGTTATAACAGAGAAATAATCTACCAAACACAAATTTCCTAACTTTTTGTTCAATGTTTATATATAAGCCTAGTTAGCAAACCTTCTAGATTCCACTGCCCACCGCTTTGTTGCTGTGCCTCAGGTGGGCCTTGTCTTTACTATGACAGCTGGGGCCATGTCCATCGCGGGAAAGATGCACGCTATCCAAACAAATGCATACGTACCAGAGCCAGGGCCCTTTCATCCACACCATCACCTGCCAAAACTCTTTTAGTCTACCTAGATTGTCTCATGCACGTTCTGGCATCCACATCCCTCAAAGACACAATGGTGGAGAGAATCCATGGTGGAAGTGCATCAGCCTCCAAACCCAGGCTCCTCAGTGTTCCCTGCCCTCACACCAGATGTGGCCTATAGTCTCAACGATCCCCAGTAAAGTGGAGGCAGTCCTAGAAAAGTCTCAGTTGTTCCAAGAAAAGAATGAACAAAATAATGGCCTGGGCACCCCCTTGGGTCATCAGGCAAGCAGAGCCCCATTAGGTGGCATCAACCATCACCTTTGTGCCTCTATGCAGCACACCGTTTCCCCACACCAATCGCGAAGCTGAGGATTAATTCCCTGACCCCCAGGCACACGCATCTTCATCTCTCAAAAAGAGTGCACTAGTTTGATTCCAAGGGGGCAGAAATTGTTTACATCCCAGTCTCTACCTATGTGAGGACAAAAAAGAAAACTCCTAATAACAGGGTAGGTCTGGACAGACAACACCTTTGTAGTATCTAGGGTTAAGATTCACCCCTTTTCAGGCAAAAGCAGGCCAATTAGTTATGTGGCATGTTGGGTCGTCCCTTTGACATTTACTAGGTTATATTACATGATTGTGTGAAGTCCTTTAGGTTAAAATTTACAGAGAACATATACTGTAATAGTTATTGGACCGTTCTACCCAAAATAGACAAAGCTATGTTTTAAATGAATACTCATATGAGCAGTGTTTTCATAGTGAAACTGAAATTAACTTACCAGGAAACCGTAAAGAACACTAGCTAGAACTTTAACATGACAACAACATGATGTCTGCTTGTAGATGAAAACTTTTATTAAGCAAAAAATGTATATCACACAATACATATATAGCTATATTTAAAAAATTGTTTGATATAGTCCCAATATAGCCGCTGATATAAATATGCCAACTTTCAAGAAATCCTATATATGGCATGACAAAATACAGTTACGTTGCGTTGTGAAGTCAGACCCATCACCCCACTGCGATCATTTCGGGGAAAATTTGTTTAATTTCAGTACATAACAGGTAACAAGACGACACCTTCACGCCAACACACGCACCCCTACGCCTTTTGCATTTTATACGGTTACACATATAGCTAGCTACATGTTGATGAGAGCATTTAACAGAACGCCACGTGTAGCTAATTGTAACGCCACATTATTTAATAGTTGTCTAAACTTTATACGATACTAAAGAACGAGCTTCAGACATAACAAATAGTCGACTTCTACTACCAAGCCACGCTCTTGTCCCATATCAATCATGTAAGTTAGCTAGCTAGCTAGCGAATCATATGAATAATGACGATAGCGTTTAACGTGCCTACAACACAGTAACGCATACGTAACGTTGTTAGCCAAGTTTAACATAAGTGGCTTATTTAGCTAGCTAGTTAAACACGTCGAAAGGCAAACGCTCTTACATAAAAAATTAGTGGATAAAGTAGCCGTTTAGCTTCATTGCTACTTCAAAAAACGATTGACCCAGCTAGTTAAGATTGCTAGCTTCACAGTTAGAAAACAGTGCATTGCGTTAACGGAGACGAGTTGGCCAAGCTACTGCTCACTTACAACATATTCGACTATGGAAACGTGGTCGGAGGTAAAATAAAATAGAACAGCGTCAGCTTGCTTTGCGAGCTATACGGCTTATGGCTAACCAAGGTTAGCTCACATTCTTGACTGAAACTACATAGCTAGCTACTCTCGCTAACTAGTTATTTAGCGTGGTCTCGTTTAGCTAACTATTTGGCTAGGTAGCGCTTTTGCTCTTCAGTGACACGTCGTTGCCTGAGGACGAGATGAAAACACACTGCTGTCGTTGGCAGTAAAAACATGCTAGCTAGTGCTGTCGTTGGCAGATTCTTTTCTCCAACACACCAAAGCACATAGGCAGCTAGCGAGCTAGGTCCCTGGCGCTAGCCTGATTCGCTAGACCAGAGGTTGCAGTGCTATCACCTCCCCGCCCCCTCAAAGAAGTAGCTAACTATCGTTAGCTTAGCTGGTATAGTTTATGGGAAAAGGGCAAAAACTTTAACCGTGCTGGGATACAAACGTGACTCTCGACGGCACCGCTCACCCTTTCATATTGAATAGAAGCTGTTCCCCGGATGATGTGTGAGTGAAGTTCGGAGTAGTTTACGGCCCGCTGCGGGGGAATTGGGATTGAGTTCGCCAGGACCCGGACTGCCTCCCCCTGCACACTCCACATGGACCAACCACCGCACTCCGTCACGGATCCGAGAGAGACGTCAACTCTGACCCCGACCTCACGCTTCGCCTAAAATATTTTTACTTTGTTTTTCTCTAGGGGGAAAAAACGTCTAGAAGCCAACCTAACGTCATTGTATTGTTATTCTCATACATTTGTATACAAATAAAAATGTCTCAATTAAACTCGCTCTGCGTTTTGTCTAAAAAAAAAAAAGAGGTGAACTTTGCCTTCTATGGGGTAACGTTACCCAATATGAATCGCGTTATTCCAAAGTGATGTTTCTCCAATTTTAATGAACGACGTTAAATCATTAATACACGTAAATTACGACAATTTACATGTGAACTGCAAGATTGTTTTTATTATTTATTTGAATAGGTTATTTTTCTATTGGAATTTTTGTCATGATCAATTCACTGATACAGTATCTGATTTGGCCGCTAGCATTGAGGCCACATAACTCCATTAAAGTGAGGAAGTAAAGTACAAGTTATGCTAAACCACCCGGAGTTACGGTGTTTTCAGAACGATTTGATACATATGTATGGGTTATTTGTTTAACTTCCTGTCATCACGACCATTGTTAACGATTAGATGTGAAATGCTGATAAACACTATGTACAGCTATACTGCGCATGTGCTTTGAACCTCGCTGTGGTTTAACGTTAAAAGCAAGATCCAAGAGAAAAACGTTTCCTGAAGAACTGTTTTCGTCGTTCTTTTCTGCTTTTTTACTTTACATTTCATGAAACTATACAATTTTGGTGAGGAAAATAATTGCAGATGTGTCGTCGCCTTTTACCTCGAAACAACGAACACATTTGAAATAGGCTACCAATGTTTTCGTTTTCAAGTTTATCCTTCCAATATGACGGTCGCATACCGAAATGTCTTCACATTATTACACAGACACTATAGAATCTGCGTTGTATCTAATTGGAGCAACCAATGCACATCTAGTCATGTAATAATGATTGTAAGATACCCCACGCATTGCCGTCCTCGAACTCTGGATGGACTTTATTCAGACTATAGACCCAACCGTCATTTAAGAAGATGGCGATTGCTTCAGGGTCGTTGTTACATCAAATTGATTTAACAAGGGGTGATGACGTCGTTATTTGGATATCGACCCGTTCAGTCGACATTTGGGCTCTCAGCAGCTCAAAATCTGCATACGCCAGGAACCAAAATGGTGTCAGCTTTTACGCAAATAAATTCTTGCTGCGCATGAGCGAGATCAGCTGACTCTTTGCGTTAGGTTTGCAGTATACGTAGTTTAGCTGGCGGAGGAAGTTGAAAGGGATATCTTCAATCATTCATTGAGAAGGTAAACAGTCCTATAGCGTTATATTATTTTAAACACTAAATTGGTTGCATTTATGAATGTGTCACGTGTTGATATTTTGTCGTTGAATGGTTTAGCAGGAACAGCTAGCTCACTGCTCGTCGACATGCATGCAAAAATGCATACAGTCACGCGCTGTTAGAATAAAACTTGTCATATGATGTGTCTTCCTATAAAAAGCCGTTAGTTTTATTTTTGGTGAAGGCATGGTGGTTGAAGTATATTGCTAGAAAGAAGCTCAATAATTAATCACCGACACTCTTCTGAACGGTCTTCTTTATTTGGTATGTTAGAGGAATGCGCAACGAAGAGTA
Organism: Aldrovandia affinis; assembly: GCA_029706075.1. Taxonomy (NCBI): domain Eukaryota; kingdom Metazoa; phylum Chordata; class Actinopteri; order Notacanthiformes; family Halosauridae; genus Aldrovandia; species Aldrovandia affinis. Next base: position 1,242,655 of record JAINUG010000167.1, read on the forward strand.
ACTGTTAAACATTTGGATGCGCTCATAATCGCGTTTTAACCGTTTTGTGTTGTGGCAGGGGTGATTAAAATAGTCCTTGGGTTTCTGCAGCCTTAGCTGATCTCCCTGCTTTCTTTGTGTAAATAGCTAACAATTTCAGAACTGTTAGTTGTGGCTCAATTGGTTTGATTTACAGATGAGCAGAGATTGTTTGAATGAAACGATCCGGGGCCAGGATTGGGCCCCCGAATCGTAATGATAGAACACCCTAGACCCACCATGCGAGGTCAGCGGTGTGGTATACTGCGTGTGTTTTTCGGAGCGGCTGCTCTTTTCAGTTATTTCTAGAGTGTGAGGAACCAGCAATGTCCCCTGGCTTTATATTTCTACCCTGGTGTTTTTTTGGAGACCATTTATGCTAGAGTGTGTGTATGGCAAAGTAGGGGATGAAGAGCTGCTGTGTTTTGACCTTCTGTCTCATGTGTTCTGCAGACATATAGAATGGATCAATCCAAGCTGCCCAGAATTTCTGACGAGGAGCAGGAGAGCCAGTTTGGATACGTGCATGGCGTTTCTGGACCAGGTCAGTGACGTGTGGTGACTCATACAAGCAAACAGAAAGCTGCAAAGGCCCATTGAGATGTGCACATGGGTCTTCTGACAACCAAAATTCCATACCCAATTAACCACAGTTTAATAAAAGCACAACCGCAATGCCTATTCTCTGCTGCTTGTCAGAGTCCAGGCAATGCAGATGGGGCAACGTTCCTGTAATGCTGTAATAATCATCCCAAACCCGTCCCTGTCTCCTGACCTGTTTTTCCGCAGCTGGAAAAGTATCACAGTGCACTGTGGAATTTGCTGACCTGCCTCTGAAAGGCTCTGTGTCCCAGCGTCTTGTGTTTTTCCGTGTCCACAGTGGTGACTGCGACCTGCATGGCGGGGGCTGCCATGTACGAGCTGGTGCGTGTGGGGCACAGCGAGCTGGTCGGAGAGATCATCCGTCTGGAGGGTGACATGGCAACCATTCAGGTGTACGAGGAGACCTGTATCCTTCCTCTTGTAGTTCTGCTTACCAGCACACCTACAAGGCCCACCTACAAAGCTTTACGGCTACATACTTGGTGTCTGATCTACCTTTACATCTACTGTGCCTATTCTGTGCACCTTTGTACCTGCACACCTGTGTGTACGTCTACCTGCCATCCTAATTCTGTACACCTGTGCTACCTGTAAACCGTTACATGTGTCTGTACGCTGACCTTCACACCAGCATAATATATATATATATATTATTTTAAAGATTTTGTGTCTGATTTTTCCCCCATTTTTTCTCCCAATTTAGTAGTCAACTGTCCCCTCCCCCCCTTGTATTCTGAGCTCACTGCCGTAGTCCTGAGACCAGTGACAGAGGCAATGTACCGCCTCTTCCGTGCCGGAACTCGCCAAGCTGTCACCATAGCTCTGGTACACATAGAGCCACTCTTCTATGCAGCGAGCTCATATCGGCTTCCCTCCCCCCTCCCTGGGGCGGACGGCCAATTGCTGCCCCCTAGTGTCACTCCCGACCAGAGCCAAACTGGTGCGGCCGGTGGAATTGAACCCCCGGACGCAGTGGGCAACATGCATCCCGGTTGGATGCTCTTACTGCTACACCACCCGGGAGGCCACACCATCACATCTTTACCAGCTACCTACTACCCCCTCCACTCCCGCAATGTAAGGCTTCTCCCTCTCCTCCCTGTTGGTGTTTTCCTGAGCGCCCTGCAGCGGGCGTGTCGGTGGGGGATCCCGTCCTGCGCACTGGGAAGCCGCTCTCTGTGGAGCTCGGACCCGGGATCATGGGGTCCATTTTCGACGGGATTCAGCGCCCACTCAAGGACATCAACGATCTGACAGAAAGCATCTACATCCCCCGAGGAGTCAACATCGGGGCTCTCAACCGGGACCTGAAGTGGGAGTTTACCCCCAGCAAGAATCTGCGGGTGAGGACCATAGATATTTATCTATCTCATTTTTATATCTATGGTGAGGACGATTCAAGATCCACTCCCATCATGCAGTAGTTGTGTGAGCTTCAGTAGTGAAACATGGTACTGGGTTCAGTATGTGACACGTATCCCTTTTTTCCCCTCTTTCTGCCCCCCCACCCTTCCAGGTGGGCAGTCACATTACTGGGGGAGATATCTACGGTATGGTGTATGAGAATTCCCTCATCAACCACAAGATCATGCTGCCACCACGGAGCAGAGGGACGGTCACCTATGTGGCTCCACCAGGGAACTATGATGTCTCGGTGAGCCCTCGAGACTGTGTGGTGCAGATTGTGCTGTTTTGTTGTAAGCAGTGGTATCTTGGTGGAGTGAATGAAAATGCATCACAAACTTTACACAATGCAAGCTTTTTCAATCCTTTCCATGAACCTTCCTGGATATTTCGTGATTCAGCTAGTAACATCACAGTAACGTCTTTTTTATTTGTTTACAGAGGATATATTTCTGTTTCCTGTATGCGCATGTCTCTTGTGGTTGTGTGGTTGTTTGTCCTATGTTTGTGTGTGTGTGGATGTCAGGATGTGGTGCTGGAGCTGGAGTTTGAGAGCGTGAAGGAGAAGTTCACCATGGTCCAGGTGTGGCCGGTGCGTCAGGTACGGCCGGTCACTGAGAAGCTGCCAGCAAATCACCCCCTGCTGACTGGCCAGAGGGTGCTGGATGCACTCTTTCCGTGAGTATCTTTTCTTTTTTTTTTTTTTTTTTTTTTCATTCACATTTACTTCCTCTTCCTTTTTTAGTACCTCCCTCTCCCTTCTCTTTTCCTGCTCTCCCCTCTCTTGCCTTCTCTCTCTCAAATTCAAAGGTAGCTTTAGCTGTAGGAATATTGAGTAGTAATGCCAAAGCTATAGTGGGGGAAAAAATATCACATGCGCGCGTACACACATGAGATACCCTGGACACTAAACATTTGTTGATTTGGGGTGAAGGCAATTACCTCATTTTTAAAGAAATAAGGAATGAAATGGGTGGGTGAATCCTAAAAACCCAGGTACTAACCATCAGCCACAACAGTATATGAAAAGGGACAACATTTTGCTCAAATGAAATAATTAATTTAATTTAATTAAGTCTTTAATATAGATAATGGTATTCTGAAACTACACACATTTTCAGTTGCGTCCAGGGTGGGACCACTGCCATCCCAGGGGCCTTTGGGTGTGGTAAGACAGTGATCTCGCAGTCCCTCTCCAAATACTCCAACAGCGATGTCATCATCTATGTGGGCTGCGGAGAGCGTGGGAATGAGATGTCTGAAGTCCTGCGAGATTTCCCTGAGGTCAGTAATCTCACTACTGCTGCACTGACTGCCCTGTGTTAGCAGTGATGGATCCAACGCCTGTATCAATGTTGAGGTCTTGATACCTATGTCCTGTACTGTATGTACTGCATGTATATACAAGGCCTTAAGGCTATCACTAGCTAGCTGTGTGTTTCACATGACCAGTGACTACGACTATGACCAGACTGTTATGTTTATTATGCTTAATTGACTGTGAGACTGATGATTAGAGTGATTAACTGTATGGATATTATTGGTTGGGTTGATTGACAGTGTGGATATTATTTGTTGGGGTTATTGACAGTGTGAATATTATTAGTTGGGGTGATTGACAGTGTGGATATTATTGGTTGGGGTGATTGACAGTGTGGATATTATTGGTTGGGGTGATTGACAGTGTGGATATTATTGGTTGGGGTGATTGACAGTATGGATATTATTAGTTGGGGTGATTGACAGTGGATATTATGGGTCCGGGTGATTGACAGTTTTCTCGCCCCTCAGCTGACGATGGAGGTGGACGGGAAGGTGGAGAGCATCATGAAGAGAACGGCGTTGGTGGCCAACACATCCAACATGCCTGTGGCTGCCCGAGAGGCTTCCATCTACACAGGTACAGTACACAACCAATTACACACCTGTATACATTCATATAAAGCCAATCACAAGCCAGTATGGATTCATATAAAGCCAATCACAAGCCAGTATGGATTCATATAAAACCAATCACAGGCCAGTATGTATTCATATAAAGATACTCATAGACCAATATGCATTCACGTGAAGCCAGTCACCAGTAGTATCAATTTACTTGCTGTCAGTCACACGTCACAACATAGCTACGTACACAAACGGCCAGCCAAAAAGTAGACTGCAGGTACGTGTAGCCTGTCACTGTTGCTTGTAATTTGTTGAGGAGCTTATTTGTAAAAAGCACCACGATCTCAAGCACTCAATGATCTAACCTGCAAATCCAAGTACTCAACTCAATCGACTTTTATCTTAAGTGCTTTTTGTTGTAATGTGTTGTAGTTTATTTGCTTAGCAGATGCCCTTATCCGCAGCACTGGTAGGTTCATATTTTTTTTAAGTGATATAAAAATATGTAAAGGTAAAGCGCTCGTACAATTATTCCTACAGTACAGTAGGAGTCCCTGGTTCTACACATAACATCATATGCTGTGGATTTACTGCTTCATGGCTGTGTATATGTATGTGTGCGTTTGTGCAGGGATCACTCTGTCTGAGTACTTCAGGGACATGGGCTACAATGTTAGCATGATGGCAGACTCCACCTCGCGATGGGCAGAGGCACTCAGGGAGATCTCTGGACGGTTAGCAGAGATGCCAGCTGGTGAGTACACTAAATAATTACAGCAATTATTGGAACCTTTCTAGAGCCAATCCCAGGCCTACGGCCCAGTCTCACTCTGTTGAAGTGATACTGACTACTCTGAAACATTGAGTAGGTACTGACCGCTCTGAAACATTGAGTAGGTACTGACCGCTCTGAAACATTGAGTAGGTACTGACCGCTCTGAAACATTGAGTAGTGCTACTGACCGCTCTGAAACATTGAGTAGGTACTGACCGCTCTGAAACATTGAGTAGTGCTACTGACCGCTCTGAAACATTGAGTAGTGCTACTGACCGCTCTGAAACATTGAGTAGGCATTGGAATAAATGGGAAAGATGGTGATCTTAAATGGTGTTGGGGAATTATTTGTGTTGTTTAGCATCACACATTCTCCCAATATTGACAGGTTCAAATTAATAGTGTACATGCTGCTTCCCTTTGCATGTAAATTCATGGTCCTAAAATTCAACTGTATGCTATTAAGAGTCAGGATTCAACTATGTTTTCATGTGGGCAGAAATGCTTGTATCAGAATCTATTACTATGTCAAATTCAGCTTCTTATAACAGAAGAAAAGATCCCTGAGAAGGACTTTGGTTAGGCTACTCTAAGACCTGCTGATGACTGTGAGCTTCTAGACCTCCTGCCATATACACTAAAAACATTCCTTTCTCAACCCTATTCATAATCACACATATCTGATAGGTTCAAAGGTCATTTTGTTTGAAATCTGATAAGTTTTAATATAATAAAATAGTTTTTCTCCTTTATATTGACCCTAATTTGTGATTCAAAAAAAGGAATTTCTATGCACATGTACGTCTATATTCGCAGTAGAACTATGTAGACAAGAATCATGTATTGGGTTAAATAGTTCTCCTACCCCCCCAATTCCCTCTTTAATAGCTTAGAGGGAGGGGGCTTAAAGAACAAACAAGCAAACAGTACAATGTAAAAACAACACGAAAAATAACATTACAGTGACATGAAAGGTAAATAACCACTCAGAAATGTCCACTACATGGATAGCATTGCACTGTCCAGATATGAAATGAAGGGCATCCAAAAAGAATAATACTTGAGTGGGGCCTATGGGTTTATATCCTCAAGCTGAAAAAGACATCTCTTCAATCCAGTACACATGGGACAAAAGGTGGCTGTAGCAACTTGCATTCAGTGTGGTGTGCAGCACCATGTTTTGACCAGTCTGGTCTGCAGACGGCGATCTGTGGTGTTTGAGGTGACAAATAGTTTTTTATGATTTTGTGTGCGTGCGTGCGTGTACATAGACAGCGGGTATCCGGCTTACTTGGGCGCCCGCTTGGCGTCTTTCTACGAGCGCGCCGGCCGAGTGAAGTGTCTGGGCAACCCGGAGAGGGAGGGCAGCGTCAGCATTGTGGGGGCGTGAGTACACTGGTCCACCAGCAGGTGGCACCCTCTCCTCTTCAGCTTATCAACTTCAGGGTATAATTTAGCATCAGGGCACAATACATCTCACCAAAGGAAAAAATGTTCCCTATTGAAGGTTCTGTAAGGATTTCCAGCTAAACTAAGATTAGCAAATTAGCAATTAGCGTGTATTCCTATTTATCATTATATTTGTTCAGAAAGGTGTTTAAATCATTAAATTGCATTTGATTGTATAAAACAATTGCTTGATCTGCATGTTTGCACTTATCACTACACCATTGCAATCACCCAGTGGAGCTGCACGTGCAAATAAGGCAGAGGCTGGCTGTCTTTTTCCAGTAAAGACTTGTTGAACCAAGGTACCAATATCACCTGTCTGCCTCTCCCTTCAGTGTATCGCCCCCTGGTGGTGACTTCTCAGACCCTGTGACATCAGCCACTCTTGGTATTGTGCAGGTAAGACAATGAGATTTCATTCAGATGTGTTCAGAAACAGTCAAAGCAGAGTAGCTATTTGATCTCTTAATCTCCTGTAAGGTGTTTTGGGGTCTAGATAAGAAGCTGGCCCAGAGAAAGCACTTCCCGTCTGTGAACTGGCTGATAAGCTACAGCAAGTACACGCGCGCGCTGGACGAGTACTACGACAAGCACTTCCCCGAGTTTGTGCCCCTGCGGACCAAGGCCAAGGAGATCCTGCAGGAGGAGGAGGATCTGGCTGAGATTGTGCAGCTCGTGGGCAAGGTGAGGGCTGGAACTGGCGTGGGGAGAGTTGGGTAAGGCTGAACCAACTGAGGGCAGCGTTGGGTAGATATCATCAACATGGTTTTCCTGACCTCTGCAAAATTCGATCTCTGGTATTAGTGGCGATAGTTAGGAGGTCGATTTATGGTCTTTGGAGAAGTGCCACCTGGATGTAGATCTACATCAGGCTTACTCAACAGGCGGCCCGTAAACCTTTATTTTGTGGCCCCCAACATGCCTGGTTATGAATGTATAATCATTATAATTAGCCCCCAAAAGTCGTGTGAAAATTAGGCAGTGCGCCTTTAAATTTTGTGCCTCATCCAATACCATTCTAACTGACAACGGGAAAGTTAACGATAGCCTATTTATCGCGAGAGCTCATCTGTCGACTCAAGCCGGCAAAATATTTTGCACCTTAATCGATGATGGCGACAAAGAAAAGAAAAGTGGATGATGAAAACAGGGTTTTCAACCCTGCGTGGAAATGGAAATGGAATTTGCTTTTGCGGAGATACATGGGAAACCAATGTGTCTCATCTGTCAAAAAACAATTGCTGTGTCAAAGCGAGCTAATTTACAACGCCACCACGAACAGCTTCACCCCAAGTTCTGAGATGTCTATCCACCTGGCAGCGATCTCAGGAAACACAAAATACAAACTTTGCTAGGTGGGTTTCATGCCCGGCAATCCATGTTCCGCAGCGTTGTTAAAAGTAGTGACAACGTTACCGAGGCCTCCTTCAAAATCGCCTGGAATATTGCGAAAGCCAAGAAGCCAGCTACAGAGGGAGAATTTCTCAAAAATACAAGTACTTGTGAAAAGAATGCAGACTAAGATTTCTCACTAGGAATAAGTAAGTTATTTTCCACCATGGCTTGCAAAGTTTATTTACCCACATAGGCTAACTGTGGTTTTTCTTTACTCAAATTGAGAATATTTTTTTCCATATTCAATGATGCTTTGCGATGCATTAAAAAAGAATAGCAAGACAAACTTTATTTACCCACATAACTGTTTTGTTACTCAAATTGAGAATATTATTTAATATTCCATGATGCAGCATATTAAACAGCAGTATTAAATACAGTGAATACAATTCTACAAATATCTTAATAACAAGTTGTGGCCCTTTGCATCTGTTGTGGTTTAAATGTGGCCCTCTTGGCCTCTGAAGTTGAGTATCCCTGATCTACATCATCTGGCAGCTGACTAGTTTCTTGGAAAGCGTCAGACAAATCCAAATTTGCATTCGGTTTGTGTGATGAATGGTCTTTTTGCCATGGCTGAATCGTATATAAAATAACTTCCAGGTAGTGTCTCTCATACCCTCTCATTATCGGTTGTTTTGGTCACAGGCGTCACTTGCTGAGACAGACAAGATCACCCTGGAAGTGGCCAAGCTGATTAAGGATGACTTCCTGCAGCAGAATGGCTACACCCCCTATGACAGGTGAGCAGAACCACTGCATCTCCTACAATAGTTTGGCCAAGCGCCTGTACTAAACAAGTTGAGCTGGTAAACACCTCTCTCACACACACACACTCACACACACTCAACTCTCCAAGAGAAAATCACTCTTCAAACCCATTCAGTGGAGACACACCTTTACCTGTCCTGTTATGTTCATCAGCAGGTATTCAGTGTATTCACACACCTGTTCAACAGTTCCACACACTTTTCTCACTCGCAGTGACAGTTCTACATGACAGTTACGTTCCTCAGGAACTGAACCGTGTGAGTGGAGTTTGATCCTTTTCGGCACTTGCCCCCCCCCCTCCAGGTTCTGTCCTTTCTACAAGACTGTGGGCATCCTGTCCAACATGATCTCCTTCTACGACCTGGCGCGGCACGCAGTGGAGACCACCGCCCAGAGCGACAACAAGATCACCTGGGCCATGATCCGTGAGCACATGGGAGAGATCCTCTACAAGATCAGCTCCATGAAGTTCAAGGTACTACAGAGCAAATCCAAAGCACTTCTTGCAAACCGAAGTGTTCATCTGTACACTTATGCTGTGCAGTGACCTGCACTGAGCTGTGACTCACTGTGCTTTGATGTGATTCATGCTGCACTGTGACTTGCTGCTTTGCTGTGATTCATGCTGCGCTATGACTGACTTCTTTGGTGTGACTCATGCTGTGCTGTGCCTGACACACTGTGGTAGGTCTGCTGTGCTGAACTCACACAGCGCTCGCTGTGTTTCAGGACCCTGTGAAGGAGGGCGAGGCCAAGATTAAAGCAGACTATGCCCAGCTGTTGGAGGACATGCAGAACTCTTTCCGCAGTCTGGAGGACTGAGCCCTGGCCTTTGAACCCACTCCAGTACATTGCAGTATTGCAGCATCTCCCCCCCCCCCACTCCACCCTACCATGCTCTGCAGCATCTCTGTACTACAGCACCACATTCCTACTGTATTCTTAATTTTTTGTGATTTGTACATTATTGAGGTACTTGTATATGCAATTGTGACCCCTTCCTTTTTGTTTGGGACTCTGGATTTGCTGGCTGTTGTGGTGACCTGTGACTGCTCAGTCTTCTGAATAGGGAGGGGGGGGTAAGGAAAATGGAGTAAAGCACTGAGAAAGACTCTCCTCAGTCTTTACATGTTCCCATAACTGAGTGAGAAAGTATCCCCCCCCCTCCAATGGTATGTCTCAATACACCCAGGGCCCAGGGTCTAGACCCGTGGAACTCAGTGAGGCAAAGATGACTTGTTTGTATTCTTGGAGAAACTGGAACAGTGGTTTGGATCACAGGACTGAGCCTTTCTCTATTTATTCCATACAGCTGAGGCACACCTGCATTTCATATGTGTTATATGACCATGTATGTTCACCAACTCTTACCTACCTGTGACGTGTGTTTGAGACTCAGAGAATAAAGTGAATAAAAACAAAGAGGTGTGTGATCCTTGCACAGATGCTCACAGACACACAGGGTTTGTGGAATCAGATCCCCTGAATGTGATAATGTGAGTGACTAAACCACTTTGCTGTTACAACTGTGATCGCATGTAATATCACTCACATGCACTCACATACATACACACACACATACACATGCCAAACCAAGTATTAATGAAGGCAAAGACAGTTCATTTGCTGTTGATTATGTGTCACATTAGTAAGAAAGGTCTCCAGGCTACCGATCCCTTCATTTCCACTTTGACGATGCAGAAATCCTCCAGAATCACACTACATGCTGCAAGATATAAATAATAAAAATTTCTGAATAATATTGATTTCACCTGTTCATTCACTTGTTCTATCACCTGCCTGTTTTTCCTTAAGCTTCCATTGTGAATCGTCCATGCTTTTTATTTATACCAAAGCCTTATTTAATTGTTGCTTTCTTTACATTTATCTGTACAAGTACAGGTGACCGCACATAACTTTCTTATTTTCTCTCTCACTAATAATTCCCAAGGAGGCTGCAGTGTTATTTCAGAGATTTATTTTGTTTAGGAACATTGAGCATTGAACACTTTTCATACTGTCACCCTATCCTGGCCACCGGAGCCGTGCCATTATTCATTTCAGGTAACATTCATTGCATTCAAATCTAAAGTCCTCGGTTAGGTCACACAGCATCCGGGCCAATCAGAGTTTGATGTGTTGAGCATTCGTTGAATTAAAAAACCCAAACTTCTCTGCCAGTGGTCCTCCCACTATGTCAGTATTGTGCTCCCGACTGTCGGCATGGGGACAAAGGACAGGATGTGCTTAGGTGAAACGGTGTGGAGTTGGTCCCTGAGCGGGATGTAAAGGACATCATTTTGGACAGTAGGAATCAAATTGGGAAAGGAATCCCCTGTTCCGCCGGGGTCCAGAACTGGGACCCGGAAATAGCCAGGGGACAACAATAATCATATCAGTCCATGAATCTATTGTAATCATGCAATCAGGAATCTTATGTAACATTCCTTAAAATGCAGCAAAAAGTGGTGGTCATCTACCCCACTCCACTCTGTCATGACTATACCTAAAGTGTGAGTTCCAGACAACAGTCCACTACAGAGCCCCATTGTTTAAACAGGGTAAGACACTGGGCAGGTGAGGTCCATCTTGCAGGTGTGCTCTCCATTGCCTCACCTGTGCAGAGGACAAACACCAACCAGCAGCATGAGTTAACATTATCAATCAATTATGCAAGCCATCTGCTGTACAATACATATAAAACACTAATAAATACTAATACTAAGACTGCTTATAATATTACCATATCCTACATACAGATAACTGTCTGGAAACACTTGAGTAAATGGAGGGTTCTGGCAATTCCAGATTTTGTCCATGCACACCAGCAGTGGGTTTAATGTCGGAAGAAGGACACTTGAAGGACACACGTTGAAAAGAACGTCATACCTATGGTGAAATATGCTGGTGGATCTTTGATGTTATGGGGTTGTTTTGCATCTACTGCTGGGGCTCTTGTTAATGTCAATGGAATCATGAACTTCAGCAAGTACCAAAACATTTTGCCCAAAATCCTGGTTCTTTCTGCCAGGAAGAAACATCTACCAAGAAATTGTTAACTGGCCACAAAATTATTGTTTTGCAATGGTAATCTCAGTCTCCAGACTTGAACTTGATAGAAAATGTGTGGTTTGAGTTGAAGTGCAGGGCGGAAGGATCTGATGGATCTTGAAGATTCTGTATGGAGGAATGGTCCAGATCCTCCCTCCCCCAAATATGCTCATCAATCTCATAAAACATTCTGATATTAGTGTTATTCTTGTGAGGGGAGGGTGCACAAAGTACTGAAAACAGGGGTGTGAATATGTAATTGTGATATAGTTTGGGTAAAAAAAAATATTACTCATTAAATAAAATCTTTTTCTCTGAGCAATTGTATTACTATAAACTAATCTATTTTTTCAATTTGTAGCATACAGTATAGCTCATTACCTGTACTGTTTATGTTATACAGCCTTCTTTGCTCATCTTTATCAAGGGTGTGAATAATTTTGAAGGATACTGTATATGTCTGTCTGTGGTGTTACTTAAACCCAGCCACAGGTCACCTGCTCCTGCCTGTCCTAGTGTGGGATGGGTTCTGAAGACATAAGATCTGCAGGGGGAGTGAGGTGCAGAGTACTGCATGAGCACATGCCCAAACACGTGCTCAAAACAGTAACTTACACTGGAACTATAGTGACTATGGCTGTGTTCAAAGCAAGAAACGTGGTCCCTGAAAAGGGAACTTCGAAGTGCGGAAGTTAGTGTTGGCCATTTTAAAGTGCATTCCATTCCAAAGAGAACAGAATGTGAACAATTAGGTTTCTGAAATGAACAACGAAAGGACACTTTCCAGGAAGTGTTTTGAGCTAAAGTACCAGAGGGCATTGTGACAGTGAGAACAAACCACCGTGAAGTTAGCCACAATTAGACTTCCAGTCCATAGGATCAAGCATAGGCGCCGATTTATGTGTCTGCCCGTGGGTGCCGCGCAGCGTATGCTAGGTGGAGTTTGCTATCAAATCAATGTAAATTTGGCTCCGTGCATAATTTTCCCCGTGGGTGCTCGGCCTTCTCCGTGGGTGCTCGGGCCCCGGAGCACCCACGGGATCGGCGCCTATGGGATCAAGTATAAACTTCTGGTAGAATTCTACCAAAATAAGAGCTGGAAGGACAAATGTGAGAACGTGCCTATCAGAAACCAGTAACCTTCCCTTAATGATAATGATTATTTCCACCATTTTATCCTAATTTTTTAATAGCAATAGCACAGCATTTATTTATTCATTACAATATGTATTTATTACACTATAGTGCAGTTGGTATATTTTGCTTTTAAATATAATTACTTTTAATGTACTGTTTTTTATTTTCTGTTTTTGCTTTTTTATTCCCCATTTTTTCTCCCAATCTCTTTTTCATATAAATTATCCCCCCTCCCCCTCCCCTCGCATGAGAGGTTGCTGCCGTAGTCCTGAGACCAGTAGTGAGCTCTGCACTGCCTCCTCCGAGCCGGCAACCACCAAGCTATCACCATAACACACAGGACAACCCATATACAGTATGCAGTGACCTCATATTGGCCTCCCTTCCCCCTCCCTGGGGCAGACAGCCAATTGTCGCCCTCTGCTGGCGGTGGAATCAAACCCAGAAATATTACAACTTTTTCACTTTGTGGCTTAATAATAAACTTGTATTATCCAATATTGTATAATAATTATGAAAGCACTTTAATTTGGTTATAAAATGCTGCACATTGTCCCATCTGTTTGGCTCCTATATTTGGTCATCTATGACCAAGGAATACATGCAAAACATTGACTTAATTCATGTGTGTGCATAGGAGTGTATATGCCTAATTAAACGCTATTGGTTAATTAAAGGTGAAACACAATACTGAAGAGTTACAAAAATAAGCAAATGGTGCAAATTCACTTGATATCAAACGATACAGCATAAGAATTTACATTAAGAATAGATTACAGTATGTCATGCATAAATTGTACCAAACATTGTAGATTACTGTCACATGTTTAAGCCCTGAATTAAAACAATTTCCCATTCAAAATAATTTAAGAAATTATACAGAAAGAAACTAGTACATGTTTAACTCCGCTTTAAGTGATTAAAAGCTTTCAGCAATGCTGATATCGACTCTTTACACAGGCTATATCATTTTGTCACAAAATAATAAACTTTTTTTGCATCCAAAGGTACAGGCCCAAAATACACGTTCACCTCGATTCAGTCTGATCATTTTACTGTATCTTGATGTTAATTGAGTCTAATTATTAAGATTATTTTTTAACTCAATGCACAGCTTGTGTCATTTCAAAACCTGTTAGCGTTAGATATTATGATTACTGTCATTGCCATCTAATACCTCATGAAATGTGAATGCAACAATTCATGAACCTCTATATTGGGTTTATGGTGAAATTACAATTTCTGTATACAGACTATTGATAATTTGCTGTGGTGCAAGGAACTACTGATAATGGCAAGATATGTTTGTCCATTTGTTATTTACATTAGTTATGCAAACTCTTAGTTTGAAAGTTATTTTAGAGAAATCTTAATTGTTTCCAGTCACAGCAAAAAGCCAGCAACAGTCTGTGCAGCATACATTTGATATGAGTCTCACTTGATTGTTATACTAGAAGGTCTAAGCTATCACTTTTACCCCATTATCATGGAAACACTATGTATAGCTTTCCCTGTACAGCCCATAAAAGATGGTTTTATGGTTAACTTTTTTCTTTTCTTTTTTACATTTATGGCTACTCGGGTCACAGGAAAAAGCCAGCAACAGTCCATGCAACATACATTTTAAGTGTAGGGTGCAGGAAACACATTTATTGTTTGGGAAACACAGCCTGTGAGACCCTGCGGGGAAGGGGAACTCTAACCCCCCCTCCCTAAACTGCTGCCAGCCTCCTAGGTGAAGTCTCACCTGATCAGGACCCCGTTCCCCTCACTTCTGTAGACAGTTCAGCTTGTCCCGAAACTGTGTTAGGAGGAGAGCAACAAGTCCGATGGTCACGCCCACTGCTGCCACTGCCACGCCCACTATGGTGCCCACAGACTCCTCCAGGGCCTGCAGACCTGCGGATAGATACCGGATCACAGGCAGCGTTTCCCAGCCTGGTTTCAGCATCAGCTGCTTCTGTACAGGCTTGTGTTGGTAGATTAGGGGAGAGCCGAAGGCACTCCCGGTCAGCTCACAGTTTACATTGGAAAACTCCAGGACACCTGTGTGCATGAATGTGTGTGTGCCATTGTGTTGCAGTGTGTCCTGGTGCATTTCCATGCTGAAGTGTGTCTGTCTGTCTGTCAGGAGCACACACTCATGCCAATCAGTTGGTTAGTGTGTGTGTGTGTGTCTCTACAAACTGCAGAGTGTGTGTGGTAATCTTTGCACTGCTGCAGGTTTTCACATGTGAATCTACACTGCAGTGTGTGTGTATGTGTTACATGAGTGTGCTTATGCATCTCCATATTGCCTCATGTTTATGGAACAGTTCTTGTCTCTACATTGTGTCTCTAAATTGCATAGTTTATGTGTGTGTGAGGGTGTGAGCAGACCTCTGTATTGCAAAGTTTATGTGTGTGTGTGTGTGTGTATTCCATATTGCCTTATGTTTATGGGACAGTTCCTGTCTTTACAATCCAGTGCTACATCTTTAGCTGTATTTCGTTACTCCTCAGGTTGGTGCCTTGATTCCCGCCACCCTCCATGTGTGTATGCAGCGCTCTTGCAGTGTGGAAGCCCATCACACCTTCACAGACGTGTAAACTCAGTCGGTCACTCACCCAGGTCTTTACGAATGCTGAGCTTGGTGCCAGAGCCCCACAGGGCGGGGCCGTCGGAGATTGTGACGACGCACAGGTAGACCCCGCGGTCATCGGCGGAGACGTTGCGCAGCGTCATAGAGAAGTCTCCAACGCCCAGGTCCCCGCTGAGGATGGCGCGGTCGGCGAACCTGTCGTGGGTCGTGCGGTTCCCCTCCAGCACAACGTGCTCACTCTCAGGCCCCCGGTGGATCCACTGTACTGCCGCTTCCCTGTGGTCGCCCTCCTTCAGTAGGCAGGAGAAAGTCACGTCCTCCCCTTCCACCGCCTTCTCCTTCGGTGGGTGCTGTTCCACCGCTTGAGCTGCCTTGCTCTTCTTGCCAGGGGGCTCAGCCGTGGCATTTGTCTCCGGGGTGGACAGAAGCATCTTGGGTCCATCTGTCGTGGGGCCAGGGGTCAGGGGTTCAGGGGTTGCGTGAGCAGGAGTGATGAGGGCTGGCACTGTGGCTCCATCGCAGACCAGACTGAGAGAGAGCAGTCCTCCAGCTGTAGCAAGAAGAGACACTGTCACACGGCTGCAGTACACTAGAAGAGACAGCAGTGATCAACACTCCATAATTCATTTTGTTTCAGATTTTTTGCTGTTTTTTCTTCCAATTTGGTAGCCAATTATACCTTGGTCTAGGATCAGTTTCGCCTTTTAGCTCATAATTGATAAGGTTAGGATATGGAAAAGGGAAACCTGATTCTAGATCAACACTCCTACTTTGAGATGTCTTATGAATATGGGCCCAGGAGTGGCTTTCTGTTCAACTATCAGCAGAGATTCATCACTAAGTACTAAGTACTAAGTAAATATTCCTTTTTAAATACTAACCGTATGTACAGCTCAATACTCAATTATCCTTATTTTAAATCACTAATTAATACACACATATCTTTATGCAATTCATAATTACAGAATTAATACTAACCAATGTAACCAATCAATAATTACAGACAGAATTCATAGGTCTACACATCAGTACTCAATAATCAGTAATTGCATATACAACAAATAAATATCAATAATCATTCATTGAGTACATGCAGAACACAATCAATAATCACAATCAATAATCCATAATTACATTTGTGTGAGATTATTTTTAGTACAACTACTCAATTGACTGAATTCATTACAGCCCATGTTGTGTCTGCTCAGGTTTCACTTTACACTTTGTAACTGGGGATCAACATGTCATGCATCATCATCATCAATCTCTTAACGTGGGCGATCATACTAACGATATACACACACACGCACGCACACACACATACACACACCACTGGGGACACATACACTCACAGGCCTGTTCTTACAGCTAAAAATATGTGAGAGGCAGACACAGCAGTGACACTAAATCCCCAGTCTAAAATTAGAGATACAAAAGTCACATGGATTAAAGTATCAAAGTGGTGCTGACCGTTAGGAGACCTGTACAAACTGTCCAATGGAAGAATGATCCAAACATTTATGAATTATAAAAATTATTCGCAGTAGTATTTGACCCATAAGAAAGCACATTGGAGATGGAACTGCACTTTGCGGTCTCAGCTGTTTAAAGTGTAACAAATGTATGCACACAACCCCCCCCAAACAGCACTCGCTGTACGGGCTGCAGAGGTTAGAACAGATGTAGAGTTATAAATGATCCCAGGCAATATATTTTTGTCATTGTGGTTTGGCATCCAGTCAAATCTTGAATGTCAGTTGGGCGTGCATTGGCATTGGGCATACGGATGCATTGTGATTCGCTGTCTATTACATGCACCAAACACAATACCAGGAATGAAACAAAAACACAAAATAAATACATGGGTTTGCAGACCCTGATCAATATACAGGAGTGAAAGTTGAATGGTGAAAGGAGATTGAGGGAAAGATGGGGAGAGGAGAACAGAGTGCAGGAAGACAAGAGGGACAGGACAGACGTAACGGAGATATGGAAAGACAGAGAGAGAAAAGACAGCAAGAGAGGGTCAATACATTCCCTGGTAATGAGACACTAAAACATACTGTGTGCTAGTGTGCGTTTATAATGTTTTTATATCGCATGTGCTTTTGCTGTATTTCCTTCCCAACTGGCAGCACTTGTGTAGCACTCCACCCGAGCCTAAGAGATATGCCATGCATGTGCCATGCAGGTGAGCGAGCATTCTTACCTGTGAGTGTGGCAAGCAGCAGGTGAGTGAGGACCTGCGCAGGTCGAGAGGGTGAGAGGGGGCCCATGGCAGTCTCCGATCTGGGCAGCACTGGGGAGAGCGGGGGAGGGGAAGCACACTAAATCCGACCCCCGATCACATTTCCTGCGCGTGTCACTCCTACCCAGCACACGACCCCCCCACATACCGAGCTAGAAAAATACCCAAGATACTACAGTTCACATGAACCCACACACTCCCTCTTTCCATGCTTCAGGAAAAAAGAATTATTCAGCTTTTTAACTACATAATATCTTTCTTTTGACATCATTCTCAATCAACTCTGCTTGAGTGCGTGTCAGATAGTTCCACAAAGATTTGATTTCTTTTAATTCATTTGAGGTTATGGGAGTGAATTAATCCCATGCAGCCCAATATCATACATAAATACATATTTATGCTGTTTTCATGTTGTAAAAGTGCTTAATTTTTTTTAAACATTTTTGTATGAAATCACAGGCTGACCCTATCAATTCACTCACCACAGCTTGCAGGTACTGCGTATGAATATAGTACTATCTAATGGAAGACACAAGTGTCACGTCTCGTGTTCGTGTTTCCCATAATTAAGCGTTTGTAGTTTGTTCCATGTTTTCCTAGCTGTCTGGTCCGTGTTTTTACTTTCGCTTACCTGTTCCAGTCTCGTCAGTGTATTATCTGTTTCACCTGCTTCTCGTTATGTCTGATGTAGTTAGCTGTTTGTTTCCCATGTTCATTTCCTGATTGTCTCATTATTGTATAATCGTTTTCACTTAATTCCTCATGTGTCTGATTGCAGTCAGCTGCATTCATGTTTATTCCTGATTGTTTCTTGTTATGTTTAAATGTATTTAAGCTGTGTGTTTTCCCATGTTCGTTGCCAGATTGTCTTGTGCTTTGCGTATGCTTACACTACTCTCCAGCGTTTTCTCTGTTTCCCCGCGTTTTGTTTCATCGTATTTGTGTTTGTGTTTGTGTTTGTGTTTGTGTTTGTGTTTGTGTTTGTGTTTGTGTTTGTGTTTGTGCTTGTGCTCCAGTGTTCGTCTTGATCTCAGTCTCGTTCCCGCTCCTCTCTGTGTTCCCTGGACTGCTTTCACATTTTCGACCTTCGCCTGCCCACTGACTACGCCTTGCCTGCCCCTGATACCCCTGAAGCCCGAAACGAACTCTGCCTGTCCCCGACCATTCTTTGGATCCCTGCATTGCTCTGTTTACCCCTGTATGACCATTGCCTGTTTTTGCAATAAAAGCCATTATTGCATTTCTGGGTCCGCGCCTGGTTTTCCGACACCGTTCCTGACAACAAGTCATAATACCCACATACAGTATATGCACAGTGCAATATCATTAAACAAATTGACAGATTTGCAATTATGACTCAACTGTGGCATCGAGAAACCTTTCGGTGAATAATAAAATATCATAATATATGCCATTTAGCAGACGCTTTTATCCAAAGCAACTTACAGTAGTGAATGCATACATTTTTCAGTATATGTGGTCCCAGTGGGAATTGAACCCACAACCTAAGTGTTGCCAATGCCACGCTCTACCTACTGAGTCACACAATAGGTGAATAGTGTGAATTTTGTGGAAGCAGCTCTCTCAACAACAACAACAGGCGGCATCAATTAATGTACAAAAATACACAATTTTCTGCGTAAATTCATTAATAAATTACACCACGAACTAGGATCATCTGTAACACTTCAGAGAACATTGGACAGCACAAACATGTTTTTGTATATGTGTAAGCATGTGTGTGTCTGTGTATTTGTGTGTTGCGGTGGAAGCACATGTTCACGGTGCTGGGTTCAGACTGCCTCCTACCCTCATTGTGGGAGCTACTTAGCTGCTACTTAGCTCCAAAATTATACACACCCTTCATGATAACTTGATGAGCAAAGAAGGCTGTATAAAATACACAATTCAGGTAATGAGATATATTATATGCTCAAAATTGGGAAATATATTATTTTATACCAATACAATTACTCAGAGAGGGAAAATATTACTTTTTAAACAAAACATTTTTCTCTGAGCTATTGTATTAGTGTAATAGAATATAAGTTTCCCATATTTTTGAGCATACAACATAGTAGGTCATTACCTGTATTGCTTTGTTTATACAGCCTTCTTTGCTTATCTTTATCAAGGGTTCAAATAATTTTGGAGGTTACTATATATCTTATTTTCTATATTATATTATCTTTTATGATACATTATTATTTATCATTAATGTGTTTTTTTATTTATTCTTACCATGAGCGATTACCTGGAAAGCAGGTTACGCAGGTTACGCTGCTGCAACAGTGGGTGATGCTGCCAGGGGACACACCAGCAGGAGTCTGGCGTGTCCTTTTCCTTCCCAGTGTTACAGGTATGGTACGCAGCTGCCAACAACAATGTCTATTGCTGTATTACTGCACTGATCTCTTGCGCGAACTATGATTGTTCTTATCATGTATTAATGCACATCTTGTAAGTCGCTCTGGATAATGCTTAATGCTGGATAAGAGCGTCTGCTAAATGCTTAAAATGTAAAATGTAATATAATGAGTGACCTTCACTTGCTATGCCATGATTGCGGCGTATAGCCCCAGGGCGCTTTTAGGATATGACATTCTTCATCGCTAATGCACCAGGAAAAAAGCAATGGCAAAAGTCACAATGTGCTCTACCAAATAGTTGAGCAAACCATTAAAGGGTTAAAGTGTCATTGCACGTTTTGTTTAGGCAATTGTGGCAAGCCAGACATACTTGAAAGGCAGAGAGCTGAAAGACATGTTATGAACATTTGCCAGTCCTACGACATGCCACACCTATGAGATCAGCTTCCTGTGTGAAGGTGATTGCCAAGGATTGTATATCAAATCAAACCCCTCCCCCCCATCCCCCGTTCCTCCCCCAGGAGACTGGCATGAGCTCATCAACAGCATATAACCCTGCTGCATTCCAGTCATTGTCCTCTTTTGCTAACCGCACCCCGCAACATGCAGCCACCCAAATGACAATTCCTTGTGGTATGTTGACCTTGTTTGCAGGACCAAGGTCACCTGCTTAACTATTCTTTCTATTTTGCTTCAGTTGACATTCCACACCAGCACTACGAGGTAAACAGATATAGCAAACAAGGCACGAGGGGGGTAGACAGGTGGCCCCGCTCGTAATCAATGGCTTCTTACCCCGCATTCTAACAGGGGGCAATACTAGGCGAATAAATCTAGCGTGGGCGTTCCCCACGCTTGAATGGCTTCCTCAAAAATGCTTCCGACGTGCTTACAAAATTTTTGCATGGTAAACGAATAGTTCATCATAGATTTTGAGAATCTTTATTATAAATATTAGTTGGCTAGCAGTATTGTTTCCTTCAATCATGAACCGCAAACTCAAACTCAGAAGGCTTTTTACAATTGCGGCCATTTACTTGCGCTGAAACGGCTCGCAATTTGTCTCGCACGCGTTTTTCCAAACGTACCCATGCGATAAAAATAGCCTTTTAACCAACACAAACATTAAATAAGATGTATGTAGGCCATATAAGTTTAGCTAGCTATAAATATTTATGCTTTTAGGATTAAATAACGTATGGCGGTACTGCAGACCGCTGTTATCAGTTTCTCCTCATTCATGTTGAAGTGTCGGAACTAGGAACCAAATTTCGGTGTTGTGTTGGTTCCGCGTGGAAGGTAAAAACAGCAACACATGAATTTGATTGGCTCTTACCAGGCGATATCGCCCGAAAGTTCCGAATTTTCAACTTTTCTGTTTTGCCGCCACGCCCACAAATCGGCCAATCGGCCAATCACCGGAAATCGCCCACTCTCATAGACAATCAATGCATTTCGGGCAACGTGTTGCCGAATCGCCCCATGTTAGAATCAGGGGTTAGGAGGCCATCTCCCCAGGGTAAACAGATCAAACAGCGTGAACCACGTCCATTCACCTGCAGCACGCCACGCTTGACCTCAGTCTCAGTGCAGGCACACTCAGATGAAAGGTTGGGTGGGGAGAAAGAAGACTGGGCGAGTCACTTTCCCCCTTCTAACAAACACAGAATGAAGGAGAGGATAGCCTACATCAGGCATGTTACATTGTCCAACCCTTCTGTGTGAGACTGAGGGTTCAAGGCTTGACTAGTCCAAGCCCAAGGCCCTGCACACCTAAGCACGCAGGCCTAACATCATGAAATCAGTCCTCTCCCGTGAGGTAGATGTCGTATGGGGCCTGGAATTATAGGGAAAATATTCATATTGATTTTCTTTTTTTACATAATTCATATGACACTTACACACCTAATAAATATATGTTCATCACACATGATCCTTATTATTATTATTATTATTATTAGTAGTAGTAGTAGTAGTAGTAGTAGTAGTAGTAGTAGTAGTAGTAGTAGTAGAATAATAAATAACACAAATGAATATATCTCCAATCTAACAATAAATCTAAGAACTCCATCTCCCAGAATGCCATGCCAGAGGGGGGTTAGGGGGCCTCAAAATGAAGGCAGGGCCTAGGGCCCATGAACGTCAAGATCCACATCCGATCAGACCTGCCGTCTGGCAGCCAATCTGGAGTCACAAATTGGACTCTTATTCTTACATCTCTCGCCTTTTCGACAACACCTGGGATGAGATGAAAACTGTGCAATAGTGTGGCTGGCATACTGGAGGCCAGAGGTGCATTCAAACATCAACACCAAGCCTGGTCTTGCATGGATTAACACAGGCGAATTGATTCCCTATAATAAGTCATATTTACCACCTGCTGTACCTAATACAGACACAGAATGACAACTGCAATTATCAAATTAGGAGACTTCTCAAATTATCTACCACAGAAACCCTACATTGAAAAAGTAGCTGGTTACGTTAGAATTGGCATAAACTTTGTGGGCACCCTACCCCATTACCAATGTAGGTAAGTCCATAATTCACAGTATTACATTAACCTACGTATATATATATTCATTTCTACATGAGATGTTAATCTTCTATCTGCCACTATTTAGGACTTTGCAATATAAATTGCGACTGAGAAATACTCGAGAGAGTAAAAAGTGTGATGCTCTTCCCCGGTCTCCCCTACTTTTAATTTTTGTATCCGAAACTGAGTTTTGTAGATAGAAATGACATCCTATTTTTACAGGCCTGGATTGGTATGGCATTGGGTATGCCATCCTCCAAGTCATAGGTTGGCGGCATGGCATAGCCCATAACTTGTTATGACTGATATACAGATTGGACCCAAACGCAGACACTGACACAGATAAGGTGAGGGTATTTATTATATACAGGGACTGGGTTAGGGAAACGATGGTGAGGGCAGACCAAGGAGGCAGGCAGGACAAGCAGGTAATCAGAGAGGCGGGCGGGCTGGTCCGTGGGCAGGCAGGCAGAGGGGTAAGCGATGAGGGCAGATGAAGGAGGCAGGCGAAACAGGCAAGGAAGCGGGTAGCAGAGAAGCAAGCTGGCTGGTCCGTGGGCAGGCAGGCAGAGGGGTAGGCGATGATGAGGCAGATGAAGGAGGCAGGCGGAACAGGCAGGGAAGCGGGTAGCAGAGGAGCAAGCTGGCTGGTTCGTGGGCAGGCAGGATGGCAAACAAGTAGACAAACAAAACAGGCAGGTGAGAAGTGAACCTGAACACGGGGAAATAAATGAAAACACACATAACTCACGAGGAAATAAACATGGAGGCGAAATCACAACTTAAAGATCGGTCTAGAGCAGGGGTGTCAAACTCATTCCATCGAGGGCCGAGTGTGTGCAGGTTTCTGTTGTAACCAATGCACTACACCAGGTGATTTCAATTAGGTTCCCTCCTTAGTTGAAGAAGTGGGCTAATTAGTGAAATCACCTGGTGTAGTGCATTGGTTGCAACAAAAACCTGCATACACTCGGCCCTCGATGGAATGAGTTTGACACCTGTGGTCTAGAGTCTTGTAACTACCACTGAAGCAGAGAGAACGATCTGACGATGAATGAATGAATGAGAAACCGGGGTTGATATACACTGCAGGGCTGATGATAATTGATGGCAGGTGAGTAGGCAGCGCAGGTGTTGTAGATCTGTAGTAATCAAGGAGGGAGCCAGAGAATGCAGAGGAGGGAAGCCGCGCCCATATCACACACACAAACACGAAACTGACAGGGAGAACCGGAACACAAGGAAAAGGGAAGGGAAAACAGGAGGAAACATAAAAAATAACAAAGTTGTGGCCGTAATATAACTATACAGCGCCAAGATTGAATCAACATCGTTTGTCCTATCACTTGTTCATTTTGGTGGTTCTATAAAATGTAGGGCAAATCAGATCGGATCATGTAGGCAGTTCGTGTTGGATTAAGCAAGTGAATTACTTCTGAGAAAACGAATGCTTTCTATAAATTGGCTTCAAATTGTAGGGAATAGTATACCATTTCTCGTTATGGAACATGTTTTTTTGCCTGTTCAAGTCAAACAGGTTGGTTCGCACTCTATTCAAATTCAAAATAGTTTCAGCTCTCTTCAGATAACTTTTGTATTTAGCATCTGATACCTACGGTTTTACACCACGAGGGCGTGTTTTAGTTCATTCTTCTCTAACCAGCGAAGAGGTTGGCCATGGCTATAATTGCACCTTGAAATTCTCGAAATTCAACTTTAGACGCACCCGCGCGAAGTGCGCTTCGAGACCTTGAGCAATTGTCAAAATAACTTCTCGGTTGGCAATACATGACCGACGTCGTCCATCCGTAAATTAGAAACAGAAATTATCTGTCCACGGGGCACAGCACCTGTTCCAGGTAAGCAATTTGATAGTAGCAAGCAAAGTGGTCATTTCCAGCGCTGTACTTTTACATTTATTAAGAAATCGTTTATACCACCATGTGAATCTATTGCGAAATTGTGCCAATTTAATGGAATCCTTTCTAGTCTACAAAATGTGTACCGGTTAAATAAGGCTATCTCATCTTCTTCTTATCTTATGTACATTTCAGCAGGCTGTAACATCTTAAATGTTGTGCGTAAAACGGAACTCACGAGGGCCTGCACTGTATCATTCTGTGTAATGGGAAATATGCCCGTCGTCAGTATGCCCAGCCATGAACACATTTTTAAAGTTCATGGCTTTTCATGCAACTTAGAGCGTAATATCACGATGTTATTCAAATGTTATGACACTTTTAAACACCGTAAAATACGTTCTTTCCCGGACATTACTCTGACCCTTCTGACAGTGTGCACACGTGCGCCCCTTGTGTATCTCACACGACACGTCAGGCAGCGCTACGGAGACGTCATACTACACAAGGTCGTGTCGTGAACCCGCACGCTGTCCGCACACTCGTGGCACAGCCCATCGGCAGGGACATAAAGTACATCGGTTTGTCGAAATTGCATTCATGTTTTACAGTAGCAAAAAAAAAACAAAAAAAAACGCGACACGCTTCAAATACTACCGACACATGAAATAAAAAGCAAATGTCTGTTATAGAGTTATCAGAATACATCTAAACGTATGATGTTCGCAAGCAATATTTTAATTTCCCATTTACGCAGCCTTCAGCCCGGCTCATTCTGGATCCTCTCCCACAATCGGTAAGTCATTCACAACTTCCGCATCACACACTAAAAACAATGACTTCGTGTTAGTTCGGCTCGTTTCGTTTTTGTTTTTTTAATGTAACGATTTAGCCGACATGTGCTGCTGTTCGATAACTTGTTTTTACATTGATCAATTTAAGGGGACATTCGACTTCAAGTTAAACGTTATACAAATTAGCAGCGCTTTAACATTTTTAGAAGCAAATATCGCCGTCTTGGCTAAAATATTACGACGAATGTTCGGAATATGCAGGCACCCCTGCATTTGGACATTGCACGTTGCTAACCTGGTAGTTTGAGCCAATTTCTTTTTTCAACAGACACCTGATCCGTTCAGTCACTCTGCACCGAAGTACGTCAAGGCAACTTTATCACACTGCTTTTTCTAGGGGGGACAGTTTTCTTCTCAACTTATGTAATAACTTCAACTACACATGGACATAATTGCTTGTGTCACTGAACAAAAAATACACACACTTGTTTTAGCAATGTTATGTCTCAAAGAGTGAGGTTAGTGTAACCTACATCAAAGCCTGATCGTAGGACTAGGGAGCCTTTCCTAACTGCAGAGCCTGCATAATATATGGCGCAAATAGCCCCCAGGGATATGGTAATAAGAACCATTAATATAATATTTGGAATACTGCATACAATTCAATATCTAGAGGCTTATTGTAGATTGAGTCTCTAATCAAAATTGCAGTGCTTTAATATGGTTTTATTCATTATTGTTCAGGTAGGAAAGGCAGCGTGAAATACTCCCGTTCTGAGGTGCACACACTAGTGTGCCACTCCCTCAGGGTATCAGGTGTCCTACTATCATGTAACTCTAACTCAGAACTGGAACCTTGCTGTGAATACGTTATAATACGCAATAAAAGGACAACACCGAGCATGTCTGGGTCTGGCCCAGCTTGTGCGCAGCAGAACAGGAATGGGGGGAATTGCCCGCCCCCCTGCAGAGATTGGTCCTTTCATTAATATCCAGTGTATCCAAACAATGTTTCCTCTGTGGGTGTGTCAGGGCCCTCTGTGCCAGTGTGTTGTTGGCTGAAAGGCCAGCCAGCCGTCATGACGAAGAAAGCCAATGTGCCAAAAGAGCTGGACGAGCCCATGTGCTGCTGTGAGTTCGTGAACCGCGAAGGAGAGAAGACCCACATGGCAGCGTGCTGCTGTGATTGTGAACACCTGGATCAGGCCTGTGACAGGTGGGGGGCTTTACCGAAAAGTTGTTAGAGGTGGTCTTCCAGTTGTCTTAATATATGCCATTTAGCAGACACTTTCTCCAATGCATTTACAGTAGTGAATGCATACATTTTTCAGTATATGTGGTCCCAGTGGTAAACTAACCCACAACCTAGGCGTTGTCAACGTCATACTCTACCTACTGAGCCACACAGAACCACTTCTGTCTTCCTGTGTGTCTCTCTCTCTCCCCAGGCTCTGTTCTGCTCTTTGCCTGCTCTGT
This sequence comes from Aldrovandia affinis, assembly GCA_029706075.1. Classification (NCBI taxonomy): domain Eukaryota; kingdom Metazoa; phylum Chordata; class Actinopteri; order Notacanthiformes; family Halosauridae; genus Aldrovandia; species Aldrovandia affinis. The sequence goes on from JAINUG010000167.1 coordinate 1,269,012, forward strand.
CTCTCATTCTCACCAATTCTGTCTTTCTCAGGTGGCTGAAGGGTGAGGCCCATCAGGAGGGTGCCCTCTCCCGGGTGGTTGCCGTGGTGAAGGACAGATTGCGGGTGCCCTGGCCCTCCGGGGCGAGGCAGGTGGACCTGTCCGTGCTTCCGCCTCTTGTGCTGCTTCCTGTCTCCCTGAATGTGGCAGCGCTGCACTTTCTGCTGGGCGTGGCGATGATGATCGTGCTGCCGGGGTTTGTGCTGTGGTACTACTACGTCACGCACCGGAGGAAGGGCCGAACCCTCTTCTTCCTCAGTCTCGCTCTCTTCTCCCTGGGTTATATGTACTACCTCTTCCTCACAGTGGTGGTGCCCCAGGGCAACGTGGACATGCTGCAGCTCACCACTGTGACACTGGGTGTGGCATCCACCTTGTTTCTCCTCACCCTCACCAAGAGGGACCCGGGGTATTTGCGCACCTCCCAAGCTGACACCCACCGAAGTGAGAACCATTACCATGGTGAGCTGCCGCAGCTCGGTTGCACCCGCTACGGTGCTGCGTTGGAGCCGCTGGATGTGGCGCGCAGCGAGAGCGCAAAGAGTCACTGGTGCAAGGCCTGCTGCATGGTCCCGCCCCCTCGGGCAGGGCACTGTCGAATTTGTGGCTTCTGTGTCCGGCGCCTGGATCACCATTGCGTCTGGTGGGTTTCATTAAACGCCTCTGTGTGTCTGTGATGGTCCAAGTAATTTATTCCCGCACTAGGAAAACAGTGAAGCAATAATGGGACTGCTTGGTGGTTCACCCTACTGAAACACTGGGCCGCAGTGTGTGGATATAGCCTACAGTCCTGCAGTGTGTGGATATGGCCTACAGTCTGCTATGAGATACTTACCATGCTCGTGCCAACTGGCCGGTAGCCCCGCGGGGTGCTGCATAATCGGTGGTAGGGAGGGAGGGTTTTATTCAGCGAGGCTGTCCTTGTCTCTGGACTTTGCAGTGTGAGCCTGTGAATACATCGGGAATTTGGGGGAAATCTTTTAAAAATCAGGGTTCTAATTGGTTGAGTTAGTTGGAAAAAAACTAAAACAAAAGCAATATCTAAAATCTTAAGCCAATTTTCATGAGCATCATAATTGCAATTACTTCATATGGTTATGCTGTGGCTGCAAATAGGTACATCACAAACAGTGGTAAACAGATTACAGTACTTTGGCTGCAATTCATGATCTATGAATCAAGAATAATAAAACTGGTACCAGTAGCAGGTTTTTAATTTAAACCAGATGTTAGCAGCTGCTTTAAATTCAAATCTGGGATTTTTTAGTTAGCAGCAGTTTAATAAAATGACCATAACCATTTACTTGGTTGTGAGAAACCTGAGATGGGAGATCCTCAGCACCAAGAAGGGTGATCTCACCAAGCAAGTCTTATTTTTGTACACACGCTCATGCAGGATGTTACTCGCGCATTTGCAAATCTGTCAAACATTTTTGATATATACTTTTGATTCCTTCACATTCCTTAACTCCGCCTTTACATACCTTATTGACTAGCATTTATGGAGAATAGGGTTCTGGACTGGTGTGTAGGTGTATGTGAGTGTGTGTGTGTGTGAGAGAGAAAGAGAGAGAATGTGTTTGAGAGAGAGTGTGTGTGTGTGTGTGTGTGTGTGTGTGTGTGTGTGTGTGTGTGTGTGTGTGTGCGTGTGTGTGTGCGTGCGTGCGTGCGTGCGTGTGAGAAAGAGAGAGTGTGTGTGCGTGCGTGCGTGCATGCGTGTGTGTGTGAGAGAGTGCTTGATGCGATGGAGAGATGTAAACCCAGGATCTCAGTGCAGTGATTTGCCCTGTGTCTGTCGCTATACTGTGGACCAGGATAAACAGCTGTGTGGGACAGGCCAATCACCGCTGCTACCTGCTGATGCTCTTCTTCTTCCTGTTGACGTCACTGTATGGGATAAGCCTGGTTCTGCGCAGTGTGTGTCCTAAGCAGAATGTGCTGTTCGCCCTGCTGTACTGTCCCGGGGTCTACGCCCAGTACAGGTATCCAATCCCAACACACAACACAGAGAGATACCACTGTACTGCTTTAGAGTTCACACCCAACACAGGTGCCCTAACAAAACACATACCACAGAGAGACACTTCTTACTGCTCCACAATTTACAGCCAATGGAGGTACCCAACACACACACAGATGAACTGATGTCCCAGAGAATATGCAAACCACAGATACCCAAACCCAACACACAACACATTGGCTTCCCTGGAGTCTATAGCCAGTTCTTAGATGCAACTCTCAATACACAAAGTACAATGTAAAACACATTTCTGTGTGCAGACACAGTGTTGAGACTGTGTGTACAAAGTGTTGAGCATGTGTGTTTGTGTGTTTGCAGCTCAGCATTGTGCTTTACCTGTTCCTGGTACAGCAGCCTCGTGACGGGAGGACTGCTGTTCCTGCTCGTCGTGCAGCTCTTCAACATCAGCTGCAACGTGACGGAGCGCGAGGCGCAGCTGGCTCTGCGTCAGAGGGGAGGGCAGACGCGCCTGTGGGGGCTCATCGTCGACACCGGGATCTACTCCCGCGGTTTCCTCGGCAACTGGGTCGAGTTCCTGACCATGAGCTCTGCCGTACACATCTCCTCTCCTTGCCTTAATGACCTTGTTTAGCGCCCCCGCTACTCGGTTTGGTTGAATGCGGCTGAAAAAAACCCTGTTTCGCCATTGTGGTTAAGTTCACTACTGCAGTAAGATTTTCACCTCCTGTCTGCTACTTTGTTAAATATTTTCCTTGTAACACATCATATCTTGGCTGGTCCGATACGAGTGTGCGCTGCCTATCAGGGATGTCTCTGCCAGGGGCGGCATTTGGCTGTCTGCCCCAGGGGGAGGGGGGAGAGTGAGCCGGCACGAGTTCGTCGAGGAGAATAAGGGTGTCCATGGTCGGGTTCCGTCTCGGAGGAGGTGGATCTGCCGGCCCGGGAAAAATTGTCTCGTATAATTGGCAACCAAATTGGGAGAAAAACTGGATTAAATTAGGAAGTATAAATTAAAAAATATATACATATATTTTCCTTGTTGGATTCGCTTTTTTGGACAGTGAGGTTAGCTTCCTGGCCTTACCTCTTTACCTCACTGGAGGGCAGTATGATGCCATTAATCCACATGCAGAGGAATGGCAAAAACCAAAAATACAGGTTTATTCATCTGAGATTTCTATTTTGAAAAACTTGAAGCCACCGGACGAAAAGAATGATGGGTCATTACAGTTCTTCATTAAAGTGGAGTTATGATTCACACTCTTTCTGTGGTAAAATGTTGTATCAGCTCTTTGATAAAGATGTCCTACAACACACTTTTTATGTCACAGTTGTTTTTATTCCAGTCACGGGTTTGATCCAAGCCATCAGTGCCTTTCTCAGAGTCGTCGTGTATACCAGCGCTGCCTGTGGTTTTCCTGGTCCACTGTGCTTGCGCAGAGTTAGCGGTGCTGAGTGAAATAGGTCAGACTAAGTCAGACACCCATGGTAGGACACAGAGTGACGGAAGCCGACACACTTCTACAATGGCTTGGTCCACTTCTATTCATCATCTATCTCCTCCCCCATTGGCCAAATCATGCGCCACCACCACATCAACTTCCACTGTTAGCTGATGACACTCAGCTATACATCTCATCCAAGCCCACCGACCTCCCTCATCAGCTGCCTTCATGATATGTCTCGTTGTGTAAATTGGCAAACGAGATGTGTCGGGAAGTAATAGTCTCTGGTCCCCTCCCAGCTCGTAGAAGTGACGAAATCTACAGTAGATTAACGTCGCTAAATCGCTGGCTGACTGAGTGGTGTACATCAAATAGCATAGGGTTTATTAATAATTGGCCTACGTTTTGGGGAGAGCCTGGTTTACTGAAAGAGACGGACTCCACCCCGAGCTGGAGGGGTGCTCTTCTGTTATCTAATAACATAGGCCATAGTCTGAATCGGCGAAATTGACAGTCAAGAGCTACAGCCAGGCAGCAGACAGACGGTCTTAAACAACTGTCTGCAAGTTTCCCTGAACTCGTGACTAGTTTCCACCCCAGTTCCCACATAATTGAGACTGTGTCTGTTCCACGTAGAGAAAACCGTAGTCTATTGAAACTCAAACCTCCCGTGGGATTTTTTCTAATAATCTGATAAGGATCAACACGAACCATCGTAATGCAAATGCTAAACCTAATTTCGATAGAACTCTCCTTAAAATTGGGTTGCTAAATATAAGATCACTAGCTCCTAAAGCTGCCCTTGTGAACGAACTGATCACTGATTATAAACTTGACATTTTAAGTTTGACGGAGACTTGGCTTAGACCTGATGAGTACATAGCATTAAATGCATCTACCCCAGTTGGATACTCTAGTTGTCACAACCCTCGACAGTCAGGCAGAGGTGGCGGTGTGGCTGTTATTTTTGACACTAGACTACGCCTTACTAAGAAATCTTTAAACACATTCCCTTCATTTGAAGTGCTTTCCTGGGCTCCATACAGACTAATGTAGATAATAGATCTGCATTTACTTCATCTTTTATACTAGCTACTATCTACAGACCCCCTGGACCCTATGCTGTTTTCCTCTCAGAGTTTTCTGACTTTTTATCAAACCTAGCAGTTATGGCAGATAAAGTTGTGATTATAGGCGACTTTAATATTCATGTTGATAATGGAAATGATTCTCTAGTGAAGGCTTTTGCTTCTATTCTTGACTCCGTTGGTTTTGTCCAAAATGTGTCTGGGCCGACTCATTGTCATCAACATACACTGGACTTAGCTTTATCCTACGGTATTAGCATTAGCAATCTAGTTGTCTCTCCTCATAATCCTGTGCTCTCTGACCATTTCCTTATTACGTTTGAAATTCATGCTACCACTGCTATTAGATCAAAACCAGTGTTCTACTTTAGTCGCTCCCTAAATTCCTCTACCATACCTAACTTTGTCAGCCTGTTCCAAGAATCATTTACTGTTAATCAGGATCCCACTAGTCTACAATCTATTGATCAGCTGACTGACAATCTAAATTACACCCTGCACAACACACTTGATGCTGTTGCGCCTCTCAAAAAAGAAAAAAACTAGCCAAAAGAAGCTTGCACCATGGTATACTGACCACACACGTGCTCTTAAACAAGCTTCTCGCAAGTTGGAACGTAAGTGGCGATCCACCAAATTAGAAGTATTTTATTCTGCCTGGAAAGACAGTCTGGTACAGTACAAATATGCTCTCTCCTCCGCAAGGTCAACCTATTTGTCTGATCTGATTGAGCGTAATAAGAATAATCCAAAATTTCTTTTTGATACAGTGGCCAAACTGACAAAGAACCAGACTGAAACCAATGCTAAGCCTCCGGCAGCCCATAATAGTAATGATTTCATGAACTTTTTCTCTGAGAAGATTGAGAAAATTAGAGATGAAATTTCTAAAATGGCACCTTCTGCTGTAGCGGACACTGATCAGAAAGCACAGGCTTATCAGGACAGGGTCCTATGGCTACTCTTGAGTTTTTAGTGCTCTGGAGTGGACTGAATTTTCTAAATTGGTTATGTCCTCCAAACCATCTACTTGTCAATTAGACCCAATCCCAACAAAACTTGTTAAAGAACTTCTTCCTGTTATGGGGCAATCCATGCTAGACATTATTAATCTGTCTCTTTCATCAGGCTATATGCCAAATTCTCAAAAAGTGGCAGTAATTAAGCCACTTTTAAAGAAACCAAACCTTGACCCAGAAAATCTCAGTAACTACAGGCCAATTTCTAATCTTTCTTTTCTCTCAAAAATTCTAGAGAAAGCTGTAGCTCAGAGACTGACTTCGTTCCTGACATCAAATGACATCTATGAAACCTTTCAGTCAGGATTTAGGCAACACCATAGCACTGAGACTGCTCTTATTAAAGTTGTCAATGACTTACTGATATCAGCTGACTGTGGATGTGTCTCTATTCTTGTGCTTTTGGACTTAAGTGCTGCGTTTGACACAATAGACCACCAAACTCTTCTGAGCAGACTTGAAAACCTAGTTGGACTGCGTGGACAGGCACTCTCCTGGTTTAAATCCTACCTATCAGATAGATATCAATTTGTGCAGTTAAATGACGAGCCCTCTGCTCTCATCAAGGTGGAATATGGCATCCCTCAAGGTTCTGTTTTGGGGCCATTATTGTTCTCCCTTTACATGTTGCCACTTGGTGATGTCATTCGTAAACATGGCGTACATTTTCACTGCTACGCAGATGACACACAATTATACCTATCAATGAAACCTGGCGAAGGACAATTCGAACAGTTGGAGGCCTGTTTTAAAGACATAAAAGACTGGATGTCAGATAATTTTCTATTGCTGAATACTGATAAAACAGAGATGTTGGTCTTGGGGCCCAAAAACCTCAGAAGAGGGTTATCTGATTTATCTCTTAATCTGGATGGTTGCTCTGTTGCTGCAAGTTTGGCGGTAAAAGACCTTGGTGTTACTATAGATCCTGGTCTCTCATTTGATAGTCACATCAAAAACATTTCCAGAGTAGCCTTTTTTCACCTGAGGAATATTGCCAAAATTAGGGGCTTCCTGTCATTAATAGATGCAGAAAAATTGGTACATGCCTTTGTTACATCTAGATTAGATTATTGCAATGCATTACTGTCTGGCTGTTCCAATGCCTCACTCAGGAGCCTACAACTCGTACAGAATGCTGCTGCAAGGATCCTGACTAGAACAAAGAAATATGAGCACATTAGTCCTGTGTTAGCGTCACTTCACTGGCTTCCTATAAACTATCGTGTAGACTATAAGGTACTCCTCTTAACTTATAAGGTGTTGCATGGACTTGCACCCTCTTACTTGACGGATCTACTTCATCCGTACAATCCCCCACGTTCACTTCGCTCACAAGATGCAGGCAACTTGGTAGTCCCTAGAATATCAAAAATACAGCAGGTGGCAGAGCTTTCTCCTATAGAGCTCCTTTACTGTGGAACAGTCTACCCATCTCTGTGAAGGAGTCAGACACGGTCTCAATTTTCAAGTCTAGGTTAAAAACGCATCTCTTTAGTCTCTCTTATAGTCATTAGGTGCAGATGTGGAGGGGCGTAGCAATAGAGCCTTCTGGTGCAATGAGCTATCCTTACTGTCACCAATCATAAGTGATGATCCGCCCCTATCAGGACTGCTGATGATGTGGTGGGATGGTCTCTGAGTGCCCTCATGGCTGCGTGCTCCTGTGCCACTCACCTAATTAGTTATGCTGCCCTAGATTACTTCTGCTGGTGCAAAAGTGTTATCACTACTCTTCCCCTGATCCGGCGTGATATTTATCATAGTCATAATTGCACCTTTCCTTTTTCTCCCGGCCCGTGGCACCTGCCCGGAGCTCACCTGCCCCAGAGTCAACCCCCACCCCTGCCATGTGTTAGCCGGATGCCGCTGGCCCAGACCCTAGCTGCTGGTTCCATCCCCCGCCCTGCCCTGGTATCTGGAGGGATGAGGTCCACCCCACTCCTACACTTAGAATGCCCTTCCAGTGGTCTGTTAAGCCACATGAGCCTCAAGGACTATTTGTGTTGTTTTCTCTGTATCCCACAATTTTCCAGGAGTTCATCTCGACCGCCTTTTAAGGGGTCAGGGAATAATTTTCCAGTTTCCTACATTGGCTCCAATGGTTTTCTGGTTTTTTGATTCCCTCTGGAAAATGCCAATTGTGAAGCGCTGTGTGACAACCTGTTTGTAAATGGCGCTATACAAAAATAAAGATTGATTGATTGATTGATTGATTGATGATATCAAGACCTGGATGGCCACTAACTTTATAAAATTAAACGGCAATAAAACGGAAGTCATGCTCATTGGTTCAAAATCCACCCTCTCCAAAGCACCACATTTCTTCACACTCATTGATGGCTACCCTGTCCCCCTGTCAACAGCAGTAAAAAGTATCGGCGTCACCTTGGACAACACCCTATCCTTTGAACCCCACATAAAGAATATCACACGCACTGCATTTTTTCACCTCCGTAACATCTCCCGACTCCGCCCATCACTCTCCCCTCCAGTGCTGAAACCCTGATCCATGCATTTGTCACCTCACATTTGAACTACTGTAACAGAATACTCTCAGGACTACCCTCCAAACTCATCAATAAACTGCAAATTATCCAAAACTCAGCTGCACGAATCTTCACACGCACTGTTGGAAATTATATAAAATATGCCATTATAAGGAATATCAGGATGCTAAGATGTTATGTATTGAATTGTGAAAGATATGATAACATCAGTAAAATAGATATTATAATATATCAGTAAAATGACTAATCAATATAACCAATATAAGTGAATGTATATATTATAGCAGGGCTATATGTTATTTTTATTCTACAAGGCCAGTCTGCAAGGCCGGAACTCCCATGGTTTAAAGAATAGAGAATCTAGGGCCAAAGATGATGAAACCATGGTAGCGCGCCAAGGGATGGGGGTTTTGGGGAGTTTCTGAGGTAAATGTCACTTAGGTCACCTGTCCACCAGTGATATTGAAGTAAACAGGACTTACTTTTCTATGTCTGGAGGTCAAACCAATAATATTGAAAACAAGACTTGAAACATTGGAACACAATGGTGAGACCCATGAGGAGGTAGTCCCATGAGAATTGTATTTGTCGTAGATGGTATTGGTTGATCCATGGTATAAAGGCTGTCACAGGAAACGTAATGACTCAGACTCTCTCTGCGCACAAAAAACTCTCGTCTTTGTTTTTTACTTGTGGAAAAGAAAGTCTATATTCTGGAAGATTTCCGCCTCAATCCTCTTTATTGATATTTATATATATAAATAAATTTTGCACAAAGACTTTGAAGAAATTGTTGATCTGAAACCACGACAGCACCAAATCCAATGACCACATCACTCCCACTCTCATTCAGCTACACTGGTTACCGGTCTAATACCGCATAGATTTCAAGATTCTTCTGCTCACATATAAAGCCTTACATTGCCTTGCACCCCCCTACCTCTCCTATCTCCTACAGGAATACACCCCAACCCGCACTCTGCGTTCATCCTCAGCTGGCCTCCTCTCCATCCCACCAACCCGACTCAGCACAATGTGCGCGCGAATATTCATCTCCGCCGCCCCCAGACTCTGGAACTCACTCCCCACACAGATCAGACACGCAGAGACACTATCCTCCTTCAAAACACTGCTCAAAACCCACCTATTCACCATGGCCTACCACGGACACCTCTCCCCTGTTTCCCACTGGTAACTGTCTCCCACTGTACAATGTTTTATGTAGTTCATGTGTTGATGTTGATGTCATCCTTGTGTTTGATCTATTTGCATGTATTTTTATACGTTTTTTAATTATTATAATTTTGTTGTACCTTGATTGTAATTCCTGTGTTGCTTTTATTGACTTTTATGTAAGGTGACCTTGGGTGTCCAGAAAGGCACCAATTAAATAAAATGCATTATTATTATTATTATTATTATTATTACTTCATCCCCACAAATGTCCACAGGAAGTGGTTTCATGATGCAATATACCTCATTTACACAGAGGGGACAAAGAAAGAGAGAGAAAGAATGAGGGAGCTGGGTGATCTAGAGCCCCTAGCATTTCTAATGTGAATCCTTCTTTACACAACATGTTATTATCATAACTACTTTCAGACTTTCAGTCACAATTGTTGTGCTTGATGAAATCCCCCTGAATCTGCAGAGAATTGTCCTGTTCTGTCTGCAGCTCCAGGGAATAGGAATAGACCCTTATATATGCCCACCCTTACATGACTATCTGCTTTTAATCATGGGCTTCGGTAACAATTCTGTCTTGTCCCTTGTGTCTTTTTTTTGTTTCTTCCTGCGCCCATGCTGCTGCAGCTGTGTGTCATCTTGTGTCTTTCCTCAAACTGCGACTGCTGGGTTTCAGAGCGACATCCTGTTTGTTTCCTGTTTCCTGTTCTTTCACTGCCAAAGCAGAGAAGCATGAGGGTCAGCCATCATGGCCAGACACTGCTCCTTCGGAACTGGATCCAGAGCTACTGTAACATCGCAGTCCCGTCTTGTCCACCTCCCTTGTGTTTCTTGCTATTCCGTTCCTTACGTGTCATGTCTTGTTTTTGCTTTCACCCTGTGTCGTCATTGTTGCAGGGCGCGGTTCTCCGCTTCCGCATTCTGTTCCCTGTTTCCCCTCATTAGTCTCAGCCTGTCACACTCACTCCCCTGCACATTTTGCACGCTGTGTCAATTTAGTTATTTCACCTTTTCTATTTAAGTTCAGCACGCACTCACTCTAGTGCCAATCCGTACTTGTTTACCTCGTACGGCTCTCGTTTTGTTTCCCCCAGTCTATCCGTCTTGCCTGTTCGATTTCTGCCCGTGATATTTTGGTTTGTTCGTTTGTTTGTTAGTTTGTTTACTAGTTTTGTAGCTGTCCTGCTAATTCTGTTTTGCCTGCGTTTTGACTGTTATTTCCAGTCACCTTTTTGTTTCCTTGTTATTAAACGCCTCCTGTGTGGAGCGCAATCTAACTCCATTCCGAGTCTGTGTTTGGGTCCAGGTCTGCATTCACATTGTAACAGAATTGATTGGCCAGTTATGGACCCAGCAGACTCAACGGCGCTTCACCACCAGATCGCCTGCCAGGAGGCCCGCATGAACCAGCAGGACAGGCAACTGTGGGAGGCGATGGAGGCGCTGAGAAACCTGTCCGGACACATGGGACAAATGGGAGAGCAGATGTCCCAGCTCAGCACCAGGTTTCCTCTTCCAGCGCAAACAGCTTCCCCCAACCCCCCTGCGCCCACTCTACCTGCCAGCCCACTGGTTGGTCAACCCAGGGAACCCCGCATTCCCCACCCGGACCGCTACCATGGCGATTTTGGGAACTGCAAGGGTTTCTTATGCAGTGTGACATTGTTTTCCGCCAACAACCCTCTTCCTACGGCTCAGACCAGGCGAAGATCGCTTTTATCATGGGCTGCCTTGGGGGAGGTGTGCGGGATTGGGCCACTGCCATCTGGGACAGCCAGCTCCCGGCCAGCTCCCAGTACTCGGTGTTCATCGCGGAGATGAGAAAGGTCTTCGATCACCCGGTGGGTGGAAGAGATGCCGCCCAACGCCTGTTCCATTCCGGCGGAATCCGGCTGGAACGACGCGCCGCTTCAAGGGGCTTTCCAAGACAGGCTTGGAGAGATGGTGAAGGACGAGCTGGCTACGAGGGACTACCCTGACTGCCTCGACGCCCTGGTTTCCCTCGCCATCAGGGTTGATAACCGCTTGCGGGAGCGTCGGAGGGAGAAGACCGGTCACCTGTCCGTCGCGGCTAAGAGCCAACGCTCACCAGCAGAACTGGGCATACTGGTGAGCCACATCGGGTGTCCCGCAGCCGCCCAGTCTCGATTCCAGTTGGAGGCCACGCTCATCTGGAATCGTCAGTCCCTGCCATTGTGCGCCCTGGTGGACTCCGGGGCGGATGGAAATTTTATAGATACCAAGCTGGTCCAGCAGGCTGGTATCGCCACCCGGTCCCTTGCCGTCCCTCTCCGGGCCCACAGACTGGATGGGAACCTTCTGGCCCAGGTCACACACACCACTGAACCCCTGCAGCTCATTTTGTCCGGCAACCACCGAGAGACCATCCAACTCCTCATCATCTCCTCACCCCAGTCCCCCCTGGTTCTCGGTCAACCCTGGCTCAGACTCCACAACCCTCACCTGAACTGGGTCACAAGCAAAGTCCAGAGCTGGAGCTCCTACTGCCACGCCACCTGTCTCCAGTCTGCTCGAGCCCCCGCGGAGGACGCTTCAGCTCCATCCAAGTCAGCTCCTCCGGACCTGTCCTCTGTTCCCCCTGTGTACCATGACCTAGCGGAGGTGTTCAGCAAGAGCCGAGCGTCGTCGTTGCCCCCTCATAGGCCTTACGACTGCTGCATCGACCTGCTTCCTGGGGCCCCTCTGCCTTCCAGTCGGCTGTTCAATCTGTCTCGGCAGGAGAGAGCAGCTATGGAGACCTACATCCACGACTCGCTTGCAGCAGGTTTCATTCGACCCTCCTCCTCCCCAGTCGGTGCAGGGTTCTTCTTCGTCTCCAAGAAGGATAACACACTCCGTCCTTGCATCGATTACCGTGGTCTCAACGCCATCACCATCAAAAACAAGTACCCTCTGCCCCTTATCAATTCTGTGTTCGAGCCTCTACGCGAGGCCACTGTGTTCTCGAAATTAGATCTCCGGAATGCCTACCACCTTGTTCGGATCCGGGAGGGGGACGAGTGGAAGACTGCATTCAACACCCCCCCTGGGCCACTTTGAGTACCAGGTGATGCCGTTTGGGCTTACCAACGCCCCAGCTGTGTTCCAGGCGTTGGTCAACGATGTTCTCCGGGACCTACTCAACCGGTCAGTGTTTGTCTACCTTGACGATATTTTAATTTTCTCCCGCAATCTGGAGGAACACACGCGCCATGTCCAGCAGGTTCTGGAGATACTCTGGGAGAACCAGTTATTCGTCAAGGCAGAGAAGTGTGAGTTTCATGTCTCATCTGTAAGCTTCTTAGGGTACATCGTGGAGTGTGGGCAGGTGAAGCCGGATCCGTCCAAGATCCAGGCAGTGGTGGAGTGGCCTCAGCCGTCATCTGTAAAGGGGTTGCAACGATTTCTGGGGTTTGCAAACTTCTACCGGCGGTTCATTTGGGACTACAGTAGGGTAGCCGCACCCTTGACCAGACTCACCTCTTCCTCCATCCCATTCTCCTGGACTCCAGAAGCGGACGTCGCGTTCACCGACCTCAAAAACCGCTTCACGTCTGCACCTGTCTTGGTCCACCCTGACTTCTCCCGCCAGTTTATTTTGGAGGTGGATGCCTCGGACTCCGGGGTAGGGGCCATCTTATCTCAGCGTTCCGGGGGGGACCAAAAACTCCATCCTTGTGCCTTTTACTCCCGTCGGTTGTCTCCCGCTGAGCGCAACTATGACGTGGGGAATCGGGAGTTGCTGGCAGTCAAGCTCGCCCTGGAGGAGTGGCGACATCTGTTGGAAGGAGCTGAACAACCCTTCATCGTTTGGACTGACCACAAGAATCTGGCTTATATTCAGTCAGCCAAGCGACTCAACTCTCGCCAGGCCCGGTGGGCACTTTTTTTTGCCAGATTTAATTTTACACTCACTTACAGACCTGGTTCCCGCAATCTGAAACCTGATGCCCTCTCCCGCCAATTCTCCTCCGAAGCCAGACAGGCGAGCCCTGACACCATCCTGTCTCCCCCCTGTGTGGTGGCTGCGGTGACCTGGGAGATCGAGAGTCTGATCAGGGATGCCCAGACCTCTCAACCAGACCCCAGACCCAACCCCAGTTCTCACCTGTTTGTCCCAGATTCCGTCCGTTCCCAGGTCCTGCAGTGGACGCACTCCTCCCGTCTGGCCTGCCACCCCGGGATCCAGCGCACCCTGTCGCTGCTTAAACGCAGTTTTTGGTGGCCGTCCATGGGCGCGGACGCCCGGGCGTTTGTACTGGCATGCACCATCTGTGCCAGGAGCAAAGCATCCCATCAGCCCGCCAGTGGTCTCCTCCGCCCCCTGCCTGTCCCGGGTCGTCCCTGGAGTCACATCGGACTGGACTTCGTCTGTGGACTCCCCCCCTCGGAAGGTAACGACACTATTCTGACCATTGTCGACCGGTTCTCCAAGGCGGTCCATTTTGTTCCCCTTCCCAAGCTTCCCTCAGCCTCGGAGACCGCAGAGCTCCTGGTCCAGCACGTGGTGTGTTTACATGGGATTCCCGTAGACGTGGTGTCTGACCGTGGTCCTCAATTCTCCTCCCATGTCTGGAGATCGTTTTGCCAGGCCCTGGGGGCCTCTGCCAGCCTATCCTCCGGCTACCATCCCCAGACTAATGGCCAGACCGAGAGGGCCAACCAAGACCTTGGGACTGCACTTAGTTGCATCACGGACCGGAATCCCTCCTCCTGGAGCAAACTGCTACCCTGGGTTGAGTATTCACACAATTCCCTAACCAGTTCTGCTACCGGTCTCTCTCCCTTTGAGTGCTCCCTAGGGTATCAGCCTCCCCTGTTCCCGGCCCAGGAGGTGGAGATTTCCGTCCCGTCGGTGCAAGCCCACATCCGGCGCTGTAAGAAGATTTGGGAGAACACCTGCTCTGCACTCCGCCGCTCCACAGCTCGCACTCAGCGTCTGGCGGACCGCCACCGCACCACAGCCCCCCAGTACTCTCCGGGACAGCAGGTCTGGCTCTCCACCTCGGACATTCCCCTTCAGTCCACGTCCAAGAAACTCCAGCCACGCTACATCGGTCCCTACCAGGTAGAATCCATCATCAACCCCTCTGCTGTCAGACTCAAACTCCCTACAGCCCTCAAGATCCACCCCGTCTTCCACGTCTCCAAAATCAAGCCCGTCACGTCCAGTCCTCTGTGCCCTCCGGCCATTCCCCCTCCGCCCCCCCGGATCATCGACAACGCTCCAGCCTACACTGTCCGGCGCATCATGGACATTCGTCGCAGGGGTCGGGACTACCAATATTTGGTGGACTGGGAGGGCTATGGTCCGAGGAGAGGAGCTGGATTTCCCGCCAGCTCATCCTCGACCCCTCCCTCATTCGGGACTTCCACCGGACCCACCCTGAGAAGAGTAGACCTGGTGGGTCGCCAGGAGGCTCCCGTTGAGGGGGGGGTACTGTAACATCGCAGTCCCGTCTTGTCCACCTCCCTTGTGTTTCTTGCTATTCCGTTCCTTACGTGTCATGTCTTGTTTTTGCTTTCACCCTGTGTCGTCATTGTTGCGGGGCGCGGTTCTCCGCTTCCGCATTCTGTTCCCTGTTTCCCCTCGTTAGTCTCAGCCTGTCACACTCACTCCCCTGCACATTTTGCACGCTGTGTCAATTTAGTTATTTCACCTTTTCTATTTAAGTTCAGCACGCACTCACTCTAGTGCCAATCCGTACTTGTTTACCTCGTACGGCTCTCGTTTGTTTCCCCCAGTCTATCCGTCTTGCCTGTTCGATTTCTGCCCGTGATATTTTGGTTTGTTCGTCTGTTTGTTAGTTTGTTTACTAGTTTTGTAGCTGTCCTGCTAATTCTGTTTTGCCTGCGTTTTGACTGTTATTTCCAGTCACCTTTTTGTTTCCTTGTTATTAAACGCCTCCTGTGTGGAGCGCAATCTAACTCCGTTCCGAGTCTGCGTTTGGGTCCAGGTCTGCATTCACATTGTAACAGCTACGGCCACATCTGAAGACTCTGAATAGATTTCTGAAGGGTGGGCTTCTCACGTTCTCTCTCCGCGTGTTGAACCTAATTCTTGGCAGCAGAATCTGCTGTTAATAATAAAACTCTTATAAATTCATGGGAGTGAAGTGGGGAATCTGTTCAGGGTCTTTTAATATTATGATTAATATTTAATCATATTTATCATTAGTTTCTTTAGGGCCTTTTTGTTTTGATAGAAATATATGTTCTATGATAAAAAAAGATTTTGTTCAAAAATAAACCAGGGTCTGAGAAAGCCACTTGTAAGCAAAACAATTAATACTTAAAGGGAATGAGGGTACCCCCAACAGCTGTATGGGGAAGGGGAAAAACCCTTTTGGATGTGTGTTCAATGTGGTTTTGCCACATGAGAGAAAATGTGCTGTGGATGATTGTGCTGCAAATTCCCAACAGAATAAGGAAATCTTATGAATGCGGGAGACCCTTGTGAGAAGTGGCATTACCTTGATCGGTGGTCATGAGAAGGGTTTTTGAAGCTGTACTTGCACTAATCTTATGTCCGTGATTAAAAAGTCTGGAACTGTCATAAACATTTCAGTGGAGGTTCAACCCCCCCCACACACACACACACCCCAGTCCAGCTATGCAATGCTATGCAGAGTCTGATGGCAAGATGATGGAAACTCCCCGTCATTGCTGACATCACCATATATTTGCAACAGCTGCTTTATTCATGTAGTGGAACTTATTAAGTCTGATGGTCTGCATATTAAACACTTGAAAGGTGTCACAATTGTTAGAACTTCACTTTCTGGTTCTGCTCAAAGTAAGCCTGTGCTTCTGAGGGTGATAGTTACTTGGCAGCGTTACACTGGACTAGTTGGAAGAATTTTTCACTGTGAAACTATTCATACACAGGACTTGGCCTGTTAGAGTGTTTGATAGCTCTTAAATATTTACTTCACTATGTGTAAATATCAACTTAATGAATTTTAGCCTCTCTCAGAATGGTGTTGTGTGCCAGCAGATCGGAATGACCTCATATCTGATTTCATGTGACTGAAAGTGGCACTTCTTACACAAAACCTCACAAACATCATGACAGACATGTGACTGTCAAATGTGGTCTGTCTGAAAAATCACTGACCAGATCTTTCTACAGGGGAGGAGGGCTAGGGTTCAGCACCCAGTGAATATGGCTGTTCACTCTGGCGGCCTTCCCCAAAACCACCAAGTCCTTTCTGAAGACGAGTCCACCCCGCTGCAGGAGGGAAGGACAGAAAGGGAAGAAGGCAGAGGAGGAAGGAACAGATTATTTCAACGTCATGACTCCCGACAATGTCAACTGTTCCTATGAGTCACCATAGAGGGGTAAGGTTTATCAGACATAGTTGCTCACATTCATATATACATCTATACACAGTCATATGCACATTAGAGTGCGTCAAAAAAACATGAAGTTGTCACACGCGTTGACTCGCTTGCCATTTTGATCCACTTAATGAGAAAACCTGTCAATGTAAAAATCAGTTCAATATATCAAAGTTTAGGGGTCGCACACAGTGAATGAATAGCCCTATTCATTAGGGTGCATCAAAACACATGTGTGACAACTTCATGTTTTTTTGACGCACCCTAATGCACACACATTACTAAACCCATCGCACTAATGAGCTAAAGTTGAAATATTTAGGTAAAACAAATAATATTTTCATGTGTGAATAAGCAGGCTAAAAATGATTGCTTAGGCCTGAAGCACCTATATACAATTATTGGCACCCTTGGTGAAGATGAGCAAAAGTTGAATTGAATTAAAATTATTAAAAGAAAAAAAATCCTTATCAAAAAATAAACATTTTTCTCAAAAACACAATTATTGCCAATTGTGTCACAATTATTGGCACCCCTGCATTTAGAACTTTGTTCACCCTCCCCTTGCCAAGATAACAGCAGAGTCTTCTCCTATAATACTTGATGAGGTGGGAGGACACTTAGCAAGCAACTTACCATTCCTCCAAACAGAATCTCTCAAGATCCTTCAGAGTCCTTCTTCCTCGCTTGTGGACTCTCCTCTTCAGCTCACCCCACATTTTTTCAATGGGGTCTAGGTCAGGGGACTGGGATGGCCATTGCAAAAGCTTGATTGTGTGGTCAGTGAACCTTTTTTGTGTGGATTTGGAGGTATGGTTTGGATCATTGTCTTGCTGGAAGGTTCAACCACAACCCAGTTTTAGCCTCCTGACAGAGGCAGTCAGATTTTTCTCTAAAATCTCCTGGTACTTGATGGAGGCGATGATTCCATGTATCCTAACAAGGTTCCCAGGGCCTTTGAAAGTAAAACAACCCCACATCACAGATCCACCACCATACTTCACAGTGGAATTATTTTCTGCATGACCATCTCTCTTTTTACGCCAAACCCACCTCTGGTGTTTGTTGCCAAAAAGCTCTATTTTTGTCTTATCTGACCATATAACCTGGTTCCACTCAAAGTTCCAGTGACGTTTAACAAACTCCAGGCACTTACGTTTGTGGTTTGATGACAGCAGAGGCTTTCTTCTGGCAAGCCTTACAAATAGCTTGTTGGCATGGAGGTGGCGTCTAATTGTAGTTTTGGAGACCTCAAGATTCAACCAACTTCTGCAATTCTCCAACTGTGATCCTTGGAGAAATGTTTGCCTCTCGAACCATCCTCCTTATTGCGCGTGGAAGCAAAATACACTTACATCCTCTTCCAGGCAGGTTCATCACAGCTCCAGTTGGTTGAATCTTGGGGTCATTAAGTCTCAAAAACTACAATTAGACGCCACCTGGATTTTCTTTTTCTTTTAATAATTTTACTTCAATTAAAGGTTGGAGTGTAAGATCAAGCATATGAACAACAAATACATTTTTTCATAGCCTTTTTTGCTCATCTTTACCAAGGGTGCCAATAACTCTGGAAGGCACTGTATAAGCAATTTCCTATACCATTTACACAGCAGGCAGGTGTGTCAGTCAGATGTGAGCAGTGCTGAGCAATGCAATGTGAGTGCAAGTAGATCTTCCAACAATATTTCCCATCTACTGTTTTTTTTATATATATTGGAGACGGTCTAACTTGTTTTATACAGAACTGTGTAAATAAGGTACATACATGATCCATGTACTCAAGCACACTTTCTTTAATTTATTTCAGCTTTAGATATAATAAAGTTTGAATTGTCTATTGATCTGTTTTGCATATTTCATTTTAATCATTATCAGTCTTTGTCCTTGGATACTCAGCACTCTGGAGACCAGGGACAGGCTCCAGTTCAGCTCCAAGCCCCGACAGAATAAAGCCCACATTCATAAAAGACAAGTTGCATTATTTTGCCCTCTCTGAGGAAATTTCCAAACTACTGAAAAAGGGGGTGGTAGCACTGTTACGGTCCAAAGACCCCCCTATGTTCCAGTAGCTAGAGCATCTATTAATGCACAACACCAATTAATAAGTGCCCCAGCGGAGTAACAAAGCATGTATGACCAATGCATTTTTATTTGTATTTAGCGGATCTCCCATAAAGAATATGTGTGTACAGTGACTGTACATACACATGAAAGGGAGTGCAATTCTGAGCGCAATTTTGGCACAACATCTGTAATTCAACAATACAAGCAAAAAAAATGTTAAAGTGGTAAGTTTCAAACACGAGCTGGTAACCCTAACTCTAACTCTAACCCTAAGTGTAAGACAGCTGGAGTTGGATACTTTCCATCGTTACTATGAGGACTATGAGAACAATAGGGTCACTATCTAGCCGACTGTGTTCGAAACCGTTCCCTATTCCCTAAATAGTGCACTATATAGTGTGTTCGCCATTTTGTAGTGGTATTCGAATTCTCAACGGTTAATTTCGTTCACTATATAGTCTACTATAAAATACCCACAATTCACAGCAATTTCTAGTGAACAGCGAATGTACCCTACAATTTCTCCCGTATACCACTGTGGCGGTCTTGTCTGGTTCTGCCCGCAGTGAGTTTCGAACCGAGAGATCTCGACGAGACAAGAGAGCGATTAAGCTCGCCGAGCTAAAGACTCAAGTCCCTAACTCCGGGAACTAATTGTACTCTTATCCACGTCACTCCATGCAGCGGGTGCTCACCAGAGCCCATCCGCTACACATGCAGCGGGTGCTCACCAGAGCCAACCGCTACAACACAATGCAATGCAGTCATGTCTTAGTTAGCTCACGACTTCCATAACGGTAGCTATTGGTGGCTAAAGCAGTGTTTAGCAGACAGCACCACAGTTGACAAAACCACACTTGCACATCATTAGAATTTCAACAATTTATTTGGGATTTAACATTCAAAACTGAACATGAAAACCCGATACTACCTGAGTACATTTCAACCTGCTGTCATGAGTGCTCGGTTTGTTTACGTGATACTGGGCGCGTCCGCTTGCCTCACCGGCACATTTTTTTTACGCAAATGACGTTCAGTGTAGTGTCCGAAAACAGTTTAATCGTTCACTACATGGAACACTACATGGGGAATAGGGAATGAGTGAACGGTTTCGAACACAACCCGAGACTGAGATCTGGGCGTTATAATAGCAATGTCCTATCCGGCTCTTTAGGTGGCAGCAGTGCGCCTGTCGGCTTTTGACCTGCCAGTTCTTTATAAAAGAAGAAGAAGTCGGTTGTGTTTTCATTTCATCCGTCTTTTCTGTTCTGTCCTGTTCGTATATTCCCTTTGATAATCATGATGTGTGGAGGATCGTCAGCGGTGCAGGACGCCACCCCCGAGGTGCAGACCATGTGTGACGAGGTGAGTGAGTTTCAGTACTGGGAAATGTGTAGCTAGACATTCGTACACTTTGCTCTTACTCACTGTATTCGTACAGTTGACCGTTAAATACTAATAACTTCTGAGAGGTAATCAAATAAAGTACATTCTAATGGCAAGTTATTGTTCTTGTCTTTGCTATTCTGTCTTTACAGCAAGCAAACGGCTTCACTTATTTTCCGAGAGAGGTAAATACTGTGGCTCCCCACGTAACTGCAGAAAAAATGTATTGCGGAAAACCTGGGCTCCATTGACCTCGTTCTTTCGTTTTAAACTTAGGTTTAAAACCTTAAAATGGTTGGTTTATCGACTTTAATACGTCAGTTATTATGTTTAATACGGTTAGTTTAGCCTACAATAATATTAAAATATGAAGGTAAAAAGTGGGCTGTACGAGTTATGAAGGAACTCCTAGTATTCAACCACCCTCAAATCAGATTTTTTACACTTAATTTCTTCTGGGCCAATTTAAAACTAATCAAAGCCTGTCACACAGAGTAGTTATTTAAGCACCATTTGTGTGTAAGCTTCTAGCCATCTAAGCCTTTTAGCTTTAACAGTAGCTTGACGTAGTGCCCTTCTGAGTGTACGAGTCTACGTTAGTCCCATTTACCCGACGAACAAATACTAATTCATGGCAAGATCATATTTAAAACGCAATTGACAACCCTTGGAATGCAGATGGCACGCGATAACAGTATGGATCTCATATTTTCTATAACCTTTCAGACAGACGTTAGCTTTATTTAAACTACTACGTTCGTAAACACGTTAGACACCAATAACGTTAGCGAACCGATAGCTAACATTTTGGCTAGCTAACGCCCTAAAGTTTTTTGGATGGGTCTTCTTGAATGCTTTCACAGTCCGTAACACCTTAGCTGTGGTAAGGTGCAGTTCAGAGCTGCGTGAGTCATAATCACGGGTCAAGTGTGGGCGTAGAGGATCACGGGGTACCATACGTCACAGTAGTTGCTCAAAAGTTCAATATTTTTGCTGCCGACAGGGGGTTGACAAAATAATGGTACTCCAAATGAAAAGTGACTTGTCGTTTGAAGTAAACAAATCGCACTTAAAAAGGAGTCTACACATGTTCTTTATGTTAATGTAAATGCCAGTTGCCAATCTGGACAATTGCTAGTTGCTATAATGGACATTATAAAATCAGCACTTTAATATGTGAGTTTATAAAGCAGCATGAGAGTTCTAACAGATATTGTAAGAGGTCAAATAGTTAGTGCCCGAATTGCAGGCGCGTCTGTCACAGAAATCGCAAAGTGATTGAATATGTCAAGGGGAACAGTGTGGAAAATCATAATGGCATACACCAAACAAGGAAAAACTGCATCAGGAAAGAGGAACAGTGGTCACAAGTCGAAGCTCACCGACCGGAATAGACGAACACTTAATAGGATACAAACAGCCTCAAAAATGACCACAGACCTGAATCTAGAACTCAACAAAGAGCCAGTCTCAACAAATCTGTACATCGTGAGCCTAATAAAGCTGATATTTATGATAAGGCTGCCATTTGGAAATTGCTAGTAACCAAGGCCAATGCCCAACAATGCATAACCTGGTGTAATGAGCACAAAACCTGGACTTCTGAGCAGTGGAAGAAAGTAATATGGTCTGAGAGTCATCTGTTACTCTCTTTTTCTTACATCTGGATGGGTTTATATTTGCAGAAAGCCAAAGGAAGCCTTCAACCCACATTGCCTTTTCCCAAATGTTAAACATGGTGGTGGATCTCTTATGGTATGGACAGCCACCTTGAATGAGTCATTGAGTCTGCATGGTAGAATAACGGCCAAGGAATACAAAGCTATTTTAGGTGAGCGAACATTGTTTCCTCAAGATGATGTCATATTCCAAGCGTACACACTGTTAAACGGATTCAAGAGCGGTTTCATGAATACCATGAAATGAAACCTCTTCCATGGCCTCCCCTTTCACCAGATCTAAACATCATTGAACCTTTATGGGAAGTTCTGGAATGTAGAGTAGATTTCCACTGCCTTCATCTCTCAAAGAACTGGAAGCATTTGGAATTGCTACACTGTCCTCCCCTTTAATGTTCATGCAGGATATCCTTGTACTTGAGATCATATTCCTTGAGTGGACATATCCCATTTCTAAGCGCAATGTATTTCATAATTAGTAACTGTTAAACATCAATACCTTGGCCACTTTAGGTGGCAAAAGTTTCATAACCAGGGCGAGGATGGAAAGAAATGGCCAGTGTCGCTTTTGTAGTGTAAATTCAACATGCGTTTGCTTGTGTGTATTTTCCCAGCTGAAGCCGAACGTGGAGGGTCTGGCTGAAAAGAAGTTTGATGTTTTCACCGCAAAGTCGTTCATGACCCAAGTGGTGGCAGGAACCAACTTTTTCATTAAGGTATGTTCAGGAATTCTTCATCTCTTTTCACCAGATGGCTGAACTTTACATTTGACATGCACACATTGTTGAAGCCACATAATTGTGTGCCAGCATTAATATTTATCAATAGTAAGGCCCCGGCCACACTATACAACTCAATACAGATCAATTCTAGTGCTCAGAAACATTTTTTTAGTGTGTCGTTATAACCAGATTAAAGCAACAAAGACTTGTTGATTGTAATTTCTGTTCAAATGCTAACGAATCAACACAGGATCATAACAATAAAATGCCTAGCTAGTGTAGCTCGCTCTATAATGTGGTTGAATTCGAATGTTATTCACTTGTTCACGTGAATAGCTTTTAGTAGCTAGCTAACATGGTTAACATGATTTGAACCGATGGTAAATTCAACTGGTCAGTTTAGCTAGTCCGCTTGCCAAGTATTACTGGTATGGCATGGTGGAAGGATTTACAGGTTTTGGAATATTACGACTCATGGTTGTGAGTTTCAATAATCTTTAGAGCCACCCCTCAGAGCAGGGTTCAATGACCAGTTGGCAAACACTGTTGTCAGCCGGGTTAAGAATGTGAAGTACATTTTAATCGCGTTTGAACATCCAGATTCATTGTTCTATACATCTCCTTTAGGTCCACGTGGGCGGGGACGACTATGTGCACATGCGTGTCCACAAGCCATTACCTCACACAGCCGAGAAAATATCTTTGCATGGCATAAAGGCATGCAAAGCTCACCATGACGCCCTTGCTTACTTCTGATGACCCTCTCCATCCCTGTGGCCACTCAAGAGAATCATGCATAGTGCCTGGACCACAGTGTCTGCAATCCTTCTCCTGTGTTTGTTAGAATTTTCTAATTCGGTCAACCAGCTTTCCAAATTACCTCCAATATATTAACTCCTGCACATTCCACTTGATTTACACATTATGAATTTAAAATGCAGTAACATTTGTAATTGTGTTTTGCTCAACTGGTAAATAACCATTGATCTTGTAAACGTGTGAATAAATGGCAGGAATAGAGTTGTGTGTGGTTACTTTAAATGTCTCATTTGTCCTGTAAAGTGAAAGAAACATGTAAAGATGCACAGACTGCAAACACCCATTTAAAGTGTTCAAGGGATTAACCTTTTCAAAAACGAATCGGAAGGTTCCATGCTGATTTGCAGATGAAAAAATTGTCACATTATTAAAATGTGCAATTATAATACACATTAACATAGTTTTACATGTTTACATATACTTTAAAGTTAAACTGATTTTAACACAACAGTATATAGATTGTTTGCTTTTACAGCTTTACCATGATTGTAAAGCTGTGAAAGCACTATAGGTAAAATGAAATCAGGTAATTTTAACACATTTAATAAATTTGCCTTTTGTGTGACTGACGCACCAGTAATTTGGGTAGCAACTATTTTACCTCTTTCAAAAACGATTAGATATCATATTGCTTTAGAAACTCACATATTAAAGACTTTAAAACATATTTTATAGCAGAAACATTGGAAATTAGTATTGTATTGTGTAGAATATCCCTTTTTCAAATTCCCCAAATTCAAGTTGCAAAAATTCAGTTTCCAAACGTGAATGAAGCATTCGGTTTACTCAGAAAAAAATAAGGAATGTGGATTCAACCGATGCTGCCAATCGCAAAGTTTCCACCTGAGAACCTGTCCAGCAACTGCAGACCTGAGACACATGCAGCAAAGAATTCCCATCAAACAGACCATCAAACGTCAGTGCAGCCAAAGTTTTATGTATCTACGTGTAGTGCTAGCAATATGTTTAACGTTAGCTAGCTTGCTGTCTGGCAGCAGCTAGTTTGTCAAATTCAGACAGTAAAGTAGTTTGTCAGGTGGAACTGGGTAGAGTGCATGGACAAGTTACCTGCGAACAAGACTGTTGGACAGGTCTGCAAAGCTACATCCTATTTAAAACCAGGAATTATGAGTTTTGAGGAACATTTGAACAAAATATTTTTAAAAAGTTGATTTGAGCAGTCAGCTAGCCAGCCAGATAGCTAGAGTATGTAGTGAAAATTGTCCAGGAATTCAGACAGAAGGAAGGACTAGGACGGCACAGGTCCAGAATCTTTATTCAGGAGCTGTATCAGCATTGCCCCAGAGACCTGCAGAAGTCTGCCTGGCGGTCTGTGGGTTTCCCTCTTATAGCTTGTGTGTATTTTGTGTATATTTGTATCCCACCTGGTTCTCTGTGGGGGTGGGGCATGGGCCAACACACCATGCCTTATAATCACACTGTGTCTTGCCAAGAGCATGACTAAACAGGTCAGCAACTAAGTCCTGTTTATGGGATGATTAAGCCCAGGAAATTTAAGGACAGGATCTTGTAATAGTAGCCTTTACATGTGATTATTATAGATCCGTCATAATCCTAGCCTGCAGCAGCCAAAGCACACCAACTACCCAACACGCTTCACATTGATGTTAACTTTAAACGGGGGGACTGGACATACAATAGAGTGGATGCATTTGTCAATATAAGGCAGTAGAGGTGGTGGATAGCGTAGCGGTCTAAAGCAATGTATTTTGGCTGGTACGATACAGTGTGCGTTGCCTGTCAGGGACGTGGTTCGAAACCCGTCTCAGTCACAGTGGTCTCTACCAGACCAGCCCCGGTCGCCAGCCCCGATCGGGAGCGGCATTTGACTGTCCGCCCCAGGGGGAAGGGGGAAGCATGTAAGGAGTCTCCAGAACATGGGTGGGCGAATTCAGTCTCGAAGGA
Organism: Aldrovandia affinis; assembly: GCA_029706075.1. Taxonomy (NCBI): domain Eukaryota; kingdom Metazoa; phylum Chordata; class Actinopteri; order Notacanthiformes; family Halosauridae; genus Aldrovandia; species Aldrovandia affinis. The sequence continues at coordinate 1,294,216 of JAINUG010000167.1, forward strand.
AGTGGAGTTAACTGCCCTCTGAGAATTAGCTTGCCTCGTAGAGACGAGTGGCAGATTTGTGTGGGGAGGGTAAATCGAAATGAACAGAAGGTGTACTTGGCTACCAAAGAAAAACAGGAAATAATCATTAATATATATATATATACACACACACTACCGGTCAAAAGTTTTAGAGCACCCCCATTTTCTAGTTTTTACTGAAATTTAAGCAGTTCAAGTCCAGTGAATAACCCGAAATGGTACAAAGGTAAACTGCCAGAGGTTTAAAAAAAAAAAAGTTTAGGTTACCAAAAGCTGAAAAATAATGTACATTTTTATAATGCAGTAGTTATTTGAAGTGAGTGTGTGAAGTTTTGTGAATGAGTGGAAAGGGATGTGGACTTTGGTCCTTTTTTTAAATGTATTTTTTAAAGAATTTGTTTCGAATGTTGCAACCCCTAGAGGCTGACTTTGGCCCTTTTGAGAACAGGATTTGGGAACTGAAATATCACAGTCAATCCACAGCATCTATCACATATTTCCCACCCATGCGCTTTACATTTGTTGTGTAGTTCTTAGTCCATCAGTGGACGGGAGGATATCTTATCCAAAAATGATCTGAATGATAGTGTCATTAAATATCCAAACCAATCTAAATACCACTTTACTCTCCATTTCTTCTCCCACAATTACCTGCTCTGAAGACGGTTATTACAGGTTTGTTTGGTGAATGATAGTTTACATTTGCAGAGACCCACTGCTCATGTGCAAAATCTGATTGTGAGTCTGGGGATGATGAAGTGCGGGGTGGGGCTGTTTCTCAATGCTGGGAAATTGTAGCATGAAGCCTGTTCTGAATAGTAATTTAGGCTGAAGTGGGAGGGCCTGGGAGTTGCTTACTAATCACAGGGGCACAGGGACTATATAAAAACACATGATGAGGGGTGGGGGGGCGGGTGGGGGGTGAAGGTGGAAGAGAGAAGTTACCGGGGGGAAACAGGCAGAAAGGTGAGAAAGAATAAAAGGGAGAGGGAGAAAAGGGGTAAGGACACAGAGATATAGAAGAGGAATAAAGAGAGGGGAGAAAGGTGATAGAGAAACAGGGATATACAGGAAGGGAGAACGAGTATCACTGTCCCCTACAATGAGGGCGGTGCTGCTGTTACTGCTGTTGGTTGCTCTGCTGGTCCAGGAGACAGGTAAGAAATATCTAAGCCAAGAACCCATTGACACCCAGATGGTTGTTCTGTTTGCGATAACTCCTTAACTATTGCTAGCAACATTATGCATTCTGTACAATCTTGAAAAAAACAGGTGACTTACCATGCCAATGGCTTGTAAGAGTAGTCCTTTTTACATATTGCAGTAAGCCACCTAAAATCAGGTATATTAATAATATAGTTTATGTTTGCAATATAGCTCAATGAATAATGCGTTGTAACTTTTACTTGATCTCAAGCACTTGATGTAAAGTTCCAATCCAGTAGCAGCTCCTAACGTGATCATATGAGTATAATGTAATGTTTTAATGATTTTTGATGTTTACATTATTTTATAATTAGTTTAAATTACACGGACCACCAAACTTTGTGTTGGTTTCATCCACTATTGCAAAAATATGAATATACAACTCTGTCATACGTGATTTTGACGGGAGTACTCCTTTAATACAGTGGACAGTTGAATGTTCGTCCTTCTGCTTATATTAAATCCATAGACGATTGAAATGCTTTTCATTGAATTCTCTCATTAACCGACACTCACTGACACAGAAAGTTAATTGAACTACAATGAATTAAGTGGATTACTTTAGCTAATGGAATGACATTAAGATTTCTGATCGGTACATACAGAAAGTGCATGATTACCTCATCAAGGTAATTGTATGCTCTAGTCTATAACATTAACTTGCAATATTAAGTGTTTTTCATATTTTTTATTTTATAATAATAACATAATCTTGATTTTTAGGTCTGAACTTGGATGAAAATGTGTTTCTGTCTTTATTCTGAAATCAAATTTTTTGCCTTTCATTAGAGTCTAATGATTAGACCAAACTTAATATGTCACCATATCCCCTTTTAAACCGAATTGCTGATCTAATTAATGGCACCAGGACTGACGGGTCTTGACGCCGCATGTCTAATGCAGACTATTTCTCTCCAGATGGAAAGCGTAAAGGTAAAAAGTTCAAGATTAAGGAACCTGATGTAGTGAGGAAGATAAAGAAAGCCCTGGGTGAGAAAAGTGATTCTCTCTCTTCCATGTCTACCAGCTTTCTCTCTATTTTTATTTTATTTTTATTTTTAAGATTTTGTTTCAGATTTTATCCCATTTTAGTAGCCAATTAGACATTTTTATGTCAATCCCCCCCTAGTAATGTGAGTTCGCTGTCGTAGTCCTGCAACCGGTAGTGACGAAGGCGAAGCATCGTCTCCTCCGAGACGGCACTCACCAGGCCGTCGACCATAACCCGATACTACAGGGCCACTCTTATGCGCAGCGAATGTCGTGTCGGCTTCCCTCCCCCCTCCCTGGGGTGGACAGCCAATCGCCGCCCCTCGTGGCACTCCCAGCCAGAGCCGACTCTGGCGGGATGGGGAATCGATTGTAACCACTGGACCACGCGGGAGGCCTCTTTCTCTCTAATTTTAACTGGGGATAATTCAGAATTTCACCACAGTGAAAGGACAAGGTGCTTAAATTCACATTTAAATATTCAGGTCATTATTTCACAATAACTTGTGTTGATAAAGAAGGAAATATACTTTGATTATGACATTAGCAAAAAAAGATAAATCCCCTCGTTTTAGAAATGTCTTTTTATAATTGAAGGGTTTACTTCCTAAACCTGTTAAGTCCATTTTTGCAAAAAATGGGTTCTGAGCACCACCTGCAACTACATATGACAACGCATGTTTCTGCTGTAAATTGAGCGTTTAAAGCGGTTTAGTCCCAGAGAAGCCGCCCATAAAACTATTGTGTTGTTTCCAAAAGCGATTAAGTCCCACCTGGTTTCATTTCCAAAACCTGTTAAAGTCGATAACCAATAGCGTAGTAGTTTTAACAGTTCTGCCAATACAAAAGACTGTACTCTTTATGTTTCGTTCAGACAACAAAATGTTGAAAATAAAGTAAAAGTTTTCTAAGCAACTTGTTTTTACCGAAGTGCCAACGTCATTTTAGAGCTCTTATAACCGTTGTCTTTGTGTTATATCATCCATCTATTATGCCACAATACTATAAAAAATATAGTCCAGTAAGCCAGAGTGACAGGAAAATTGAGTAAGAACAAATAACACATGCATAATGCTTGGTGTGAAACTCACGGTAATCGCGATGAATGAATTTCATGACATTTTGGCACAAAAAGTGACAAAATAATAAGAACAAAGAAGAGTAGATTTCAAAAACACACTTTATTTAAATAGTCTGCCATGGTAACCAAACATAGTTTTCATAAAATGAACATTGCTGTTAGTGGTAACAACTTTTCAGAAAAATGCGTTTTTCTCCTTACAAGCAAAATGGACTTAACAGGTTTAGGAAGTAAACCCTTCAATTGTTTGTTTTGTTTTATTTTTGTGGCTGTTCAACAAAGCCTGTTTGGTGTATTTTATACATTTTGTCTGTTTTTTTACTTGCTTAAAAAAGTAAGGTTGTGTTTAATGTGATCAGTTTGTCATGTACTTGGTATTTTAGTACTGTGCTTTCTGTATTGTGTGTTTTTAAATTGACACCAGGAAGAATAGCTGCTACCTTCGTAGGACCTAATGGGGATCCGAAAAAATGAATAAAACAAAGATTCCATATTAGAGTAAAGGCCCTGTGTTAATGTCAAGGCTCTGTACTAGGGTGGATGCCCTGTGTTGATGTGAAGGTCCTGTGTTATGGTGGAGGCCCTGCGTTATGGTGGAGGCCCTGTGTTGATGTGAAGGTCCTGTACTATGGTGGAAGCCCTGCATTATGGTGGAGGCCCTGTGTTGATGTGAAGGTCCTGTGTTATGGTGGAGGCCCTGCGTTATGGTGGAGGCCCTGCGTTATGGTGGAGGCCCTGCGTTATGGTGGAGGCCCTGTGTTAATGTGAAGGTCCTGTGTTATGGTGGAGGCCCTGCATTATGGTGGAGGCCCTGTGTTGATGTGAAGGTCCTGTACTATGGTGGAGGCCCTGTGTTAATGTGAAGGGTCCATGCTGGAGTGTGATTTAAAGGTGTTTGTCTTTCAGATCCTGTAGGGATTCTATATCCCAAGAAAGAGAAATCTGGAGCCAAAGATCTTGGTGAGTACTCCTTTCTCTGCCGTTCATTAAATGTTCAATGAATACACAATCACAACACAAACATCGTACTTTTCCTTTCAGCTAAAGTAACTGAGGACGCCATTGTGAATGAACATTTACGATGTAAGTTTCCAACAAAATGATCAACTCTGAATATCTTATATCATTATTTATATTGATATAAGATTTTTATAGCATTTACATTTTATTTCATTTTAATGTAATTGTAATTGTGTTTATTCTTCATTTCACCAGTGTCAACGCAAGGTTAGTAGTGTGCGTGTGAAGCATTTAGAAAATTGTCATTACAAATATTTCTAGAATTTTTTTCAACATTTCAACCAACTGTTTATGTTATGTTATGTTATTTCCACAGTGATGAACTGGCTTCATAAAGTAGTGGATGTGGGTAAGGTACCCTGTGACTCCCATCTGTCTGTTTGTCTTTCTGCCTCTCTTTCACCATAATATGTTCACTTTTAGCAAAGGTGCTTATTTTTCACTCATCAACTTGTGTTCTCGACAGGTAAAGGTATTGCCAATGGCGTCTGCAGGACTGGTAAGCACTGCATTGTCCCATTGTGTGTGAACCGTGCGCGGTGTCACTTCAAATGTGAGGGGGACCAGATACGTTAGCCTAGCTAAGTTATTGATGCCCAACTAGTTATAAATCATTCATGAGTACAGTATGTTTGCAATACATGAGTTAGTCTATCGCTAGTTACACCACCCCTCGCTGCTCGCTGTATTCAAGTAGCACCTTCAGAGGTTCTGTCAGCTGGCAGAGCATAGGGCGGACCCCGGTTACAGTTCAATATGCCACCTATGTGCAGGGTGGAGTGCAGCACACTAGCACATGTGTAAGTGATAATTCCATCTTTGTTCTCTACAGTCAAACACCTGTGATCAGCACAATGGTGAGGTGTGGATCAACGCGGGGATGGCTTTAATGAACAGGATGCCCACTCCTCTGTTTGATGTATTTTTTTATTTTACTTCATAAACAACAGAGAGGTCTGTAATCATTTCTGTATTCATATCTGAGGATGGATTTATATTACTATTATGCGGCTAAGGGGAAAAAACTATGGCAATATACAGTTTTTAGTGGTTTTTATTTACCTTCCAATTTTTCCACCATACAGAGTATTAAGTATGTAATTTTCAACAAGTATTTAAAAAAATTAACTTTCATAGAATGAGTGTAAAACAAAGCATGAAAAAAACCATCCTAATAATAAAAGCATTTTGTGGAAAATGTTGCTTTTGCATTACATTACATTATAGGTATTTAGCAGAAGCTCTTATCCAGAGCAACTTACAGTTTACATTTCTTTACAATCCATTTATACAGCTGGATATTAACTGAAGCAATTCAGGTTAAGTACCTTGCTCAAGGGTACAACCGCAGTGTCCCACCTGGGGTGGTGGGCCTGCAACCTTAACGTTACAAGCCCAGTTCCCTAACCATTATACCACACTGCCTGCCTAAGAAGTATGGTACATTTTACATTTACATTTTAGGTATTTAGCAGACGCTCTTATCCAGAGCGACTTACAGTTTTACATACAATCCATTTATACAGCTGGATATTTCACTGAAGCAATTCAGGTTAAGTACCTTGCTCAAGGGTACAACAGCAGTGCCCCACCTGGAAATTGAACCTGCAACCTGAGTTACAAGCTCAGCTCCTTAACCATTACACTACACTGCCAGCCGTGCCAGACTTTTGGTTGAATTTATGCATAGGTATATAGATCTGGTGAGTGCTCGGGGTGGGGGTTGAGGTAGGGGGGCCCCCCCTGATCTTGCTTAGGGCCCCCAAAAAGCTTAAAACAGCACTTTTTCTACTCTTAAGTTGCTACATCTCAAAATGGGCATCTGAGTGATCTCTTGTGCAATTGTGGTGTTGAATTCAAGAGCAGCGTGCAGACATGTTTATCTGGAGAGGTAACATTGGCTAGGTGTGCCCATACAGGTGTCATCGTATCAGCAGCTTTGAGATAACGTGAACAGACGAGAGCAGCAAAGAAAAGGAGCAGAACTTTCACACCACCCCTGAGCTCTGACTAGTGACAGGAAACAGGAAGTGGCAACTAAAGTGCTGGTCTGCCTGGGTTTAAATGTTACACATGACTTTCCATTTTTATTAGGATAAGGTAAGGGAGCAGGTGTGGCCACAGTGCTCGCTGGTGTTGTTGGCTAGGTATACTGTTTATTGTTCATGTTCAACCCCAAAATATTTTGTGGACGATATTATGTTGGGCCTAGATGAAGTACACAGAAACATGGTTTCTTACATCTTTTGTTGTGAGGAGTGCTCATATTTTTTACTTTTTTAAATAGACTAGAATCTTCTTGGTATACGCAAGTCAGCAAGAGCCTGCAAGTCATTCATTTTTTGGGTTGTACATTTAGTCATTCCTTTTATTTTCCTGGTATTGCCAGTCAAATAATTGTTAAAAGAATTACACATAAGGAAACCTCACAGAGAAAGGTGGAAACTCCACAATGTTTTATTTTATCTCTTGATGTCAGTGAACAAGATATACTCAGAACTGACTCAAAATGTTTTCATCTTTTTTGATTACATAACATGTAAGTGTACAGTTCAACAGTTCAGCTCTAAAGATCTTCTTTCATGTGATTTTTAAAAAGTCAAAAAATAATGTTATGTATCTTTATTAAAGTCACAAAAAGTGGATAAGTGGATACACTCTTAATTCTTAAGCATTCTTAAGTAGTTTGTTTGCATGTTTGATTTTCTTTTCATGATACAAACTAGCTTGTATTAGGTGCGTTCATGCAAACAAATGAGAGCTCCAAGAAAACATCTGTGATCTGATTACACATTAACAATCTGATCTGATTACACATTAACAATCTGATCTGATTAAACATTAACAATTATCTAATTACACATGAACTGTGATCTGATTACACATTATCAATCTGTGATCCAATTACATGCTTAAATCCTGGGATGTGATCACATAATAACAATCTGATCTGATTACACATTTACAATCTGTGATCTGATTACACATTTACAATCTGTGATCTGATTACATATTAACTATCTGTGTTCCAGGGTTCTGTCCTCATTCTGACCTTGGATAACCTTTCCTGGTTTGTTTATCCAGGAAAGTGATGACATCTGTATTTTCCTCTCTCCACAGGATTGTGCTACTGTTTTCACCCCACAGAGTATCACAGTGGGTGGTGGGTCGCTCCCTCTGTTTTTGTTCATGTTTGTTGGTCTGTTTCGTTTTTACGGTGATGTGGCATTTATTTGACACCCAGGGCAGAATGTGATTATTGCTGGCCTGGCATTTTCTGGAGCTTTCTGCACTCTGCTTTCTGAAACAAACACAAGCGCAGTGAATAGAACAACACTCTTGTGGAGTGCAGTGTGTCTGTGTGAATGCCTTCACCGCTCACCTCATTCCAACTGCCTGTAAGCGCATATCTCCTCATGGTATCTGCCAAAAGTTACTAGTTAAATTTACAAGTTAATCTCTCCTATAGTGTTACTTGGATTACGTTTATTTATTTTTCCCTCCTTGACATTGGGACACAGGGATGAGTTCCCAGTGTTCTGTGTGTTGTAACTCAGTAATATCAACCCAACACTCTGCTGACTCAGGCTGCTATTTTCCATTATAGTCCGTTTGTACTGCCTCCCCTGTTTCATGGAAGGACAAGAGCACTCCGCTACCTTTCTCTGGTCCTGTCCCAACCCCTAGGGTGGAGGCTACATGGCCACACCCGCAACCCCAATACACCCCGCCCACACCAAAAAAAAGCTTGAATTGGTCTGTCATTGAGCAGAGGCAGAGACAGGGAGGGAGGGAGGGAGGGAGGGCATGCCCAAGCCCATGCCCATGCCCATGCCCTGAAATAGTTATATATAGGAGAGCATTGCCATGGTCAGGAGCAGAACCTCCCTGATCTTTCCTCCTTCAAACTCCTGCCACGTGTTACCATGGCTGCCATGCTGATGAGGGTATTCGGAGCGCTGGTCTGCATTCTGGTCGCCAACAGCAATGTCATGCCTCCAAGGGATTTCAAACTGCAGGCGGTGAGAAAAGGGGAAGATGAAAACAGAGAGGGTGTGTGTGACTGAAGATAAATATAATTAAATGTTCTGATCTTTTCAGAACAATTGTTGCATTTATAAACAATTGGGAGTATGAGAAATGTCAATTGAAATCTCCATAAACAATATGCAGTGTGTACCCGTAAGTAGGAAGATGGTTGTTCACCTGGAAGATTTCATGGATCTACAGGTCCACACTTTCTTCTGGCTCAGATCAAGATGAGATTGAATGCAGTCATTGGACACAGTGAATAAGGGAACAGATGTTCCACTCCAACTGAGGACTATATGACAGCACAAGAATGATATATATATATTTTGTGATTGAAGCTGATGATACAGTAGATCCCTTGTGTTGTTCCAGATTGCTGGGAAGTGGTATCTGATAGGCCTTGCCACTAATGCCCAGTGGTTCATCACCAGGAAGACAGACATGAAGATGGGCATGGCCCTCCTGGTGCCCACTGCAGGGGGTGACCTTGGCATGACCTTCTCAAGCCTGAAGTGAGCATGGGAACATCACAGACGCTCAAGAGCGGACATTTTAATGAATTAACTAGCTGCAGTTGATTCAATCTCGCTTGTGGAACCCATGTTAGTTTCAACCTTTGTTACAGACGTCTGAAAATACATGCTGAGGACCGCTCTCTTTACCAGGTCTGATGGCTCCTGCTGGATGACAACCCACCTGGCCAAAAAGACGGACGTCCCTGGGAAATTCACCTTCCGCAGCCAACGTAGGCCCAGGACACCTGGCTCCACTTATTACATATAATTTTATACATAGAATTGTGTATGTGTGTGTGTGTCTTTACGTACCTCTTCTCTCTGCCCCAGGCTGGGGTAACGACAATGACGTGCGTGTGGCGGACGTGAAGTACGACGAATACGCCCTGGTTCACTCTATAAAGACTAAGGGGGGAGTACCGAGCACGCTGAACATGCTGTACGGTAAGAGCATACCTCTCCCACCAGGACCCCGTGCCTGGTCTCCACACACAGGGAATCATGTCACAGAGAGTCCACAGCGCTGGCCTCTGATCAGCTGTGTGTCCAATGGCACAACGTTCTCAGCACTGTTTGTCTGGTCTGATCCGTGCCATGCTTCCAGCTCGGGGAACTGACCTCAACCCAGAGGTGCAGCACAAGTTCAAGCAGTTCTCCCTGGAGACCGGAATCTTGCCAGAGAATATTGCCATCCTTCCCAAAAATGGTACGCTCCCCTGAACTTCTGTCCCTAACCCTAACCCGGTCCTGTTCAGTAAACGTACACTCCTGTAGGTACATTAACACAATGCTCAATGTACCCTGTTCCACTGCTCCTTTCACCCTGTTCCACTGCCCCTTTCACAGATGTGTGCCCTGCTGCCTGAGAAGAGTGCTGCTGTTTCATCTACTCGAGAGCAGTTTCCCCTGTTTTCAACCTTACTCTGTGACTGCAGGACCGCCAAGTAATGACTGGAGGCTGAAGTGTATTCACTGTCCTCACAACTACACACCTGGGCCACACGGCACCCCACAGGCTCACCTGAGACACCCCTTATTTAACTTCTCCTGTCGTTACATTTTAACCCCAATTACATCAGAAATAAAGGCTAGAAAAAAATGTACTATAGTCAGAGTCATCAGTCTCATGATCATCGAGCAGTGCTGTGCCTTTGAATCCAGCAGTCAAAGAGGAATGTTCATCGGGGAAAAATAATCTGCTTTTTATTATCTTTTCTTTACAAATATGTCAGGTTACACCTATACACTACACATTTCTTCTTTTTTGTTGTCAAATGTATACATCAACAGATTTTTATTTTTAAGATCTGTGTACAAAACCATAATTTAAACATTATATAATCCTAGTTACACTTAACTATACAATAGAGCATTCAACAATAGTAAAATAAAATAAATAAAATAAAAAAACTTTAAAAAAACTCAAGGATCACATGGGAGAAGTGTTTTTCAAAACCAAGAGATGCAGGTCTGAATAAATGCCTGATTGACACCTGCCTTGACCAATGACACCAGCCTGTGAGAGACACCAGCCTGATTGACACCTGCTCTGACCAATGACATTAGTCTGAAAGGGGGTGATAAACAGTTCAGCAGGTTTCAGATCTCTGTGGCTTATATATATACCACAGATATGCAAACTCAGAGTGGCTTCTCCAGTTATATACAGTATTGCAGCCTAGAACACATTAACACTTTAACTGCATACATTTTTCAATTGCTCACAGTCCATCTGAGCACAGAACAAATCTATGGAGGTCTGGTGGGTGTTGTTGCAGAGAATAAGTGCGTGTTGGGAATGCTGAGGACAAGACAGAGGTGTATTGAGAGCACGTGTACCGAGAGCACATACACACGCAACACTGACATGCTGCACAACAGACTCAAAAACTAATGCCAGAGGTTCACACTCTACACTCTGACCAAGAACCAACACCAACAACCGTCTTTGCCCGTTGAGTCTACATAATGTCTGAAATGTACATAATACAACTTTTTTTTTTTTTTCCCTTTAAAAATAAAATAAAATAAAATAAAAATCTCCAAGTAATAATACCAATAGAATAGTATTCCATTAACTAATATTAGCACCAGGTCACATTGAGAGGTTTGTCAGATAAGCAGGACCAGAGGGGCAGGAACAACATCTGCGGTAACTACAAGCCCAAAACGTCCTCCTCGTTTCTCACGCGCACAAACACCAAACGGGGCTGTGATACGAACACAGAGACACCAGCACTCCCAGCTCGACAAGACCACGTGCCCAGAACAAGACAAAAGTCAAATGAAGATCAGAAATGAATGAGTCCTTTCCACTACCACGGGTGAGTGCATTAGGATAAATGCTGACAAAAGCACGCAGCCCTGCGTGGTGCACACTACTGCGCTTCGGTGGGTTAAAGCACGCTTCCACGGTGGCTTTCACACCTAGTTCATTTGGAGGGTACACACAAGTCCACAGTTCATTAGAGGTTAGGCCAGTATAGTTTAAATAGTCTACGGTTACACGTATAAAAGGTTGGTTTGAATCAAAGCCTGCACCGAAACCGCGATACGTTCATTCTGTGGAATTTGGCTGCGGACCAAACTGCAAACGCGTCGTCGCTTAGTCCCTACTCCGAGTTCATGCTGTGAAAGTAATATAATTATCCTACTAATATAACTAAGAAGCATCACCGTCTATCTGCTGAGCCATGTGTGCATGCTGCAGTATTAACACTAGGAGACAGACACTGGGGAATTTACAACATCAAACAGCCCCTGCAAACAACAATGTTCAGGAGCAATGGGAAAGGTCATAAAAGGGCACACAAACAGATTTCTGTACAGCTGCAGAAAAGAACAGGTTAAGGTAAATTAATTTTTTAACTCCCACACAAGGGAATCTCCCTGCATTTAGAACGGCTTCGCGTTCAGTCGTCTCTTACAACTGGGTTTCCAAAACAAATTTCCACGATGTAATATCTTCCTCGGTATCATTAACGTCAAGTGATTCACTTTTTTTTTTTTTTTTTTTTTTACTGAAGAAAATCAAGGCTTCCACACGGCTCTGCTGGTCCTCACCACAAAGGCGAGCTGAGCCCTTGCAGTGAAGACACTGCCAGACCAGGCCTGGGGTGGTGTCATGTGACCAGGAGGTCTACAGCACCGGTCCCAAGTCAGCTAGAGTTCCCTAGGTTACCACTGCAGCTGCACTCACTACGTACTCGCCAAGCACCTACTGGTTACTGGCGGTCATCAGCGAAGGACGCGCCTCTCCTCCAATCGGCACCAGCTCTGGTATAGCATTGTTGGGGTTGTAGTGTGGAAAGCGGTCACTGGCTCATGGTCATGTGATTCAGCTGCAGTTCTACCGGTGCGGTGGGGGGTGGCATAGCGGTGACGGGACAGCATAGCGGTGACAGACAGCATAACAACTGGGGATTCCCACATTGGAGAAAACTTTTAATAACATTTTTGTCAATCTAGTTCATTTGCAAGCTCCAGTTCAATTCTACTTCAGGAGAACTAGATCTGAGAGCCACCTGTGTGTTCATGGGGAAGTACAAAATTTTTAATTTCATTTCATTTTTATTGCAAATTCTTCCACCATAAGGGCTTTTGTGGTTACACTTTTCTGACGCACAATTTGTGCGAATCCAAAACAAAAAAAAGGAACCATTCCTGTAAGAATGCTCTTCCTTTGATTGGTTTCTACATCTTGGAAACATATATTGCTCAATATATTTGACACACCAATTTGCAGACTGCAAATTAAGAGAAAAACGTCAAAATGTACTCCGCGCATTAAAAAAAAGGTAAAAATCACTCACAAATGCCAGAATGGAATCCAGACACAGGCGTGCCCCTCCGTATACACTCCCACCAGAATGGGGCCACGTAGCTAAAGTGCAAGACCATAGAGGGCAATTCCCCTTGACTCCATAAGCCTTATTCATTTGTACAATTTTATTTCTCTTGCAAAAAACATTATACTGCAAATAACACATAACAATCAGGAAGACAGAATTTATAATGACGATTCAATGTTAAGAGAACGCCCAGGGATCCTGACCTGATGTTCAGCAGACCCATTCCTGCTGCAGCCGTGCTCCTGGGGTCCAAACAGAGAGGCACGCATACACATACACATACACACACACACACACACGCACACACGCACACACGCACACACGCACATACACATGCACGCATGTATACATACACACGCCGGGCGTTATAAGTCCACAGACCTCTGATAGAGGCCACACTTATGCCACAGCAGGACTAACGCTAGTGTGACGGCTGTGTGGTCGGTGTGTGGGCCGGGGGCTCCAGTGTGACAGGTGTGTGGTCGGGGTGCGCACCGGGCTCCAGCGCAATCAGTCCGTCTGCACCAGGTCCTTGTGGTGTCGCATGATGTGCTGGTTCTTCTCGGAGGGCCGGCGGAAGCCCTTGGTGCAGTACTGGCAACGGTGCGGGTAGTCCTTAGTGTGGATGGAGATCACGTGCCGCTTGAAGCCCGACGCGTCGCCCGTGCTGTAGTCACAGTACTGGCACTGGTACACCCGCCTCTCACGGTGCGCTTTGGCCGAGCCCTTCGACGTGCCCTTCTTGGCCCCCGCCGTGGGCGCTCCGCCCCCGAAGGACCTCTTGACGCTCTTCTCAGCGAGGGCCTGCGGCTCCTTCGTGTGCACCGACAGGATATGGCGGCTGAGCACGAAGGGGTCGGCGATCTTGAAGCTGCAGTGGCGGCACTGGTGGAGCTTCCGGGGGTGGTGCGGTGGCGGCGGGTGGGCGGGGGCACGATGCGAGGCCGCGTGCTTCTTCAGCTCCGACGGCCGGTGGAAGCCCTTGCCGCAGACGGCGCACTTGTGCGGGTAGTCCTTGGTGTGCACCGAGATGACGTGCCGCTTCAGGTCGCTGGAGTTGGAGCTCTTGTGCTCGCAGTGGACGCACTGGTGGGTCCGGGCCTCGTCGTGCGTCAGCGCGTGTTGCTGCAGCTCCTCAGCCTCGGGGAACGTCTGGAAGCAGCGCTCGCACTTGAAGGGCATCTCCTTGCTGTGCTTAGTCTTCACGTGCGTCTTGAGGTTGGACGAGTCGGCCGACTTGTAGTCGCAGTAGAGGCAGCAGTAAGGCTTCTCGCCCGTGTGCGTGCGCATGTGCTTCTTCAGCTCGGACGGGTGCCGGAAGCCCTTGCCGCATTCCACGCAGATGTGCGGGAAGTTCTTGCTGTGGACCGCCAGCAGGTGGCGGTTGAGTAGCCCCTGCTCGGCGGTCTCGTAGTCGCAGAACTTGCACTTGTGCATCTTGGTGGCAGGGGGAGCAGCCTGGCCCTTGGAGCCGCACTGCTGCAGCTGGTGGGAGTAGAGCGCTGCCTGCTGGTGGAACTCCTTGCCGCAGTCCTCGCACTCCAGCACAGCCTTGCTGCTCTGCGTGTGCACCTCCATGTGGTTGTGCAGGCTGGCCTTCTTGTTGGTGGTGAAGTCGCAGTCGGTGCACTGGTACTTCTTCCTGTTCAGCACCTCCTGGTGGTGGTTCCTAGTGTGACGCTTCAGGAAGCCGCGCGACTTGAACTTCTTGCCGCAAAGGATGCAAGGGTAGACGGTAAGGGGCTGGCCGTAAGGCCCAATGATGATCGCTAAAGAGAGAATAGCGGAGGGGAGGGAGTCAGAGAGGGAGATGGAGGGGGGAAAGGCAAGATGGGTGGTAGGAAGAGGGAAAGGGGAGAGGGTACCATACGTTTTATTCAGTTTCAAACTGTGAATTAATACTGCACCTCTCCTCCACAGTTCAGCTCAGTACCTTACAGAAGGAGCCCTTTGAGTTCAGGACGTACCTGTCTGGATTTGACAGGGCTCAGTCCGTCTCTTGCTGCGCTGCTTGTTGGCTTTGCTGACACTGCCGGAGTCGGCGCCGGACTCGTCGATGTGGAGCAGAGCGCTGGCCGCTCCATTCCGGTTCTCACAGCCTTCACTCTCATCCGCTCCTGCTGAGCAGAGACACGCATCGCTGATGAAAACAGACCGTGTGTGTGAATGTATGAGCATGCACGTGTGTGTATGTGAGCGAATGGTACTGACCATAGGCAGCGGCCCAGGCCATGGGCATGAAGTCCTTGCTGAGAGCAGTGTTGTCGTAGGAACGATCTTGTGCCACCGAATCGTCCCCCCCTACCACAACCTCCATGTACACCTCATCCGCAATCTTTGCCACACCTGTACAGACATACTTGTTAAAGCACACGCACGTGCGCACACACACAAACAGCTGCTACAGCACGCACATACGCACGGACACACACACACACACACACACACACACACACACACACACACACACACACACACCTTTCCATGGGTTTTGAAAAAGGTTTATCTAACAAGGCCATGTGATGTACAAGTGTGATAAGGGGGGCCTTTGGGTGATAATTGTGTACAACTTTGTACATTTTGGCACACTTTGGGGCAAGTGTCTCCTTTTGCCCCTTATTTAAGCTGCCTGGTTTCTTTAGTCTGGGCTCTGGCTTAAATGTTTGTTTCCTGTTGTTAGCTTACTTTTGTGTTTTGGCTCAGCCAAACAGCTCAGATCAGTTTTGATCTTGCTTCATATAAAAATTTATTTTATATTTTGAACATTTCAGAACATCTACTTAAGTCTTTTTTTTAAAGCATTATGTCACAAGCCTATGATGTCAGGAACACTGGAATGGCTTAGGGGTAGCAAGTACCCAAATGATGGGTTGGAAATTCCAGTGTTCACGACATACTATAGCCTCCAGTGCCTCATTTCTATATTATGACAAAAATCTACTAAATCACTATAACATTATATAATAATATTTATCATTACATTATTAGAAGAAAGAAAACTTGCATTTTATTTTTTTCCAGAGCTGTATATATATATATGTGTATATATATATATATATATATATATATATATATATATATATATATATATATATAGGGGAAAATAAGTATTTCACCCCCTGCTGATTTTGTGAGTTTGCCCCCTTACAAAGAAAGGATATAATTTTCATGGTAGGTTCATCTTAACAGTGAGAGACAGAATATTTAAAAAAAATCCCAGAAAATCACATTATATGAATTTTTAACATTTATTTGTGTTTTATTGAGGAAAATAAGTATTTCACCCCCAACCAACCAGAAAGAATTCTGGCTCCCACAGACCGGTTATGTGACCAGGAGGCACACAGATTAGTCCTCTTACTTAATTAGTACTCCTAATTAAGTACTCGTTACCTGTATAAAAGACACCTGTCCACAGAATCAATCAATGAATCAGATTCCAACCTCTCCACAATGGGCAAGACCAAAGAATTGTCTAAGGACATCAGGGACAAAATTGTACACCTGCACAAGACTGGAATGGGCTACAAGACCATTGGCAAGCAACTTGGTGAGAAGGAGTCAACTGTTGGTGCGATAATTAGAAAATGGAAGAAACACCAATTGACCATCAATCTCCCTCGGTCTGGGGCTCCACGCAAGATCTCACCTCGTGGAGTGAACCTGATCATGAGAAAGGTGAGGGAACAACCCAGAACTACACGGCTGGAGCTTGTTGATGATCTCAAGGCAGCTGGGACCACAGTCACCAAGATGACCATTGGTAACACACTACGCCGTAATGGATTGAAATCCTGTAGTGCCCGCAAGGTCCCCCTGCTCAAGAAGGCACATGTACAGGCCCGTCTGAAGTTTGCCAATGAGCACCTGGATGATTCAGAGGAGGCTTGGGAGAAAGTGCTGTGGTCAGATGAGACTAAAATTGAGCTCTTTGGCATCAACTCGACTCGCAATGTGTTTGGAGAAAGAAAAAAGCTGCCTTGGACCCCAAGAACACCATGCCCACCGTCAAGCATGGCGGTGGAAACATTATGCTTTGGGGCTGTTTCTCTGCTAAGGGGACAGGACTACTTCACCAGATCGAGGGGAGGATGAATGGGGCCATGTACCAGGAAATCTTGGGTGAGAACCTCCTTCCCTCAGCCAGGACACTGAAAATGGGTCGTGGATGGGTGTTCCAGCATGACAATGACCCAAAGCATACGGCTAAGGCAACAAAGGAGTGGCTCAAGAAGAAGCACATTAAGGTCATGGAGTGGCCTAGTCAGTCTCCGGACCTTAATCCTATAGAGAATCTGTGGAGGGAGCTGAAGCTTCGAGTTGCCAAGCGACAACCTACAAACCCTAAGGATTTTGAGAGGATCTGCAAAGAGGAGTGGGCCAAAATCCCTCCTGGGATCTGCGCAAACTTGGTGACCAACTACAAGAAACGTCTGACCGCTGTGCTTGCCAACAAGGGTTTCTCCACCAAGTACTGAGTCATGTTTTGCTAGGGGGTGAAATACTTATTTTCCTCAATAAAAAATTGAAAATTGAAAATTCATATAATGTGATTTTCTGGGATTTTTATATTTTATATTTATAATATTCTGTCTCTCACTGTTAAGATGAACCTACCATGAAAATTATAGACCATTCCTTTCTTTGTAAGGGGGCAAACTCACAAAATCAGCAGGGGGTGAAATACTTATTTTCTCCACTGTATATATATATACAGCTCTGGAAAAAATTAAGAGACCACTGCAAAATGATCAGTTTCTCTGGTTTTACTATTTATAGGCATGTGTCTGAGTAAAAATGAACATTTTTATTTTATTCTATAAACTACTGACAACATTTCTCCCAAATTCCAAATAAAAATATTGCCATTTAGAGCATTTATTTGAAGAAAATGACAACTGGTCAAAATAACAAAAAAGATGCAGTGTTTTCAGCACAATACTGTTTTAACTTCAGAAGAGTTCAGAAATCAATTTTTGGTGTAATAACCCTGATTTGCAATCACAGCTTTCATGCATCTTGGCATGCTCTCCATCAGTCTTTCACATTGCTGTTGGGTGACTTTATGCCACTCCTGGCACAGAAATTCAAGCTCAGCTTTGTTTGATGGCTTGTGACCATCCATCTTCCTCTTGATCACATTCCAGAGGTTTTCAATGGGGTTCAGGTCTGGAGATTGGGCTGGCCATGACAGGGTCTTGATCTGGTGGTCCTCCACCCACACCTTGATTGACCTGGCTGTGTGGCATGGAGCATTGTCCTGCTGGAAAAAACAATCCTCAGAGTTGGGGAACATTGTCAGAGCAGAAGGAAGCACGTTTTCTTCCAGGATAACCTTGTGCCTGGCTTGATTCAGGCGTCCTTCACAAAGACAAATCTGCCCGATTCCAGCCTTGGTGAAGCACCCCCAGATCATCACCGATCCTCCACCAAATTTCACAGTGGGTGCGAGACACTGTGGCTTGTAGGCCTCTCCAGGTTTCCGTCTAACCATTAGACGACCAGGTGTTGGGCAAAGCTGAAAATTTGACTCATCAGAGAAGATGACCTTACTCCAGTCCTCTACGGTCCAATCCTTGTGGTCTTTTGCAAATCTCAGCCTGGCTCTTCTTTGCTTCTCATTGATGAAGGGCTTTTTTCTAGCTTTGCACGACTTCAGCCCTGCCCCTAGGAGCCTGCTTCGAACCGTCCTCGCCATGCACTTCACCCCAGCTGCCGTTTGCCATTCTTTTTGCAGGTCACTTGATGTCATCCTACAGTTGTTGAGTGACATTCGAATAAGTTGGCGGTCATCCCGGTCAGTAGAGAGTCGTTTTTGCCCTCTGCCGGTCTGTAGCTTTGTTGTCCCCAATGTCTGCTGCTTGACCTTGTTCTTATGAACTGCTGTCTTTGAAATTTGAAGGATAGAAGCAACCTTACGGTCACTGTATCCCTCTGCCAGTAAAGCCAGAATTGAACCCTTCTTTTCCCCACTCAAAACTTTTCTTTTCAACTCTTTTGGCATGGTCAATAGTTATTTTTTTATTCCAATTACTTTTGAGGTACTACTAGCACGGTTGTTTGCCATCCACAGTAGTGGTTTTTATACTTTTCCTCATTAAATAAGATTTGGTTCAGGTGATCACCTAATCAGTACTATGTAAGTAGAATGAGGTGTGCTTGTGTTGGAATTCAACAGACACTGGAATGGAATGGCTGCCATACATGTAGAGATGCTGATTTAAGAAAAATTTGGAGTGGCCTCTTAATTTTTTCCAGAGCTGTATATATATATAAATATTCTTTAAAAAAAAAGGCTATTTATTGCATATCTGCTTGAACACAGACACTCACTGATGCCATTTCAACGAAACGCTGAACCTTAATGCCTGCCATGTATTCATCCCTTTCTCCCTCCCTCTCTCGTTTTATCAGATTGAATAACTCACCGAGATCGTCCTGGTGGGGACGTGCTTCGCTCACGGACATGTACACCCTCTTCTCCCTGAGTGCTCGTCCGGAGGTGTCCGTCATGCCCACGCCCTGCTCGCACTCCATCACACTCTCACTGATGTCCACGGTGCCCCCTGCAGGTTTCACACAAATCTCTGTCCATCACTCCGTGGTGCAAGCGGTGTGCCTCGCCAGACTGACACACAGACTGACCAGCACATTCTATTCACGCTAACTGAACAGTATGCACATGGAGAGCGGGGTCTTACAGGGTCTTACAGGGTTGAGTGGTCATAAGAAGAGCTGTCCCTCTAAAGGGTCTCCCCTTATGCTCCCCTCTCATTGGGCTAAAATGGCTCTTCCCTAGGTCTCCTCTCTCATTGGTCCTGAATAGCTCCTCCCTAGAAGGTCTTCACTCTCATCGGTCCTAAATGGCTCCTAGATATGGGTCTCCCCTCTCATTGGGCCTAAATACCAAAGTATAAGTCCTTACCTAAGTCCTCCTCCCCAGAGTCAGCCTTGAAGATGTACACCTTGATGACCTCCTGCCCGTCGTCCTCCTTCCCCTGGTCGTCTACACAACCTTCTGCAGTTACTTCTGCCTCATCACCCTGCACCATCTTGTCCGGTTCATCAACTGCGTTGAAAAAGAGAGAAGACGGCGAGGGGAGGAGGGGTTAAGCAAGGTGATGACTCCTGAAAACGTCCCGCTTTAAAAATAACAGTAGAGGTCTCCCGTGTGGTCTAGTGGTTTCAACGTCCGACGCTGGCTACGGCGATCGGGGTTCGATTCCCCGTTGCGCCAGAGCCGGCTCTGGCCGGGAGTGCCACCGGGGGCGGCAATTGGCTGTCCACCCCAGGGAGGGGGGAGGGAAGCCGACACTGTTCGCTGCGCACAGGAGTGGTTCTGGGGTGACGGAATTACAGTCGACAGCACAATGAGTGCTGTCTCAGAGGATTGGGAGAAAAACAGGAGAAAATCTGAAAATATATATATTTTTAAATAACAAGAGTACACAACAATTTACAAAAAAAACCTTTCTCCCTTAAATTAAGAAATGTAAAAACTTCCAACTATTCCTCTCTGCCCCCACTGCTCTTCACACCAACCACAGACTGTTTTTTACTTCAAAATTCTGGTATTAGCAAACAGGACCTTCAACCACACAATCACCCCATATAATCTGTTCTCTCTAATGCAGGACAACCCTAACCCTGGTCCTGGTTTATGCAGATCACCATTGGTCAATTAAATGTATCTGACGACACACACACACCCTGCACCCAGAAACACACTTATTAATGCGTTAGGGGAAAACCACAGCAGTTTCCTTTCATTCATAGTTTTAAGTGTAAAAATATTGAAGATATTAAGCAACAAAAAGATCTTAACTCAAATTATTATTGCATGTAATCACTCCAAGTCTATATAGTATTCAGAAACAAAGAAAAACAACTGGACAGCAGAGCACGGAACCTTACTGGAGCGTGCACGTGTTCTTACGGATGTTGATCTACTCGGTTTTGTGCATCACAAAGTGATGCTGATAGGGTTTGTCCAGTTGTGTGGTCAGCGCTGCCATACATGAAATTATATTGCGCAAACTATGATTGTTCCTACCTTGTATTTATGCACATCTTGTAAGTAGCTCTGGATAAGAGCGTCTGCTAAATGCTTAAAATGTAAAATGTAGATGGAGCTGCTGATTCGTGTGTAGCGCCGTGTCGGCTGTGCACGTGACACACGCGACGCGACCATTGAACAAACACTAGTATCACTTATACTCACACTACCCAAGAGGGGATTGGGACTGGAGTACTAAATTCAACTGTTCAATTTATGTTCTATTTAGATTCAACAAATAATGCCTTTCATTTTGAAAGACTGCATTAATCCTTTATATCATGATGACAGACAAAATGAATGATAATTAAATCATGAAATACATAAATAATTAAATCAAGAAATATGTCATACTACTACTACTCACTTCATGTTTTAATAATAGAATGGAATGGAAAGCTTGGAATGTAATTTAATTTATACATTTCATGATTTAATTATACCAAGCAGATTTTGACAGGTTCCATACTCCAATAAATAAACAAGTCATGCAAATCATGCCAAGAAATCCCATAATATGCATGCGCACACAGATGGGGTACAGGTACCATCATGGAGTACTTAATGGAGCTGCTCAACACACTAAGTAATGGCTTTGATACAGAGGCAAGAGGGAGTGAGAGAAGAGAGGAGACTCACGGGAGATCATCAGGTAGTCCTCGCAGGTCTCCTGGTCTTGCTCATTGTCGAGCTCGCCCTGGGCAGGGCAGTCGGCCACCAGCACCTCCTCAGGAACCACATCCACCTGCAGCCCCTCCTCCGCCCCCTCCAGCGACATCACACAGGTCTCTATGGCAACCTCCTCCTCGTCGGCGCACTGCACGTACTCGGCAACCACGTCCTCGATGGCATCCTGGATCACCAGCTCCTCCGGATTGAAGCCGTGCACTGCCACCTCCTCCCCATCCACCTCTGACACAAAGACCGTCTCCTGCAGCTCCACCAGAATCTCCTCGCCCCGGGCATCCCCCTCATCTGCAACGCACCAGAGGGGGCAGAAAGGTTATCCACAAATATGCCTACGTTTCTGTGTAGTGCTTTTTCTAAAAAAAAAAAAAATTCTAAAAAAACGTTTTTCTCCCAATTTGGTAGCCAATTATACCCTCCATTTCTTTCGATTCGCCCTCACCGCCCATCACTACGGGACAAGCTAATTCCCAGCGTAGAGTTCTGTCTTGCAGGAGGCCAGCGATAATCCACCTCCTGCAAGACAGAACTTGCGCCCCTACTTTCTAGAGACACCCTTCGCACTTCTTGACGAGCTTGTGCCAGCTCACCATCCCCCCTTCCCCTGGGGCGGACAGCCAATCGCTGCCCCCAACCAGGGCTGGTGTGGCGCAGCCAGGTTTCGAACCGTGGCTGCAGTAGGCAACTTGCATTCCGGGCAAATGCTTTGACTGTTACGCTACCCAAAGCCCCATATGTAGTGCTTTTTTTTGTGTCTGGCGAAGCTGGCAAGGCAACATAAGTGCATCTGTGCCACCAGCACCCCGCCAGAGTGTGTTCAGAAACATTGGAACATTGTTGCCCCTACCAGATGCTCTCTAAAGCCAGATAAACTCAATAAGCTATGCCTGGTCTCTACTGGGCAGTTTCTACCAAACTGGACAGACGCATTAAGTCAGACAGGTCAGGTAAGTGTCTCCATTGTAAATTGAAGTTCATCTGAAATGGGCAGGCTTTACATTTTAGCCTAAGTGGATGGTCCTGAATGAATCTCTCAGCCCCCCAAAAATAAAATGCATTTGTATAGCGCTTTTCACAAATGCATTATCACAAAACGCTTAACAGAAGGGAACCCAGGCCTAGACCCTCCCCTCCTCCAAAAGCAAGCCTACAGCGACAGTTTCAAGGAAAAACTCACTTGATAGGGAGAAACCTTGGGAGGAACCAGACAGGGGGGAGCTCCCAAAGGAATGGTGCTCATGGTGATTTCTTTAGTTATGGTATTGCCAATTTGTTATGTTACAAACACAAAAGCAATTATCCACATGGTGGTAGCACCATTCCCGTTTTAAATATTTTTTCTAGCTACAGTACATTAGCTTGTTAGCTAACCCATATTAGATTCCACGCTGCTGGCTAGCTAACAATTTAACCCTTCATGCATGATTTTAACAAATGTTATGCAAAAATATATATATACAATGGGGGAAATAAGTATTGAACACATCAACATTTTGTCCAGTAAATGTATTTCCAATGAGCCTATTCAAGTGAAATTTGCACCAGACTTTGGTATTAACTCAAAACATCCAGACAAAAAATCTAAACATTAAAGTCCATATGTAAATAAAGTTATGTGTAATAAAGTGGAATGAAACAGGAATAAAGTATTGAACACACTAAGAAAAAGCAGTACACCACAGCAAGAAAGGCAAGGAACCAGCTGAAAACCATAATTCATTAGGAGGCAACTCTACCTCCAATCTGTGCTAATTAATGTCAGCTGGGTTAGAATATATTGATGGGCTATAAAAGTTTTTTTTTGTTACCAAGGTGCCACACAAGAAACATCTAATGATGGGTAAAAGCAAAGAGCTCTCTCAAGACCTTCGCAACCAGATTGTTGCAAAACATGAAAATGGAATTGGCTACAGACGTATTTCACAACTTCTGAATCTTCCAGTAAGCACCATTGGGGGCATTATCCGTAAGTGGAAGCAACATCACTCCACCATCAACCGGCCACGCACAGGAGCTCCTCGCAAGATTTCTGATCAGGGAGTCAGAAGGATACTTAGAAGAGTAGCCAACGAGCCAAGGACCACTAGGAAAGAGCTCCAGAAAGACTTGGAGGCAGCAGGTACAACTGTGACAGAAAGGACAGTAGGCAATGCACTCCACCGCCATGGCCTCTGTGCACGCTCAGCCCGCAAGACTCCACTACTGAAAAAAAGCCATGTTGAAGCTCGTTTAAAGTTTGCCAAACAACATTTGGACAAGCCAGTGAACTACTGGGAGCATGTACTCTGGTCAGATGAGACCAAAATTGAACTTTTTGGCTGTCACACAATACACCATGTTTGGAGGAGAAATGGCACTGCACATCACCCGAATAACACTATACCAACAGTGAAGTTTGGAGGTGGAAGTATCATGATGTGGGGCTGTTTCTCCTCTTGTCATACTGGCAGACTTCATATCATTGAAGGAACAATGAATGGAGCCATGTACAGAGAGATTCTTGAGATGAACCTGCTGCCATCCACCAGGA
This sequence comes from Aldrovandia affinis, assembly GCA_029706075.1. Lineage (NCBI taxonomy): Eukaryota > Metazoa > Chordata > Actinopteri > Notacanthiformes > Halosauridae > Aldrovandia > Aldrovandia affinis. The sequence continues at coordinate 1,318,205 of JAINUG010000167.1, forward strand.
TGCTGAGGATGAGACGTGGGTGGACCTTCCAGCAGGACAATTAGTAGTAATAAGTATTTAATTAATTTCAGTTAGTGTGTTCAATACTTTTTTCCTATGTCATTCCACTTTATTACACATAACTTAATTTACATATGGACTTTAATGTTTCGATTTTCTGTCTGGATTTTTTTAGTTGATACCAAAGTCTGGTGCAAATTTCACTTGAATAGGCTCATTGGAAATACATTTACTGGACAACATGTTGATGTGTTCAATACTTATTTCCCCCATTGTACACTACTGGTCAAAAGTTTTATAACACCTCCATTTTTCCAGTTTTTATTGAAATTTACGCATAGAACAAATAAACAATTGGAGATAAAAAAGAAATCATGGAATCGTTTTGTTTAACAAAATTGTATAGCCTGGAGGTATGTTTTGGGTCATTATCTTGCTATATGATGAACCCCTGACCAACTAGGCATAGACCAGAGGGTATTGCATGGCACTGCAAAATGCTGTGGTAGCCCTTTTGGTTCAGGTTGCCAGTCGCCGACAGTTGCCAGTTGGTCCAGCAAGAGCCCCAGACCATCATGCTTCCTCCTTAATGTTTGACAGTTGGTGTCACACACTGAGGAACCATCCTTTCGCCTACTTGACGGCATACAAAAACCGTGCGTGATGAACCAAAGATTTAACATTTTGATTCATCGGTCCATAAGACCTTCTTCCAGTCTTCAGTAGTCCACTGGCGGAGCTTCATTGCCCAGGCAAGCATCATTGCCCAGGCAAGCATCATTGCTCAGGCAAGCCTCTTTTTCTTATTTTGCCATCTTAGCAATGGCTTTCTTACTGTCACTCGACCTATCAACCCTGCAGCTCGAAGTCTTCTCTTCACAGTTGAAACTGAGACTTCCTTACGTCGACCAGTGTTAAGCTGTGCTTGAAGCTGTTGTCCTGTGAGCCGCCTATCACGCAAGCTGTTGACTCTCAGAAACTTGTCTTCTGATTTTGTTGTGGCGTTGGGTCTGCCAGACCTCTTCCTGTCAGTTTCCTCCAGTTTCCAAGTGCCTTTGATGGTGTAGGACACTGTACTCACTGACACCTTGGCCTTCTTTGCAATTTATCTAAAGGTAAGACCTACACTTTTAAGGGTTATAATGGTCTGTCTGTCTGTCGTCCATTGTTAATAGCCTTTTTCTTGCCATTATGATAGCAATATACTACTTCCTGCAGTGCAATATTGTCCAAATAATGCTTAGTAACACAGTCTGTTCCAACACTGCTTTTATACAGACAGAGGGTTTATAAGTAATCAACAAAAGTTGGGACACTTGTAGGAATTGTTTGCATCCACTTTCAAGGCTTAATTTACTTTCATTGTTGCAGAAGAGCTGCAAGTTGTTAACCCATTACTTATTCCCTGAAAAGGGCCTTTTTTTTAATAACTCTGAAATGTACATTATTTTTCAGTTTTTGGTAACCTAACTTTGGATACCTTAACATCTGTCAGTTTACCACTTACCTTTGTACCATTTCAGGTTATTCACTGGACTTGAACCGCTTAAATTTCAGTAAGAACTGGAAAAAAGGGGGTGTTCTAAAACTTTTGACCAGTAGTGTATATTATTTTACTGACCTTGTATTATCAGAGGGAAGCTCTCAGTATGGATGTCCAAACTATAGAACACTCTCATTGTGTCGAAACTGACTGGCTGGCACTCCTCCTTCTCTATCCCTCACTTTATCTGACTGCTCTGCCATGCAAACTCATCTCTCTCACTAGACACTGCTCGCTCACAACTGTAATAAAGGGAAATTAGAACTGAACAGCAAAAACGTATACCACTATAATTTCATTTAATTTTCAAACAGGACTCTTGCAAAGATTTCAGCATTCACCAATTCAACGAATGTTTGCATAATTTCTCATTGTCTCTAAATGTACTCTTGAAAAGAGCTCCAGAGCCTCTTGCAATTTTCTTTCCCTTCATTCTTCACACTTGTGGAAAAAACACTGCTCCACATCAATGCAGGGATTACCAATGGATTGCACAGAGAAATGTGAAAAGATTCTGCTAGGCCCTTCACTTCGTATTGTGACCAAGTACATATTATTAGCGAACAAGTACATATAATTTAATTGCAATTAATTGCTCAAACAAACAAAAAAACTTTTCAGTTATATGCTTTTTTTTTTTTATCACACCATATATGGTCATTTATATACTATTTATATACTACTAAAATACTATTTATATACTACTAAAATACAAATTTTTCATACGTTTATGCACCTCTAATGATGAGTACAAAATACAGTGCAATACATGCATTAATAATGGCTTAACAAAAACGCACATGACTGCCACAAGATGGCAGACTAGATGCCATTGGGATTTCAAAGGAAGGAAAATTAATGACAAGAGCGGACAGACGTTTTGGTGTGCACCAGATGACAATACTGGTATTAATGAATTAGTGGATACAATTGAGGCATTCCAGGATCCACATATTCCTGCATCTCAAACTGCGTGGGACACCTGGATGTCGCCGTGGCTAATTGATCAAATGCACTCAAATGCAGGCTCTGGCATCAAGACATAATGGTCTACAGTAAACGTGTTTTCATGGTGTTGAAAGTCCAGCACAGGCCAATAACGGCATGCCTGGGCACAAAGATATTCCAACAGAAACCAGCCCACACAGACTGGCCCAACGTTATAATCAGTCATCGTTCCATTTACTGTGTCACGGTGTAGGTTGTTCTTCTTTTTATGTTTTACTTATATTTACAGTTAAAAACTCGCACTTAGATTTGTTAAGCTACTTATTGCTTATATGTCGTTGGTTAAAATAAATATAAAAACAAGTTTTTTTAAAAGTATTTAAATCTGTAATCTATACATCCAAAAAACATAGGGATTGATAACATTTTCTACTTTACAGCAAATGATAACACATGATTATTGTTGAAAGTAATTCCCTTTTGAAGCTCATGGCTGCCATCCTGCAGTGACAATTGTAACAGCTCCTATAATTACCACCATCATTGTGATGATTCCTGATGATAATAATCTCCCATGATGACTTTCAAAAAGTTATTATCAAAAATAAATTTTGTGATTGAAAATGTTGCCCTGACACTGAATCCAGTTTCATCATAGAAATTACATTCTTTGGAAAATATAACATTTTGTATCACTGAATTCACATCATTTTGGTTGTGCATGATATGTACTATGGAAAAAGTAAGGTTTTGGGGGCCTCCGATAGCGTAGTGGTCTAACGCACCCATATTGGCTGGTCCTTTACGAGTGTGAGCTGCCTATCACAGTCGCGGTTCAAAACCCGACTGTACAAGACCAGCCCTGATGGGGAGCCCTGATCGGGGGTGGCATTTGGCTGTCTGAATAAATCAAATAAAATCAAATAAAATCAAATAAAAAGTTTGGTCAAATAAATAAAGCAACAAGAAATCCTAACACACAATCTTGAATTAAACACATAAAAAAATTAAACATTTCTAAGGTTTTCACACTAATCTGTGGGAACCTTGACTGGGCAATTTTATTTTAGAGATAGGATAAATATCTTACAGAAAACAGGCTGAGTGCCCAACTGGAATAGACTGCAGCTGTGTCACCACACTGATAACATTGTTTCCAGGGGCCTCATTTATCAGACCTCTCATAACAAACTCTAAATGTGTGTCCGCATGGTGCTCCAGTTTCATCAATCAGGTCTAGAACAGATGCAGCAATTCTTTGCATCAAAATAGAAAGATCATAAATTGTCCTAATATTGTGTGCACATGAATTCACTTTGAAAGTTAGCATAAAACAATGCCCACGACTTGCCAAATTTGTTTTTTTTAAAAGCACAAAAAAAGATATTTTAACATATGAACATATGAAATTAACATTGTGCTGTGGGAGTCCAAGCTAAGGAATATTGAGCTCTGCATTTGCATTGTGCTAGATTAGTCTTTAGTCTAGCTCACCTGATGAAATATTAAGCTTGGCCTTATGACATGGCCTGATAATCAGAATTTGTCACATTACATGGTGGGATATTCATACGTGGTACATGACTGCATTGTAGATTACCTGATCCATTGAATATGATCTTGGGCTCTTGAGAATGGAGTGCCAGCCCTGTCACATCGTCATCCATCCTCCTGAAACCACATCTGTGTGCGTAAAACAGCCAATCACGTCAGAGGATGCTTCGTAACCAGTAGAAATGTGCAGGACAGTACACAGTAACACAGTAAAATTATTCAAAATTCTTTCTATGAATGTTTCACGATTTGCGTAGGACCTCCCATATTGAATATGCTGATATTCATTATTATAATCTTTTTTTATTGTATTATTATTGGAATGCATGTTGAACGTTTTCAATCAAAATGAACCAAATTACAATGACATGAAAACATGATCTCCGACGCTGGTGTTTTAATGCAGTTGAATAAGTGATTAGCTAGACTGTGAATATTGAATATAGACAGTGAATGTTGTACCGTTTATGCAGTGTTAGGTTAATATGTACCTAGCGAAATGATATTGGCCAGCCTATAGCTGTGATATTTAAAATCCATGATCGGACCAGTCTAAAAACCAAATGAGTTTAAAAACATTTACACAGACAACACAAACATTACAGTGTTTACCGAAGGAACGTTGGCTATCTAGGCATAGCAGGAAGTCGACATATAGGACCGACACTTTGTGCTCAATAATAGCGAATGTTCGCTGGCATTACATGCCTTTCATTTTTCCTGCCTCCGCCCACACCACATAGCAACAGTACACACGGTTCGCTTTTTTATACTTCTCGGCCCGTCAAGCTATTTTTGAACGAAATTCCAATTGTATATGACGTTTATAGATATTCCTCTCGTAATAGATCTCGATAGCCAGGCTTCACAAACACACAACCGCCATCTTGCTGAATATAGCCATAGTGGGCACGATTAGAACACAATGCTCTTAGCAAGCCACTGTTCATATATTAAGCGAACTAGCTTCACGCCAATGCACAACCACCCTCGTCATAACATATGGATGATCTATGTAGCGAACTCATTCCATTCTGCTTGCCAACTACCCGACATATTTAAAATCACGTTTAAAAATCTCAAGGAAACGTACTCCCCGTTTCGTCAAGGCCTAGCTACGTTAACGAGACATTGCGGCCTCCTCGCGGCCTGGGCCCAGAATAACAAAGAGGCCTAATTTTCTAACCCGCCTTTCACATTTCTAAAAACCGTTGAAAAGAAAGAAAAAAGCAACCGAGTGCTAATCGCACGACTGAGGCATACGTGAAGCGCGCGACAACCGCAAGTCGGACTAAATGCACAAATCTTACCAGATATCGCTACGCTACGGGACGGCCTCTTGTCTTTTCTGACGCTTTCGCAGGCCGTCCAGGTTCCCCCAGACTTGGGCAAAATTCAATCGGGAGTTTGCGCCGGCGGGGCGGGCCGCTGAGGCTCAGGGAGGGAGGGGCCGAGTCTTCGCGGAGCTCCGCTGATGCACTCAAACTGACGAGCGGCAGCCCCCAGCTCAGGCAGCGCCTAACCCGCCGTCAGCGCGACACGTCACAGCCTGAGAGCCGCAGGAAAATGCGGAAGGGTCTTGAAAAGAGCAGTTTGACAATACTTGTCAAGCTAATGTTTACCACAGGAAGGCCAATAACGCAGTAGTTTGCTTTTTTCCAGGTGGAAATTCATGTTATTATAATATGAGTTATATATGATCTGATCCATATGGCTATTTTTTTTAACAGGGTGACTTAATATATCTTGGTTTGGTAGCTAGCAGCGGTGGCAGTTTCGCTGGATAGTTGGCGGACGATTAAACACTAAAGGTGCTTGCTAACGTTAGATTTCAAGTCGGATCTTGTCTCTTGTTTGGGATAGAAGGCCATGCGTTTGTGAAAACAAGACGGTAGCTTGGTACCGTTCGCTAGCCAAATTTAAGCGATCGTGATCGCTAGGTAGCAAGCTAACGTTAACTGCCTAGCTAACTTAACTTTAATATTAACTAACGTTAGCTCATTTTAGTGGGACTGTTGCTTTGACTGTTGTTTGACGATATCTACGAACTATCGTACAGTTGGTTAACGTTTGCCAGACAACGTTAAGACTTGCAGACGTTTGCGAATGATCCACCTAAGACTGGAACTTTATTAACTGACGTTAGCTACAGTTCTGTTTTTCTCTAAAAATGTAACCGTTTGCTGCCGATATGATTTGCATGCCAATAACGTTAGATGGTTAGTTTGCTGTTTGTTGCCGGCCAATTTAGCTAACTAAGCGTTATCGGCCCTTATATTGTTGATTGTATTTTACGTTAGCTAGCCATCCAATTTGCACGTACGCCCATAACTTAAAGTAACTTAATTTACAGTTAATAAATACAAACACTAAACAACCACGACCACGACATATGCCTGATTACCTGTCGTTGTGTCCAGCAAATTCACATTATTTCATACTGTAAAACTAATATTTGTGTGATTTCATGTTTCACATTTCAATTGTACTTTTATTAACCAAATTGTGACCCTGCACCACATAAAAAACATGTATTAAACACCCAGTCAGCTGGGCAGTACCTGTTATACAGCACATAAATTAGTAATCTATGCTTAAAATATAATTTGTGAAATTCAGGCAATATGCTCAGTCAAGACAATACACCCAGTTGCCTTTAAAGCATACACGGAAAGGCATTAAAACAATAATCTAGGGACAGATTTTTACTCAATTAGAAAAAAAATACAGATGGATTTATTTCTTAGGCAGAAAAATGCATAACATGCAGTGGCATTTATGATAGATTTGTGTTCAAACCATTATCAAATATTTATGGGATCAATTGTTTTAATTCCAAGATTTTTATATCTCCTTTTTGTATTTCCTTTTACCTCCACCCATTATGACACAAACAGCACAAGATAGCTTATTTTCTAACTGCCAAAATATTCCACTCAGCAAGATGTGGTGCAGGGAGCCAAGCTAGTGTATATGGTAATGAATCCTGACAATGTGCATACAAATCCAGAGCCCCTGGAGGTTTGCATCTGACATACAAGAGTGTAATTGAGGACAGGGTGTACTATGCGCTTACATACTAACAGTATATATACGGTATATACAGGGGGTAGACAAAACAATGGAAACAATGAATGAAAAATGACTCCAATTCTGAAGTAACTAAATAAAAGGAGTCTACACGTGTTTCATATCAATGTCAATACTAATTACTAAAATGTTGCCACTATAAAATACATTTGAAAACCAACACTTTAATACAGTATGTGAGTTTCTAGGGCAACATGACAGATGTTTGGATAAAGTTAAAGGAAGCCTTCAAGCCATATTGCCTGTTCCTAACTGTTAATTAAACACGGTGGTGGATTTGTTGTGGCATAGGCAGCCGTCTCGTGGGAGTCATTGGGTCAGATTATTACTCTGCATGGTAGAATTACGGCTAAGGAATACGAAGGGGCACCAGGGGCACACTATATGGTTCAAACTTGCCCCCATAGACACTGCTAAAAGGATTAAAGAGTGTTTTCATGAACACAAGGTTCTCTTTATAAAAACATAAGGCACATTGGCCTTTTTTGTGGGGCTACATTAAAGAGAGAACGGTGGACATTCTCAGAGGCCACTAAATCAACTGGCCAGCTTCACTTCAAGGTCTCCTTAGCAATTATCAGACAATCAAGAATGCAGGGTTATTATTCATGTGCTTAGATTGAGTTAGCCAACACTGCCTGTGTGTTACCATTAGAGCAGTGAGCGATCTTTCTAATTACTCGGTCTATGACTCTTCACCATATATCAGCAGGGCAATAACGCAGACAGACTCAAGGGTTCCTGTGGGACAGAAACTCTGAAACCTTCAGTTCGTTTTTATCGTTAAACAGAGAAATGTGCAGGCACACGCTGCTGCTAGCTTTCCAATCCTGAATGCAGTTCAGCACTGTGTTTCAGCATTTGGAAATCCACTAAACACCTTAGGAGTAATGTAATGCAGATGAACTGGCTGTGATCGTGGCAGGGGTATATGCCAAGAGGTTCACATCTCCTGGGTGAAGTCTGGTGAAAAAATAAGCTCTCTGAGGTTTAAGTGAAAATCTAAATTTATAGACAGGCTGCCTCAGAAACAGGAGGATGTGTAGGAGCTTGGGAAGCTAACTGCTGAATTACAAGCAAGAGGTGGAGATAACTTGGAACTGACCTGGCATTTCTGTGGGCCCATCATCTGTGCCAACCTTGTTTGGGTTAGATGGAATGGAGCCCCTCTCCTGGTTCTCAGAGACAGATAATTAAATTGCATCACACAAAGGGTCAGGCTCAGAGGTCACCAAGCTAATCAGTGAACTGGAACCTTGGGTCACAGCAGAGGGGGGTGGAAGGATAAATGCATAAAACCACTGAGTGTGAAATATATGTGTGAAACAATTCTGAGAAATGTGTGGAAAGTTTGTCCTCAGTATAAGAGTAAAAATAAGAGATAGTTATACATTATTTTCTATAATTTCTCCTATTGAAGGCAGACATGCCCAATGAAGGTCAATTAGATAAGAACGTTTGAAAAACAAACTTAGTTGGCTTGCCTCCAGCAATTTTTCAAAGGTTATAAATGTCAGCATGGAGAGTTTTATGTTTTTTGTTATTTTTTTAATAATGTTTTGGTTTTAATACTGTAGCTGAGTCCAGTAGTAATGCAAAGCTGACCACGCGAGTAGCCACTTTATTAAAAGAAGCGATAATTATCCATGCTCCATACACCGCACAGCTATGGATAATATCGGTAGCAAGCATCCGTGTTCCATACAACGCACGACTACAGATGATGCCCAAAAAGAACCCTTTGCGGATCCAAACGCGTCCTCAGAAGGACACGTTTGGACCATTAACACCTTCCGTAGATGTCGTCACAATCAGGAATGTTCTTTTATTGGTTTTTAAAAGTCTTACAATATTTAAAATCTTTATATTATTAAGTTGGCATACCAACTAGAGGGGGACAAACTATTTGGTAACAATAGGATAGTGCATTTTTCAAAGACAGGGAAACAACATAACAGACTAGACTATACAACAGACAGGACTGGGAATACATATAATCTTAAATCAAGAAACAAGAAACAAAAAGCAAAAGTTTGTGCTTGGGAGTTGGGTGCCCAGAGCACACCTCCTCTGGGGGGGGTGAGCTATATAATGAGTTCTTTCCAGTGGCTCACCCCCCATTTCCTCCTTGCCTCTCTCTCGTCCTTCAAAAAGTCCACTAAAACGCCGTCCTGGAGGAGGTTTTGAAGCCTCCTCCGGAGAGTGAACAGGTCCACTGTTTGTTCTTGGAAGACCCTGATGTTCCTTGCCTCCCACAGGACCTGCTTAACGGTGTTAATGATCCTCCACTGGCGCTGCAGCTCCGGGGTCCTACATCCGTGTGACGGAGGGCCTCCTCCCAACTCCGGTTCCCTCCCCCGTCATTCTGGAAGGTGATCCCCAGAAGCTTTATGCCTTCTGTGCGTACAGGGAAAGAACAGGTTAGCGACTCACTCCATGACGGCGACAGGTACAGTTCGCTCTTGCCCCAGTTGACCAGGGCGCCTGTGGCCGCACAGAAATCGTCCACCACCTTTGTAGCGGTGGTGATGGAACGACTATCTGTGCCAACGATGGTGATGTCGTCCATGTACGCCATCACCCCGAGCCACTCCCCACTGCCACCCAGCAGTAGGTATCCCCTGACGTTTTAGTTTCACCGGATGGCCTGCAGAAACGGCTCAAGGTAGATGACGTACAGGAGGGGCGCTAGGGGGCACCCCTGCCTGACGCCGGACCTGATGTCAAATGGGGCAGAGAGGTGCTTGTTGACAACCACTCTGCCCGAGATGTCACCCAAACACATCCTGGTCCAGCGCCAGAGGGGATTTGGAAAGTTAAACCTCTCCAGCACCCTCTCCAGGCACACATGGCTAACCCTGTCAAAGGCCTTCTCTTGATCTAGACTGAGAAGGCCTAAAGGGGACCTGCGCTCCCTGGAGTGGATAATGATATCTCTCACGAGGAGCAGATTGTCATTTATGGACCTCCCAGGAACATTGCATGTTTGATTGCGGGAAGTAACAGTCCACTTCACACATAGCTTAACTTTGCCCTGCAGCCCACAAAACTGTGTGCTCCCATGATGCTCTGCGCGTACATTTAAATGAGCGACCCTCCCAGGATCGCTACATAGCCCCCCTGCAAGGGGTCAGCCGTCCACGGCGACCCCACTGTCCAGCACATTTAAATGTAAATTTAAATTGAGCTCATTTAAATGTGGCGGCGCGTGCTGCCGCCACAGGGTTCGTCTCCGGCCTCCCCCAGGCGCACTGAGAGAGTCTCTGGGGGAATGGGGTCTGGGCGTCTCACCTGCTGTCTCGGTACGGGGCCACTCGGTCCTGGTACAGGACCACTTCCCGCCACCACCAATGCTCCCGCGTCTTGAGGCCACCCCACTGGGGGTGGTACGCCTTCCTTCCGTTGTCAAGGGCGGCCACGTCCACCCACTCATGGTGAGCGAGCGCCACGCCGCGTCGCGCTCCTGCTCCTCCTGGACCTGGGCTGGGGAGAGGGGAGGCCGACCGACCTCCCCGTCGACTGCTCGCAGGGTGGCCACCGTCGGGGCCAACTGGGCCCGTGCCCCCTGCCAGGGGCAGTGCTCACCACTGGCCGCTGCGCATGGCTGGCCACGGTCGGGCAAGCGGCGAAGCAGACTGGCGATGGTGGACGGAGTCCCAGGACGCAGTGGCAGCGCAGCAGACTGTCGCAGCAAACAGGCGGCTGCCGGGCAACGACAGGCGGTGCCGTGCGGCAGGCATATAGCCGCTGGACAACGGCAGGCGATGCAGGTAGGGTGGCGGCGGGCCCGCCTCTGACGGCGGCCAGATCGGAGAGCCACGACCTGGTCCCCAAACCGAAGCGACGCCCGAGGGACATTCACGCATGCATCAAGTCCAGGCCGATAATACATGGTTTGTCAATATCGGCCAGCCAGAACTCGTGCGTCACTTGCTGGTCACCGAGGCAGACGCGTATCTTCTTTCCCCCCCGCATGCTGGCTCGCTCACCTGTCACGGTCTGCATCTGCTCGTCGGTGGGGGTCCACGATGCGCACAGTGCACCGGCGGTGCCAGGCAGGATCCCCGGTTGGACCAGGGAGACGGTAGACCCCGTGTCTACCAGTGCACGGCAAGGCTGACCGTCGAGCAGGCACGCCGTCGAGCAGGCACGCCGCGTAGAGGCCTCGGATGCAGCTGACTCGGCCGGCCAACCTTGGAGAGGGACTTCGTTTCCCTCTGCAGCGGTGGGGCGAGGCCTAGGTGCCGGCGCCAGGCAATCCCGTGCAATGTGCCCTGGTTCATCACAATAGCACCGGTCAGTGACCCGAAACGTCAGTCCAAGGCTGTAGTCAACGCTGAATAACTGCTTTGCTCTGTTGGGGAAAGGTCCAGCAGCACCTGCAGGGCCCTACCCTCCATTAGATTACATTTCATTACAGGCATTTGGCAGACGCTCTTATCCAGAGCGACGTACAACAAAGTGTTAAAGGGCCAGGGCCAGGGCCAGGGCTAGGTGGACAGCTGTGATGGTGTCGCTCCATCCGTTGTACTCCGCTGCGAGCCATACCTGTGCAAGGTACGGTGTCAGCGCCGCTGTTCCGTCATATTTTGGCAGCTTGGCGAGGGGTCGGGAGGCAGCGGGGCTGGTGGGAGCGCCCCTGGGCTCCGACGTGGAACGTCGTGGGCGGTTAGCGCTAGCCCTGTCCGGGCGCGCTAACACTTCTCTGGTCTCCGGCCCTCCTTCCCTCGCCTGGCGCCACTCCCCGCTGAATGGTGCGTTCATCTCGGCATAATCGGAAAGTTATCTGGCCTCCTCCGCTCCCTCCTTCTGCGGTCGCCACATCCAGCGGATGGACTCTTCCATCTCCGCACGCGAGTGGGGGTGCTCGGCCTGGTCCATTTCTCCCTCGAGCTGACGCTACATCCGGAGGATGTCGTCACTAATGGCTGTCACTTCTTTTCGATACATCCCACTTCTGACACCAGTGTAGCGAGGGTGCGTTGGGTGATGCATCAAGAAAAGAGTCTGAGTCCATACGAGTAGCCACTTTATTAAAAGAAGTGATAATTATCCATACTCCACGGTGTTCCATACACCGCACAACTACAGATGATGCCCAAAAAGAACCCTTTGCGGATCCAAACGCGTCCTCAGAAGGACACGTTTGGACCATTAACACCTTCCGTAGATGTCATCACAATCAGGAAGTAACAGTCCACTTCACACATAGCTTGATGAACACTTTTGCCTTGCAGCCCGGGAGACTGCACCAAATATATTGGGCGTTCTACTAGCTAGCTAGCTAACACAAACACAACTTAACTATTTCACACACATAACAGGTTATTAGAACATTTCAACAGTTAACACAGGGGGAACACACAAACACAAAACTGTGTGCTCCCATGATGCTCTGCGCGTACATTTAAATGAGCGACCCTCCCAGGAGCGCTACAATACAATGCTCACATTATGACACCGGCAGCAGCAGCTTATAGCATCGTTGCTATGCTAGCTAGTTAGCAAGCTAATTGTTGAATGTACGTTGAATATTTCATAAAGCATTTATCACAAATATATACGAAGCACAAGCAATGTACACAAGCATAAATCCAAGGTATGTGTGACGTTTAGTGGTTATACATGTTTTGGTAGAAATAGATTTTTTTAAGTGGCAGAAAGTTTTATTTCCAACGTTCCAGCCATAAGATTTCATGCCTTTGGCAACCAACATAATTAATAGCTCTCTTGAAACGAATTAATTGAGAGCTCAGATGGTGCGACAACCGCACCACGAGCCCCCAATACAGGGGAAGATAGTCCCTTTTTTTGGACGAGGGGGGGGGGAGGTATTGGTCGCGAAAAGTGGCACCCAGGTCGAATTATAATAACCGGGACTGTCTTGCGGTTGAAATCGCGACCGTAAACAGCAGGAAATGACGTTAGTGCAGTAGAGAATATGGCGTCTGTGATTGATGTAAACGCCTTGGACCTACACTGTTTTGTTATCTCACTGAGTTTAGATGATGTCTGTTAAAAAACGACGAAGGCACGCGAAGGAATCGCAGATTATATGAGCATAAAGCTCGGTCCCACGATCTTGGAAATACAGCCGAACTCGATGTCCGAAGGGGCCCGAGCTCCCTGGTCTAAGCGGGGCTGTGTGGAATCGCATCGCCGAGGTGAGCTGCCTGACATTATTATTCCGTGTCGGCGGAACTAGAATTAACGTAAACTCAAGCCTGCCGTTGTACCCGCAATTGTATCCTTATAAATTGTCTTGTTTTGCGCTCTTCGAGATTTGAACACATGCCCCGACAGGCTGTATTACAAGCCTTTTTAATTCAGCTGCTAGCTAACCTGCAATAACTTGACAGTCAGCTAGCTATCGCACTAGCCAGCTTGGACCATGGATCCTCGCAGGACCCCGCTAGCGTGCAGTGCATTGTGTGCACTTAACGTTAACAGAAATGGCAAACGCTACTGGTCACGTTAGCTAGTTAGCGGTAGCTAAGTGTGTTAGGTAAAATACCAAGGAATTGTGTAACCGTGAACAATGAATTTAGATTTGTTATAGTTTCGCATTTCGTTTAAGTTTCACCATTGTGTAAACTGAGGTAACCTCAACGTTAGGAGAATTGGCTAGCCAACGTTAGGTAGACTACTGATGTTGCAGCGAGCTCCTTTTCCCATCAGCAGCCGTTTTTATTTTGGCCAGGCCAGTCACAGCCAGGCAGATCAGAGAGCAGTTAGTTGTGACTTAAGGTCAGCTAGCTAGCCTTATCAAACCAAATATGCATAGTCCGTTTTTTGCCGGTGTTTTGTTCAGATCATGGATGAGACAGGTTTTTTTTAAATGGGACAAGACCTTGCACCAAAACTACCAGTTTCGCTTCAACAATACAAGTAATTTAGTTTTACACATTTTACTTTAGTTTTTTACTAACTTATCAAAACGTGTTACTTTGTACAACTCTTTTTAAATGTAATGTTTGTTTAGTCTCCTATTGTAATAAACTAAAATGTATGTACCCTGGCATACGACATTTCAGCAAGCTAGAGGTTGCAAGCATCTCAAAATACGTTTAAGACAAAAAATAATTTATTTAGCCAAACGTGATTGTAGCTCTCTTTAATTCTATATTCAGAGAATTTCTGAAAAATGTAAAGGCTGAATGTTACCCAACCTAAACAAAAATGAACTCTTGTCTTGTCAGTAAGCAACATGTCAGATTTCAGTCTTCAACAACTTGTGATGGAGGAGATGTGAATGTTGCAAAAATGCAAGTTTTGGGCCATGGCCAATGGAAGGAATGGTACGTTTAAAAATTAAGTCAATTTTTATATATAGCCTATGTTTCTTGTTTTATTACAATTAAACATTGACTGCTATGTAGTGGTTCAGTTGCTCATATATTATATTATTATTATAATTTAATATTAATAATATATATTATTAGTGGTTTGGTAGCTCATATATTACAGTATTGATATTAGGCATACTATAAATTGGCTCTACATACTGAAGGAGGATTGTGCAGCGGGACATTCTATTCAGCACTGTTTCTGGTTTAGAATGCTTCATGCAACTGTTTCATGTTTTGAATGCAGTTTGGTTTCCCAATCACAGGCCAGCATATCATGCAACATAGCAACAATGATGTAAATGCATTTACAAGTAACAAATTGCAGATGATAAATAGTTTATTTATATTTATGGTGGATAATTCATTTCCTGTAATATTGTTTGATATTCAACTAAGTAGGGCTGTCCCCAACTAAAACAAATCGTGGTCGACCAACAGTCGTCCGTTTTTTCGATTGGTTGAAACTTTTTTTCTTTCTTTCTTTCTTCTATATGACACACCCTATTTGTTTTAATAAATACAACTATATGCACACTGCGCTTGTCTCATGTTTTATAACTTTCTTAAGTGAATGACACAAACGAGTAACAGTAGGCTAATGACTTTATTGAGCCGTCTTTCAAGATTACCTGAAAGAAAGAAAAACGTATATTCTTTCCGAGCCTCTTGATGCTGCCCTTGCAGATTCTGCCATTGCACTTGTGAAGTTGCGGTATGGCCACATAATAGGTTGATGCTTTTATTTGACCACAACCATAACACATTCTAATGCGTAGGCTATGTTTTATTTCATTAACCAGGTTGGTCTCATTGGGATTAGGCTACAATTAAAATGGACATTCGCGTGCCTAAAACAAGAAGGATGCAATATATGCTACATGAAAGGGGGTGTTACGCATGTTAGTTATAAATATATAAACCATACAATTAGCAAAACACATTTATTATAAAATGTTACTTTTATTCGTTTTGCAGAATTATTCACAACATTACTATTACCTTAACTGCCTAATATAATTTAAAGAGAACATATATAGGCCTAGCTATGTTAAGAGTGAAGGACTGTCACTGCCATAGCCGCAGCATCCAGAATGGATTATTCTACTGACAAGCTTGCCGAACTGTGGCGCGAATCTAGGTGTCTCAGGCTGCGTGGAGAATTAAAACAAATTTATATATTTATTTTATTGCGCGACTGCTCGACCAAAACAAATCTCGGTCGACCAACAGCCCATCGACTAAACAATCGACCAGTCGACTAAATGGGGTCAGCCCTACAACTAAGCTGAGAAGCTTAACTGGTGTGACCAAACTGTAATAGTGTCACGTTAGTAGCTAAATTATGGAACTTGTTTTTCTAAGATTCTCAAGGGTCATTCCATCTCAGATTAACCAATATTTGTGAGGGCTCGTGCACTTTTATCTCACATTGATTTAAAATTGTTTGAAGGCATAACCATTAATTTGAACAAATCTGAAGTTTAGTTCAATTAAGGTCAAATTGCAGCAGTGATTTGTTTTGTCCTTTATTTGCAGGTGCCAATATCTCAATATCTCTGTCCCCAGTTTGACATCCAGCTCACCACTTCAGTACCTACATAGAAGTTTGCATTTTTGTGGTAGTGAACACAGACATACAATTTAAAATATCAATCTAACAGGCTTCATAAATCCCATTTAATGGGACCTTTTCAATGAAGCAAAACTTGATGTTGGCATATGACCTTGAAGACATGAAAGATCCTTCATTGTTAATGTTATTATTGAACATGTTGAAACTGATTCATATGTGTTGGAAACCCCTAGGATCTGATCCTCTCAGGGAATAACTATCAATTGGCATTCAAATTTGTCCATTTTAAATTAAAGGACCTTTTTTATGGCATCAGATGTGATTGCATGTTCGTAAGGTACCCCTTACAATATATTACAGCCCTAAAATCAAATAATTTCTTCCATGTCCCAGAAGCAAAAATACCAGCACTTGTCCACTAGCCTAGTTATTCTTTTAGTTTTCCTATTCATAGATGGATAGACAAACAAACTAGGGCAATCACTTTACTCCATTTTGAACAGTGGTGGTGGAGGAAATAACATTTTTGCAGATCTTAAAAGGGAGCAGTCCACCAAGTGGCACTTGGTGGACTGCATACATCAGTCACCCTTAACAACTGTTGCAGCCACCCTAAAATTAAAACCGTCCCATAGATACGAATATGACCCAGTTTTATCAATCACCCATAATTCTGTTCACACAGATAGGCAAGCATAACCTGTAAATAAATAAATAAATGTATGACTTTTCACTACTATCCAAATGCCACCTCCATTTCAGTAGGCTTTTTGTAACGGTTACCAGAAAAAATCTCCTATTGAGGGCAATCAACAAAAATAAGCGTTGGCAGTTTTTGAAATGGCATTGGAACAGGCGTTATAGTCAGATGAGACCAAAATTGAGCTTTTTGGCCATGCAGAACAGTGGTGGGTATGGCGTCGGAAGAAGGATGCTTATCTTGAAAAGAAGATCAAATGTGGTGGATCTTTGATGTCATGTGGTTGTTTTAAATCATCTGGTCCTGGGACTCTTGTTAAGGTCAATGGAGTCATGAACTCCAGCAAGTACCAAGACATTTTGGCCCAAAACCTGGCTCCCTCTGCCAGGAAGCTGAAAGAGGATGATCCTAAGCATACCTCAGAATCAACCAAGAAATGGTTAACTGACCACAGAATTACAGTTTTGCAATGGCCATCTCTGTCTCCGGATTTAAATTTAAAAAATTGTGGTTTGAATTTGAGCATAGTCCACAAGTGCAGACTGAAGGATCTTGAAAGATTGTGTATTGAGAAATGTTCAAAGATCTGTTCACCAGTCTCATAAAACACAATAGATGACTATGTAGTGTTATCCTTGCGATTGAAGGGTGCGCAAAACACTGAAAATGGGTGCGAATAATTGTGACAAAAATATTAGGCTACTCTTTAAACAACATTTTTTTTAAATCGAAGAAACTATTAGTATAAAATACTATAATTTTCCAATTTTCGAAGGATACAATACAGGTCATTGTTTAAGTTATACAGCCTTTGCTCATCTTTACCAAGAGTGTGAATAATTTGAGGGTACTGTACATCTTAAATGTAAGCAAATGCTTATTGTGACATTTTGGGGAATTAATAATAGACACATATGTGTGTGCATGTCCATCCTACGCCAACACAATTCATGTGTGTCCTGGTGGAGACTAATGGATACAAATTTTTGGTGGTCACTGGATTCATATTTGGCCTTGGGAAACTGAAGCACTGTCTCTGTCCACAGAGCAGGGGAAACACAAGCAGAGAAAATGTGAACTTCCTCCCGGCACAGTGCCAGCCAAGCCCCCGCTCAGCCTGGAGGCACCTGAGAGGTAGAGTTTCAGTCTCCGTGTGAAACGGCGTGCCTCGTCCGCCTCGCTGATGCTGTCTGCTGAGGTACCTGTGGTGGAGTGTTCCTGTATTTAATCAAGTGACATTTTTGTGTACTGTAAACCCAGGGGCTTTTCTCCTCACACTAAATCGAAAATAAAGTACCAGCGCAAGCTGAAAAATCTGTGTGAACTCGAGAGTTAGTCTCCCCAGGACTCTTCCCTGCTGGGTTGTGCTTTTTGAAGATAGCACAGCGTCAGTAACATTACTGTAAATAAAATAAAAATGTTTAAAATATATTGCATAAGTCTGGCATAACTTTGTGGTTTTGTCCAAGTCTTAAATTACCTGTCACTAGTCTAAGCAATGAAGTAGCCTAGATCTTCACTGTTGATGACTCACATGGACAAAGTGGAAAAATTACATAACAGAGCTGATGAACCATGTATGCTTGTTTGGTTTAACTTTTTTTGGAGTGTGCATTGGCAGTTCCAGACCTAAAATGAGCAATTACCTTTTTTATTTTTTTTAAATTATATTTTTCACCATGCATATCAAGTACACACTTGGAGCAATGGAGCATTCAGAACCATGTTCTGTAATTCTAGGAGAGCTTTTTGTGAATATGAGGAGTGGTTTGTGCATAGCAATGATTTCATTGATTTAAGAGCTAAGCGAAATGCTAGAAAACTGCAGGCCTCTTGGGAGAGGTATCCAGCTGATGCACTTGTTCTTGTTGCGGTGAGCTGCCCCACAGTCCGGACTGAATAGTGACCATGCCAGTGCTGACCGTGGCTAGGAGTCTCTTGGGGCGATGTACAATTGGCATTCATGTTTCTCAGAGAGAAAGAGGGAGGGTTTCAGCTGGCAGAGTATTCCCTGCCTCATTGCACAAAAGCGACTCCTCTGATCAGTTGGTTGCCAAAGCAGCAGCAGAAGCAACCAGCTGGCTGGCTGGGTGGGTGCATGCAATTCAGAGGAGGACTTGTCATGTGTGCCCTCCCAAATATTCCTTAGGGTGTTGCAGCAATGGGAATGAATGTAGACCATTCTACACTTACATTTACAATTTAGTATTTTGTTTGGGGGGCAAGAAAAATAGTCAATAAAAGTAATATAGAAAATATAGAGAAATAAAACTAAACTAGGAGAGCATTAACGGTGGTCCATTCCATGAGCTACAAAAGACCTATGAGTTTGACTTTCCCCTTGCCATCTCTCACAGGTGTCTGATGGCAGGAGACGTGGAGGTGTACCTGTCCCAGGCCCACGACGGCAGCGTGTCCGCGGGCTTCCGCGCCCTTTACGAGGAGCGCCTCCTGCTGGATGTGACCCTGCTGATTGAGGAGCACCACTTCCAGGCGCACAAGGCCCTGCTGGCAACGCAGAGCGACTACTTCCGCGTCATGTTCACGGCCGACATGCGCGAGCGTGACCAGGACAAGATCCACATGAAGGGCCTGACGGCCGAGGGCTTCGGCCATGTGCTGCGCTTCATGTACTACGGCCGGCTGGAGCTGAGCATGGCCACAGTGCAGGAGATCCTGCAAGCGGCCATGTATGTGCAGCTCACCGAGGTTGTGGAGTTCTGCTGCGCCTTCCTGTTGGCCAAGATCTGCCTGGAGAACTGCGCCGAGGTCATGCGTCTGCTGGAGGACTTCAGCGTGGGCGTCGAGGGCGTGCAGGAGCAGCTCGACGCCTTCCTGCTGGAGAACTTTGTTCCCCTCATGGCCCGGTCGGACTTCCTGTCCTACCTGGGCTTCGAGAAGCTGATGGCGTACCTTGACAGCGACCAGCTCAGCCGCTTCCCGGAGATCGAGCTCTACGAGGCGGTGCAGGCCTGGCTGAGGCACGACCGCAGGCGCTGGAGGCACACGGATGCGGTCATCCAGAACGTGCGCTTCTGCCTCATGACGCCGTCCAATGTCTTCGAAAAGGTAAGGGCAGGACATTTTACATTTTGATTAGTAAAATTGGTTTGTTTGCTTAGGAAATTCTCTTGTCCTAGAGCTTCCATTGTGGCACGCTCTGCTTGAGTAATGGTCTCCCTTTGTAAACTCGCTGTTGTAGTAATGCTGTCCAATACAACCTCCCCCCCCCAGTTGTACACCCAGTCTGGGGGGATTTAGGGTAAACCCAGAGGTGCGCTGGATTAATACTCTTGATGCTGAGAGAATGAGGTGAACCAGGAAGACTAACAATGGGAATGCACACAAGCCTGATGGAGCAAAACCCACCATCTAATACTCCCATGCTCTCACCGTGCTCTCACCGTGCTCCCACCATCCTCCCACCATGCTCCCACCGTGCTCTCACCATCCTCCCACCGTGCTCCCACCATTGCCTCTGTTCTAACCAAAAATTGTTGAATGTGGACTTCTCGTTTGAAACATCATTTGAAAAGGATATTATTGATACAGTCGTTGTTCTGCATTAGCGCATCATCTAATATTTGTGCATGCCGTTCCCCCGCAGGTGAAGACCTCCGAGTTCTACCGATACTCCCGACAGCTGCGGCAGGAAGTGGACCTGGCCCTCAACTACTTTCACGAGGTCAACGAGCAGCCGCTCCTGGACACCAAGTCCAACCGCATCCGGTCGCTCCGACCGCAGACCGCTGTGTTCCGCGGGATGATCGGCCACAGCATGGTGAACAGCAAGATCCTGCTGCTGCACAAGCCCAAGGTGTGGTGGGAGCTGGAGGGCCCGCAGGTGCCCCTCCGGCCCGACTGCCTCGCCATTGTCAACAACTTTGTGTTCCTGCTGGGCGGCGAGGAGCTGGGGCCAGATGGCGAATTCCACGCCTCCTCCAAGGTTTACCGCTACGACCCACGACAGAACTTCTGGCTGCGAATGTCCGACATGTCAGTGCCGCGCTCCGAGTTTGCCGTAGGCGTCATCGGGAAGTTCATATACGCGGTGGCCGGCCGCACGCGTGACGAGACCTTCTACTCCACTGAACGGTACGACATCGTGGAGGACCGGTGGGAGTTTGTGGACCCCTACCCCGTTAACAAGTATGGCCACGAGGGGACGGTGCTCAATGGCAAGCTGTACATTACTGGCGGCATCACTTCCTCCTCCACCTCCAAGCAGGTGTGCGTGTTCGACCCTGGCAGGGAGGGCCTGGCAGAGCACCGGACACGGCGCACACAGGTCCTCACAAACTGCTGGGAGAACAAGTCCAAGATGAACTACGCCCGTTGCTTCCACAAGATGATCTCGTACAACGGCAAACTGTACGTGTTCGGCGGCGTGTGCGTGATCCTCCGCGCCTCCTTTGAGTCACAGGGCTGCCCGTCCACTGAGGTGTACGACCCAGAGACAGATGAGTGGACCATCCTTGCATCCATGCCTATCGGGCGCAGTGGGCACGGGGTGGCTGTATTGGACAAGCAAATCATGGTGCTGGGAGGGCTGTGCTACAACGGTCACTACAGCGACTCTATCCTGACCTTTGACCCCGAGGAGAACAAGTGGAAGGAGGATGAGTATCCCAGAATGCCTTGCAAACTGGATGGCCTGCAGGTGTGCAGCCTGCACTTTCCGGAATACGTGCTGGAGCATGTGAGGCGCTGCAGCTGAGTCAGGGAGCGCCCCCTGTTGGTTCACCTCAGTTATACACACAAATTGTGTCTTAGGAAATTGACAACAAAAATAGCTGTTTAAAAAGTTTACTGCTGTTGAAATAGCGGTTCAAAAAAACGAATGCTTTTATCCCCATGAGATAATAGGTAATTGCTTACTTGAGGAAAATAATTCCCAGAATCCTTTGGTAATGTTGTGACTGGATTGTGGATAGGAGGGTGATGAAGATGATGTAGAGTTGGGTAGATTGTTATTTTAAGATGCAATTTAAAAAATTACAGATTTCTTAAAAGCATTCATTATTAAAATAAACTTTCACAGTTTTTTGACCATCACCAAGTTTTCGTTTTTTTGTAAATCTGATTAAATCAGTTTTATGATTTTTTTTTTTTTTTTTAAAGGGTAACTTCGCCAAAACAGTAAAATAGAATATGCTGATTATGCTGTTCCTTAATTTAGTAGGTACGCTTATTGAAAAAGAAAGAACCAGCTTCTCAGAGGTAAAATCGTACTCTGGCATTAGCATGTGAAATAACCCCTTTCTAACGCGCGTGAAATGATTGCTTTAACTTTATGGAAGTCTTTCATCTCACCTCCATACGAGTCTGCTATGCATGTACAGGAGACAATCCTGAACCATTTAAATAACTTTTTGCCTTTTTTAAAAATGTATATCTTTACATTTTGGTTGAAGTGGAGTGTAATCCTTCTCGCTTCATTCCCATTCATTGCCACATCTGCACTGATAAACTGCAGTGATGCTGTACTTATACAAAATATACATTCAAATTACACATACCAGCTTAGTGTACAAATATTAAGTGATTAAAAGTGGTTTCTAAAAAAAAGGATGAGTATTTGCTAGCCTGAAGGTTATGGACCCAAAGATTTTAACTACGGTTATGTCCTTGTTTATTAATACAAATGAAGATGTTGTCAGTATGGATACCTGCTAGAGAACAGGTACCTTCTTGATTTTAATGAAGTTGCCCTTTAAATTATGATTACATTTTTATTTCAAAGCTGTTTTCACACACCAATGGTCAGTAGTGAACTCCTTGCTCTGGTGAAGGTGCTCTGTAATGTGATGCAGTTTCTCTGGTGAAGGTGCTCTGTAATGTGATGCAGTTTCCTGTGATCGTGCACACGGTGGCTGATGCTGTGGATTGTACAGTGAACGGAGTGTGTGGGTTATGTATGTGGATTGTGTGGAACTTGTGTCTTTCTATTGGCGGAAACGAACAGGGACTTTAGTTCACATTTGAAATGTGGGATCGAAGTTCCTCACGAAGCAGCCAGGGCATGGTCTTATCACAGCATTCCAGAACCCCAAATACTCCAGTTTCTGCTGCTTCATAGAAGACTTAACCTCATTTGTTTTATTCATTTTTGTATCATTTAATCTAATTTATACTTTATTTATTTATTTGTATTTATGTTTCTGTGAATTTGTGTTAATTATGCAAGTACAATTTTGGTTTCTATTTTATTTATCATAAATACATTTTTTGAAAAGGGCTAGTGCATACTCAGTTATTTTTAAGATGTGCATTCCACTTCTGAATTGGGGTAGGGGGGATCTTTCATATGTGCAATATGTAACGTATGTCATAATTTTGGTTTATTATGTTTTTCAACGTTCACTATCCTCCTTTTAAAACAGTTAATTACCATTGTGTTATGGAGAAACACAGATTTGTTTTCTACGAAGATGTGACACAGGTGCTGTCCCTCCCTACAGTCTCTCTGTATAGCAGGGCTATGCCACTTCCTTCCTCCCAGTCTCTCTGTACAGCAGGGTGACATCACTTCCTTTCTCCCAGGCTGAACAGTAGGGCTATGTCACTTCCTCACTAAGAGGGCAAGGTCACTCTCACAGTTCTTTGCTTTCCACACAAAGGGCTGATTTTCACTGGGTTTTTGTATTCATTTATGACTTCCACACAGTGTCCCCCCTGCTACATTATCAAAGTCTCTGCGGCTCCTCGGAAGGGGGGTGGTGCAGCCCATGGTTTTGCTATGACATCTGTAGGACTCCACTCATCATCACTATTACTGTAGTAGATACGCTACCTGCA
Organism: Aldrovandia affinis; assembly: GCA_029706075.1. Lineage (NCBI taxonomy): Eukaryota > Metazoa > Chordata > Actinopteri > Notacanthiformes > Halosauridae > Aldrovandia > Aldrovandia affinis. The sequence continues at coordinate 1,341,760 of JAINUG010000167.1, forward strand.
GAGTGACCGACAACCTGCTGTGAAGACAGAAGAGGGCAGGCAGAGGTGTGGTAAAACAAAGAACATCATCACCATATTCATGACATGGGAACCTTTTCAAGGTTTGCAAAAGACTGACACTGGACATTAAAACATACGGTAGAGGAGGGGAACATGGGCATTAAACACCAAAGAAGAAGATAAAATGTCACCACTAAAGCCATGAAGAAGGCTTTCAATAAATGCAAGCTGGTCAAGCTTAATGAGGCCTCTGGGCCCATGCCTAAATGTTCTTGCACTTAGAGAGATTTTTGTATTTTCCCTCCACTGGTTAGCGGTTTTACAGTAGAGCTGACTCCGAGTGCAATTAACCTCACCCATTCCCAGATTCCATTTTTTTTCCGGAAATCAAATTCCTTCACTACTTCGTCTTTACACAGTTAGCATTCTCGTACAGTCATGATTGTACTTGTCCCTGCCACATAGATTAGATGCCGACAAGGGCACAGCAAAATGACAGAGTTTGAAAGGGTATGGACAAAAGCAGGTCTGTGGGTGGGTGATTAGTAAACATAGCTTACATTTGTAAGTATCGTTTATACAGCCAAACGTTTACTAAAGCACTCAACTGAAATCATTCACTCAAGGATAGAATAGCCATCTGTTTGGGAGCACTATGCCAGTATTCTACACCGCGTCCTACTACTCTGTCTGTTTGGTTCTGTATTCACAATTCATCCACATGATCGGGAGGTGACATGTTTATGTAATTCTGAGAGAGCTTCTTCCCACTCAAGACTTTGAGTGTCCTCTGGCTTTCTTTTGTCGTCTCCTCTTCCCCAATCGATCTACTCTTGTTCCCTATCCCGTTTCTCCTGGAAGTAAACTGAGAACAAATGCAGCACAAAAAACACTTCACATTCTCCGGTCACACGTCCATTTTGCACTCGCCCAGACTAGCGGGTTGGAGCTTGGGTGTGCAGGGTACTGGTCCCCCGTGGAGAGAAGGAGAGGTTTCGACTCACCCTGCCCTCCCTGTTCAAGGTGTAAGCTGTCTCCTCTGGGTGACTGTTCTGAGGGCTGTTGGTAGACCGGCAGGCGGAGGGAGCTGGCCTGTGGATATAGAGGGGGAAGGTGATTTAGCCCTCACACACGTAACATCAGCTAGTCTCACCTGCATGCAGGCCCTCATGCACTTCACATCCAACAACATCCACAACCTTCCCTTTCTATCTCTGGGTCTCATCAGCAATGACCAGATCAAGCAACTTCCTGTTTCCCATCATCCTACATGTCTGAGCCGTGGCATGTAGGAGAAGTGGACATAAATGATCCAACGATGGAGATACGGTAATCTGGCATGTTCACTCTTGGCACAGAGGATCAAGTCAAACAAGGAGATCAGGCGTCTCATTTATTAGCCATGCGTACGTACAAAATCTAGTCTGAAGTGCGAGGGAGGTTTCACCTGATTTGAGGGCCGGAACAGTGTCTTGTCAGAGAAGTACTTTGCCTCTTTCTGATCAAAGATCTTGGAAGACCATCACAGGAGGAAACTGGGAACCAGCAAACCTGTCAATCAAATGAATGGATCACATTATTATTATGAGCAGTAACAGGAGGAAATGCATGAATTAATATGAATGGGGGTCGGGGGCACAGTGCAAAGGAGAGCGGGTAACAGTGACGAGGGTATTCCCCGTATCGTTGCACAGCAGTAACTCCTCTGGTCGATCGGGCACCTGTATTCAAAATAATATACCTGATTCTAATTTTTCAATGTATGCTGGGGTCTCTCAGTAGCTGGGCCTCTTTGGGGCTAAACTGGCAGAGAACTGCGGGTGCCACAGAATATTCCTGCAACACATCAGAGCAGCATAGAGAGAGTAAAGGCTTTAACTGTGACACATTATCAAGCAATGACAGGGTCAGACTGTATGACAGAGGATACATCAGAGATAAGAGATGAAAAGCCAAACTCGGAATAACCTAAAGCCACTGCGAAAACATATTTTATTCACCCTGTTGCCTCTTTTTTTATATATATATATATTTTTAATGATGCAAGTCAGGGTAAGGAGTGGATAATGTGTTGGCAGCAGGAATGACCCAGAGCCACATTACTGAAGAAACGCTGTTGGATTGGAGTATACGGTTTAGAACAGTAGTGTCGTGCTGAGTCAATGCCACACGCATCATTACAGCAGCGCAGTGGCGTACACCGGCCCCGTCAGGGTCGCGTCAGGTCTTGGTTTTATTATTTAAAATCTCTGGATTAAACCTCTGTTTTTCCAGTAGCTCTAGCAGTATGCAGTGGGAAATCATAGAGAATTCCACATTTGTAGAAGAATGTTGATTAATTGAATCTCATGTATTGAAACACAAGCTTTACTGTCGCTTGTTCCTCGTTATACACGATCTGTTGTCGTTATACACGATCCCGTACATCCTGCTCACATTTAATTATTCTGCACAGTGGTAGTGATGATTCCCCCCTCCCTCTCTCCTTGCCCACGTATCATTAAAGTTTTACCAGACAATTCCCAACCTGTCCTTAGAATTATTTGATTCCCTTTGTCTGGTCCAAAAGATGATGCTGTGCTGCTCTGTCACACACTGCATTTGCTTCTGGTGTAGATTACCCCATCCACTGCTGTTTTAATTAGTGTGTATGTTGGGCTGCTTTGCTGCACTGTTGCTGTGACATGTATGGTGTAGACTGCTTTCAACACATAGGTCCTTAATTTAACTAATTGATCAGCTAAGGACTTAAGTGTTGAAACACACCAACAGCCGCACACCAACACTGCAGCCCTCCAGGACTGGAGTCTGACATTACAGCCCTATACTGGTTGCTGATTGAAAAGCAACCACAAAATACTGCACACACTACGGGCCTTCCAGGGTATGGGGTTGCACCACTGATTTAGACCTTGTGGTGGGAGAGTGAGGCTTTATGAAACCACAAATAGGATGGAGCGACCATATGCTGTCAGTGACTTACTGATATGAACCAAACATTGTGTTTTGCTGTAGAAGGCAAAATGTTTGGATTGGTTCAAATAGGTCAGTTATTGACAGCTCACGGTAGCCCCATTATGAGGTTAATAAAAGTTCATTCTCCAATCACTATTTAGAGCAGGACTGGTGGAGGATAACATTTAATTACTTAATTAGTCAAATCATTTCAAAGGTTTATAGATTTCTTGATAAGAATAATATCTTAAAACTGTTAACTGTGTAACTACTTAAAACATTGTATCTGTTGGTGTGTACAGTCTCATCTCATCTTCAGCCGCTTATTCCTAGTTAGGGTCGCGGGGGGGGGCTGGAGCCTATCCCAGCATGCATTGGGGCGAGAGGCAGGAATACACCCTGGACAGGTCGCCAATCCATCGCAGGGCACTACATACACCATTCACTCACACACTCATACCTACGGGCAATTTAGACGGTGTGTACAGTTATATAGTTAATTGAGCCAGGGTAATTGGTGGAAACAAAGACTTGCATGATTTGGTTTAAACAATGCATGATATAAATGGATGAGATTAGTTAAACGTGTGTTAGTTGCAGTGTTCTGGAGTATACATTTAAATTATCATAAAATGATAAATCATCAGATAGACATTTTACATTTACATTTACATTTTAAGCATTTAGCAGACGCTCTTACCCAGAGCGACTTACAAGATGTGCATAAATACATGGTAGGAACAATCATAGTGCGCGCAAGAGATCAGTGCAGTAATACAGCAATAGACATCATTGCAGGCAGCTGCGTACCATACCTGTAACACTAGGAAGGAAAAGGTTAGTAATTTTTAATTTTGTAATTTCTTTTTTATTAAATGGAGTAAGCAGGGCTATATAGCAAGTAGGCAGTGGTGATGACAATTAGCTAGATGTACAGAGTTCAGTGGTAGTGGAGTCTGAACAGGTGGGTTTTGAGACTCTTGTGGAAGCTACAAGAGTCCGCGGTCCTGACCGATTGCGGAAGGTCGTTCCACAAGTGAGGGGTCAGGACAGAGAAGAGACGAGACCGCGAGGAGCGGCTGCCAGGCGCCCGGAGGGATGGGGCAGTCAGTTTGCCAGACGAGGCGGAGCGGAGGGGTCTGGCTGGGGTGTAGGGAGTGATGAGTGACTGGAGGTATGGGGGAGCAGTACCTCTAGCCGCTTGAAAAGCAAGCACCAGTGATTTGAATCTGATGCTGCGATGGGGAGCCAGTGCAGAGAGGAGAGTAGAGGGGTGACGTGGGTGAACTTCGGTTGGTTGAACACCACACGAGCAGCAGCATTCTGGACTAGTTGCAGTGGCTTGATGGCACAGGCCGGTAGGCCTTTTTCACAGCTGTAGCACACTGCACAGATGCAGATAGACTTTGATACACTACATTTCCAGTGAAAATATAAAATGCAAGAAACAACAACAAAAACCAGTAAAAGGATAACTGACTAAATTCTAAGTGGTATACGTATTGCTTTAAACCAATATTAACATATGTAGCTTAATTATTATGCTGATGGCACAAATACTCACAACTGCACGAACGGTGCACAGCAGCAGAGGGAAATGGAATATGGAATACCAACATTCTCCCCGTTCTGAAGGTTTAGCTAAACTGCTTACTACTTTAGAACTCAGATATCAGGCTGTTTGGGGGCGTTAGTCAGGGTATCTTTGTGTTCGCTGGCTACACAAAGCCTAACAAAGGCCTAACCTGTCTCAAGATGGTGGTTATCAACTAGTTCTGTCAACTGTGTTTTTTTCCGATCGAGCTATGAGCACGTGCACAAAAAAGGGGCGGTGTTTGTAACACAGCCAATCGCAGGCAACATGAACAGATCCAGAGCACTGTTTCACGAAGCAGCATTGGTGGGTTAGCAAGCTAACTTTGGGTTTAACCCTGGGTTTTGTCTCAGGACTGTGGCTCACCCAGGGCTGCGGTGATGGGAATGTGAGTGCAATCTATTGCACCAATCACCTTCGGGAATCCTATGAGCAAATTACACCGCACTTATGCAACAGTACATTTTTATTAATTATTGATAACTATATATATATAACTTTATTAACTGTATGTTTGTCAGGTTCTCCGCATCACCAACGGAATACGTATATGTACCGGTGGCTAGAAAACGTAGGACAATACATACAGTTTCGTTGCTGTTTGCTGACGAGTGGCAAAGATACAAGCTTGCAAAAATACAATATTCCCTCCGCGAGAATCTGTATCTCTGATATTAAAAAATCTGATTACGCAATTCTCTAGGATTGGTGTGGCCATTTTCCAGAGATCTGATTGGCGAGGGGGCGGCCTTTTCATATGATAGGATATGTGGCTATTGTGCTGCATTGTAAACAACGTGAGCGAGTGGGCGACTAGCGTTTCTCACCTATGCTCCATATTGTTGAATTTAGCAAGTGGATATACTGTGGCAAGCAGGTGTCGTCGTTTGGGACACGTCTTTTCTCTATTAATTGCAGGTTTAATCCGTGCAAATCACATGCAAACAAAGCCTACTATCAGTTAACCTAACGTGAGTAATGTAACGCTCCCGAAAGGATTGTTGCAGTTAAATCCTTGGAAGGGTTGCTAAGGAACACCAAACGCTGAGTCCGACAAACCTCTCAGCTATGCGGCCCCCAGTACTTGTGCCTGTACCCCCCCCCAACCCCCGAGGCTTTTCAGACTTTAGTCTTGTTAACGTTGCAACCTGAGCCATTCATAACCCACTAGGCAATTTCCTATTTAAATATTCTCAAAGTAGTATATTTTTCTCTCCAATCAATGATTTTCCGGTTATAATATGAATTCATGCTTCAACTACAACGACACTTTCTCGTGTTTTTGTATGTGTGATATAGACTAACGTCTTAAAGCAGTAGAAATTATATTTACTGCTTATTTCGCTGCTTTTCATTTAGGCTAATATTTCAGACATTTCTTTTTCACTCTGGGCTGGATACAAATGTGAAAATGGTTGGTTCTGTTTTCAGATACATTTTTCAGAATTACAGTCCTTTCTGTTGAAATATCAACATACTCTGTTCAGTTTCCATTTCCTATTGATACTAGTGTCGCCCATAGATATAAATATGTAGACACGTCATTCGCCCAGTTCAGATAGGTCTGCGCGGCCGCCATGTTGGTGGGGGCAAGATCCGCGTCTAAACAAACGCATGTTTATTGAGAGCTGCAGATTGATAAAGTCCACTATAACTCGCTTAATTCTCAACCAATTTTTGGATGTTATAAACGTGAGAAATTTAACAGTTTCACGTTTATTTTTTTATACATATTTTTATTCTTTAAATACTTTTACTTCGGTTAAAGGTTAGATTTCTCACGTATATAACAAGCCAAATTTCTAAATTGGTTAAGAATTAAGCGAGACTGTAATTCTAGAGATCTCAATCTCAATCTATGTTCTCGACGAATAGAACGCGAACAGGACCATGACAGAGCCCACCTTGGCGGATCAACCATAGATATAAAACATTTATGGGATCAACTGCGCCATAACGTTAAGTGTGTCCGCTCTCTCCCGCCGTAGAAGGAGCTATAAGGCACCTCCAAAAAGGATCATGTACAAGGTGAGAAGAAAAAATGTGCTCCTAAAAGCAGTAATGTAATATATACATTTTGCGTCTGTGATAGACCGGGGGGATTGAATTGATCCCAATCGTGATTGCTCTATGTAATAAGTTCCTACTTATTCAATGACCGTGGTAACGTTACTTTCGTTAAAAAAGACATGGCTGAATATTCCGGTTTTTTTGTGGTTTCGCTAGTACAGTATTACAGGGCTTTTAAGGACAAGTGGCAGCAAATTGCGTTGTGAATGATTACACTCAGCTAGGATATTACATTTAGTCCAATTGTATTGGACTTCGTTGTAGTAGGCATAGGACGTAGGCATTTGTATATTTTATTAAAATTCTGGACACTGGAGATTGCGATTAACTGTGTGTTCATCTTCTGCGTTCTAAACGGCAAGATCCAGAACGTCTGACACAACTAACGTTAGACGGGGACAGAAGGTGTTATGATGACAAGACGTCTGAAGACGTTTGAGGTTAAGGGGAGGGGCTTACCATACTGTACGGTTATCAATTGGAGATAACCATTTCGGTGCTACCTATTTCTCTAACGTCATCACATGCTGCAAAGAAACAACTTCACTTGCTATAGTTATTACAAATTTTAGCCGACCCGCGAAGTTGAACCCGCGAAATCACTGCCCTACGGCTAAGGCTGCGATTTGAGTCTTCTTCTGTATCCACTTCTCAATAAGGCCATGGTGTTATGGTCTTTCTTGCCTTCTGCCCTTAAAGAGTTTGCATTTGTCACAATTTATTATAAAACACATTATGCCCAAAATGACCTATCGTTTTTGTTATATTATTGCATATTTCAAACTCCCTTACTTTCAAACTACGTACTTTAATTAATCTGGTTGTGATTTAGCCCTGTGATTTCAATGTGAAGAGATTATTTTTTTAAATTGACTTTTTTCACCTGATTTGACCTCCCTTGTCCTCTCATCTGCACTATATAAAATAAATGTCTATCAACATTGTCATCTAAATGCAGTTTGATATTTATGTTTGTTTAAATGCATGAAATAAATTGCAGATATAGATAATTCTCAATGTGTTGTTTGCTTTCCGTATCCATTTACCCGTGGTTCCATACAATAAGAAAATAAATTGTCAAAAATAGTTCACTCAAGAGATGGAGCTTGGTTCAACTGCTTGCAATCAATTTAACAACGGCTTGGAATCGATGACAGTAGTAACAACTAAACCGATTTGTTGCATGCAGCAAAGATGCACAACCAAATTTAAGAAGTATGTGTGCAATTTAAGTGAGGGAAGAGTGGATTGTCAAGGGTTCTGTTCCAAACATAATTTCTCAGAAGAGACTCACAGAAACACACACACGCACACACACAATATTGTAATAATGATCTTCTCTATGAGCCCTGGGATCTTGTTCCTGTTGGTACAGTACAGATGTATTTTGACAGGAATTAAATGATCAACGTGGGAAATGAAATTGCCCATAGAGGGATGAATACAGCAATATTGTATTGTATTATTGTAGAAGTAATCTCCCTAGATTCTTGTTTTATTACCCAGTTTACCATGCATAACTGAAGAATGTATATTGCAGTGGAATCTTTTACTAGAGTTGAACTAGAGTGTGACTGATTGTGTCATTCTGTCGATTCTTTGTTGAAGTATTGTGTTTGCTGTCACTCTGGTCATCTGTTGTGCTCTCAGGTGGCAGGGCTGACTGCTGCGCCCAGCACTCTGTGTCTGATGTCAGGGACGGTGTTCGCTGCCAGCGAGGAGAAACGTGACACCACTCTGAAGACTAACGAGGTACCACATATTACAGAATGACCGCTGACGTTGTCCTAATTTGTAGTTTCTTTATCGACGTCACTGTGCCTGATCACATGGTCTGTGCTGCAGCTCTCCCTCTACACCGTGCCGCAGCAGAAGTTCCGGTACGTGGTGCCGGAGGCGGGGTGGCTGGAGCAGAGCGTGACACTGTGGAGGAAAACCGCTGAGCCCTACACGACCCGGTGCCAGGTACACTGAGTCTCCAATCTCATGACTGTGGCGGGAAGTGAGGCTGTTTCCGAACATCTGGAGTTGGAAACACTGCCTCCACACCTGGCATTATATTCACTGTCTTCACACAGTCGGTAGCAGGTGTGCTGGCCATACAGTTCAGATGTAAGACACTGTTCTAGTGCACCTGCCATCAGGTATATATAGCTTCCATACATAGTGGTACATAGTTATTGCACATGTGCTGTTAGATGCACTGTCAAAACAGACCTTATCTCAGGCACTTGTGTTGATTCGAGATCTCCTCTCATGAAAAACCTCAGGATTTCCTAATGCAAATAAGCAATATTGGCATTTTTTATTGATGTTAATCTTTGACAGAAAATTCCATTGCTGCCAGTAAGCCTACAGGTATACACTGTGCAATACTAAACAATAGTATGTGTGTTTCTGTCAGATTTAGTGCACCAACAAACATTTATACATATACCCCCCCTGTCTCAACACATATGGCACTGATATACTGTTTCTACATACCTAGCAACAGATATCTTGTCACGGCACACCAAGAATCCATTCTAATGTGTCTACACATCTGCAATCAGGCACACTGTACTGGTTTACCTGATGTAAAATACAGTTTTTGCATACATGGCATTGGAAGCAGCACACAGACTACACACTTGACAACAGGCCCACCGTCTACAGTACATGTCTGTCATCAGGTACGCTGTCTACCCAACGGATTTTTGGTAAACTGTCTCTGCACACCCGGTTAGAGTGTCACTGCCTCTACATCACTGGCCTAAACACATGCCTTAGGTTTTTGGGGTAAAAGATTGACATTCTATCAATGTGCGGTGGAAAGATATCATTCTGACCATATCTCCTGCCTCTCGGAGTATGGCCTCAGAGTTCAGTCTCACTTTCAGTCAGATCAATGCACCATCACAATGCTTTATAGTAAATGGTAACTATTTACTATAGACACTATAAACATTTCCTGTGTTTTATGGTAAACATGCACTGTGGTATTCCAGCTAACAGTTTGCGCAGACTGTTTGTATCCAGCGAGCAGTTTGCACAAACCTTTTGTACACTTTGAACGGTTTGTACGGTCTGTTGCTATACTTGGAAAAGGAAATGTTGACCTGCTTTTTTTTTGTGCAATACTTAGATTTTATTGCTTCAACAGTGCTCTTTGCATTGCTTTGACGCTGCTTGTCCTATTTAATTACGATACTTTTCTGGTTCCCTTTCAGCAAACTGGGCTTGCTGTCACGGAGAAAGCTCAGGTACTTCATTTGCTCTACTCTCAGGGTTCAGAGTAGAGGGGATGTCTGGCTTATACATACTGATTATTTTATGAAATAAAATGAAATTTTATTTGAAAATGAAATGAAATCCATCCATCCATCCATCCATCCATTGTCTAAGCCGCTTATTCCTGGTCAGGGTCGCGGGGGGGGGCTGGAGCCTATCCCAGCATGCGTTCCGGGCGAGAGGCAGGAATACACCCTGGACAGGTCGCCAATCCATCGCAGGGCATGAAATGAAATGTTATTTGAAAATGAAATGAAATCTTATTTGAAAATTAAATTAAATTATTTTAAGCACTAACCTATTGTGCGACTTTAACACTACTGATGGTGGTTGTTGAGTAGTGTAATGCTAGAGCACTAATTTTCAGTGTAGCGATGGAACCTACATCCTGGTAGTGAATCCTGACCATGCCAGTGGCAACTGTGTGCCACAGGTGCGTTAGGCCGCTATGCTATTGGAGGCCCCCGAAAACATACGTTTTAATGTTGTATATCGTCACCTTCTTAAAATAATGGCCTAAGTCATATTTTCAAGTTTTTCAAAAAACAGAATAAACTGAACCAAATATAGAATATATTATTTTTATTAATCATTTCACACAAAAAGTTTATGACAATATATGACTATTGACATACAAATAACACTGTTTGTCAGTTATGTAACATAGGAGGATTAGATTACTTAGGCCAATTAACGAACATGCCGTTGTGACTTAGGCCATTATTTTAAGAAGGTGACGATATTTAATGTTGTGTATAAACTTCCACATATGTGGGGTGCTTCCCCTCCTGTGTTTGGGGTCCTTCAGACACAAGTCTGAGCTGTGAACTCACGCTGGTCTCCGTCTTGACTTCGGTCCTGTGTTTGGGACTTGCGCTGACCTCTGTCGCAACCTCGCTCCTGTGTCTGGCACCGCTTCATCAAGCAGTCTAATCACACATCGCTTCTGCTTTGCTGCAGCTCTGCTCGGGCACTGTGAGGAGTTGGTGATATAATCCTATAATGATGCACAGGTTGTCAATCTTTGACCCCATCCTATTATCTAAGTGAATGCTGTAAAATATTTTTTTACAGTATGTTGTAAACTTACCTTAACGGTGTAATAAAGGCCTGGAGGTTTATCATCATCATGGTTTGCTGATGTCTAAACTGAACGGCTTGTTTTTATAAACCATTTAGGTAAATTATTTATTAATGTATTTATCCATGTAGTAAAACCCTTATCCAGGGTGGATTACAGGGCGTTCTATACTACTTTAATCCAGTAGTAACCTTAATTACTAGCTGTCCAGTGCAGGTAGTGGGCAGAAAGGGGGAGACACCAATATGACGTGGTTTGTGCACTACAACACAACTATTTAAAAAATATGTATATTTTATTAACCCACCACCACGAACCACACTAGGGGGCAACAATGTTCTTAATTAGCATTGTATTGTTTTTATATACAAGAGTGAGTTTTCTTGAGTAAGTGAGTATGTCTTTATATAAATGTTTTTTTATAAGTTATAAATGTTGTTGTATTTATGTTTGTATGTTTTAAAGGGGAAGGTTTAAGGATGTAGTTCAGTGTAGCTGGAGCACACAGGGACAATAGTGTCCTGCTCTGTAGAGTTCTCAACAGACCATTCTTGATGAATCTGCCTGCTCACGCCCGAGATTGAAATTTGCAGTCAATTCATTTAGAGGCGCTCTCCTGTTTAGCCTTGCACCCCGAACTAATGCATGGACGTCACGATCCAGGAGTATGCACATCCGACCACAGCGTCTAAGGTGATGTTGAGTTCCACTGCCTCAACAATCACCCCTCTTTTGAAGTCTATAAGATCTCGTCTTCGAGCCATGCTAACCATAATTATAGGCAGCCAGGCCTGCCCAGAACTTTTGTACACGACCCTGAGCAGGCTGGGATGTTAATTGCTTAATTAAGCACCGGACGCACCAGGGAGTTTAAATAGCCCAGATATTAGTGCTATTCCCCCGGCAGAACCTTCGCAGCAAGGCGTTTTTGTCATGGTTCGAGGGAGGCATAGTCGCCGTCCCAAGGAGGTCATACACGAAACTCATGTTTCGAATCGTTTCTCCTCACTCTGTAATACACCTACTGAGAAAGCTCTGATTATTGGCGATTCCATTTTACGAAACGTGAGAATAGAGTCACCAGCGACCATAGTCCAATGTTTGCCTGGGGCCAGAGCTACCGACGTGGAGGCAATCTTAAAGGTGCTAGCTAAGAATAATCGTAAATATTCCAAAATTATTATCCACGCTGGCACCAATGATGTTCGATTTAGGCAGTCGGAGATCACTAAAAATAATTTTGTTTCAGTGTGTAAGCTCGCAAAAACACTCAGTCGTGAAGTAATTATCTCTGGCCCTTTCCCAGCCTGTAGGAGTGATGAAGTCTACAGTGGACTCACGTCGCTAAATTGCTGGCTGGATAACTGGTGTACTGACAATGACTTGGGCTTCATAGACAATTGGCCTACTTTTTGGGAAAGCCTGGCTTACTGAAGAGAGATGGACTCCACCCAAGCTGGAGAGGTGCTCTTCTACCATCTCAACATTTTTCCCGTAGTCTAAACTCGCAAAAGTTTTGACCTTTCAGAGCGCTAGCCAGGCAGCAGACTTTTGGTCCTAAACGACTGTCTGCTAGCTTACAAAAACTTGAGACGAGCTTAGCTATTGAGACTGTGTCTGTCCTTCGTTTTCGAAATGGTGTTAGAAATAAAAAGCTATCTGAGCACACTGGCTGTCGTGGCATTTGTGTACATAATCTTATTTATGTTAAAACCTCTCAGCCTGTTGTAAGTGTTGCCTGTAATAAGACATCTCTTGAATGTGGATGGTTAAATGTTAGATCACTTTCCCCCAAGGCGGTTCTTGTGAACAAACTAATCACTGAGAATTGTTTTGACCTGGTTAGTTTCACTGAAACCTGTCTTAGGCCTGACAAATACAGTGCACTTAATGAGGCGTCTCCTGATGGTTATGCTAGTTGTCAAGTGCCGTGTCTGTCCGGTAGAGGGGACGGTGTTGCTGCGATTTATGCAACAAAATTTAGTTTCACACCTAAATGTGGGGATAAGTTCTCCTCTTTTGTGGCACTTGTTATGCTGCCTGTACGGTCAAAAGACAAAGTTACCCCAGTGCAATCCTTCCTCTTAGTAACTCTTTATAGACCACCTGGACCGTATACTGTTTTTCTTTCTGAGTTTGCAGAGTTTTTATCAAGCTTGGCAACTATGGCAGATAAAGTTGTGATCGTTGGAGATTTCAACATACATGTTGATAATGACAGTGACTCTCTAGGATTGGCTTTTGCAGCTATTATTGACTTTGTTGTTTTTATTTATTTATGTGTCTGAACCAACCCACTGCCACAACCATACCTTAGATTTAGTGTTATCCTATGGTATCGATGTTGAAAATATCATTGCATCTCCCCATAATCCTGTAACATCAGATCACTTTTTGATTACTTTTGAAATTCAGGTAAATATTCCTATTAAATCGGAATGGTAAATCATATTTTACGGAATACACTTGATGCTGTTGCACCCCTCACGGGACTGACCATACCCGTGCCCTTAAACAAGTTTCCAGGAAATTAGAACACAGATGGCGCTCTACCAATTTAGAGGTTTTTCGCTCTGCTTGGAAGGACAGCCTCATAGAATGCAAGCATGCTCTTACTACAGCTAGGTCATTGTATTTCTCAAAATTAATTGACCAGAATAAAAACAACCCAAGATTTCTATTTAACACGGTAGCTAAACTGACAAAAAATCTGTCCTCAGATTACAGCAGTTATTCTCCTAACTATAATTGCACCTATATATCTGACCAAAATGATTATCCCTTATAAGCCGACACAGCTGGTGGTAGAGCCTTCTCTTTTAGAGCTCCTCTGTTGTTGGAACGGTTTACCAAAGCATGTTAGGGATTCGGACACAATTTCAATTTTTAAGTCCATATTAAAAACATATCTTTTCAGCCTAGCCTACTTCCAAACATAATGTAGGTGGAGATATGGATAAGGCCATGCCCTAGTGTCTTATGGAGTGAGAAACCTTCCATACTGTCACCTCCTCAACGTGTTACCACCACTGTTAGGCTGGTCATCCTTGATCGGGTGTGGATGGTTTGGAACTCTCTCATGGCTGCGTGTATTCTCTGTCCCTCTCCTAATAGGTATGCTGCCATAGCTTACACTTGTCGGGGTTATCTGTATATTTCCTATGCTTGTTCTCCCCTGCTCTCACATAATGCTACTGGCTATAGCACTGCTTTTTTTCGGCACCTGCCCCAGAGCCCTAGATCCTGTGAGAAGTGTGAGCTGCCCCCATCAACCCTAACCCCCACGCCTACCCCAGTCCCTGGATCTGGACCCCCTTTACATGGTTTAGCCCCCCCCCACTGACTACCTAACTCGGATGTGCAAAGTCATCCAGCCCTGAGTCACCTTGGACTGACCATGATACGGTTTTTCCTTGCCACTGTTGATTTGATTTGATTTGATTAACTCAGGAACAACACCTGTGTGGAAGCACCTGCTTTCAATATACCTTGTGTATCTCATTTACCCAAGCGTTCCACCTTTTTGACCACTGCCTGTACCTGTTTAATAATTAAGATAAGTAATATGTTGAAGCAGCAGTCGCCGTTCAACAAAAAGGTGTTAAATTATTGTTAGCTCTCAGAACATATCAGTCATTGCCCCCAGCTGACTCATATCATTCTCATAACACGTCTGTCAGTTTTCTGAGTGTCAAAGCTGCATTGTTTTGTTGTGCTGTGCTAGTGGAATTGAAGCAGTTACACTGAACACCAAGCTGTTTTGGTTCTCTGTTTTCTCTTCTCTGTTCTTAGTGTCACTTCCTGTTGTATTTGCTGTTGAGTTTGGCAGGCAAAACATTGAAATGTTTTGCTGAGGTGCTGGTGCTAGAGATTGTGGAATATATTTCAACCAGATTTGTGCTTGCCAGCACCTCTGCAAAATGTTGCACCGTGTTCTGCATATTGCAGTCACCTCATCTGTGCTTTGTGGTGTTCCCCACATCCTGTTGATCACGTATGAGAATGTTTCTTGCACCTTTTTGGAAGTATTATGGTACACATACAGTATTTTTTATCTGTGTTAGCTCACACTACACTGTAAGTATCATATGTTTGGATATTCTGTATTACATATTTTTTTTAAGATTTGAATCAACCCATATTTAAATATTCAACATGTTGAATAGTACTACATGGCATTAAAAAAAATCTGTCAGTGTATTACTCCTCAACAGCGATATGAGGATACATAGTTGCTGTGCAATTTAAACTTACGAGCAGCTAGCTTGCTATTGAGCTAGCTGTCATTGTAGCTGTACCAGTGATAGCTAACTTGTTGACCCAGAGCAAAATCCCTTACTTATCTGTTTTAAGTGACTTGCAGTTTATTGTGCCTATCTGTATGAGCATGGTATGTGCAGAGTGCTTATGCACAGTGTTCCTGTCTATTCAGCTGTTCTGTGTTTGTTACTTCCTGTTGGTAACAGGGTGTCTACAGAGAAGTCAAACCCAAGGTGGAGAGCCCCATCCAGTTTGTGAAAGGTGGGCAAGCCTTGCATCTGGGAGATGCCAGCAGGATACACAGCGTACAACACTCACATAGGAACACACAGACACTATTCAACACACAAAGAAGTACACAACTACACAATGTTAAATACACACACAAAGGAACACGCAAAGAAGTACACATTGTACAAAGCACACACAGACACACAACTCGCACAAAAACACATTTACAACACTCGCATACTGTCCACTCAATTCTCCCACACACAGAAACACAGAAACATAATTTTGAAACATAAAGCACGCCCAGATGGCAGGTTTTAGAACAGTGGTGTCAGGCTGATTCTTTTGAGTGCGTATTCTTGTTTTTTGTTCAAACCAATTACCCCAACTAATTAATTAGATCATGCATGTACACAGCCATGCACCCCCCAAAATAAGCTGCAGTGAAGTGCAACACAAGGCAGTATTCTACTTTAAGTTAAAATTCCAAATGAGAGGAAGAACTAGCTTACATACATACACTAGCAGAAATTGAAGTCACCACCCCTGTTTTAAAGAGTGGACAGGTGTACATGGTAAGGTGAGAGGGTTTATATTGTGTGTACTAGTGCCAATCACATGTTGGTGGAGAAAATATACAAATAAGGCAGAGGGGTGAGAGGATGTACTGTATGTGTTGTGCTTGGGAGGAA
The DNA here is from genome assembly GCA_029706075.1 of Aldrovandia affinis. NCBI lineage: Eukaryota > Metazoa > Chordata > Actinopteri > Notacanthiformes > Halosauridae > Aldrovandia > Aldrovandia affinis. The sequence goes on from JAINUG010000167.1 coordinate 1,357,913, forward strand.
GTTTGCATTTTTGGCATATATACATGTGTTTCCTTCGTCCTGCATTGTAGACAGCTGTGAGTATTTGAGAGATCCTCCCTCTGGATTCTACCCCCGGGTCGGTGTCATTGGATTTGCAGGCATCCTGGGACTCTTTCTTGCCAGAGGTAAAATAGGGCACAGAACCCTGTTGTCATTCCCCTCCAATCACAACCCCTCACGGCCACGCCCCTCCTCCCTTTCCTACATGCCTGCACCTCTCGGTTCACATCACAATCTTATCATTATTTCCCAGCGATAAGAGGTCAGAGGCCAGCGATAGTGCGGAGAACTGATATGGTGCTGTGTTGAGAGGTCCTTACTGTGCCATAGATGTGGGACAGTAAACATTTATGGCACCACTGCACTGGCGTTCCTCTAGAGTGTTCTGCTCCAGTGTGCCATGGAATAAAACATGCAGACCTCAGTTCTACGAGGGACACTTATACAATGTTGCCATGTGCTCTGGGACCCAGTACGCTTTGTTGCCTGTGATGTCTCTTAAGGTTTCCATGTTGTGTTCAGTAAGTCTCTATGGTGACTGATCTGTGCTCATTGATTCTCTATGGTCCTCAGGCTCCAGGGTTAAGAAGCTGATCTACCCCACGGGTCTGATGGCACTGGGAACTTCCATGTACTACCCAAAGCAGGCTGCCTCAGTTGCCAAGGTGATGCATCTGATGACTGTGTGTGTGTATGTATGTATGTGGCTCTCTGTGGCTCACTTGGTAGAGCATAGCGTTGGCAATGCTTAGGTTGTGGGTTCAATCCCCACTGGGGCCACATATACTGAAAATGTATGCATTCACTACTGTAAGTCACTTTGGATAAAAGCGTCTGCTAAATGGCGTATATTATGTGTGTGTGTGTGTGTGTGTGTGTGTGTGTGTGTGTGTGTGTGTGTGTGTGTGTGTGTGTGTGTGTGTGTGTGTGTGTGTGTGTGTGTGCGTGCATGCTTGCATGACCACACTGTTATTGTCAGCCTGAACTGAACTTACTTGTGTCTCCACAGTAGCCAGTAGGGCTGTGTGTATTAATACAGTTGAGTATTGGGGTACTTTCTTTGTAGATACAGTGTATTGATACAGTGACCCTGTATTGCAATAAATGTATTATTTTTCTCATGTGTGCACATTAACACATGGTTTATCTTTAAACCTTTGACACGTACATTCTGAACAACAATGCCAGCCTGCGGGGAGTGTGTTTTGAAAAAGAAAGTTATATTCAGCAGTTGAAGGACTTTCTTTTGTATAACTGTATCGTGATACGCATTGTATTATGACCCTCGAAATTGATAAGTAATCATGTAATTGTATCACTAGGTACATGGCAATACCCAGCCTTGGTAGACAGAGCCAGAAAAAGAGAGATGGAATATTCCAGAACTTCCTGTATGCTTTTAGACTTTCTGCTGCACCTGCCATATTGGGAAGAAAGCACCATAGAAATTACTTTCTAATAGATGACCATCATTATGTTAAAAAAATATAAACTTATCAGTGTTATAGCGTTAAATGAATATGCTCTTTGACTATTTCATATATCTGCCAGGAACATGACAGGACTGCTTCCACTGGGTTGTCTACTTGGCCCTCTCTCTCTAATTGTTGTCTAGTTGATACATTTTATGATCACTTCGTACTGGTGCTTAGTCTGCTCTTTCTTTGTGTAATATACTGTCTTGTTTGTATTTTCTGTAATTTAATATGCTGCTGCTTTCTTGGCCAGGTATCCCTTGCAAAAGAGATCTTCTGATCTCAATGGGACTAACCTGGTTAAATACATTCTGGTCTTTCCATCTCTCACTGAATTTCAGGTGACAGGAGATACAGTGTATGACTGGAGCCTGCAGGGTTATGCTGCCATGGAAAACGTTTGGAAGGGCAAACCCACGACTAAGCAGGTGATGGAGAATGTGAGGCGGTGGAATACAGTGTTGCTGTAGGATGGACACATGGATCCTGTGGTAGTGTCGTCTCTTGTGGCCGTGTCTCAAATGCCATACCGCCACTTACCACCTTCGTCCAGCTGGCAGCACAGAAAAACGATTAGGCGCCGCAAAAGGAAACACGTTTGAGATGCACTTTGAAGGTGGGATTATGCCAGAGCATTTGAGCGCCACATACAAGAGCAGTGTTTACAACAGTAACAGCGGAGGGCTTACGGACTGACAGCTAATGGAAACAAAATCTATATTTTTCAACATTCTCTTTATTTATCTAGCTAGCTACTTTGTTTAGTAAGGTCAAATTATTACAATAATTGTTTTGGTTAAAACTTGTAAAAGTTTGGTAAAACTTGTAAAAGTTTGGTAAAACTTGTAAAAGTTTTTTCTGATCAGTTAAACCCCTAACTTGACAGTTTGCTGGGTAACATATATGTTATTTATCCCTGCTTGCTTTGTATGACGATTACTGGCTAGTTAGCTGCTTAATTTACATGCAAGTTAATTATACTATAGTTCATTATTTAGCTAACTGTAAATAAACAAAATCCAGTCAGCCAGTCAGCTAAACCAAAAAGGTGAAATTGATTTGAAACCTTATGGCCACCTAACTTTAATTATTAACTTTAACTAACTCACAATTATTTGTCAGGGACATAACAAATAGTGGTTAAAATGTAAAAAAAAAAAAAAAAAACATCAGATGCATTGCATTAAGTGTTCATACTCAGGCTAATTTCCAACAGGTGGAGCCCTTTCTGACATTGCAGCCCTCCAGGACCAAGGTTTAGGAATGATTCTGGATAGTGGCTCTCACACTGAGGTTAGCTGGTTCTGTGGGTCTCTGAAATGCTTCTGTTTCTTTCACCAGTCTGAGAAAGCGGAGCGGAAGCCTCAGGACAGCAGCAGAGCGAGTAAAGAGTAAACACGAACGCAGCAGGTACTGTATATAACACCACACATTATACATCATGCCTGCCCAGCCCACCTGTACTACATGCCTGTTCCCTGTCTGTAGCATCAACATAACACACTCTACATGTCCATCACACCCGAATTTTACATATGTCAGTCATTCTTATATAATACACCTGTCTGTCATACCAGGACAGCACACCTCTGAAACACGGTGCGCTTTTGGCCACAGTTGGCCCTAGTCGATGACATCTTTCCCTCAGACTTCAGTGCCAAGATCACCTTAGCCACTGTTCCTCGTGAAGCATCAGCAAGTTTAGCAGTCTTTGTCACTGAAGCTCCTGCCAAACGTGCCCCAACAATCACCCCTCTTTCAAAGTCACTGAGATCTCTTCTTCTAGCCAGAATAATGGACAACTGGGCCTGCCCAGTATTTGTATACATGACACTAAGCATGATGGGATGTTAACTGCTTAATTAACTCAGGAACCACACCTGTCTGGAAGCACCTGCTTTCAGTATACTTTGTATCCCTCATTTACTCAAGTGTTGCCTTATTTTGGCAGTTACCTGTAGATCCTTTATTCTCCGTAAAGGGAATTAGCTCTGCACATTCAAGTACCGCAGCACTTGAACTTGGCCCAGTCTGGCCTAGTCAGCAGCCATCAGGTACATATGTTAACATATACTCATCAACACACCTATTCACCATGCATCTATAAAATCTAAAGCTATCTCTATATCACAGATATCTGTACAATTTCCATGCAGAAACATCCTTCAGTGTATTAGGACAAGCCCGTTGATTATAGGATCCCATTTTTTATTTTCCCCGCTGCACGTGGCCTATATACCTTTACAGGTAAACAGCAGCCCAACTGTGTAATAACACACCTGTGTATTCTGTATTCCCAGGTGCAGTGTATCTGGGGTCACCAGGGGGTCACGTGTTTATCTTGGTAACACGGTTCCACCCAACCACTGCGTCAAACAAGTTATTTCTTTCCATCTCCTGGGACCTGCCCTTGCACTAGCCTCTTCCTCTTTGTCTGTCACTCCACCACAGAGGACGGGGCCTGTTACAGATGTTTGAAACTTGCACTAATGTACTACTGCTGTTTGGGGTCCCTTGTAATTGAATGTTTTTATGTAAAGAAGTAAAAAAAAAAAAAACTCTCTAACCAAGGCATGTTTTTCTTCTGTGGTATTTGTCCCACCATAACATTGACAGGTTATCTTTTCCTGACAAACACTGTCTGACCCTTGGCAGTGTTGTGATGTTATAGCAGTATGGTAATATAACAATATCATATTACATATATCCAATAGGACTAGAAGGCCAATACAAATGATGTATGCATAATACAAGTTCTGAATTCTGTATATGTATAATCTTTTGAAAGCTGTCAATTAACCGTTGTATTAACTTTATACATGTGTGCAGGGTCTTAGTCAGATTTTCTTAATTACATTTTGATAAGTAAAGACAGACATCACATCTTCACAGCAACCTTTCTGAGGTGTTTCCATGCATATTGTCTTGCAGCATAGAATGGAACAATGAGAGATGTTTCTTAAATTACCTTTCTTTTTATCAAACTTCTAAATGAGGATATTAGTTGGAAGACAAATATATTTGGTTTCAAATGCAGTGAGGAGCAGTTTTGGACTAAATTGATACTGTCCAGGATGTCAATGGCAGTTACAGTTAATTACTTAAGTGAAGCACACCAAAAACTCAGCTGCAGACACTGCAGCCCTCCAGGACTGGAGCCTGACACCCTTGCTCTAGATTATATTCTTCTTTAACAATAACATTTACACTGCAAACATGCTTTGGGCTAAAGACCTGTATTGGTGATCTGTGGGAGAAAGCACCAGGCCTGGTTTTGTTGATGCTTCTCAGGATCAGAGAGGCAAGAGTAATATATGCCTTCTCCCTGTCAAATACAGGAAACATATAAGGACAAGTGGTGAGCTTACAACTGGCTTTAGCCTGATAAGAGTCTGGCACATAAAAACAATACATTTGCAAGGCAGAACTTATCAAGAACAAGAACTGTGTTGAGTGTCCTGGAATATCCCATAGGGCACTTGCCCCTTCCCCAGTTTCCATTTGAGAGTTCCTTAAAAATGTTGTGAAACTTCGTCACAAGATAGTTTTTTCAAATCTCAGCACAAAACAGTTTGTTCTATCAATTATGAGACAGGAACAAGAGTATGAATGGCTCAGCATAGACAAAATAACCCACCTAGACATGGAGGCTGGGGTGTACAATCTGGAGAAGAAGAAAAAATCATGTTTCCCTTGTTTTGTGGTGGCTTTAGGCTGAGCTCCTTTTCAGTGTGAGAAATGATTGGTACTGGTCTATTACACAAGGTATGGGGTGAAGGTTGGTGTGGATATATTTTTATTGTTGAATTACATGGTTGCCTGGTATGGAAGATGGGAACAGTAACAGTGATAACTTGGGAGTTGCGTTCACTCTGCCGTAGATCGAGTTATGTCATTTTTACCATTATTTTTGTTCCTCAGAATTTCAGACTTTTACAGTGAAGACCTTCCCTCTTAAGAAATTGTAAAAATATGAACCAAATTGTGCATACATGTACAAAATGTTTTAGAATAATCCTCTCAAAAGGGTCCTCATACTATCTTCCATTCAAATGATCAACTTAAGTGCATTCAACAAAATAAAAACCAATAGAAAAACAGAGTTGGCAGGTGTTCCTTGAAAAATATTTTTTTTTATCCCACTGGGTGAATGGATAAATAAACAAGATAAATAAACAATAAAAAATTATTATGAATCTCAACACGAACAAAACTCTTCATTATGTATATTTTTTATTTTATTTCAACAGAATGTACAAAACAGGCAAAGTGTTGCAACACTTCAAAAACAAAAGTAACAAAATGCCTCCACCTAGACGTGTGGGGGCTGGGGTGTAGGCATGTGTCCACATCAATCCCATCTCTACTTGGTGGACATCTTCATCAAGTACTTCTTGTTGATCTCAAAGAGCCGCCAGCCCTCCTCCAGCGAGAGGTCGGAGGCGCCGCGCCGCTTGTAGAACTCGATGGACGGCTTGTTCCACTCAGCCACGATGAAGTGCATGCTACTGCAGCGCGTCTTCACCGCCGTCTAGAAGATGAGCCATGAACAAGATGAGCCATGAACAAGGTGAGTGAGCCATATCAGAGCCCATCTCCATAGAACTAATGCCTTACTCTATTCACTAAACACTATTGATCAAAACTAAACAAGAACAAAAATATCTGAAAAATTGTTTACATTTATATGATTTAATTTGATCCAGCTTCTATTCATTTTATTTATTCTTTTTATTATTAATGTCACTTGACAAATGACAAGAAAATAATGTATCATTATTCAAGGAAAACCTGACACATTGAAATTGGATAGAAACAGGAGAGACCAGTCTAGTCTATTTAAAAAATGTGTTAGTCACATGATCTCTCCATGTTTGTGAGTGCTCAAGCCAAACCAACAATGAAAAAGCTGAAAGGCTTACCTCACTGAGTTTCTTCAAGATCTCTGACCCAATTCCATACCCTGAATCACAAACAGGAAGACATTCACAGTCACAAAGTATTCATAAACACATAAAAGTGCCATTTATATATATATATATATATATACACACACACACATACATACATACACACAATAAATTGACTGATTCATTCAACTAATAGGAAGAAAAAAAATGTATCACCCCAATTTTTTTTATATGCGGTTGACAGCCCTTATATATATATATATATATATAAGGGCCTCACAATGGCTCACCACATTAGCTCTGGCTGACCTGTAGCGAAGGTTTTACCTCTGTACTCCTTCATCACATAGAAGTCCTCCAAGTACAGCAGTTTTCCGATCCAGGGGTCGTAGGTGAAGTAGTACATAGCAAATCCTACAACCATATACCCTAAAAAAAATAAACATAACATAGACGTAAATATGGTATACAATCTTGTAACGCTGCTGTCGAGTCCTGAGAATATGTTCCTCCCAGGCCAAGCAGTGAGGGGAATATGCTACTCCCCTACCATGACTCAGGACTCTGAACTTCTTCCTCTAGCCCCCTCCTCACATACTACTGACATGCATTACCGTGCACCTATTGTATATGGTTGTGTGTATTATGTTTTTGTGATGATATGTTGACTGTATCCCTGTATTGTGTCGTGATAATATGTGGATTGTCTGCTGTTGTCCATATATGTATTTGTGCTGCAGAGTATAACATACTGTACCGAAAACAAATTCCACCAGCCTTGGTCGTGTGGCTAATAAACAATCAATATAGATACAACAATAGATATCTATCTATCTATCTATCTATCTATCTATATGACAACATCTCAGGCTCTGCACTTTCTTGATGTGCATCCTAGGATTGCTCCGACCTGGTGAAATGGAGGGTCAGTGCCTACACTGCTAAATGGCGTATATTACACCACGCAGCCTCGCACCCTATGTACCCCAGGGCTCTGTCCTAGGCCCTATGCCCTTCTCACTGTACACCAACTCACTTGGCTTGGTCATATCCTCACAGGCTTTCTTTTGCCACTGCTACGCTGATGGCACTTAGCTCATTCTTTCCCCTTGTCTGACACACAGGTGGTGACACGCATCTCCACAGACAAGTCTGCCCACTACCTTGAGCTCAACCCAAACAAGTTAGTGTCCTTGCTGCAGTCTGACCTGTGCAGCTAGGTTTGTTTAAATAAGGTTTGGAACAGAAGCTGTGTCCAATGCAAGATGTGTAAAGCTTGAATACTATGATACTTTGTAAAGTATAAAATGTGGGCATTCAAATTTATACAAAATTATCTGTAAGGAGCATTTCCCAAAAATGATTGGCTTATTTCACTTTAAATTCTATACAATTTACTCAATGTTTAATATGTGCCTACTGGCTAAATGAATTGAAAAAAGTGCAATCCATATCAATAGGAATAAAGACCAACAATAATGAATGGATTTTAAATATTGGGACGGCGCCATGATGTAGCTACGTACCCTCTACGCTCTGCTGATCCTTGGGCACTTCCGCGATGACGCACTGGTAGAACGGGTGATCTCCGAAGCCGTCCTCGAGCAGGTCTGTAAATAGAGAGTTGGTTAAATTCTCATAATAAACCTAGAACTGAAGGACCTCTTAACTTCACCTTAATTCCTGTCTGATTAAATACCCACCTTTCTCAGTCAAAATGACCTGTTCCTCCATTTCTTCGAATTTTGCAAGTTCCTAGGAAACAAAAACATAAACGTAAGATTATTTTTTGTATGTTTTAATATGATTGAAGTCTACACAGATCCAACATTAGGTTACGTAGCTATAGAACTAGCACATACGAAACCTAAGACTGTAGATTGTATTACGTTTATCTTGTTTGTTTCCACTTTTAAAATCAGTTATGTAGCCTATATATGGCTAATAGGCTACTCTTCAAAATGAACTTTGGCCAGAAAATTGCGAAGTTTTAGGTTGACCCGTTTTCCGGTTTAAACCATTTGATATCTGTGAAGTTATATCGAACTGATCGAATGATCTTATATCGAACTTGTTATATTTGTTAGCGTATACATATTAGGTATCCACGTTAGGTAACTACAGCTAGCCTAATGACCCTAAACTTTTGACTTCTGCACGTACTGAAGTCAACAGGCTACCAACGCGGAACTTTGTGTTAAATAAAAAACGTTGAGATTTTTTTCAGCTCATCAGCACAAAAAGGCAGCAAATTGGCCAAAATTATCCACCTTCAGACTATTTTTTTTGTTAAAACTGTTCTCATGTTAATGGTAAATGGTTCAACAATTTTTAAAAAATTAATAGTAGTAAATTATTGTACATAGCTAATTTAGCTACGTAATTGGGATCACAGCAGATTAAAATTGTGGGCTGGATTAACGGTAGCTAAACAGCCGCTCAATTTACCCACCTTTATGAGTCGCAGTATGTCAGGCACGTCCTTGGGTTCAGCTTTCCGTAATATAAAATTGGCCATTTTCTTCTTTTACTCTTTTTTCCTTTTCTCACGAGTCCTCTGTATGTGAAAAGAAGCAAAACGTGTTTCTTCATTCGGTTCCCAGGAGTTTACCCTGCGCAGTCAGTCTGGGATCCTGACCCCTTAGAGAAAAGATTACATACAGCCCTGTCGCTGGAAGCGCTGGAATATGTCATCCGCTCGCAATCCCTTGCTTTATAAACACCGTTTCCTGGATGGTTTCGCAATACCGTTCCGGAACTGCGTACAAGTCTTTCTCACGTCACCGTGTCCAAGCCCCGTGACTCAAAGTCCACTATTATCTTAGTTTCCGCGGTCGACGGTTTTGTTTTGTTAACCTCTGCACCGAACCAGTCTAACGTAGAAGGATTTTCTATTTGACGTTTTTAACGGGTTAACCTTTTATTCCCTAGCATTTAAAAAGGCTATTCCCACATGGTTTAGCTCTACTCTTAAATAACGCCTAATGACTTTGTAGTAATACATGGTTGGATTTGAAAGGACCATGTTCACTATCAGGACCTCAAACCTATTAAATATTTGAGCATTTTACATTTGCATTTTAGGCATTTAGCAGACGCTCTTATCCAGAGCGACTTACAAGATGTGCATAAATACATGGTAGGAACAATCATAGTTAGCGCAAGAGATCAGTGCAGTAATACAGCGATAGACATCATTACAGGCAACTGCGTACTATACCTGTAACACTGGGAAGGGAAAGGTTAGTAATTTTTTTTATTAGAGAAAGCAAGGGTATATAGCAGCGGTTCTCAAACTATGGGTCGCGACCCCACTTGGGATCGCCAAAGGGTCATGGTGGGGTCGGCAAAAAAAAAAGTAAAAATTATTATTATTATTATTATTTTTAACCATAAACAAATGAAATGAAAAACAAATTGCCTGTTTTTTCGTAAAATCTGCCTTTCAGTTAGTGCTGTCAATGCAGTGAAGACTAGCGCAACTAGTTCAAGCATATTGAGAGTATTGTGCGACGAAATGGGCTCTGATCACAATCAGAAGTTAGGTGGCTATCTCGGGGCAGGGTGTTAAGTCGCCTGGTCGAACTCCGAGAGGAAGTACGGATTTTCTTTGCGGACAAAAACAACCCATTAGCCGAGAAATTTGCGGATCCTAAGTGGCTGGCCCAGGTAGCATATTTAGCCGATATCTTTGATCGCCTGAATGTGTTAAATGCCGGACTACAAGGTCGGGACACCAACCTTTTTGGTCTCACAGACAAAAGGCATTTGCGCTGCTTGATGAATTTTTGGATGAAAAGAACATAGACGGGCTCATAGGACAGTTTCAGAACTACTTCCCCGAAAAAGCGAGCGCAGACAATTGGATCCGAAATCCATTTGTTACTGACAACATAACAGTCCTACCACTTACCCAGCAGGAGGCGCTGATTGATCTTTCATGCGACGAATCATTAAAAGCTGGGGCAACGGGGCAACCCTCGCAAACTTCTGGATATCGGTGCGCAGTGAATACCCCGAGTTGTCTAATGCTGCATTGAGAAAGCTTGTCCTCTTCGCGTCAACTTACCTGTGTGAATACGGGTTTTCGGCATTGACTTTAATTAAAAATAAATATAGATCGCGTCTGAGAGTTGAAGGGAATCTCCGCCTCTATCTCAGCCCAGCGCAGCCACGCATCGATGAACTGTGTTCAACACTCCAAGCACATCCATCCCATTAAGTAGGCTAAGCAGTCCGTTTTATTTTTCATAAAGATATAGCCTGTGAATGTACTGTATTTGCTACTATTAAGTCTGTTTTATTTGTTTTTCATAAAGATGTGAAAGCCTGTGAATGCATTTGCTACTATTTTGGAAATAGACCACCAATATATGTTTCTGGACTAAAGTTTTTCAGCGTTGTAATTGCACTATCATTTATGTATGGGGTCGCGATTTTTTCCCACCCATGAAATGGGGTCGTGGAGTAAAAAAGTTTGAGAAACCCTGGTATATAGTGTTGAACAAATAGGCAGTGGTGGTGACAATTAGCTAGATGTTCAGAATTCAGTAGTAGTGGAGTCTGAATAGGTGGGTTTTGAGTTTCTTGCGGAAGATTGCAAGTGATTCCCCAGTCCTAACCGATTGCGGAAGGTCGTTCCACAAGTGAGGGGTCAGGACAGAGAAGAGACGAGACCGTGAGGAGCGGCTGCCAGGCGCCCGGAGGGATGGGGCAGTCAGTTTGCCAGAGGAGGCGGAGCGGAGGGGTCTGGCTGGGGTGTAGGGAGTGATGTGTGACTGGAGGTATGGGGGAGCAGTTCCTCTAGCCACTTGAAAAGCAAGCACCATGTACCAAGCACCAAGCAAACATTCATGTACACATAGTACACAAAACAATGCACAAAAATAAAAATCGCTTTATACTATACTTACTGTTCATTTTATTTAGGTAAATTCCAAATCAGTCAAGGGGTAAATGATTGTACACAGTTTAACCCCAACATATTCATATATACCACCTGTCCTACAAATTTGGTGCAGATATCTAAAAGCATTCAAATTCTGCAGGGGTTTTTCCAACTAGCCCTCTGTTTGGCCTGTATTATCCTCTGTCACTTTAAGTGAACAGTGTGGCCCTCCCCAGCTACAAGAATGCATCTGAAGTGTTATTGCTATCAGAGAGGGCTGGCCCTTACCCAATCCTTGGGAAACGATTTGTCCCTACTGATATCTGTCAAATAGAGTTTCTGAAACAGGCTGCGCATACACACTTCTCAACCTAATGTGAATGGAAAGGGTTAAAAGGGTTAATAAGGTGTCTTTTGAAATGTGAGATGTGAGAATGTTTCAGATTCGTCCACAAGCAGGATTTTTGTCAAACGTAGTGTGTGGCAGCTCTGAATCCAGTCAATGTCTACTATTAATTATAACAGTTTACCCCTCTCAAAGATAACCCAAGGGAACAAGGAACAGAAGACTCCTAAATTCTGTACATGTATAATAGTATTTGACAAATTTAACATTAATTAATTATTAATGTATATTATTAATATATTAATTATTATTAAAGGTAATAATTCTAACTTTGGCAGTATGATATTGCAAATGCTCATATCGGAATACAATATATTGTTCACTACTAGTAGCTCCTGCTGGACATATTTTTGCAGCGACAAGCTACATAAAAGCACAGATGTAAACACAAAGACAAATATACCTCCTGCGCTCACTGCCCCTGACATGACCCACAAATGCCTAGTTAGAGGTAAGAAAATTGTAGCTAATGTGATGGTGAATTTGAGCTGGAATGTTAATAATGGCAATGCTAATGTCACCACAGCAGTCACTTCAGATAACTCCTCCTATCTAACTCCTCCTATCTTCACAGTTCTGTTGTGCAGTGGAAAAACGACACAGGGACTCAACCCATGAAGGGGATAGTTACTGGTACGGATGGTTACCGTGCCGTTGGTGGAAAAACACTATTAGAGAAAACCCTACTTCAGTCTCCTAAAGGTTTAAAATTGGGACAAAAATGAGCTTTTCTGCAGTACAATGACCAAAAACCCAAGGCCATTGGAGAGGTCTGACAAGAAGAAAGTGAACGTCCTTGAGGGGTGCAGTCAAAGTCTTTAAAAATACACTGAGAAAGTATTGAAATGTTTTTTGTTTATCTTTAAAGATGTTGCTTCAGATTTTTCCTCATTTTCTCAAAATTTAGTAGCCAATTACACCCTAATTTCATGTCAACTATCCCCCCTCGTATTGTGAGCTCGCTGCCATAGCTCTGAGACTGGCAGTGACAAAGGCGATGTACTGCCTCCTCCGAACCGGAACTCGCCAAGCCTGAACTTAACTCCGATACACATAGAGCCACTCTTATACACAGCAAGCTCATATCAGCTTCCCTCCACCCTCCCTTGGGCGGACAGCCAATTGGCGCCCCCTAGTGGCACTTCCGGCCAGAGCCAAGCTCCCACAGCCGGTGGAATCGTGGGCAGCATGCATCCCGGTCGGACGCTCTTACCGCTACACCACCCGGGAGGACTGAAATGTATTTTACAATGCATTCAAATATTATTTCAAGTATGTGAATGTTCAATTTTGTGGATGGATTCAAACATCCAGATTCTTTACTCTTCCTACATGGAATAACTAGGGTCCATACTTTTCTGCAATCATAGAATCACTGGCAGAATTTACTGTTGGAAACTTTAATTTCCATTTTTGTGTGGAATTAGTCATTTCAAAATTGAACCAATGAGTTGCCATCAAAGTCTTGCATCCTACATCTGTGCTTGATTCTGTCCCTCAGCATTGATTGATGCAATTACTATGCACTTTCATAAGCATGTGACGGTGATGTTGAGGAGGAGTTGCATGTTGTAGTCATAACCTGTGTGCACAGACATTCTGTGAACCATGTAGATTTGCTGCATCCTGCACTTCTCTGCAGTTATTTTCCAGGGAAGAGCACAGCCTCACCCTTGTTAATGTTAAACAGAGACTCTCTGTGCGACCTCCAACGCAATGTAGGCCTCCCCCTCTCGCCCAACCCTTAGAAGTTCAGAGGTCACAGTATTATCATATCATATCATCGCAGCGTGGAAGAGAATAACTTCGATGGCTGGTGTGTTTTCCTCCCTCACAGGGGCTGTTGTACTGAATAGAAGCTGTGCTGTGAGTGATATGGTGAGGGGAGTCGATGTGCGGGTGTGGTTCCTGAACAATGTTATCATGTTGACCTTGTTGTTAATCACACAGGCTTGTCATGCTGTGTATTGTGTAGCAAGAGATCAGAGTGGATTTAAACAGAACACACAAAACATTGAAGAAAGTTGACATGTTTTTCTACACAGTAGATCAGACAGCACCACACCAATATATATATACATATATACGTGTATGTGCGTGCGTGTGTGTGTGTGTGTGTGCAAATATGCATGTATACATACAACCAATCTTTCACATGCAGTACAATATATACATACAAATATGCACATACAGTTAGACATGCAAAATAATATACAGTATAATCAGGCTAAAGAAGTATTAATGCACTTATGAAAGACCGCATCAACAACATGACAACATCTTTAGAGAAAAGGTGTTTACATTGTATTGTGTGTTTTTCAGGACCACACCGGTGTAGTCATCAGGTTGATTTGTCCTTGTGTTACATAAATTATATGATGATTTTATTGATAGTAATTTTTGATGACACAAACTTGCAAAATAATTTTGTCATCAAATGTATCCAATCATAATCTGACTGCCTTTTCCTATCCCACTTCTTTTAAATAAGGTTTAGCGTTTATGCACAAGACACTTTCGTTGTTTTGGTTTCTTTTTCACTCCTCTGTGTTCCTCTCATCATATGTTTCCCTCCTAATTTCTGCCTTAGTATTCATGTCCCTCTCCAGTCCACTGTGTACGCCTTAGGAGTATTGCTTCATTTTTCATCTTTAGACAAGATAGGACATTCCATAGTTTCTTCTTACATTCACTCTTCCAGACATTTTGATTAAATAGCTTTCTTGCTTCACTACAATGGAATTGATTTAGTATGTTTCTGTCTCTCTCTCTCTATCTTTCTCTCTAACAATATATCTCATGGTGGGGTTACCAAACGAAAAAGTTCCAGAAATCAAGAAAACACACATAATAAATCATAGGTCAGTCATTTACTTAAATAATTCACAATGTAAAAAAGCAAGTTATGCATGCTTTGGCAGCAGCTCTATTATGTACACTGATAATATTTAGACAAAGCTGTAAGAAATGTAATTCCTGTTTTCCAGTAAGAATTAAAAAGTGCTCAGTGGTTAGAGTGCTCTCACAGTGTACCTACATCTAAAAAATTGGAACTGGGAAAAGCACAATCTCTGTTATGATGAATGAGAATCAGGTTAAAAGCCCAAAGTAGGATGCATACCCCCACCCTGCCTTCACAGGGTAATCCAACACTCTGGGGCTGCTCACTCCTCTACAGACATCTTCATTAAGTACTCCTTGTCAATCTTAAAGAGCCGCCAGCCCTGCTCTAGCGAGAGGTCGGAGGCGCCACGCCGCTTGTAGAACTCGATGGATGGCTTGTTCCACTCAGCCACGACGAAGTGCATGCTACTGCAGCGCATCTTCACCGCCATCTGGAAGATGAGCCACGAACAAGGTGAGTGAGCCATATCAGAGCCCGTCTCCATAGAACTAATACCTTACTCTATTCACTAAACACTATTGATCAAAACTAAACGTCTGGAAGATGAGGCACGAACAAGTTGAGTGAGTCAGGAACAAGGTTCTAATCTAATATATATAACAAAACTATTAAGAAACGTCTGTGTCATGCCAATCCAGGTTTAGTAGCATGGTCTCAAAGTCATCCTCAGAAATGACTGATTGCCCAAAATCCACTGAAATGAGCTGCGCGGGAATACAGTGGCACAGAAATATTTGTGCTTACGTTACTTAGGTTCTTCAGGATTTCGGACCCGATTCCAAACCCTGGGGTGAAAAGAAAGTCAACATCCCGCATTGTTCAATAACTGATTTTTATATAAATCAATAACTTTTTTTAATTTTTTTTAAAACTTTATTTCTGATTTTTCCCCCGTTTTTCTCCCAATTTAGTAGCCAATTATACCCTCTATTTTATTTTCAATTCCCCACCCTCACGAGTCCGCCGCCCGTCCTCCGGGAACGAGATTCGTATTCCTGGACCTATTTCCCCGCCTTCTTTCGAGACGGAGATCTTCCACGGACTCCATTAACCTTCTCCTCGGCGGACTCGTGCCGGCTCTCCCTCCCCCCTCCCGGGAGGCGGACAGCCAAATGCCGCCTCCGATCGGGCTGACGACCAGGGCCGGTCTGGTAGAAACGCGGGTTTCGATCCGCGTCTCTGACGGGCAGCGCACACCGCTCCAAAGCGCGGTGCACTAGACCGCTGGGCCATCCGCCAGCCCTAAATCAATAACTTTTAAATAAAACTCCATGACCTTATATCTGATGCATAATACTTTCAATGGGTAAAGAGCTTCTTGCAGGACCAACAGGTTCCACACATGAATGAATGAAACCTTTATTGCCCCTTAGGGAATTTGATTCATACACGATGAACATACATTAAAACATAAAAGACACAACAAGAATCAATCTACAAATAAATCATCATCATCATGCCATACAATGAATGGACTGAATATATATATATATATATATAAATATCAAGTAAATAAAAAAGTGCATATTGCGGTCAGTCCAGATCAGTCTCTGTGTCTGTTCAGGAGCTGTATGCTGCTGGGTATATACGAGGTTATGGCTCTCTTTGTCTTGACGTTGGGCAACAGAAACCTGCGTTCAGAGGGAAAGAGAGTGTACTCTGGAAATATATATACATATATACATACCTCTGTACTCCTTCATCACATAGAAGTCCTCCAAGTACAGCAGTTTTCCAATCCAGGGGTCATAGGTGAAGTAGTACATGGCAAAACCAATCAGAGCATGGCCTGGGGAAACAGGGCCACAGTCAAGAATAGAGATCAAGCCAAACAAAATCGTAGAAACTATGAAAGAGGTCAGCAAATATGTGAATTTCAAGAACAGGATCTGGGTCAGGGCTATTAATTTAGCAGCCCATGGGTCAAATGCCGCCCAATTAGTGCTTTCGAATGGCCCAAGAATGACCATGAATACATGATTAATATATATATATATATATATATATATATATATATATATATTTGGACTAGCCCCAAATCTTTTGATGGCAAACGAATCACAATGCTCATTGTTTGCCCCTGCAAATGACCATTTCTTATGCATTTAAAATGAAAGCAAGAGGCTGCTGGGTGACTCATCCTGTTAAATCACTGCTCTAGTGTGTGGAAGAGCTCCACAGTCTGGTATCGATTCCAGACCATGCCAGTGCCGACTGGCCAGCAGCCACAGGGCGACACATAATTGGTGGTAGAGTTGCCCAGGGAGTGAGGGATTTAGTCGACTGGTATCTTTCTCTCTAACAATCTCTCATGGTGGGGTTACCCTTCCAGAAATCAAGAAAACACACATAATACGTTATAGGTCAGTCATTTACTTAAATAATTCACAATGTAAAAAAGAAAGTTAGGCATGCTTTGTTACCATGCTTGGTTGTCCATGTCTTGTTGCGCACAAGTGACCCCCACTGGTCAATCGGGTGCTCACAGTCTGCTGGCATAAAACTGCATGAAGGGTTTCCTCTGACTCATGTCTGTGCAAGCTTAACTTGTAGACTGCGATGTGAAAATAAATGGCGGCTGACATCACAGAATTGGAGGAGATCCTGTGCTTGTCTACGCTCTCCCGATTGGACAGCGGAGGTTGCAGCAAGCGTGGCTTAGAATATTATTGGGCATTCCAAATTGGGAGAAAAAGGGGAAAAATCATTTAAAAATGAAATGAAAGTGAGGCGAGTTTTATGGCAAACTTTAAAATGAATTAAACAAACCCTGCCCCGTCTTGCCCTCCAAGGGGTTGAGTGGGCCAGAAAATACACCTTACACCATCACAGGGCTGCCAGAACCCTCCATATACTCAAGTGTTTCCTTTATTTTGGTAGTTACTTGTACATGTGTCTGAAATACATATCATAAGGGTGCAATACAGGCACACCTTTTGTTTATTTTCATTACATTCATTAGTAGATTGTACAGTATGCATGCTTGTGGTGAGACACACTCCAAAGTCAGGTTTTACAGCCCAGCTTAGGTAAATAAACTGACTGTCCCATCCCTCCGGGCGCCCAGCAGCTGCTCCTCACGGTCTTGCCTCTTCTCTGTCCTGACCCCTCGCTGGTGGAATGACCTTCCGAAATCGGTCAGACTCCACTACCACTGAATTCTGTATATCTAGCCTGGCTATTGTCATCACCACTGCCGACTTGCTCAACACTTCTTGTATATGTATCCCTGCCTTCTCATTTAATAAAAAAAAAGAAAATTACTAACCTTTTCCTTCCCAGTGTTACAGGTATGGTATGCAGCTGCCTACAACGATGTCTATCGCTGTATTACTGCACTGATCTCGTGCGCAAACTATGATTGTTCCTACCATGTATTAAAGCACATCTTGTAAGTCACTCTGCTAAATGCTTAAAATGTAAATATTGACATTTGTACAGCCAAGATATCTCTGCACTTTTTGCCATTTAGCAGATGCTCTTATCCAGAGCGACTTACACAGTTTCACATTTCTTCACATACAATCCATTTATACAGTTGGATATTTACTAGCAATTCAGGTTAAGTACCTTGCTCAAGGGTACAACGGCAGTGCCCCACCTGGGCTCGAACCTGCAACCTTTGCATTACAAGCCCAGTTCCTTAACCATTATGCTAATACTGTCGTCTGAAGAAAAAAGAAAAACCCATGTGGCTTCACCAATATACAGCTGAAAGACAGATCATCATGCATTGCTATTACTAAACAAAATTATCTCGTGTCCTCGGTGTACTCTCGGTTCTCTGTGGCTCAGTTGGTAGAGCATGGCGTTAGCAACGCTTAGGTTGTGGGTTCAATCCCCACTGGGGCCACATGTACTGAAATATGTTTGCATTCACTACTGTAAGTCGCTTTGGATAAAAGCGTCTGCTAAATGGCATATATATACATGTATATAAGGATATGTAGCCTACCCTTCTTTGACTCCGATCTGAAGTTTGACAAGCAAGTGCGAGCAGTGGCACAGTCCTGCTTTTTCCAACTGCGCAATCATTGCAAAAATCAAATCATTCCTCTCTCCCAGCGACCTTCAGAGGGTCACCCTCACTCTGATCTTGTCAAGACTGGACTATTGTAACGCCCTCTACTCTGGCGTGGCCGAGAAAACCATCAACCGCCTACAACTCGTCCAGAACGCAGCTGCCAGACTCGTGTCGGGCACCAAAATGAGGGACCACATTTCCCCAGTCCTTGCATCCCTCCATTGGCTCCCTGTGAAGCAGAGAGTCAACTTCAAAATCCTCATGTTCGTTTTCAAAGCCCTAAACGGTCTCGCTCCTGCCTACATTGAGGAACTCCTGGTCCGATCATCTAGCTCCAGATCCCTCAGATCTAGCGACCAAGCTTGCCTGAAGATCCCGCAGTCAAAATTGGTGACAAAGGGAGACCGAGCATTCGCTGTTACTGCGCCGAAATTGTGGAATAAGCTCCCTGTAAACATCAAGTCTGCAAACACCCTACAGACTTTTAAGGCCCTACTTAAAACACATCTTTTTGCCAGAGATAATCCCTGAGTTAGCTTTTACGGTTGTGTGAAAGATGTATTTATGTCTTTATGTTCTCTGTTTTGTTTTGGATGGCTGCTTGTAATTTGTATGTTCCTATTGTTCTTATCTTTTGTTTTCCTCTTCCTCGGGCTGCGCCCCGGGCTGATGTAACTATTGGTTGGGGGGCGCAATATACATAAATGAAATAAAATAAATAAATAAATACCCTCTACGCTCCGCTGGTCCCTGGGCACTTCCGCGATGACGCACTGGTAGAACGGGTGATCTCCGAAGCCGTCCTCGAGCAGGTCTGAAATCGAAGGGAAGATAGTTGACTATAAAATGGCACTGAAGTAGTACTGGGTAATGGTTCTACATTCACACTCCAAGGGAAAGCATACTCTACCTTTCTCAGTCAGCACAACTTGATCTTCCATATCTTCATATTTTGCAAGTTCCTGGAAAAACGACAATAAATTATAGCATACGTCATCCTATACATTTTACCAATTTGACCGTGGCCTCGTTAGTTAAAAAAGCTTACACGATTGCGTGGTGAACAAACTGACAGTTATATTATATTTTAAAACTTGTATTTAGGACTAGATAACTTTATTATCATGGGTATTTTGCATGTGTGATAACTGTTTCGCGGCAGATTTGCATCCAAGTTGGCATTGCCACCTCTTGACTTTCTAGGGTGCGACGACAACGCGTTGTTTAACGTTTAGCAGCTGCATTAAATGGAAGCCACGTTAAAAGGCTGCATGTTCTTCTCGTATGTTATCTGTACAATCCTGCTCATATCCTCACGTAAATAAATGCAAAGCTTGCATCAGGTTTTCCAGTTACCTTTATGAGTCGCAGTATGTCAGACACGTCCTTGGGTTCAGCTTTCCGTAATATAAAATTGGCCATTTTCTTCTTTTGCTCTTTTTTCCTTTTCTCACGAGTCCTCTAAGAAGCAAAACGTGTTTCTTCATTCGGTTCCCAGGAGTTTGCCCTCCGCAGTCAGTCTGGGATCCTGACCGTTCTATGAAGAGATCACATTCAGGTCACAGTCGCTCGAAGCGTCCGCTATACTGAAGTGTTTTGTTCCCCGCTTTTACTTAATGTATTGGGGTCGTGGGGGCTGGGAATTTGGCGTGGCCCATTGTCCAATCAAAAAGAAGATACGTGGGTTCTGAGTTCTGTCAGCTATTACTCACAGTTTATTATTATGCGAAAATGTGCAGTCAAAAACAGTACAAACACTGTCAAAATGTAACTGAAACACGAGCCTTGTTTTAGGACTGTGCAAATGCAATGGACTCAGTTGTAAACGTTGGAAGTCATTTCAGCATGTCAGATGCATTTATAGTTACATATTTTGAGTTCTTAATGAAATTTGTCCCCAGTCTCCAGTCTCCAGAAATAATCAACCACGAAGGCAAGGCAAGGCAAGGCAAGGCAAGTTTATTTATATAGCACATTTCATACACAACGGCAATTCAAGGTGCTTTACATAAGGCACAAAAAGACATTTAAAGGCATAAAAAGGCATAAAAGAACATAAAAAAGACAACAAATAAAATAGAAAAAGAAATTAAAATATGCATAGGAAAGATAAAAGTCAAAGTGCAAATATGGTTTTATACTTAAAAATCTGCGTTCACCATTTTGCATCAATTTAAGAGAAAGCAGTAGAGAACATAAAAGTTTTTAGCCTGAATTTAAAAGTAGTTAAGGTTGGCACGTTTCTCAGATTCTCAGGAAGTTTGTTCCAGCAATTTGCGGCGTAGTAGCTAAACGCTGCCTCACCATGTTTTGTTTTGACTCTGGGAACAGTTAGTAGACCAGTCCCGGACGACCTTAGACTTCTCGAGGGTTGATAATGTGAAAGCAAGTCGGAGATGTATTTGGGCCCTAAGCCATTCAGTGATTTAAAAACTTGCAGCAATATTTTGAAATCAATTCTGAGATTCACTGGAAGCCAGTGTAGGGATCTGAGAATGGGTGTGATATGTTCAGCTTTTTTTGTTCTAGTTAGAACTCTGGCAGCTGCATTCTGAATGAGCTGAAGCTGTCTTATATCTTTTTGGGGAGACCTGTAAAAGACCATTACAGTAGTCTAACCTGCTGAAGATAAAGGCATGGATGAGTTTTTCTAAGTCTTGTTTGGACATGAATCCTCTGATTCTAGCTGTTTTTGAGATGGTAGTAGGCTGACTTTGTTATAGATTTGATGTGACTATTAAAGTTAAGGTCTGAATCCATAATAACACCAAGATTTCTGACTTGACTTTTAGCCTTCAGAGACAGGGAGTCGAGGTGAACACCAACTTTCAGCCTTTCTACCTTTGCACCAAAGACAATTACCTCAGTTTTGTCTTTATTTAGTTGTAGGAAGTTTTGACACATCCAATCATTGATATGTTCAATGCACTGTGTCAGTGAATCTAGTGGACCATAGTCGCTTGGTGAAAGAGCTATGTAAATTTGGGTGTCATCTGCATAATTATGGTAAGAGATTTTGTGTTTTTGAATAATTTGGCCTAAGGGGAGCATGTAAAGGTTGAATAGGAGAGGCCCAAGGATTGAACCTTGGGGAACTCCACAAGTCATGGTGTTCCACGTGGATGTGTAGTTGCCAATGGAGACAAAGTAGTCTCTTTGTTGAAGATAAGATCTGAACCAATTTAGGACCGTGCCGAACATATAATTTTCATCTTTCGTTTTTATAAGCAACAATGTCCCATAGGATAGTTGTTGGTCCCATTTACAAAATGAACATACAGAACATTGCATAACTCAGTGTCTGATTTCCCCCCCCCCCAAACCTAACACGTTTCTGTTAGACAATCACTCATAACTATTTCACAAGATTTTCATATTTGTATCTAGAATAATGATTTATTTCACTTGAATCTTTTGCAGCAAATTTTACACAAAATAGCCCATGACAAAGTGAAAACAGGTTTTTAGACATTTGTGCTCATTTATTACAAATCAAAATGTAAAATATCATATGTACAAGATTTTCATATTTGTATCTAGAATAATGTGTGTGCACACCCTTTGATATGACACCCAAAAGTGAGCTGAGGTGCATTGTTTCCACTGATACTGCTTGAGATGTTTCTACAACTTGATTCTAAATTGATTACCTGTGGTAAATTCAATTGATTGGACATGATTTGGAAAGGCACACACCTGTCTATATAAGGTCCCACAGTTGACAGTGCATGTCAGAGTAAAAACCAAGCCATGAAGTCCTAGGAACTCTCCATAGACCTCCGAGATAGAATTGTGTTGAGGCATAGATCTGGGGAACCCAATGGCCACTCTAAGAGAGCTTCAGAGTTCCTCTGCAGCGATGGGAGAACCTGGTAAAAGGACAAACATCTCTGCAGCACTCCATCAATCAGAACTTTATGGTAGCACTTGGCATTCAGGCCAAAAAGTTCAATTTGTGTCTCATCAGACCAGAGAATCTTTTTCCTGATGCTCTTAAGAGTCCTTTAAGTGCCATTTGGCGAACTCCAGGTGGGCTGTCGTATGCCTTTCACGCAGGAGTAGCTTCCGTCTAGCCACTACCAAAAAGGCCTGATTGATGGAGTGGTGCAGAGATGGTTGTCCTTCTGCCTTCTGAGACCGAAAACCCAGGGTTAGCCCAAACTTAGCTTGCTAACCCACTAATCCTGCTTTGTGAGACAGGCCCCAGGGCTCTGCTCTCAAGAGGGAAGTGCTAAGTGCTTCACACGAAGCTTGGCTTCTGTACCAGAATTTTTTACTTTGATCCAATCAAACCTGGAATCCAGATATCAAGAGTTCAATTTGTCACAGTACAATAGTTGTTTTTAACAATTTTCCTTATACGTGTGGGTAGTTCTGAATAGGGTTTTATTGTATGTCCAATTACTTTGTAACACCAGTATGTTATCAAAGTGTTAGGTATGGAGTTTCATAGAATGACTATTCTGACATTACATTAATATATTTTATAGACAACAAAGACATGGGAGAAGCCAGTGAAGTAGCTGGCCTACTAGATTTACTGCATGGTTCTTCAAACATGTACATATGTGTGGTTTATGAAAACACTTTTAATTCAATGTCAGACTTCATCCTCATAGAGTTGATTCAGTTAATGGAAGTGTTTTTAGTCATTTGTTATCATAATTATGCATTAGAATACAACAAGTATACAGGTAACTGTCAAAATAAAGGAAACACTTGAGTAAATTAAGGGTTCTGGCACCTGTTATGGTGGAGGTGCATTTCCTGGCATGGTTTAGGTCCACTCAACCCCTTAGAGGGCAAGGTAAACGCCAATAAAAACAAAGTTGACATTGTCACATTGTGTCAATAATGGTGTATTCAATATGGTATCAAAGGTGCTACATGGTATATACAATTACCTTTATCTACTTGAGTGTTGCTTTATTCTAGAATTAGTATCTTAAGGATAGTGTCATTCAATTTTGATGACTCTCCTTCAATTTAGTTTTATAACAAAAACATGGTGCAAATTGAAAAAAAAATCTCATACAATCAACTTTACACATACCTGAATAATATAGAAGCATAAATAATCAAAACATTTTCTTGTTCTCATTAAACTATCCAATTTTTAACTTGTGTAGATATAAAAAAAAAAAAATACTACTCAAGCACTTTGAATAAACGTACAAAATAATACAAATACATTAAGCTTGCATTTATGTTGATTGATAAAGTTGAGGTTAATTAATATTGTAGTCATATTTTATCAAGGAAAATGACATAAATTAAGACATTTTGCAATTCCAAATGCCTCTGTATCTGTAGAATGACCCAGCACCTTGCTAACAGTTGCTGTAACGCTGTCTTGAGAATGGCGTATGATAGGTAACATACATTAGCAATACGCTGTCACTAACCTGTTTTTAAATCATTAATCCCAATTTATCCTTATGATGCCTCTATGCATATTTATTCACAAAAAGTAGATCCAACACTGGCTGACAGGAGGACGAATGAGTAGGCTATGGACCAAAAAATGTAATCCAATTAATTTTTACTAGACTAATTTGAATCTAGTATTTTCTCTGATGTTTTAATATAGTGAATTGTTACTTTTGTATAAGAACACATCTGCAGTTAGTTACAACAGCATCTTGTATCAAAAATGTCCTACACTATATTGTGGCAACATGGTCTTGCACTGCCAGTGAACAACATTGGACCATTCAAGAATGCGCTTTCTATTCCACAACCTCCACCCTATCAGCTTGCAACACAATGCAGTGTGGTTTTATTTAGTCATACTGTGTATTAAGTGAAGTGAATGAATTGAAATGCAATACTTATTTTGTTAAATGAACTACCACCAAATAAAGACAAAATAATTTGTCAAATGCTCTGGAAAAAATGATGGAGGTACAAAAGCCATCAACAGTTTCCCCGATGCAATCTCATCTATTCAAAGTATTCAAAGAAATCAATGCCAAGTGACACACAATTGTGTTTTTATTTTCGGCTGATGTTAAATCCTTAGGTGAGAACAGACAGTTTGAAGATGCTTAAGTGAGACTGATCACATTTGGTGGTTCAATTCAATTTATCAAAGTATTTCAGTTTGCCAGATGGGTCAGGGATTATCTGCAGAGGAAGATGTTAAAATTAGTACTACAAAAAGTACATTTACTTTATAACTATACAAACATCAAAAGGCAAGTGACTGACTCGGGTAAAGCTAATTTAGAAGATGCACAAATAAAATGTGATTTTTTTGTTATCCTAGCCTTGGCCAGAGCTTTATCCAAAGCAGTCCAGTGTTCCAACTGAAAAGTCTCTGAGCTGTCAGGTCATCCCCGATTGGCTGTTGGAGGATTTGAGCCACTGCTCATGCCCAGGGCTTCCTCTTGGTTACTCTGACTAGACCCATATGGACAGGGAGTGGTTTATAGAGTACAATATGCTGTTATTACAGATACTCATTGTATAGAGGGCACTAGAGCAGTCCAAACATTCTGCCCACAAGCAGAGCTACTGCACACGCACGTTACCTTCGCATCCCTGGGTGTGAGAATCAATGAGAACTCACCGTGTCACTTCCTGGCTTCCAGCCTGCTGGACACACTGCAACCAGAGAGACAGTTGTTAATATAATGGAAGAGCGCGCGCTATTAAAGCACACAATTGCAGAACCCAAAGACTTATCATTACTAAATCGTGTGACAAAACTTAAATCTTGTTTGAGAGATGGGAAAACTTGATTTGACCAAAAATAGTTACTGGTTCGCAATAAGTGCAACGGAGGACTGCACGTGCTTCAGCTGTCCTACTCCGTATGCGGGAGCAGGTGGGCACAGCAGTGACTAAAGAAACAATATAAAATTCCAAATTGAGGAAAAAACAAAAAAAAAGTGGCAAATTGTTTTGTTTTTTTCCCTACCCGTTTCCCCCACAACTGTCAGAGACGGGGAGTAACACATCATTTAAGCATTAAATGCAAAATTAAACAAGTAACTACAATCAAACAGTAGTTACAGTAATTTATATCCACACTTCTGAGTGCAAGCAGACAGAGGCACCATCTCTCAGAACTGCCTAGCTGCTGTTTCTCACTGAGGTCAAGCAGGGGGGCCACCCTAGTTGTATCTCAAGGATCCCCCAGTATCTGTTTGGGGGGCCTAATGTGCTTGACTGTGGGGTGTTCATGCGCCTGCGGACTGTACCTTCCCCATGTTTGTCCGTATACTGGAAGGCTTGCACCAGCCGCAGGGTCTCGTCCACAGACCGGCCCACAGGGAGGTCATTCATGGTTATCTGCCGCAGGACACCCTTGTTATCGATGATGAAGAGACCGCTGAGGATGAGGACGACAGGGAGAAGCACAAAATCTGACACCATGTCGCGAGTAGAGATAACCGAGCCTCCCAGGTGGTCTAGTGGTTACAACATTTGGCGCTGGCCACTGCGACCGGGATTCGATTCCACCAGCCACGCCGAGGCTGCTCTGGCTAGGAGTGCCACTAGGGGGCAGCAATTGGCTGTCCATGGAAGCCGTCATGAGTTCGCTGCTTATAGGAGGGGCTCTGGAGTACCAGAGTTACGGTCGACAGCTTGGCGAGTGCAGTCTCAGAGGAGACGATACTTTGTCACTGCTGGTCTCAGGGCTACAGCAGCAAACTCACAATACGAGGGGGGGATTGAAAGAGAGGGTGTAATTGGTTACTAAATTGGGAGAAAAATGGGAGGAAATCAGAAACAAAATCTTTATAAAAAGAGACTCTAAACTGGCTGGAGGCCTCAATGACGTTCAACAGGGACATCCGTCACATCCCACACGAGGGGAACGTCTCACGCAATCCCTACATTCTTTGAGCAAACTGCCATCAATGCACCAATAGGCATGACAGTCTGTGTTAACCCTGTTTTAATAAGAGGAGTCACATAGATTCATTATTTATTTATTATCATAAACTTAAGCACTCAAGATCTGAGCTCCAGTGTATAGCGGACTCAGGTGTGACAATCATCTGCCCTTATATCGTGTCAATGGTGTTAACCATAAATGAATATATATGTAATTTAACAACACGCTTTTATCCAAAGCAACTTTCAGTACTGAATGCGTACATTTTTCAGTACATGTGGCCCCAATGGGAATTGAACCCACAACCCAAGCATTGTTAGCGCCATGCTCTACCTTCTGAGCCGCACAGAACCACGTTGGTCTTTCTCTGAGTAAGACTGCTCATGGTCAATGTGGTATGCAACCTTTCTGGAAACTGCCTTCTCATTTATCATTTCCTCTTCCAACTCTAACTGATATCCTGTTAGGCTTCTGCAAGTGGATGCTTCCATACCGGAGAGTATGACCCTGGTCCTCCAGAAACACCCCATAATCCTTGGCGATTTGATGCGTGAGATCCGACAGCAGGGGAATCTTCATGGGTCCAAGCCCGCCCTGTTTCCTCGGTGTGTTGATCCTGTAAGAAGCACAGAACTGCATCAGACTCGCCACAACACACCTCTCCACTGCACAGTCAACATCAGCATACCAGGCTCAACAGCAGTCTCAATCAACTTAAGATAAACACAGGACCTCGCTCATTCCCTGGACAA
Source organism: Aldrovandia affinis (assembly GCA_029706075.1). Taxonomy (NCBI): domain Eukaryota; kingdom Metazoa; phylum Chordata; class Actinopteri; order Notacanthiformes; family Halosauridae; genus Aldrovandia; species Aldrovandia affinis. The sequence continues at coordinate 1,385,140 of JAINUG010000167.1, forward strand.
TGATAGTACATTACATGGGGATTAACCCTTAATGACCCAATTATAAACATCCATCCTTGCCTAAAGGAACTCATAAAAATGGCATGCTAAAATCTGCACACAGCAAAAGTAACTCTCTGCCTTTCAGACGGACCTTCCACCGGTTATGAGCTGCTACAGTCAAACCTTAGTCATCAATCCTCTACGACAGGGGTCTCCAACCTCGGTTTCCAGGGGTTCCCAACTGTGTATGCTGGTTTTCGTTCCAACTGTAATTTCAATTTCTGAAGAGTATATGACCTTGCATTTTATTAGACAATTATCCAACTTTTTTCTATTGGCAAAACAAAAAACAAACATACAAAATGATAAGAAAAATGACAAATGTAAGATTACACTTAATTTACTGATAGACCTAAAGCTGGAATCAGTGAAGTCCTAAATGCTGAAAGTGTGGACAGCTAGTCATTGAAACGACAAAGCAAATGGTAATGAGCCAAACCTGAATTGTGTCAATGTCTGTCTAAGCACAAAATTATGGAATGTTTATAAAGACCTTAAGAAAGATATTGGTTGGAATTAAAACCAGCATACACGGGGGTACCCCAGGACCAGTGGTGGACGAAGTACACAAACCCTTTACTTGAGTAAAAGTACAGATACATTACACAGATACAGACACATGAAAGTCCTACATTTAACCCCATTTGCCTTTGAAATGTAGGGGAGTGAAAGTAAAAATGGAAATACTTACGCACAGATACGCACTTAAAATGTAAAAGTGAAAACTTAAAAGTTACAACACTAATACAGGGTATCTGCAGGTTTAGCAAAGTCAGATTTAAGGCTTTTTAATACTTTTTTAATGCCACTCAGAATGAAATTTAATACCAATTTCACAATAACAAAATGGCAAAAATCACGCAACGACACCAATTAGTTTAGGTTTAGGGACAAATTTGTCCAAAGATGTTTATTAAAACATAAAGGGGTAACTGGATTGGATGAAACAAAGGGGTGAGACAAACATAAATAACTAAAATAGAAAAGAATAAATTAAAACATCCAAATACATTCAGTGTCATCCAGGGCAGGAATTTCACCAGTGTCTGGCCTGCTGCCCCTGCAAAAAAATTAAGCGTAGTGTGACCTCACTGGTCTTGGTGCCCCCACTGGCTGTGGTCTCTTCCCTGCTTCTATTCTTTATTGTAAAAATGAAACAGCAGCCTATTGCGATTCAGATTTTCTTTTGCCTTATGGACCACTGCATAGGGACCACTGATGGGCCTAGCATTGAGACTGCCATATGTGTAGTCACTTGGGGGGCATGTATCTCAGTTCTGTGGCCCTCTTCTCCAATTCTCTCAGATTGCTCCTGCTGCAATAGTTCCAGAAACTTAAAGTTCACATTTGGGCCGTCCATTGAGACTGACAGGAGCTTTCACATGTCCATCTGCTCTGCACATTCCTGAAGATTAAATGAGAATAATATATGAAGCATATAACATCTTAATAATACACTGATCATATTTATAGCACTTTATGTACTGTCTTTTTACAAGCTTATAGTGCTCCAATATTTTAGCTAACGTTAGATAATTTCTCACTACTTACTTTGAAATGGTGCAGTAGATCTCGAGCTGTTCCATGCCCCATGAACTGCGAACCCAGGTATCTGGACCGAACTTGATCTTTGTCCCAGTAGCGCACATGAAGGTCCAGTTGTTTTGTTTTCGTGGTTTGGTTGAGGCTCTCATCGAACATCAATACAAACGTGTCCTTGTTTACATCCGCGATTCGATTATTTCGGAGATAAACGGCCAATCCAAACCTCAGGGAACATAGCACGGAATACCTCTCCTACCCTGCCATTGCCATTGTAGGACTGGTGCTTCGTGACAGTGTTCAGAACCCACCGTACCTCAGCTTCAAGTGTCGGCGTGGAGCCGAATGTTGTCCGGACTTCTGTTCGTGCAATATTGTTGGTGTTGCAGGTCGTCCTATCTGAGATGGCGCAGCTGAAGTGGAGGCAGGGGCCGAACAGAAATGCGAAATACTAGTCGTTTGCAGGCGGGTTTTATCAACCGATTTATGCTTGGCGCTCTGCATGTGCGATTCGACTGCTTTCAGATAGATAGATAGATCCTTTATTTGTCATTGTAACACGTACAACGAAATTGAAATGCCAACCAGTCAGTGCAAAATTACAACATTATATAGACATGTACGACATGTACATCGTCCCGAGTTTAAAATCTTTTTTGCAGTTTGCAGCGGGCCTCATGATCGTCTTTGACTGGGACCAACCATGGCGCAAACACTGGGTTATCGAGCCAGTTCTCATTAAATTTGCACTTTCCCATAACGAGTGCAAATGCTTACGTTAAGTTAGCCAACTTAGCTTGTTGAACTTGAATATTGTGCTCGAGAGTTGACTCCGTTGCTGAAATAGTTCCCCGCAAACATAAGGACCTCTGTTGGTTCCGCTCATTCCGTTCTGCGTGACGCTACAAAACGGTAAATAAAAATCTCCGAATTTATCTCTCGTTACCCGTTTTTCCCCCAGATTTCACAATGAAACATAAAATGACAAATCCACTTTTTATCTTTCCTGTCTATGGCATTTTTTAAGACCTCTGAAAGATGGATTTAAGACATTTTAAGACCAATTAAGGCCTTTATTGTTGATAAACAAATGTAATACTTTTTAAGGATCCGCGGACACCCTGTAATAATGTAAGATATCAATGAGTGTTTGCTAATTGATGTGTGTACATTAACGATAAAAACATTCTTGGTGTAGGTGCAAAACAATGTTTTGTTGTGCTCATTATTGTTACAGTTGTATAGTGAGAATGGCCCTCAAGATTTCATACAGAGCTTTCAGCTATTAGCATGTCATTCCAAGAGATGTTTTTATTTTGTATTTATTTTTTAACCATAAAGCTGTAAAGTTTGCAAGGAAAGGTGCGCCTATGCATATGAGCTTGATGACTGTCTTAGTGGACCAGGTGGAGGCAGGGTCTTACCAGGCCAAGTGGGTGAACTGTGAGTCGACCGAGCACGCAACAACCTCAGCATTAATGGTACGGAACTCCTGCACCCGGTCACTGAATGCAATAATCTCTGTGGGGCAAACGAAGGTGCTGCAGCAAACAGAGAAAAAAAGAAAAAAACATGAAGAAAGAACGAAGGACCATGAAGGACCACGGGCATATCCCGTCTACAAAGTTCCTTATTCAAGCAATGATGGAAAGGCCCTTCATTCGTAGGTACAATCGCAGTGTCACCCAACCAAAGATGTATCCAAAAGCCTTGTCAAGTCCAGCACTTCACTGTGCGGTCTAATGGTTAAAACTGAGTAAAGTACATTTCTTTTTACATTAGTGTTACAAGCAGGACTAGGACAAAGAAATCTGATACTCACAAGTCCAGGGGGTAAAAGAAGAACACCAGGTACTTTCCTTGGTAGTCAGAAAGTTTCAGCTCCTTGAACTCCCCGTTGATGACAGCAGTGCCCTCCCACAGGGGTGCAGGTTTTGAGACTGCAAAGGAAAAACAACATTCAAGTAAGACTTCCATAGCACCATATCATTATCATATCATTGAGGACACATTACCCTGTGGGCAGAGATGGGCAAAGATACATCAAAATGGATCTTGTTACAAAATACAAAATACCCCTCAAATAAATTTATCAGATCAAAATACAAAACACTGGTGCCAGAAAATGTATCAGATAAAATACATGTATTTTGTATTGTCTCCAATTGGCTATCATAGGCCAACATATGAATAGGTGGCTGCCTTTCTCTATGAATATGAGCAAAAAGCCAGAATCACTTAGGCTATCGCCATGTTAGAGGCACAATCACATCTTTAGCATCTCCTAATTAGTTTGCCCACATTACTCCCTCCATTTTGGTTGTTTGGGCTATTGACAACCAATTTCTTATCTTTGATGCTATTTGTATATAACAGAAAAATACTGAAAATAGTACAGTACAAACTTACAAACAAATCAGCATGAATTGTACATGCTAGCTAGTGTTTCTGGAGTCACAAAGTGACGTTTTGAGAAATCGTTTTTTCGAACTTTTCACGTCACGTCACGATTTCTGTGAGTAGGCTTGTGTGAAAACAAGCGCCGAATTCTCAATAGCTGCCTGCGACCAGATACATGCATGCATCCACGTGTGCATGCATTCACTGCCTTGTCCAACCGACAGAGAGCGGGTCTAAAAATCACTGTGTGAGTGTGTCTAAGTGTACTGTTGTTCTTTTTTTATGTTCTTTGAATCATGGATAAAGTATTTTGAGTATTTTGAAAATACAAAATTACTCCACCCTAAAGTATCTTGTTACAAATTACATTTGAATTTTTTCAGCCCTGTCAAATACAAATGACAAAAAGTAACAGAAATACTGCCCATCTCTGCCTGTGGGGTACATTTTTATATCACCATATTTCAAGCTGTGGTCTACAACAGTGGAAAGAAGAGAAAAAAAAAAAGAAAAAAATCTTCTCAACACTTATTCTAAATAGACATTTTGCCTCATCAAGAAATACAGTGAGCACCATAATTAATTGGACAGTGACACATTTTTTTGTTATTTTGGTTCTGTACTCTAGCACTTTGAGATTGAAAGGACAATGCGGTTGAAGTGCAGACTGTCAGCTTTAATTTGAGGGTATTTTCATCCATATCGGATGAACCGTTTCAAAATGATAGAACCTTTTGTACATAGTCCCCCCCCATTTTCAGGCACCATAATTAATTGGACAGTTTAACATAATGTAGAATAAAGTAATCCATTTTAATATTTGGTTGCATATCCTTTGCATGCAATGACTGCTTGAAGTCTGCGACGCATAGACATCACCAGACTCTGGGTATCTTCCCTGGTGATGCTCTGCCAGGCCTGTACTGCAGCCATCTTCAGTTCTTGCTTGTTTCGGGGACTTTTTGCCTTCAGTCTCCTCTTCAGCATGTAAAATGCATGTTCAATTGGATTCAGATCCGGTGATTGACTCGGCCAGTCGAGGATTTTCCACTTTTTGTCTGTCAAAAACCCCTTCGTTGCTCTAGCATTATGGTCATTGTCTTGTTGCATGATGAAGTGCCGTCCAATGAGTTTGGAGGCATTTGGTTTTATCTGAGCAGATAAAATATTTATGTAGACTTCAGAATTCATTGTTCTACTTCTGTCTGCAGTCACATCAACGTTCCACTGGCAGCCATACAGGCCCAAGCCATAACACCCCCTCCACCATGTTTCACGGATGAGGTGGTATGCTTTGGATCATGGGCATTTCCTTTTTTTCTTTCCATCACTCTGGTACATGTTAATCTTTGTCTCGTCTGTCCACAAGACTTTGTTCCAGAACTCTTGGGGCTCTTTTAGGTGCTTTTTAGCAAACTGTAATATCGCCTTACTGTTCTTCAGGCTTATCAGTGGGTTGCATCGTGTAGTGTACCCTCTGTAGTCCTGCTGGTGTAGTCTTCTACATACGGTAGACTTTGACACATCTACACCTGCATCCAGGAGTGTTTTTGATCTGTTGGGCCGTTGTCAGGGGGGTTTTCTTCACCATAGAGACTATTCTCCGGTCATCCACTACAGTGGTCTTCCTCTGTCTATTGGGTCTTTTGACATAATTGAGTTCACCAGTTTTTATTTATTTTTAAAATAATTGTATTTTTCCGATTTACTCCCAATTTGGTAGCCAATTACCCGCTGTGCTTTAGTTCAATCCCACTTCTCTCATAGTTCGCTGCCGTAGTGCTGTGACCGGCAGTGACAAGGGCGAAGCGCTGCCTCCTCTGAGACAACACTCACCGTGCCGTCAACTGTAATTCTGGTACTCCAGAACAACTCCTGTGCGCAGCAAACTGTGTGTGTGTCGGCTTCCCTCTCCCCTCCCTGGGGCGGACAGCCAATGGCACTCCCGACCAGAGCCGACTCTGGCAAAATGGGGAATCGAACCCCGGTCGCCGTGGCCAGCGTCGGACATTGAAACCATTAGACCACGTGGGATGTAAAATAAGCTCAAATTAAACCGGACAGTCTGCACTTCAACCTCATCGTCATTGTATCCTTTCAAACTCAGTGCTAGAGTACATAACCAAAATAACAAAACGTGTCACTGTCCAATGAATTATGGTGCTCACTAGGGGTGGGCGATATGAGCTAAAATTCATATCACTATATTTTCCACTGTCCAGACGATATCAATATGATATCACGATATATGAGAAAAAACATCTGAATCACATTTTAATAGCCCTTCTTAGTTAAATGACATTAGTTAAGGCAAAATATGTATTTTAACCTTATATAACCAGAAAGAGTTATAGCGAGTACCGGCAGCGAATGATGACTTGATTGATTGCTGAGTGGGAGTCTGGCTTGTCTTCGGGCGAGCTCCTGGACTAACTGTTTCATGCATTCGGGTACATTCCTCATATTCACAGACATGCATGGTTTTCAGGTGGGTAAACAGGTTGCTGGTGTTTCCACCTTTGGCTAAAACAACACGGCGACACAACTTGCATAGTATTGTTTGTTGGTCGAGGTCGGAGATTTTGAACCCAAACCAGTTCCAAACGACAGAGGAGCCCCCTTTCTTTTTAACCAATTCATCGTCATCCTGCTCGAGCAACATCACTTTCTGCGTGTTCGCTCATTTTCGATTCTTCACTTGTAATAGGCTATAAATATTAGTACGTTGTCTGCCTGCTAACTGCAGCTGCCTGCACGCTTGTTTGTTGCTACATGCGCGCAACAAATGCATAAAACGTCCGCTCAAAAACATAGGTCAACATATTAACATGCTTCTTTTTTTCGTAGGAACCTGGAGGTTAGATTAAAATAAAAAATAGATGTAGCTACTAACTACTATCACTCAATTGAAATTTTGAACAAAACAATATGAATGCCAAATTAGAATTTATGAATATATAACGGTATCCACGGTATAGCAAAATCCATATCGTGGCGCAGCATAATACCGGTAGTCACTTTCATACCGGTATAGCGCCCACTCCTAGTGCTCACTGTATGTTCTCTCACTTCTTTCTCACTTCTGGCTGACTGGCATTCAGTGACGTTTAAATGCCTTGCTTGAGCAATCTCAACTTTCGCTTTCTTCTTCTGAGCCCCTTTTTAATGCCATCTGTTGGACTGCAAGGTACTGCTTCTGCATAGTTCCCATAGCTCAGTTGGTAGAGCATGGCACTGGCAATGCCAAGGTTGTGGGTTCGATCCCATGGGACTACATGTCCGTCATTCGGATGGGACGGTAAAAACCGAGGTCCTGACTCTCTGTAGTCATAAAAGATCCCATGGTGCTTTTCGAAAAAGAGTAGGGTGTTAACCCCAACCAAAAATAACATTTAAAAAACGATATATACTGTAGCACCCGAGTAGGCGCGTGCTATGGCGTCATTGTGGAGGGGAAATACCTCTCCGCCCGCTGGCTCCACCCCCGCGTAGAGTTGGGAACCCCGGGACGGATTCCCCAGCTGAAGTGCATAAACGCAAATTACGAATGATTAAAAGGTGCGCTCTCCCTCAGGTGCGTTGTTGGGAGTAGGTACGAGATTGTGTGCGCGAGGGTTTGGTGAGAGAGAGAAAGGGAGAAAGAGAAATAGTTTCGTTTTTGGATTATTATTTTGTGGCAAACGGACGGATTCTTTTTTTGATATTTGACAACGGATTGGACGACGATGACAAAGGAATTACCCCGGAACGGACAACGACGACGAATTTGGATCACGGACAACACAACAAAGAGAGAGAGAAAAGTGGGTGGACATTGTTGTATTGCCAGTGACATTTGTTGCCAGCCGTGTTTCCCTGCCACGGGAGCAGGATTTCCTTTCGCGGAGATACTCCCGTGTAAATCAATAAATCTCGTTTTAATTTTGAACGGTCTCCATTGTTTATCGAGTAAGTTATAGATTATTGGCGGAGTGGAAACCCCACTCCCTTGGTTGCGCTACAATACATTCATGCAAAATGCATTCATTCATTCCCTCCCTCCTCGCCTCTCCACTGTGTATCTGATGTGCAGTGAGTTTGTACTGGCGCACTATGGCTGCTGTCAAGTTCACCCAGGTGGGTGCTGCATATTTGTGGTGGTGGTGAAGTGAGTTGTCCCTAGCTTTGAGTTCCCTGGAAGAAAAGCGCTATATAAATCAAATTATTTTGCGGTTGCAAACTGAGGTGAAAATGAAAGGTGCAAACACTGTCAGGGTCTTGCATTTCCTGCAGTGATCCAGTCGAGACATTTTGCAGGCACAACTATTCAATGTTACGGTGATGCCAAAGCCACAATTACGTCCAGTTATATCCATCCGGTCTCAGCATGCTCTTTTCACCTGAGAATTTGCAGGACCTACAGGAGGCTGACTCAGACCTCGGAACGAGGTGTAAACTCTTCCAGGACAGAGGATGGGGCCCTAATACAGAGGCCTGCTTCCTGCCCCTGTGATGAAGAAAGAGGTTCTGAGATACCACACCTTGATGGCCATGCTCATCATGTGCCTAAGGCCAAGATATTACTGCCCAAATATTTATTTTGATAATTCAATTGTGTGTTTAAGCAGTGCTAGATGTCTACAGATGGGCCAGACCAGCTGGTGGACTTAAGTGTGAAAAGGAATGGCGGATGGATGGCTGCACGCATATTCAGAGACACGTGTATTCCCGCACCCTTCCAAATTGATATAGGACATTGGCCGCTAAGGGGAGTTTACCCAGAACTATTTAAAAAATAAAGATATATATATACACAAAACGTATTTTTAATAACCCATGTTACATAGGTGCACTCAGACTACAACCTCAGCTCAGCCAGCAACAACAACTGGCGCGCCGATGCACACACCGCTGGTGCAATTTTTATCATGACGTGTCCCACAACGATCGATAAATAACGCTACCTCGCTTACTAGGAATCCATCTGGCTGGCTAGCTAATGCATACAACTACTAAAAATAACGTTATTGGCAATGTCAAGACAGTTGAATAGCATGTTTGGTGTGAAATTGTGTAACATTAGCTACTGGTATTCGACAAAGCTTTTTATTAAAATAGTAAAACGTTGCCGAATACCTATCAACTCGATTTAAAAAAACTGCTGCTACCGTTAATGTCCATTGTAAGCTTGCCTGCTACAGTAGCTAGCTAGCTAAGTTAGCTAATGTTCATGCATTACTTCCTGCTACTCGGATAAGTAGTAGATTAGCTAGCTAAGAAACGTTAGCTACTTTGAAACATGTAGCACGATGCTATGATTACTTGTAGGCTTCAAAGGATGCATATAGCCAACATGCTATACCACAATAGGTCTTTGCAATAGTTAGGTTATAATGTTAACACCGTGGCAGGGAGGAAATGGTAGCTAGGAATAGTAAAAGCAAGCTATGTGTCTTAGGTCTTAGGTCTTAGCTAGTACGTTAAGAACTCATTACATACATTTTAACTTGCTCGCTAAATAACAACGTGGTGTGTATGACCCACTGATTTATTGTTATACAAATGCAATGGTGCGAAGGCAGAAGGCAGACGGCAGACAGCAGACTCACTCTTTGCCTTGCTGAGGTGCAGAGAGTGATCGGAGACGGGAACACGGGAAGCCTCCCCAGGGTACACATGTCCTCCCGCGTACTTATAGCACTCTTGGTCCTTTTTACCGTTTGGGCCATCTTGCGCGCCGGCCACGAAATGAATGAGTTGAGATATAGCAAAAAATGCGCCAAACATGCATGCTAACATATTACTGTGCTGTCGAACGTCCATTTCTCTGTCTTGCTCTCTGCACGTCTCTCCCAACGAACTACTGGGGGCAAAAGCTACTTATGGTTGCCACAAGTCGTGAAAATCCCTCCCATTGGTGAGACAAAACACGCCGTTTCACACAGCGCTAAAGACTATAAACACGTGTTTTATATTAACGTTATTCACAAAACGAAGTGAAGTTTAAAATACGCAGTTGTTTTAGTGCATAACATTTCCACAACCTTTGAGTTGTATAATTTACAATTTCGTATTTGTCAAACGATTATGGTTTTTGATTCAGTGATAGTTGAATCAAAAACCATAAAGTGTAACTAAATTAAACAGAAAATAAACTGCGTAGGCTAGTATGTCCAATGAGGTTTCTAGGAAAATTATCTTATTCGCCTAATTTGTATGATGCATAACGTATTTTTCTTTCGGAATCAAGTAACGCAAATCAAGTCATTAGTCAAGCCATACTTGCCGCCTTCTTGCAGAAAACCAAGGGACCAAAAAATAATATTTGACCCAAAACAATAGAAACACCAGTAATGTGTGTAACGTAGCGACACCTAGATAATCCCATGTAAAAAACGACAAGGTCACTGTGGGAAATTTGTCGAGAAGCTTTGCACTTAGGAACCCCATGTTTTGTCTATGTTTCCAATAGATCATTTTATCTAACTTAATATCTGCACATGATCTAATTCCTGTATGTTTTGGTAACCGGGCCAATAACATTCCACTAGACGCATAAGTAAAGCCACTGTTAGTCTATTATCAGTATGTCAATTAAAATATAAATATCGTTTACGGACTGTTTGGAAGTGAGATGCCAAGGACTTTTAAACGAGACAGATATATTAGGCACATAAATGGTACAGTAATACATAACTCGTAATACAAAGAACATATTAATTAAGTCAAACATAAATTACAGTCGAAGGTCCGAGTGTTCATCTGTCCGGTGAGGTAATGATTATGTGTACGGGAGAGATCCGGACAGTGCGGCAAAAGCAATCTTGGTCCTCCCTTTACAAGATAGTGACCATGAAGGTCGTGGCCCAAGACTCGCCCGTCACTGAGATTTACGAGTCCAGCTCGAGTAAACTTTGAGAGAGAGAGAGGAGAGAACGTGGATCAGGTTAAAGAAAATGCATTTCGCCACGCTTAAGTATTTACCTTTTATCAGAGATTTTGCTGAATTTATTGCCAGTGTTCCCGAGTCGCGTGGCGAATAGATTATAAACCCCTGGAATTGGGCTATCTGCATAAATCGTGCGGGAACAATGCAACTATTTATCAAATAAGTTGTTGACACGATATACACTGCCTGCCCCCCCAAAAAGTCACCACCTGGATTTAACTAAGCAAATAGATAAGAGCCTTCCATTGGATAATATGTTTTAGCTGGCAACAAGTTATTTAACCCTAACTGATGCAGTGAGTAGCTTCTCATTTCTTAAACAACCATGTCGGAAGACATATCCTGTGGTCATGGAAAAGATGTTAATCTGTTTCAGAAGGGTCAAATTATTGGCCTGCATCAAGCAAAGAAAACAACTAAGGAGATTGCTGAAACTACTAAAATTGGGTTAAGAACTGTCCAATGCTTTATTAAAACCTGGAAGGATAGTGGTGAACCATCATCTTCGAGGAAGAAATGTGGTCGGAAAAAAAAAAAAATCTTGAATGATCGTGATCGGCGATCACTTAAACATTTGGTGAAATCATATCGTAAAAAATCAACAGTAGAACTCACGGCTATGTTTAATAGTGAAAGTAAGAGCATTTCCACACGCACAATGCGAAGGGAACTCAAGGGATTGGGACTAAACAGCTGTGTAGCCTTCAGAAAACCACTTGTCAGTGAGGCTAATCAGAAAAAAAGGGTTCAGTTTGCTAGGGAGCATAAAAATTGGAGCAATGGAAGAAGGTCATGTGGTCTGATGAGTCCAGATTTACCCTGTTCCAGAGTGATGGGCGCATCAGGGTAAGAAGAGAGGCGGATGAAGTGATGCACCCATCATACCTAGTGCCTACCGTACAAGCCTGTGGGGGCAGTGTTATGATCTGGGGTTGCTGCAGTTGGTCAGGTCTAGGTTCAGCAACATTATGTGCCCAAAGAATGAGGTCAGCTGACTACCTGAATATACTGAATGACCAGGTTTTTCCATCAATGGATTTTTTCTTCCCTGATGGCACGGGCATATTCCAAGATGACAATGCCACGATTCATTGGGCTCAAATTGTGAAAGAGTGGTTCATGGAGCATGAGACATCATTTTCACACATGGATTGGCCACCACAGAGTCCAGACCTTAACCCCATTGAGAATCTCTCCCATCATCAATACAAGATCTTGGCGAAAAATTAATGCAACTCTGGACGGAAATAAATGTTGTGACATTGCAGAAGCTTATCGAAACGATGCCATGGCGAATGCGTGCCGTAATCAAAGCTAAAGGCGGTCCAACTAAATATTAGAGTGTGTGACTTTTTGGGGGGACGGGCAGTGTATATGCCTATATAACCATACAGTGCAGTTAGGTCAGCTGAAGTGTCTGTTTATGTTGGTTTATTAAAGAGTGATGAACAAGAATTAAAGAATGGGAATGTAACCAAAACGAGAAATACAACGATCAGGAGGGGTAATGGAATGTGATGAGATCATTGAAGAGGAGCTGAATCAGGGGGTGTCATGATGATGTAGAGCTCCGAGGCAGGAGGGGGGTGTGACATGTTTAAAACTGTGGATGCAGGAAATGGTCGGGGCTCTTTTGCGCAAACCAGCCACAGGTTTCTTGTAGATGATTTCGCATTGTGTACAATAAAACCCAGTTATATCGGACTCTGAAGAACGCGTTGTTTGTTAAGAAGTATTGAATGTGGTTTCCGATCACTCAGTCTATCTGGCCCTGGCTGAGATCTGATTCTACCACATCACTCTGCACAGGGGCAAAAACAGCGGTCCAATAGTTGGTAGACAAAGTTATAGAGAATCATAGCTGGTGATTTGGTGATTGCTACCACTGGGTAATGTTATTCGTAAATATTGTGTGAATTTCCATTGCTATGCAGATGATACACAGCTGTACATATCAATGAAACCAGGTGAAATACTTCAACTCACTCAATTAGAGGCTTGTATCTCTGATATAAAGAATTGGATGACAGTACATTTCCTGCTTTTAAATTCAGATAAAACCGAGATGATGCTTTTGGGCCCCCAAAAATTAAGAAACAAGTTGGATCTGCAGTTAAATGCAGGTGATTGCATAGTTGCATCAAGTCTAATGGTTAAGAACCTTGGTTTTATTATTGATCAGGGTTTTATATTCACAAAGCATTTTAAGGGTAAAAGTTGGTCCTAACTCGACAATTTAGGAGCAACTCCGAAAAAAATGGGCGTGTCACTCATAAATTTAGGACTCCTACATTTTTGGGATAAGAGTATTTCACAAAGGGTTTGAGAGCTAAAAACAGCTCCTAAATCCAGGAGAAGTTAGAAGCAGACAAGAGGACTTCTAAGTCGCTAAAGACCTACTCACAGCGATCCAAAAATCTGCTGCTGCTGGCAATCGTCGTCGCAATCGCGTCAACACTTTGGAGATATTGAATGATACAGAGCTCATCAAAAGGTACTGCCTCAATCGCAAGGGTATTATATATATAATATTATATATATTATATATAGATACCCGCTGATTGTTTACGAGATGCAGACATGTAACCAATTGACTAGTCAGTATTCTTGGTTTCATGTTAAATCAGTGACACGTAGTCTACATTTGTATTTTAGAATCTTTATTAGAATATAATAGGCAGTGGTGGGCCGTCAGGACCTGCAAGGCCTTCTCTGCTGGCCTAAAAAATATCTGAATCACAGATTGGAACCCAATTTTAGTAGTTTCAGCAATCTCCTTAGTTGTTTTCTTTGCTTGATGCAGGCCAATAATTTGACCCTTCTGAAACAGATTAACATCTTTTCCATGACCACAGGATATGTCTTCCGACATGGTTGTTTAAGAAATGAGAAGATACTCACTGCTTCCTTTCATAGCTGTTCCCCTGGTGGCGCTGCATCCAGACGTGTATTTTCATATTAAAGCATTTAACCAATCACATTTCAGCTATCATTTGTTGCCAGGGTCAAATAAATCTGCCTGGAGGCCTTCACAATCAGTTCTGCAGGCCCTGTAGCATAAAATAAGTGTTGATCAAACTGTTGCTTCAACCAATCAGATTTTGAGTTGGGGACACGAAGGCCTTCTAGAAGGCCTAGGTAACGTCAGCGTATTCACACCCTTTGATTGGATAGTCAGAGAGTGTCTGACTATGATGTAATGTGATTGGTTAAATGCTTTAATATGAAAATACACGTCTGGATGCAGCGCAACCAGGGGAACAGCTATGAAAGGAAGCGAACAGACCATTTGGAATTATTTAATAAGTATTCATGGACAAAATATAATTAACATCAGTCTGTGATTCAGACATTTGAGCGGACATTTTCAGCCCTAAAGCGAATTAAAACTTATGCCAGAAATACGACAGGGCAGGCTCGACTTTCAGCATTAGCTTCGATGGCGATAGAAAAGGACTTCTTGATGGAACTGAAACACACGGATAATCTGTACGACAGAGTAATTGAACTCTTTTTGAGGGAAGAAAGGAGGATGGATTTTGTGTACAAATAATAAGGATTTTTGGTGAGTAAAATGTTGCTATTTTCCTAAATAATATTGCAATTTTATGAGGTTATTATTATTGATGCTTTTTTATGTGTGTGTCAGCTGTAGCACCCCGGGTTTGTATCTTCAGTAAAGGCATTTATTCTGGATACACGAGTTATCTATCTGCGATGCAACGGCAACGGGTGCCTGTTCGGTTTGTTTTTGCACTTTGTTTATTTATCTTTCTTCAGTCATGTTTCATGAGAGAGAATGACAGCGATAGAGACGAGAGAGAATGACAGCGATAGTTAGAAGCGTGAGATAATTAGTGATTAGTAGTGTTAGTAACTTAATCTAAATCCCTAATGTTAGTAGATTAGTTGGTTAGTACTATATACATCTAACTAATATATACAAAGTGTAATTAGAAAGTAAGAAGGAAGTAAAACGAGATTAGAAACGAAGACGGAAAAACCGAAACATAGAATTTCCCGAAGTGCATGACAGAACGAGAATGAAACATGACTGAAGAAAGATAAATAAACAAAGTGCAAAAACAAACCGAACAGACACTCAAAACATAACAATAAGATGGCTTTTATAGCCATAAAATAGTTATTGAGGGGTGGATTGATTCAGACGGAGCACTACTGAAGGCCTAGGTGTGAAATGCACGGCCCGCCACTGAATAGGGGTGCATCGGATCATTTTTCGGATCAGCAAAAAAAATAATAACGGGGGCCAAAGGCGCGTTTCCACCAAAAATGACCAGGAACTATTCTCAAGGAATTGAATGAATGATCATTTCAGTTTTTCAATTTAAGTTATTTCACTAAATCTTTATTAGAAAATTTCACAAAATACATGTTTTGATTCAGTACGCCTTAGGTGATTTAACTAGGGTGGTCTTATGCCTTAATTAAATTAATAACAAATTAAAAGATCGCTAATGTTTACATTTTATTTTATTAAAATTAAAATTAAAAGGTTTCTGAAAACCTGCCTCCCAGAAAGGCATTTAGTATGAAAAACAAAGCAAACCAAAACATACATGGTTGTCTATCTCTTCACTGTAACTCTGCGATTTAGGAGTACTCCTAGTGGTAAGATAAAATGCTTTGTGAATACGGCCCAGGATCTTACATTTGACACTCATATTTAAAACACTTCCAGAGTAGCTTTCTTTCACCTAAGAAACATAGCTAAAATTCGGCACATTCTGTCATTAGAGGATGCAAAAACCTTGATGCATGCTTTTGTCGCATCGAGGCTAGACTATTGTAATGCCTTATTATCCGGCTCCTCTAGTAGCTCTCTAAAGAGTCTTCAACTAGTACAGAATACAGCAGCACGTATTTTGACTAGATCCAATAAGTATGAGCACATTACTACAGTGTTAGCATCACTACATTGCCTTCCTGTTAAATATCGGGCTGATTATAAAGTACTGTTGCTAACTTTTAAAGCAGTGAATGGACTTGCACCTATATATCTGACCGAAATGATTGCCCCTTATAAGCTGACACGACTGCTTCGTTCACAAGAAGCCGGCCATCTATTACTCCCTAGAATTTTGAAAAGCACAACTGGTGGTAGAGCCTTCTCTTTTAGAGCTCCTCTGTTGTGGAACAGTTTACCAAGGCATGTTAGGGATTCAGACACAGTTAAAAATGTTAAGTCTAGATTAAAAACATATCTTTTCAGCCTAGCCTACTGCCAAACATAGTCTAGGTGGAGAGATGGAGAAGGCCGTCCCCTAGTGTCTTATGGAGTGAGAAACTTTCCATACTTTATCCTTGATTGGGTGTGGATGGTTTGGAACTCTCTCGGCTGCGTGTATTCTCCGTCCCTCTCCTAATAGGTATGTTGCCATAGCTTACACCAGCCCTAGATCCTGCGAGAAGTGTGAGCTGCCCCCATCAACCCCCACCCCCACGCCAACCCCAGCTCCTGGATCTGGACCCCCTTCACGTGGTTTAGCCCCCCGCTGACTACCTAACTCAGGAGGGGCAAAGTCTTTCAGCCCTGAGTCACCTTGGACTGACCATGATACAATCTTTTTTTGGACACACCCTGCACCCTGAGGATGGGCTCTCCCCCTTTTAGTCTGGTTCCTCCCAAGGTTTCTCCCTACCAAGGGAGTTTTTCCTTGCCACTGTTGCCTTTAGGCTTGCTTTTGGGGGGGTCTAGGCCTGGGTTCCCCCTCTGTTAAGCATTTTGTGACAATTCAATTGTGAAAAGCGCTATACAAATAAATTTGATTTGTTTGGGATAGTTGTCTTGTTGGAAGGTCCATCTGCAGCCAAGGTGTAGCTTCCTGGCAGAGGGAAACAGGTTTTTGGACAAAATGTCTTGGTACATGCTGGAGTTCATGGTTCCATCTATTTTAATATGGGCCCCAGGGCCTCTGCATGCAACCCCAAACAACAACAACAACAACCCCAAAGCATTAAAGATCCACCACCATGTTTCACCGTAGGCATGGGGTGCTTTTCAACATTACCTGCATTCTTTGGACGCCAAACATAACACTGATGTGCATGTCCAAAAAGATAGATTTTTGTTTCATCTGACCACAAGATATGGTTCCAATTTTACTTCAGATGTAGTTTGACGAATTCAAGATGCCCTTTTTTTCGGTGAATTGCCTTCAAAAGAGGCTTCCTTCCTTCAACTCTGCAATAAGGCCATTGTCATGTAGGCGGTGTTGAATGGTAGCTTTAGACACCTTGTAACCCCAAGATGCCAGGTTGTTTTGGAGATCTTGAACTGTGCCCCTTGGATTTATTTTTGCCTCTCAAACCATCCGCCTCACTACACATGGGGGCAAGATAGACTTGCGTCCTGTACCTGACAGGTTACCCACTGTTCCAGTGGCCTTAAACTTCCTAATAATTGACACAACAGTGGAAAGTGGTATCTTTAACTTTTCCGTTTTTTGTAACCATCTCCTGATCTGTAGAGGTCAATAACCTTTTGTCTAATGCTTTCAAGGGGTTCTTTCACCATGATGATGGCTGACCACAGTATTTCAAACCTGTGTTCCCTCCTTTGTATACCCTAGGGAAACAGAAAACCATTGTAGGCCACTGTATAGTTCCACAACCTTCCAATGAACTTCAAATAAGTTTATATGTTATATGAAGATTTGTTTTTGTTGGATTAAATTTAAAAGAATAGTTAGGGATATATTAATAATTGTGATCCGGACGTTTTCTGAGAATTTCTTTAAATTAATAAAACAAATTATGTTTTTCTGAAGAATTGTATTAGTAGCTAATATAGGTTTGGAATTGTATTTTATTTTTTTAGCATAAAATAGACCTCATTACATATATAATGTATTTTATACGATCTCTTTTGTTTATGTTTATCAAGTGTGTGAATAAAAACGGAGCCTACTATATGTAGTTTGTGAAGGGCTTGATTTTGCGTTACACGTTACTGCATAGTACTCCAGTTGATTGTACTTATCAGTGTTTTAAAAGTATATTGTGAACATTATTTATAAAAATAGTAACTCATACTTTTTTCTAATAAGGCATACTGTGTGCTCTAAAGGTGAGTAAATGAGATGACGACGAAACACCTATCAGTTTTGCTCTGTATTGACAGTAGCCTACTCCATTGTCCAAAAGCAGCTTTACTGAAATGCTTTCAGAAACCATATTTCCCTTGCGCAAATCAGAAGAGAAAAGCAGAAAAATTACGATCAACAAACTTTTTGTTGGGTATTTTCACATTCCTTAAAATTGTATATCATGTTGAGGGAAAATATTTCCAAAAATGCTTTTACTTCATCGTACTTAAAACTAGTACAATCTGAAACCTAGTCAGTTGCTATCTTGGTCGTCATTTATAATGCCACAGTTTTTATAGCACGGCATATTACACAAATCTGATATTTATGTATCTAGACAAAATATGTCTATTACAGCTCCAGGCCACGCGAGTGCTGTATTTCTCTTTTTCAACAACTCGTTTCCCAAGTGCCATATGATGCGCTCTTCCGCACGACGTTGCCAACTCCGATCGTGGGTCTTGAACAGGGAGCGCAGAGTTTTGGGGAAAGGACGGAGGGAGAAACAACGAACCAACACGACTACGGCCTTCAAATAGTAGCATGCAAAATATGCTTACCGTCATCTCCAACGTGTTGAGAGGCAGCGCCAGCAAAAATGTACGTATCCTATACTGTGTCTGCCCGTAGTATACAATCCGATGCACATACCACGATTTATTTGCAAGTGAACATCTTTTTTAGTGCTGACCTTGCGACGGAGATAGCAGGCTAGCTAGCAATTCAATGGGCCCGATGTCCCTCCTCAATCCACCAAATAAGATTTGAAACCGGATTATAGCCACAGCAACTCTTACGGAGTACATCACAAATGTATAATTACACTAGGTATTGCCATGTTTTTGATGGTAGTCTTTCAAGACTGAAAATGAGCTGCTGTAGCCAATGTTAATATGTTTATTGTGCGATATTTCCTAGCTAGCAAGTTGGCTTAGATAGGCGCTAGCTAACATTAGCTAGCTGGTACCTATACGTTCTGCTTGAGCTTTGACAAGGTTGTCGGTAGCTGTCAAATGTGTTATTGTCATTTTTTCATGCAGGTGTCTGTCTACAACTAGCACAGGGGCATAGCTAATAACGCTACTTAGCAGTTTAACTAATATAATTAGCTTCTATTTATACACAAGGTTATATCATCCAACATTACACGCTTATGCACAAGGTTATATCAGCCAACATTACACGCCGCGTCAAATAAGCAGCCTAGCTGATTTGCTAGGAGTCTTTCTGTTTTATAAGTTAAATCAATGACACGTTAACGTTAGCTAACAAATATGTAGCTAACTTAACAGGTAGATAGCAAGAACTGTTAGCTGTCTGTTATAGGTTAACAAGTAGCATAAACATTCTCTAGCTCAATTTTGCTAGCAAGAAACGAGCAGGCTTGAATAATTTGAGTTTCAGAAACAGACTCCTGGTCTTTTTAACCGATTCTCTAAGAAAGAATCTTAAAAGCATTGATCAGCAAATTGATAGATGGCTAACTTGTGAACGTGTTGTTAATGACTTAATTTCTACAACCAAAATACATAAAAAAGATTCAGACACTAAAACGTGCATTGCTAACGTTACCCTGTTCCTTAACCATTGTTGAACAGAATAGAATGGTTAAAATAACGTTAACTACTAGCAGCGGAGTTAACTAATTCGATATCATTACAGTATTTAGTAAACGCTAGTAACTAACCAGCGATCAGCAACTCCGTTATTGCTTAAAACCTGTAATTGGTAACGTTAGGTATTCTAGCTATCATTAGGTATGTTACAAAATGTTGAGATGTTATAAATCTAGCCTGAATTTTAATTTGATACCTTATTCACTCTCATATCTTAAGTTTTAAGGAAGTTATGGTAATTCTTACACTCGGAACTGTGCATATTGACCCCTATTGTTTTTCAATGATCTTGAAACAAAAGTTGTGATTCAATAACATAAATGCCCATAACCTTCTTAAAAATAAAGATAGTTGGATGAAATTTTCAGTAATTACAGATTGAAGCATTCTAAAAAAGATGATATATCTTAATTTGAATGATCTTTAATTACATTACATAATCAATTAATCACATAATTACATGTTGCGCACACGCCGCGACACGGCAAAAACCACGGCAGGCAGTGAGCATTTGGGCAAAGATATCTCACATTCCGGGTCAAAAATATCGCATTTCGCATTGACATATTTCAATGAAATTTCACCAGAAACAAGATAAAATGTTAAATTAACGTCCTGGATACCTTTGACCTTATCCTGAACTTGCGATATATCATTTTGAAAGCACTAAACACGAGTCTGACTGAACTGTAGCGTATGACCAAACCGAGCAATGTTTAATCAAATTTCGGAAACAAGATGGAGGATCGAGTTTTCAACTACGTTATATCGCAAACATATGGCACATCTAGACCGCCGCTGCGCACCGGAATTGTAATATACCTACTATCATAGCTATATCTATTTGTATGGCTAGCTTGGCTGTCTTTCTTTAATTGATATAGT
Organism: Aldrovandia affinis; assembly: GCA_029706075.1. Classification (NCBI taxonomy): domain Eukaryota; kingdom Metazoa; phylum Chordata; class Actinopteri; order Notacanthiformes; family Halosauridae; genus Aldrovandia; species Aldrovandia affinis. The sequence continues at coordinate 1,405,662 of JAINUG010000167.1, forward strand.
CATTTGTTACATGACCTAAATGCGTAAATCAGCAATGTATTCATTGGTATTTAGTTCAGTATTATTGTAATCAGAGGTATCAGTTGGATAGCAAGCAAATATAGTATATGTTTTACAAGTGAAGGTCAACTTGCCCTTTAGGAGCAGCCCGCTCTTTGATAAGAGCTTTAGTTTCCACTCCAAATCTCTGATAGTAACCACATCATCACTTGAAACATTGCTTAAATGTAGACATTGTTTTTAAAAAGCTACACACCATTAATCAACCTTTTTGACAAGCCACTCCAGAATGAATAAAGTTTTATGAATTATTTGACAAAAGTTTATTTAAATTCAAATGTAAGCTAACTTGTGTTTATTTTTGGTGGAGAACTATGGAACAGGAACAACCTGTTTTGAAACCATCACTAAGGTTTGTGGTCCTGTTGTGGCCATATGCACTGCTGCTTTTGCCCTTGTTTATATTATCACAGAGAATGTGTTCCTAGTCTTTACCTGTCAGGCTCTGATACAATAATCTCCTAATAACATTGACCAAAATCTTACTGCTATGTTTTCTTTCTTTTCTCCTTGGACTCTCTTCATTTTTGTTCACTTTCTTTAAATGGAGAAGGGACTGGCCACTTGTTTAAAATTCTTGCACGTAGATAAATTGTACTAGATTAATAATTATTCCTCTCTCTTTCTCTGGCTGCCCTGTAGGGAGCCCAAGCTGTCTCTGAGGTAAGAGATGGCCAGGTTTCCCCCCTGCAGCTCTAACTAGCCTACTACTGGCGCTGTGCTATGCTATGCTATGCTATGCTATGCTGCTGAGGCTCTAACTGTCACATTAGTGTGTGTGTGTAACAGGTACAACAGTATCTGTGTTGGGTACATGTGTATGTCACAGGCGCAGTAATTCTGTGTGTTAGGCGTACACTACCATTCAAAAGTTTTAGAACACCTCAATCTTTCCAGTTTTTATTGAAATGTATGCCGTTTAATGTTTCATCATGCTCTGAAATTAAAGCATATAACAAATAAACACGTGGAGATAAAAAATAAATCATGGAATCGTTTTGTTTAACTAAATTTTGGACTCATCAAAGTAGCCACCTTTTTGCAGATATAACAGCCGAACACACTTGTGGCATTCTTTCTACAATGGAAATAATTTTTTTGGGGAAAATTATTCCAAACACAAGTTCCCACAAATGTGTTGCACTTGTAGGTTGCTTTGCTTTCACCCTTCTGTCCAGTTCATCCCAAACCAGCTTGATGGGGTTTAAGTCTGGAGACTGTGCCTCACGCCTCCTCCTCCATGTTTGACAGTTGGTGTCGCACACTGAGGAACCATCCTTTCACCTACTCGACGGTGTACAAAAACCCTGCGTTATGAACCGAAGATTTAAAATGTTGATTAATCGGTCCATAAGACCTTCTTCCAATCTTCAGTAGTCCACTGGTGGTGCTTCATGGCCCAGGCAAGCTTCTTTTTCTTATTTTGCCATCTTAGCAATGGCTTTCTTACTGCCACTCGACCTGTCAAACCTGCAGCTCGAAGTCTGCTCTTCACAGTTGAAACTGAGACTTCCTTACTTCAACCAGTGTTAAGCTGTGCTTGAAGCTGTTGTCCTGTGAGCCACCTATCAGGACGCAACCTGTGCAAGCTGTTGACTCAGAAACTTGTCTTCTGATTTTGTTCTGGCTTTTGGTCTGCCAGACCTCTTCTTGTCAGAGTTTCCTCCAGTTTCCAAGTGCCTTTTGATGGTGTAGGGCCTTTTTTTATAACTCTGAAATGTACATTATTTTTCAGTTTTCGGTAACCTAAACTTTCTTTTTTAAACCTCTGGCAGTTTACCGCTTACCTTTGTACCATTTCTGGTTATTCACTGGACTTGAACTGCTTAAATTTCAGTAAAAACTGGAAAAATGTGGGTGTTCTAAAACTTTTGACCGGTAGTGTATGTCTACGCAAGCTGTGTGTGTGTGTGTGTGTGTGTGTGTGCGTAACAGGTGCAGGTATCGCTGACGAGTGATAAGCTGGGGGTTACCGTGCCGACTGAAACCCTCCTCCTCTGGGTGACACTGGTTAATTATCTGTCACCCCCCAAAAGAGATCATGCATTGTACCTTTTAAATGTAAATTAAGGTTTAATTAATGAAATATTTTTAAATCAATAAAAAATTAACACGATTTATGCAGTATGCAGTCCATTACCTGTACCAAATACCATGCTTATTACCTAGGGTTTCCTGCAGGAAAATTGTTGGTTCAGGTGGTGGTGGGCTGAGTCAGCTAAGCATGTGGCCATTACACCAGTGGTGGGCCGTCAGGGCCTGCAAGGCCTTCTCTGCTGGCCTAAAAAATATCTGAATCACAGACTGATGTTAATTATATTTTTTCCATGAATACTTATTAAATAATTCCAAATGGTCTGTCCGCTTCCTTTCATAGCTTTTCCCCTGGTTGCGCTGCTTCCAGACGTGTATTTTCATATTAAAGCATTTAACCAATCACATTTCAGCCATCATTTGTTGCCAGGGTCAAATAAATCTGCCTGGAGGCCTTCACAATCAGTTCTGCAGGCCCTGTAGCATAAAATAAGTGTTGATCAAACTGTTGCTTCAACCAATCAGATTTTGAGTTGGGGACACGAAGGCCTTCTAGAAGGCCTAGGTAACGTCAGCGTATTCACACCCTTTGATTGGATAGTCAGAGAGTGTCTGACTATGATGTAATGTGATTGGTTAAATGCTTTAATATGAAAATACACGCCTGGAAGCAGCGCAACCAGGGAAAAGCTATGAAAGGAAGCGGACAGACCATTTGGAATTATTTAATAAGTATTCATGGACAAAATATAATTAACATCAGTCTGTGATTCAGACATTTGAGCGGACATTTTCAGCCCTAAAACTTATGCCAGAAATACGACAGGGCAGGCTCGACTTTCAGCATTAGCTTCGATGGCGATAGAAAAGGACTTCTTGATGGAACTGAAACACAAGGATAATCTGTACGACAGAGTAATTGAACTCTTTTTGAGGAAAGAAAGGAGGATGGATTTTGTGTACAAATAATAAGGATTTTTGGTGAGTAAAATGTTGCTATTTTCCTAAATAATATTGCAATTTTATGTGGTTATTATTGATGCTTTTTTATGTGTGTCGCAGCTGTAGCACCCCGGGATTGTTTCTTCAGTAAAGGCATTTATTCTGGATACACAAGTTATCTATCTGCGATGCAACGGCAACGGGTGTCTGTTTGGTTTGTTTTTGCACTTTGTTTATTTATCTTTCTTCAGTCATGTTTCATTCTCGTTCTGTTCCCCGTCTGTCATTGTTCCTGTTCGAGTTCCTCTCCTTGTCTTGTCATGCACTTCGGGAAATTCTATGTTTCGTTTTTTTAGGGAGGAGGAGGAACGCATAAAGAAATCTGCGTGCGAATAAAGCGGAACGTGAGAAGCGTACAGAGATAGGACGAGAGAGAATGACAGCGATAGTTAGAAGCGTGAGATAATTAGTGATTAGTAGTGTTAGTAACTTAATCTAATTCCCTAATGTTAGTAGATTAGTTGGTTAGTACTATATACATCTAACTAATATATACAAAGTGTAATTAGAAAGTAAGAAGGAAGTAAAACGAGATTAGAAACGAAGACGGAAAAACCGAAACAGAATTTCCCGAAGTGCATGACAGAACGAGAATGAAACATGACTGAAGAAAGATAAATAAACAAAGTGCAAAAACAAACCGAACAGACACTCAAAACATAACAATAAGATGGCTTTTATAGCCATAAAATAGTTATTGAGGGGTGGATTGATTCAGACGGAGCACTACTGAAGGCCTAGGTGTGAAATGCACGGCCCGCCACTGCATTACACTAAACAGCCATTTGCGGTTACTGATCACCTCTGCTTCTTTTATGGATCCTAGCATGTCTGGAATTGGATAACTAATTCCAGCACAAATCAAAAGTGACATGTCTTCTTGCATGTCATGGTGCAATATTGCTCACTAACCACAGAACATGTATATATAAATAAACTTAAATAAATAACGTGCACAAATTCACATTAATTACCGTTTTTTGCGTGGGTTCTACCAAAATGTATAATGTACTGTACTGGGGGATCTCAGAGAAAATATAGCTGAGTAAAAAGTAAATATTTTTTAAATGTAAAAATTAGATGCAAATACTTTTTCCCCCCCACTTATTTACGTTACTTTCCAACTAGGGATGCATATTCTAAGGAATTTTCTTGATCGATTGCCGCCAGCCCTTAACCAACAATAATAAATTAATCTTTAACTAAATATAGCTTATGACATAAAAAATACGAAATGCATTTTTATCCTTAATAAAAGCTTTATATTTTATAGCATAACAAAAATATTATGGAGGCCGTTTTGGAAGGATAATATGGTTTGGGCAGTTGTGCTCTGTCTCTTCCCATGCGAAGAAATTAAATAAAATTAACCTGCTACAAGACAACAAATTCTAAAGATTAGATAGGAACATAACATTGAAGAATGAAATTCATTCATAATAAAAGTTTTGCACTAACCATCTTGCAATTGTACAACATTAACAAAATGAAAAAGCCATATAGCTGAGGTATAGCAACTTAAATATATATTCCATCTTGAAATGAAAAGGCCCCTCCTTCATAACCAGCAAATCCATATATCTACTGATTTTTATTTAAGAATATTTTTACACAGCCTCTGAGTAATGGCCTCTGCCCGTCGTTCGTCACACGTTCTCCTTGCTATCACCGAGATAATTATATATAATGATAAATAATGATTCTATTTCAATTTCAACTCGCTTCAATACAATTACAACGACACCACAAAATGTGCAATTTCATTGTTTAATTTGATATGCATGATCGATCAAATTTGGCAAATAATCGGTCATTGCGTAATCGTTAACATCCGTATTTCCAACACTGCGAGAAACACCACTGCATTATTGCATTTATGGACATTTTTCATGGATTTTTTTCCATTTTATGGACATGGATTTTAAAAGAATTGTTAGTTTAGGCAACGGCGTTGTGTTGTTCAGGCGGCCCACTTTGACTATAAAGTGCTGAGGAATGTCCTTCCTGCTTCCTCTAGTGTTGGTGTGGGTATTTGCGTCATGCCATCCACACAGATGAACTTTGCAGACTTGGTGTAGGAAAGGCTATGTCTTCTTTGTGTCAAATCACTGTGGCTGTTATTGATCAGGCGAGTGCAAAGATCTGGATAGATAAGCTTTTTTCATATGAGAGATGAGATGAGAGAGATCTGCAGCCCTGATATCTAAGCCCTGATGATCATTTGTAAGGGCTGTTTCACCATTTCAGTTCACTTGTGATATAGGGGCAGTTCTATATGATGGCAATTTGTACTCTGATAAAGAATGGAATTGAATATTACTCTAAATTATTATCTGCATAAATACATAACATGAACGGTTCTTTTTAGCAGCTTTAGCTTGAGGCATTCAGATTGGGCTAAACTGGTGAAATGCCTGACTAGCTGGACAGACATTCATAACTTCAACTTTGAACAAGTAGCCTGATCCAACCAACTTTGGGGCAAGACTGACTAAGACTGATTTGATTATATGATATACTAGTCAGTTGGCTCAACTCGTTTTAATTATTAATTGTGTGAGATATTTACTATATTTGTGTGCATACACAGTGGGGAAAATAAGTATTTCACCCCCTGCTGATTTTGTGAGTTTGCCCCCTTACAAAGAAAGGAACGGTCTATAATTTTCATGCTAGGTTCATCTTAACAGTGAGAGACAGAATATTTAAAAAAATCCCAGAAAATTACATTATATGAATTTTAAACATTTATTTGTGTTTTATTGAGGAAAATAAGTATTTCACCCCCTAGCAAAACATGACTCAGTACTTGGTGGAGAAACCCTTGTTGGCAAGCACAGCGGTCAGACGTTTCTTGTAGTTGGTCACCAAGTTTGCGCAGATCCCAAGAGGGATTTTGGCCCACTCCTCTTTGCAGATCCTCTCCAAATCCTTAGAAATCCATTTTCAGTGTCCTGGCTGAGGGAAGGAGGTTCTCACCCAAGATTTCCCGGTACATGGCCCCATTCATCCTCCCCTCGATCCGGTGAAGTCGTCCTGTGCCCTTAGCAGAGAAACAGCCCCAAAGCATAATGTTTCCACCGCCATGCTTGACGGTGGGGATGGTGTTCTTGGGGTCCAAGGCAGCTTTTTTCTTCCTCCAAACACGGCGAGTCGAGTTGATGCCAAAGAGCTCGATTTTAGTCTCATCTGACCACAGCACTTTCTCCCAAGCCTCCTCTGAATCATCCAGGTGCTCATTGGCAAACTTCAGACGGGCCTGTACATGTGCCTTCTTGAGCAGGGGGATCTGGCGGGCACTACAGGATTTCAATCCATTACGGCGTAGTGTGTTACCAATGGTCATCTTGGTGACTGTGGTCCCAGCTGCCTTGAGATCATCAACAAGCTCCAGCCGTGTAGTTCTGGGTTGTTCCCTCACCTTTCTCATGATCAGGTTCACTCCACGAGGTGAGATCTTGCGTGGAGCCCCAGACCGAGGGAGATTGATGGTCAATTGGTGTTTCTTCCATTTTCTAATTATCGCACCAACAGTTGACTCCTTCTCACCAAGCTGCTTGCCAATGGTCTTGTAGTCCATTCCAGTCTTGTGCAGGTTGGAATCTGATTCATTGATTGATTCTGTGGACAGTTGTCTTTTATACAGGTAACGAGTACTTAATTAGGAGTACTAATTAAGTAAGAGGACTAATCTGTGTGCCTCCTGGTCACATAACCGGTCTGTGGGAGCCAGAATTCTTGCTGTTTTGCTAGGGGGTGAAATACTTATTTTCCTCAATAAAACACAAATAAATGTTAAAAATTCATAGAATGTGATTTTCTGGGATTTTTAAAAAATATTCTGTCTCTCACTGTTAAGATGAACCTACCATGAAATTTATAGACCGACCGTTCCGTTCCTTTCTTTGTAAGGGGGCAAACTCACAAAATCAGCAGGGGGTGAAATACTTATTTTCCCCACTGTATATCATTGATAATCAGTGTGTAAGGTGTATGTATCATGGGTGCGGTGTACAGTATGCATGTGTGAGGTGTATGTGTTTCATGGATATAGTGTGTGAGGTGGATGTGTGTCATGGATACAATGTGTGAGGTGGATGTGTTTCACCAACAGTGAGATGCTTTCCTTATGTTTTCATTTGCCAAATGTTTCCTGATTGAAACATGTTTTGAACATTTGCATAAACAATCCTTCTCTACATCTCTGAAGGCGTAGGATACATTATTATTTATTTTTTTAAGTATAATTTCTTCTGTTTTTCTCCCAAGTTATTACCAATTATACCCAAAATGTATTGTGATTTGCCCTCCCCACACAAACTTGCTGCCCGTCTCTGAGGCAAACTAATTCTCAGAGGATAGCGAACTCCGCTTCCTTTGAGACAGTATTCGCCCACCCACATTCTGGAGACACCCTTATGCGGTTCTCAGCGAGTTCATGCCGGCTCACCCTTCCCCCTCCCCCTGGGGTGGACAACTAAACGCCACCCCTGTTCGGGACTCCCTACCAGGTCCGGTTTCGAATCGTGACCGTTATAGGCGGCTCACACTTGTAAGGACCGGCTAATATGAATGCATTAGACTGCTACGCTATTGGAGGCCCCACAGGATTTTTTATTTAGATTTGACTCTTCCCTCTCATTAAACTTGTTTTGCGATGAGTCTTTTAGTGTTGGGGCAGGAGACTTCTGTAATGGCTACCTGCTGTTGTCATCAAAATAACTGCTTTTCTCTCTCACAGAAACATCAAATTGATTCAACGTAAATTCTGCCGCTATCATCATTTCAGTTGTATTTGTAAATACTTATAGGCAGATATTCTTGTTAGATATCTGTAGTGGGACCAGTCGGTTCTATCGATTCCTGACGTGTTTCGCATATACCACTTCCCAATCTACATTCGTATTTGACTAAATGTGTTTAGTCTCTCATTCTCTTTCTCTCTCTTGTGCCCTATTTTTTATCTTCCTCAAGCTTGCATTCTCTCTTTCTCTGTCATTCACACAGACTTGGCACAGTAACCACTGTAATCAGAACAGGTTTAGACATGCTCGCCAGGTGTACAGTCACGGGAAAGTACTGATTTTAAGGGAGGTAATTGTCAGTGTTGAGCTGAAGTACAGAAGTACAGTTACGGACTGAAATACATAAGCCAGGAACTAGGACATGAGGCCGTCACACCTCGTCCCCTTTTGAACTTTTGAACAGTTTTATCCTGTAGTCTGTGCTGGATTTTAAATTAGAAAGGGTTCCTTTCTAATCCTTTCTAATGACCTGCGATTGGATCCAATGTTGAACTCTGACCCAGATTGTTTTCTGACTGACTGGCTCTTCTTTCTCCAGTCTTCCACAAGGAGAGCTATTCTCCAGCTGCTGGCAGCCCAGTCCGAGTATGCCGACTTATCCTCGCCGCCAGATACTGCACCACCAACCAAACGGCCCAGCCTAGACTTAGACTCTCCTCACCTGAGAATCCGCGTCAGTGTGCCTGAGACAGTAACACCCTCACCTCACCTAGGAGTTGGTACCTGTGGACCCTTCCCTGCCATGACTTCCACAGAACCAACAGTGACCAACAGACCCATTGAAGACTTTACCAGATCAGAACATTCAGTGCTCACCAATCCACAGGCTTCTGGGACTGAGAGACCCGAAACAGAGCTTCGTAGCTTCCTAGACAAAGCCATCATAGACTCAAACACACCAGAACCTGCAGTAAATACAGACTATGTCAACTCAGAATTAACCTCATTAGCACCTGCAGTGAATACAGACCATCCAAACTCAGAATTAACATCTGCAGAACCCACAGTGAATACAGACCAACCCAACTCAGAATTAACCTCAGCAGAACCTGCAGTGAATACAGACCAACCCGACTCGGAATTAACCTCAGCAGAACCTGCAGGGAATACAGACCAACCCATCTCAGAATTAACCTTTGCAGAACCTGCAGTGCATACAAAACAACCTGACTCAGAATTAACCTCAGCAGAACCTGCAGGGAATACAGACCAACCCATCTCAGAATTAACCTTTGCAGAACCTGCAGTGCATACAAAACAACCCAACTCAGAATTAACCTCAGCAGAACCCATAGAGAATGTAGACCAACCCAGGCCAGAATTAAGCTCAGCAGACCCAGCAGCCAGTGGCAGCAAGCCTGCTGCAGGCTCCGCTTTGCCCACCGCAGATATAGCATTCCCCCCACGGCCCGTGAATACCGACAGGCTACCTGAAGATCTATCCTTACCAGAGCCACAGCTTGCTGTGAGTACTGGCAGATCTCTCCCATCTCTACCCCACCCACCCTCATACTTTTGCATGCTCCCTTTTACTGTGTCATTCCTAATGTCAGGAGTGCTCTCTGGGCCCACACAAAACCATAGACTTTTGAGTGCTGCAGGCTTGCTGGCTGTGAACTCCCCCATTAACTAATTTCTCTCTCTCTCTCTCTCTCTCTCTCTTTCTTGCTCATTCTTGTCAGTCATTCTTCTTTCTCTTTCTTCTTTTGCTCTCTGTCCTCCTCAGATACTGTTAAATTTAACATGAGAAAATATTGAAATTTGGAAAATTAGAAAATAAACACTGGCGAAAGTACTCTTTGCGTTTCTGAGAGTGATGAGACGCATTCTTTGGATGTAGGGAATGGGATGTCAGTAGGCCTCGGGAGCATCAGTAGGCTTTTGGCTCCTCTCTTTGCCCTCTTAGCCAAGCCACAAACAATTCTTGTGTTGGAGAAATTGTTAAGACCATGCACAGGTCTAGTGGTTCCTTTGATTGGTGGATTTCCACAGCATGTAATTGGTTTTTGTTTGATTTCCTACTAAACTGACCCATCACTCTCTTCACAGGGAACCAGAGTGGTAGTGTCGGCACGCACCTATGCGGACTTCACCCCACAGGCTACCTTCGATATCAAGGTGTGTGTGTGTGCATGCACTTGTGTTTGTGTGTCTTTGCATGCATGTGTTTCTGTGCGTGCTGGTGTTTGTTTTGGGTAGAGGGAGTGTGGTGACAACTGGGGTGCCACAGCTGTTGACACGGAAGAGCTTCTACTAACAGTTGGGAGTGCTCTTGTGACTTGGGTGCTCAGAAGTGCCACTGTCATGTGGAGTGAGTTGTTATTGGTCCATGTACTGTCCGTCCCCCCTTCAGAAGTGTGATGTGCACCGCTTGGAGGAAGGCCCACCCTTGCAGGCGGTCCTTACCCGGGAGGAGGGGCTGAAGTACTATCGCACCATGCAGACCATGAGGCGCATGGAGCTGAAGGCAGACCAGCTGTACAAGCAGAAGATCATCCGTGGTTTCTGTCACCTGTATGACGGCCAGGTGAGAAAAGTATTCGCAATTCTCACTGCAGGGATGTGACCATTCTGAACTGGAAGATGCTTTGATCAGTCTCAGTAAGGAAACTCAGTTGGCATAAGTTGGACAGTATTCCTAAATGTGTAGTTTCAAGGTTTACAAAATGGTTTTGATGAAAAGCTTCATGCTTGACCTCTAAGCGTTGTTCTGGTCCAGAGTTTGTTTTAATTTTTTTAAAAGCTTTTTTATTCATACAGTTCGCAAGGTTAGTATATTGCAGTGGTGGCCAACCCTGGTCCTGGAGAGCTGCAGAGTGTGCTGGTTTTTGTTGTTATTCAGCACTTAATGGATCATAACGGCTCTCCGGGCCCAGGGTTGGCCACCTCTGGTATATTTTGTAGAGCTCGATCTCGATTGTAGAGCTCGAGCTCGATACCCGTTGTTGTTGTTGTTGTTGTTGTTGTTGTTGTTGTTGTTGTTGTTGTTGTTGTTGTTGTTGTTGTTGTTGTTGTTGTTGTTGTTGTTGTTGTTGTTGTTGTTGTTGTTGTTGTTGTTGTTGTTGTTGTTGTTGTTGTTGTTGTTGCTGCTGTTGCTGTTGCTGTTGCTGGAAAGAAATAAAGAATGGCATTGGCCTGATGTTGACACCTTTTTTACTATTATTATATATTATTATTATTATTATTCTATTTAGTAAATTGTTTTGCCGTATCCTATTACGCCATTATATAGACCTATATTCTGCCGATGAACTGCAATTTAAAATCACTCTTTAAAGCTTATTTTATTATATTTTCAATAACTGAACATGAACTTCTACATTCTCTCAAAAATACAGCAGGATACACATGCACTGACACATTGAGCAGCATACGCGCGCACTGACACATTGAGCAGCATACGCGCGCACTGACACATTGAGCAGGATACACGCGCACTGACACATTGAGCAGGATACACATACACTGACACTCGTACATTGAGCAGGATACGCATGCACTGACACTTGTACATTGACCAGGATACACATACACTGACACTCGTACATTGAGCAGGATACGCATGCACTGACACTCGTACATTGACCAGGATACACATACACTGACACTCGTACATTGAGCAGGATACACATACACTGACACTCGTACATTGAGCAGGATACACATACACTGACACTCGTACATTGAGCAGGATACACATACACTGACACTCGTACATTGAGCAGGATACGCATACACTGACACTCGTACATTGAGCAGGATACACATACACTGACACTCGTACATTGAGCAGGATACACATACACTGACACTCGTACATTGAGCAGGATACGCATGCACTGACACTCGTACATTGAGCAGGATACGCATGCACTGACACTCGTACATTGAGCAGGATACACATACACTGACACTCGTACATTGAGCAGGATACACATAGTGACACTTGTACATTGAGCAGGATACACATGCACTGACACTTGTACATTGAGCAGGACATACATGCAGTGATACTTGTACATTTAGCAGGATACACATACACTGACACTTGTACATTGAGCAGGACATACATGCACTGACACTTGTACATTGAGCAGGATAGACATACAACTGTGCCTGTCCCTAATACTGACCTCCTTGTCTGTGTTTCATGTAACAGGAAGCTTGCGCTGTGGGCATAGAGGCAGGCATTAACCTCACAGATCACCTGATCACAGCGTACCGTGCTCACGGCTACACGCTCACACGAGGAGGCACTGTAAGAGAGATCATGGCCGAACTCACAGGTGGGGCCACTGGCAGGGAGGGTTGTTCATAAGTAAATGTAAAATTGGAAAGAAAATCACATTTTTGATGCATTGAATCAATGTATAATATCAAAAAAGAGTCCACACTCAAAATTTGTGTCATTTTATTCAGAATATTTGCATTGTCTGTTCGTTTCTTCTATTCACAATTATTTAGTGAGGGCTGTTAATAATTTTTAAAAACATTTTTTATGTCAGTCAGAGGCCTGAGTGTTCTCTCTCTCTCTCTCTCTCTCTCTCGCCCTGGTTCTCCCTTAACGCCTTCCCCTCCCTATCTCAGGGCGTAGGGGTGGCATTGCCAAGGGGAAGGGTGGGTCCATGCACATGTACACCAAGAACTTCTATGGAGGGAACGGCATAGTGGGCGCTCAGGTAACATGCACCTCCCTCTCAGCTCTCTCTGGGACATGGACAAAGACCACCTTCCTGAAATATGTGCCTGTATATTGGGGTCCTTGTGCCTGTATATTGCCGTCCTTGTGCCTGTAAATCGGGGTCCTTGTGCCTGTATATTGCCGTCCTTGTGCCTGTAAATCGGGGTCCTTGTGCCTGTATATTGCTGTCCTTGTGCCTGTATATTGGTGTCCTTGTGCCTGTAAATCGGGGTCCTTGTGCATTGGCTGTCTGTCTGCTGACGTGTCTCCCAGGTGCCCCTCGGAGCAGGCGTGGCTCTGGCATGCAAGTACCAAGGGAGAAACGAGCTGTGCGTTACACTTTACGGAGATGGAGCTGCCAACCAGGTGAGAGCCGGGTATTTTAGTCCACTGCTGAGATGGTGATGCCTGCAAAGAAGCCTTGTGACGAACCACCCCCCCCGTAACCTTCTCAGGGTCAGATCTTTGAGACCTACAACATGGCGTCTCTGTGGAAACTGCCGTGTATCTTCATCTGTGAGAACAACAAGTACGGTATGGGCACCTCTGTGGAGCGCGCTGCTGCCAGCACTGACTACTACAAGCGTGGAGACTTCATCCCTGGCCTCAGGGTATGAGCGCATTGCGCTGCTACACCCGCATGGGGGGGGAAGCTAATACCTGGTTTATACACACTGGCATAGCTGCTGTTGTCTCACACAGACATAACTACTGTAACCCTCACATCATTAAGCATTCAAGAATATAGGAATTAAAATGGGTACCTCAGGAACACTCCCATCATTTTCTCTGTACAGCTGTGACTGTTCTTGTTTCTTTTTCTTACTGTGTCCCTGTCTCTATAGGTGGACGGAATGGATGTTTTGTGTGTGAGGGAAGCCTCCAAGTTTGCTGCAGACCACTGCAGATCCGGGAAGGTGAGCGTTCTGTGTTCTTCAGCGTCTATACAGGAATGCAACTTGTATTGTTGATGTCATGTCTACATTGCTTGCAGGAAATTAATAACACAGCATTTCAAACTTGTTCATTGAAAATTTCTATGAATTTTGTGGGATGTACATTGTTGTTCTTGTTTGGTAAAAGACTGTGAAACATTTGTTTGATCTAATTTATATCTTACAGTAAACGCATTTTGTGTGGTGGTTCTGTGGCTCAGTAGGTAGAGCAACGCTTAGGTTGTGTGAAACTGCATGACATTAATGTGGCCCAGAGACACCAGCGTCAAGAGGGAAAGTTAAGGCCAAACTAATAATCCTTTCATTATTAAAGGGTCCTATTCTCATTGAGCTCCAGACATACCGTTACCATGGACACAGCATGAGTGACCCTGGAATCAGGTGAGACCTGTTTACCTCTGTGTCGGGGGGCGCAGTACCATTGAACCAAACCCCCAGGTTCCTCTGATGTAATTTTTTAAAATCATTATTACTTTATTTAGCTTTATGTTTTTGACATATTTATTTGTATCCACAACTCTTATAAATGGTTACATTTCTATAACCTTATACATTAGGGTTGTCACTGTTAAAAAAATATCTTGTTTGATATTCAGAGGAAAAAAAAAGTATTTGTTTGAATAATATTGGAACATGCGCGTTACAGACCTGGCGACATTGGGAAATAGTTTTGAGTACCACTCGCGGAAAGATTGTTGAACGCATAATTTAAAATGCTACCCATGTGCTTTGACAAAGCAAATACGTGGTTCTGTGTGGCTCAGTAGGTAGAGCATGGCGTTGGCAACGCTTCGGTTGTGGGTTCAATTCCCATTGGACTACATATACTGAAAAATGTTTGCATTGATTCCTGTAAGTCGCTTTGGATAAAAGCGTCTGCTAAATGGTACATATATTACATATAGATATATAAATAATGTTTCCTGTGCTAGAATTTATTTGTGCAAAAGTGCAAAATATGAAGACAAAAATAACACAGTCGTAAACAGAGAATAAGGTAGGCTACTCTTAATAATGTCTATTGCATTTTTGGTCATTTTAATCACCATTTGGTTAGCTTATGGGCATGCCTTTTTATTATTATTAAAAATAATTGTTAAATATTTTTGTTATTATTATTAAGTATCGAATCTCCCATTCATCTTTGAAACTGGTGTTGGAATGTAGATTTGGAATTAGATTGGATATTGGAATATAATGTGACATATTACACATACTGAGTCTCCATACAGCTGGATCTTTAAAGGAGCTATCTGGGCAATAACATTACCCTACCCAAGATTCCCCATTCCCCAGTTAATGCTCTTAGTTCAGTGCTTGAACCATTGCTCTTGTGCCCTGCTTTTATCTTGCTCTACTTTTTGTCTGTCTGGATGTTTAAAAGCTATATCCACTAGGGGGCAGGTCAGAGCCATTTCCTCCTTTTTTTATTTTCTTCTTCGCTTTCTCTTCAGTCAGTCGCAGACTGGACATCACATGTGGTATACTGCCCCCACATTATTTTATCGGTATTGCACCTTGCGTACGCGTACCATTAATTTTGTTGAGGACGTGCACAAAGGATACTCCCAGCGACCGCAGGATACAGGTGGCAGTCATCTTGCGTGTGCATACGCGTTTTTAAAGTGAAGTATATTTAAGCCTTGAGTCTCTCCCCACAGTTACCGCACACGTGAGGAGATCCAGGAGGTCCGTAGTAAGAGTGACCCTATCTCCATGCTGAAGGACCGCATGCTGAGCAACAACATGGCCAGTGTTGAGGAGCTCAAGGTGAGACCCACATCCCCAACACATTTGTCTCCAGCAAATGTAATGTAATCAGTGAATTTCCAGTATGTTGGTTGTCGCAGCCTTACATTTTAAGGCCAGCGGAAACAGAGAGGAAGGCAGATTTTTTTTCTTCTAATTTCCCCCATGCGATGCAACGGCAGTCCTAATTCTGATGTGAGGAAGCGGCTACACATTTTCCACAAAAGTATGAATATACCATTGCATAGATTCAGATGAGAAATGTAATCTGAAATATTCTGTATTCATTGTTTTTCTTACATTCTTACTATTTACACCCCCATTATACACAAACCAATTGGCAATTGGCTGCCCGCCCCAGGGAGGGGGGAGGGAAGCCAACAAGACATTCACTGCGCACAGGAGTGGCTCTGGGGTTCTGGAGTTACGGTCATTGGCTTGGCGAGTGCCATCTCTTGGTCATGTGTTTTTTTAATACATTTATTTATTTATTTTATGGTGGTAATGCATTTAAAATAAAATGTCTTGAAAATGAGTTGTGCTTTTGGCTACACTTTGCATAACGTCTTGCATTATCTACACTATTAGATACATGCAATAAAGTGTCTGGAGCGACAGGGGATTACATAGCAGTATGGAATTTATTTAAGAACTAAAGTAGACCCCGAGATACGAATGCATTGGGAATGGAGGTAGTTCCCAACTCTGAAATGTTCCTAACTTCAAACGTGAAGTCAAAATACCCACATTTTAAGAATTTGAACCCTTTTATTGATTGGAATTGTTACCTGCATTACTGTATGGGTATTACTGCATTTTTTAAATGGGCCACTACTACCTTTCATTCCACTACAAACCTTAGTTTAAATTAACCCGTAATCAAACCAGTGGTAATCGGGATCCCATTACAACTTTCATTATTATTTTCATTATCTGCTTTCTGGACGATAGATCTTTTTTTTCTTTAAAAAAAAATAAAGATTTGGTTTCAGATTTTTCAGAACTCGCTGCCGTACTCGCTCCTCCGAGCCGGAACTCGCCAAGCTGTAACTGTAACTCCGGTGCACATAGAGCCACTTTTATAACAAGCTCATATCGGCTCCCTCCCCCCTGTCTGGGACAGACAGCCAATTGCTGCCCCCTAGCGGCACTCAGGAATCAAACCCCGGATACATCTCCTTTTATTTTTATTTTTATTTATTTTTTTTATCCCATTTTCTCAAAATTTAGTAGCCAATTACACCCTCTATTTTTCATGTCAATCCCCCCCACTGACCGGCAGTGACAAAGGTGAAGTATTGTCTCCTCCGAGACGGCACTTGTCAGGCTGTCGACCATAACTCCGGTACTACAGAGCCACTCCTATAAGCAGTGAACTTCCTGTCAGCTTCCCTTCCCCCTCCCTGGGGCGGACAGTCAATCGCCGCCCCCGGTGGCACTCCCGGCCAGAGCCGACTCTGGCACTGAATTGCAGTGGCCAGCGTCGAACGTTGTAACCACTAGACCACCTGGGAGGCAAATACATCTCCTTTTTAATTATCACTCTCTTCTGAATCTGTTTTATGTAGCGCTGTCTCTTCTGTAGGCCATCTGTTGATTTTCTCTCATTGTGTTCTTTAGCAATAGTGCTAAGACATGCCATTTAAACAATGGAAAGTGTGACTCGTTTCAGTTTAATGCTCACCTTCTTGAAACAGTGTTAGGCTGATAGTTTGATAATGATGAGGCATAGTTGTGTGTGATTGACCGGTCAGTTAGTAACTGAAATTCATATCTCTGTGGTTCTACGGTAAAACCATTTTAAATGTAGCCATTCAAACCCTGAGAATCTTTAACAGGAAATCGACGTTGAGGTGCGAAAGGAGATTGAGGACGCTGCTCAGTTTGCCACCACCGACCCTGAGCCGCCGCTAGAGGAGCTCTGCAACCACATCTTCTATAACGAGCCCCCCATGGAGGTGCGTGGCACGAATCCCTGGATGAAGCTCAAGTCTGTCAGCTGAGAACCCAGAGGGACCCCTATCTCCACGCCCCAACCCCACCCCTGTCACCTGACATCGTCTGTGTGCACTCTGTTAAAGGAAATAAATACACTGAAATGTTTGAAGACTCGTTTCAGAATCAATTATCCAGAGTTGAGAGATTTGTTTCTGTCTACAAACATTGGTGCTGATTAGTTTGGTGGGAAATTAAGCTAGTGAAATGACACTGAGTATCTGCTTGTTGGTCTCCTGAACATCCACTTCAGGGGGTAGTCTGGTCAGAATAGCTCTGGCTCTGATTCTCTGGCCAGATAAACACACAGTGGACGTAAAGTTATGGAAAGACGAGTTGCTATCACAAGAAGAGTTTCCTAAACTCAGGCACATGTCTGTCTTTGGGACAGTTAACACAAAAGTGTTACCTCGGTAGAAAAATTGAAAATTCACAGTCTTAACTGTTCATTGTAAAGACTATAAGAACATAATAATACAAAATGACAAGAACGGGCCCGTTCAGCCCATCTAGGCTCGTTATGTCCTAATCTAAAGAGTATCTAGTACTGCATCTAGGCTGGACTTGAATAGCCCAAGTGTTTCTGCCTCTACTACCCGACCTGGCAAGCTGTTCCCCCACTCTGAAACAACTCCTGCAATTCCTACTGAATGAATTTTAGCAATGAGTCTCTCCTGTGGTACCTTGTCAAATGCTTTCTGAAAGTCCAAATATATAATATCATAAGCCTGGTTCAAATCACACTTTGTAGCCTCTTCAAAAAAGTCCAGGAGGTTTGTTCGGCATGACCTCACTTTGAGAAAACCATGTTGGCTCTTCCTTAAAATACTTTTATTTTTCAAGAATGATTCCAACTTATCCCTACTAATACATTCCAGCATTTTACATGCAATGCAAGTTAAACTGACAGGCCTATAGTTCCCTGGGTCAGTACGGGCCGCGTTCATATATATTGGAAGTATACTACCCTGCTTCCAGTCATCTGGTATTTCTCCAGTGATTATGGATTGCATAAAAATATCTGTCAATCGTTTATATATAATTTCCCCAAGTTCTTTGAGTACTCTGGGATATACAGTGGGGAAAATAAGTATTTCACCCCCTGCTGATTTTGTGAGTTTGCCCCCTTACAAAGAAAGGAATGGTCTATAATTTTCATGGTAGGTTCATCTTAACAGTGAGAGACAGAATATATATAAAAATCCCAGAAAATCACATTATATGAATTTTAAACATTTATTTGTGTTTTATTGAGGAAAATAAGTATTTCACCCCCTAGCAAAACATGACTCAGTACTTGGTGGAGAAACCCTTGTTGTCAAGCACAGCGGTCAGACGTTTCTTGTAGTTGGTCACCAAGTTTGCGCAGATCCCAGGAGGGATTTTAGCCCACTCCTCTTTGCAGATCCTCTCCAAATCCTTAGGGTTTGTAGGTTGTCGCTTGGCAACTCGAAGCTTCAGCTCCCTCCACAGATTCTCTATAGGATTAAGGTCCGGAGACTGACTAGGCCACTCCATGACCTTAATGTGCTTCTTCTTGAGCCACTCCTTTGTTGCCTTAGCTGTATGCTTTGGGTCATTGTCATGCTGGAACACCCATCCACAACCCATTTTCATTGTCCTGGCTGAGGGAAGGAGGTTCTCACCCAAGATTTCCCGGTACATGGCCCCATTCATCCTCCCCTCGATCCGGTGAAGTCGTCCTGTCCCCTTAGCAGAGAAACAGCCCCAAAGCATAATGTTTCCACCGCCATGCTTGACGGTGGGGATGGTGTTCTTGGGGTCCAAGGCAGCTTTTTTCTTCCTCCAAACACGGCGAGTCGAGTTGATGCCAAAGAGCTCGATTTTAGTCTCATCTGACCACAGCACTTTCTCCCAAGCCTCCTCTGAATCATCCAGGTGCTAATTGGCAAACTTCAGACGGGCCTGTACATGTGCCTTCTTGAGCAGGGGGACCTTGCGGGCACTACAGGATTTCAATCCATTACGGCGTAGTGTGTTACCAATGGTCATCTTGGTGACTGTGGTCCCAGCTGCCTTGAGATCATCAACAAGCTCCAGCCGTGTAGTTCTGGGTTGTTCCCTCACCTTTCTCATGATCAGGTTCACTCCACGAGGTGAGATCTTGCGTGGAGCCCCAGACCGAGGGAGATTGATGGTCAATTGGTGTTTCTTCCATTTTCTAATTATCGCACCAACAGTTGACTCCTTCTCACCAAGCTGCTTGCCAATGGTCTTGTAGCACATTCCAGTCTTGTGCAGGTCTACAATTTTGTCCCTGATGTCCTTAGACAATTCTTTGGTCTTGCCCATTGTGGAGAGGTTGGAATCTGATTCATTGATTGATTCTGTGGACAGGTGTCTTTTATACAGGTAACGAGTACTTAATTAGGAGTACTAATTAAGTAAGAGGACTAATCTGTGTGCCTCCTGGTCTGTGGGAGCCAGAATTCTTGCTGGTTGGTTGGTTCTACATCCCTTATCTCAAAGTCCTCCAAAACATTCTGTACCATGGCTATACATTTAGGCATATTTATACCCTCTTCTCTAGTAAAGCTCTCAACGAAGTAACTGTTTAGTGTGTAAGCAATATCCTTATTATAAACCAAAGTTCCTTCCTTATTCTTAATGCACATAACCTCATCATTAACTTTCCTTTTTCTACTACAATATTGAAAAAATTTAGGATTACTTTTTGCATCTTGGGAAATTTTCATTTCAAACCGCCTTTTAGCTGATCTTATTTCCTTTTTAGCCTTAGCCCGCATATTACAATAATCTAACTTGTTTCTCTCTGAAATGTAGTCAATTTTTCATTCACAGTTCTGCAATCTGGAAGTTTTACCCAATCTATATTACTTAAATTCTCTATCATTTTATTAAAGTCAGCTCGTCTGAAATTAAAAATTCTAGAGTTAGAGGAGGCTGTCTTAACTTGCCAAAAAATATCAAAAATAACTGCACTGTGATCACTTGTCCTAGTGGTTCTGTTACCTCTGTGCTGCACATTTTATCAGGATTGTTACACAAACCCAGATCCAGTATTGATTTTCCTATCATAGGCTGAGTAACAGACTGTACCAAAAAGCAGTCATTGACAACATCTAAAAACTCTTCTTCACATATACATTGACCTGTCACTACCTTCCAATTAATAGAGGGGTAATTGAAGTCTCCCATTATTATCATCTCTCCTTCAGCACAGATTTGTTTTATGTTATCAAAGAGCATACTACTTATGTTACTGTCTGAAGCTGGAGGTCTGTAGCATATTCCTATATTAAGGCCCTTCTCATGATCTCCCAGTAATCTAATCCAGATGTCCTCAAAAGGAACGAATGAGTTAATACCTGGAATTTCCTGCACATTAAGATCGTCTTTCACATAAAGGGCCACTCCTAAACAATTTGTACCCCTCCACATTATATTCATCCCCATCCACTGCACCAAGCCATGTTTCAGTAATCCCAACGATGTCATAATCTCCATTCAACATGACAGGTTCCAGTTCCAAATAATTCTTTTTTATGCTTCTCGCATTTATACACATGACCTTCAGAGCCTTACTCATACTTAAATTGTCATTCCCCTCCACGCATAACTGTGCTGAACTACTTCTATTCACATTATGATCTAAAAAATCTTTATTAATTATATCCTCAGATTGATTATACTCTGCCCTGGTATCTTCCATCTGGCAGTCTGTACCTCCCTATCCTTAATACTACTAAGACAGGGTCAAGTTTGGTGTAAGGTGGTACAATCTAAAGAGATGAGTGCTCTTCTGTGATAGTGGTGTGGAGCTCATTCCACCACTGGGGCCGAGGGATGAGAGCGCATTATGGGCCCTTATCTCAGGGCCTGTGATGGGTTGGACATCTGAGACACCTGCTAAGAGAGAGACTCAAGTCCAAGCAAGACTGTGAAAGTGCTTGTACCAGTAGTTAGCAGAGTAGAGGTGAGACATGGATGAATTCAGTGGGTGTTGGACATTCAGTAATCCGCAGGCACGGGTCAGGTGGCTTTGCAGACAATATGGAGGACATGCAGAGAAAGACAAATCAGGATGGAGAAGTGGGGCAGATGCAGGGGAGAGGAAATCCACCAGATATGCGAACCAACAGTGTGCCTTGTCACCACGTCGTGTAAAATTAGCATGACGTACAACAGATGTTATATCCCCACAAACCATAGAAACCCCCCACATGACATGAATATGCTGACTGAGGTGAAAAGTCAACAAATACCATAGGGATCTCAGAATAACTATGATTTGGAACAAATTATGTGTAAATTTTAGATAATGATTACATGTTTTGGTGTTCATTTAATTAATCATTCATGACCGATCGTGGTGCACTACGGTGAGGTCGACTCTTGTAGAAGTGTATTGCTGGAGTCGGATTGTTATTTAATAAACAATGTCAAGCTTGTGAAAATGAAGTAAGGAAAACTATGAAAGTAACCCAATATAGCCCTCTTATCAAGACAATACCTTTGTGCTATCGGTTTGCTGTTGGCAGGACTATGTTCGCAGACATCAGTTTCTGACCTTGCAGAATGCCACAAAGGCAAAGTCTGTAAATGATAAGCCACAATGCGGGAAACCACAACTCCCAACACCATACTATGTTTGAGGCATGTTCATCTTTGTTATCGTCCTGCCACTGTCTCCTCCCCTCTTGCCTTTGAGGAGGCAACTAGACTTCCAGGCCAAACAACCACACACTGTTTCTCATAGTTTCTTAATTTTTCAGGTTGCAGGCCCTCATTGATGGACAGTGTTCAGCTGGCACGTTTTGCCAGGTTTTTAATGGCTGACTATGAACAGTCAAGGTGGTGAGCAACAGTATGGCTTAGTCCAGCCTTCAACATACAGACGGCACAAAGGTGCCATTCTCTTGATAGGGTTGCGTGGGTTCCTTTCTGTTTTTTAATCCTGCTATTCTCCGGATTTGATATTTTGCACTAGGTAGATAACCTCATTCGTCACCTATACACCTATATTACACAATAGCCAAAGTACTTCCCACACATCATGGTTATAAATGATCACTTAATTAAAGTGATGCCCAAAACATCAATATATATTTTCCTTAGCACCCCAGTATGCATGATAAATAGACTTGTTTTGCCTTTACAGAAATAAAAAGAAAATGGCAGCCTGTACCAAATCTTAATCAAATTGGGACATGCTATATTAGCTGTCATCAGAAAGAGATACATGTAGTGAACAAAAAAATATAAACACCAATGTAAAGTCACTTAATAACATCCATATGTGCCGCGGCATGGTCTACCAGCGTCTGGGATTCTGGAGGAGGAATATGACGCTACTCTTCCTCTTTCTGACGAAGTGGAAAATGCTGTCTCGGGTGTCGAGAAAATCCCACAAATGTTTGATTGGTTTCAGAACTGGTGGCAAGGATAAGCTATGACATGGATAATGTCAGAGTCATGCTCCTCAATCCATTGGCCGACTGCTTGTTCTCTGTAGATGAGGGCATTGTCATCATGAAAGACACCCCTCTCCGCAGGAAAGAAAGAAACGCTTTAACATGGGCGTGATGGGCGCCACTCAGCACTATTGAATAACGATTGACATTGACCTTGCTTTCTAAGGATATGAGTGCACCCATATCACGGCAGGGAAATGCGCTCCTTGCAGGGAGTTAATTGCAGCATGCAGTTCCATAATTCTCTGAGTACTTAGAGGGGGAAAAAAGCACACACCGAGCCAAGTTGGAGAGGGGAGGGTAAATATTCTCCTTCGTTCACTGCTCCCTATTGATTCAGGGAAACAGAATTCACTATCCTAACTCTGTTCTACATCAGCATTTCAACCAACATGTGAGCTTTCATTAATCCCATTATATATCGCTAATGTATTTACGCTTTGTACCCACACACATACAGATTAAACAGGCTTGGGATGGGAGTAGAAGGGGTAGTCTCTTCCTCAGCTCCCACCTTGCCCATTCAATTCCAAAAACAACTGCTATTGTTCTCTTGAGCAAAACACAGTTACTTATGCATGCTTCACAAGTTGCATTACTAGTACCATTGTCCCATGCTGTGTGGCCATTTCAAATTAAACATTAACACCCATAAGACACTATACATCACAGAGATGTCAAGTCAATAACTAATCATTCTGGAGTAATGGTAAAAAGAGTTAATAATGACAATGATTGTGGTGGTAATTATTTTAGAGCTCAAGTTAAGGTATGTGACGTTGATAAGTCCGTTGGCAGAGTTATCTTGGAGCGTCACGTGCCAAGCTCCCTGACTTTCTTACCTGTCTATGATTCCTGGACGCGAAGCTCCTCCCTCAACCGATGACGCAAAGGTGACGCGAAAGCCAGCCTCGGTCTGACAGACAGGTAAACTGAGCCACGGCGCCATATTGAGGAAAACGGAAGTGAGTGATTGTGTTAGCTAGTTAAAAGGGGATAGGACAGAGGCTAGTGGAGACGGAGTTACACAGAAGAGAGGGGGAGATAAAGAGGAGGGAAAGTATTTTGACTGAAACAAAACCTGACTTTTTCTGTGTGGAAGGAGTCGCCCCCCCTTTAAGAATAAACATTTCCCGCAATTTTACACCCTCTTTCGGAAACGTATCGTCGTATGTGGCTAGTTAGCTTGCTTGTTAGTTAGCTAGCTAAGTTTAGCAGGAGATTTTTAGGACTAGTCCGTGAGCGAAGATGCCACTGGCGCAGCTGGCGGACCCCTGGCAGAAGATGGCCTTGGGGAATGCGGAGAGTGAGGTAAATCCGGACAGATCATTCTCTGTAGCTATTGCTAGCTACCAGAGATGACTGACCGTGGACCATGTGATCTTTCTTTTAAGAATGTGATTGAACGGTACAGTTAAGTTGTGGCTACGGGCAGCTATGGGACAAAATGACGGTATCGTTTTTTTTCCACAAGTTTATTGATAGAAAGTACATATTAGAGAGTGAATATTCTGCTATGCGCTGGAAAGAGGGGTTATTCTGTGTTTAATCTGAAAAGGCGGAAATTATCAACGTTGTCTCGTTTATCTCTCTGAACTTGGAACGGCTGAGACAATTCACAATCCGAGGAAGCAGTGCTCTTGGATGACAAAAACATGACGTCTGAAATTAAGAAGTCGGAAGTCTTGCTTTAATGGCTATACAGCTATCGCTAGCCAAAAGGTGGATGACATTAACTCGAAATGGTTACTGTTAGCCGTTGTTTGCAGCATTTATATGTATGACGTAATGTTTACAGTGTAAATAATGTAATTATCAGTGAACTATTGATGTTAACGTACAGATTTAGAAATGTTTTCGGTAGAAATCTGCCGTCCGCGCGATATTAACTCCTAGCTAACTTACCAAATGTATGTTAATATAGAAATAACGTTACACGGAAAACATAAACACCTGGTTTACTAAACATTAGCTACCTGACATAACAGTACCAAATTGTAATGTTCAATATCGGCAAGGTTTCCGTGTAGACCGGACATATCCGTACAGCTCCATGTGCCCTGGTAGAGAGTTAGTGAAGGCATGTCCTTTACACGGTGTTAACTTCTCTCAGAGAATATAAGAGACTTCGGCAGCGCTCGAGACCACATAAAAGGTTTTGAGAATGATGAATCACACTGACTGCGACGACAGGAAGCGCACAGGGGACGTTTCTTATTTGTGTCCGGTGTCTTGCGAATGCACGTTTTTTTTTGCGCGAGGAAAACCATATATGATTGACAGACGTTAGACATTATGCAGCAGGGCTTGGTCGGTTATGAAACGCTTTTGTACCGTGCAGTGTTGTGCATTGTGTCCAGGAATGGCACCCGCCACCAGTAGAAGTTGGGGGGTTGGGGGAGGGGATTGTGGAAGGAAGCTGTCAAAAACTGACAGTAGTAGGTCACTGTCCGAAACAAAAGGGAACAACAAAGAGCGGAGGACAGATGCAATACCAGTAACCACCAACTCCAATTTTAAACTCTTGGTTCAGCTGGGAGTATTCACAAAAAACGTTTTTTTGTTTTTTTTGTACTTGTACATTTTGAGAATATGGTATTGTTCAGCAATGGGAATGCTCTAACCGTCTAATCGTTTGTCGGGAGTCTGTAACATAGAACCGTGGACAAATTAACGAGGGCAAAATGTTGGGGAGGGGAGGGGAGGGGAGGGGAGGGGAGGGGGACAAAAGAAAGGGTTTCTTCTGAAACAAATGAAATGCAGATTCTGGGGATTCCCCATGACGTAGCTAGCGTTTATATTGTCATCTCGGTAATTTCCCCCCAAAATTGAGTTGAACCGTCTTCATATTCCAGATATGCATAACAAAGTAAATATTCTAAACAATAGTGGAATGCATGAATTGTGCATCTGGGGGAAAAAAAACGTTTTATTGATACACATGTACACTTGGTGTGTATCCGTTATGCATATAACCAGGAGGAACTGCTTTTGAGCCTGACCAAGAGCAGCTTCTCTCTCATTATTTTAGATGCCAATGGAAGACTATCTGGCACCAGTACGCCCATGGGTGTCCAGTCTGCCAACATAGAGGTCATTCACATTCACACCCGGTGTTTGAATATGCATCCTTTTGTGCTCAGAATGTGGATATTGTGTGAAACCCAAACGAGCTAAAGACATTTTATTGCTAGCCCTTGGTCTAAAGAGTTGTATCTGGAAACTGTTTCTGTTGCAGAAGCATTCTGGACAGGAAGTAGGCCTACAGTTGTCCACACTCCTCACCATGTGGGTCTGGTTACCTTACATCCATCATCCTCCAATAAATCCATTCATTTATTGCATACTGTACCCTCAAATTATTCTCACCTTTGATAAAGATGAATAAAGAAGGATGTATAAAATAAACAATACAGGTAATGAGCTATATTGTATGGGAAAAGTATATTCTTTCATACTAACACAATTGCTCAGAGAAAAATATTTTGTTTTAACAAATAATATAAAATCCAACAAAAATAAATCTGCATTAACATGGTATTTTTTAAAAGTTAATATCAATCTTAGGAAACTGTGGCCTCCCATGGCTTCCTGTTTCACTGGGGTGTAAAAATGAGGTAACACCCTTGTGAAATCCATGGCTGTGGCCTAATACTTTTTCCTTGTGTCCTTGTCTACCTCACAATACGTCAGAAGTGGGCAAGGGGAGGAGACTGGGGTAGAGAACGAGTGAAATGGGGGAAAATGGCTTTCAGTTATAAATGAATGTTCCACGGTCATGGAACAGCACAGAAAAACATGTTTGATATGTTAAATGTTTTAGAATGTCAGAAAGACCTCCTGGTTAAATAAATAAATAGAGAGGACCAGGAAAGGAGCAGAGAGATGAGGTGGGAGGAGACATGACCCTACACACACACACACACAGCTGCATCACCTGACGCCATGTCGATAAACGATGACATCGGTCTGATCAAAGGCATTGCGGTCCATGGCAGTACACAACAATGAGAAACTCCTGCAAAGGACTCTTCCACAAAGGATACAAATGTGTATTCTTTGCGAAAGAGTTTTTCAGCTCGATGCAAAGATCGACAGATGCCTTTCCAGCAGAAAGTCAATGTATGGTAAAAATGGTGTCGTAAACAGGGTGGAATTAGACTGGGAATGAATGCATGAAAGAAACGTATGTGAAAAGACAAAACATTTTTTTTATATATAAAAAAAAAAAGAACAAAATCAAAATTTTCCCCCGTTTTTCTCCGAATTTGGTTGCCAACTATACCCTGTATTTATCTCAATTCCCCCTCCCCCACGAGTCCGCCGCCCGTCCTCCGGGGCGAGACATTATTTCCGGGCCGAATTTATCCGCCTCTTCCGAGACAGAATTTTACCACCGACGCCTTTTTCCTGGTCCTCGACGGACTCGTGCCGGCTCACCCTTCCCCCTCCCCTGGAGGCGGACAGCCAAACACCGCCTCCGATCGGGCTGACGACCAGGGCCGGTCTGGTAGAGACGCAGGTTTCGAACCGCGTCCCTGACAGGCAGCACACACCACACCGGACCAGCCAAAGTGTGGTGCTTTAGACTGCTACGCTATCCACCAGCCCCAAAACTTATTTCTGAACAAACACAAACCAGACACGCATAACATTTTATTTATTTATTTAGTTTCATTGCATTACAAACCTAATAGCATGGATGAAGAAATAAGAATTCCATGTTTAAAACAGCTGTCATGTGAAGCCTGAAATGCATCAGAATAGACACAACTTTGTAAATTCATAATTTTATCACATGCTGTTAATCGTTATTCAAGTATATGTACGGAAACACTGAGAAATATCATTAATTGAGGAGGAATTAAAATATTCAACATTTTTCAGAAGCCCATAGATAATGTCTCCTGAAATTGTATGAGAAGGGAACGAGGGTAGGAAACGGAGAGAGGCTATTGGTACGCAGCCCATTTGTCATCCATCACCGTGGGGAAAGGCAAAGAACTCGCAGAAGAAACAACGACAGTGTTGTTGACCTTCACATGTCAGGAGATGGTTACAGACAAATCAATAAAAAACTAAAGATGACACTTCCCACTATTTGGTCAATAATTTAGAATTTAAAAGCACTGGAACAGTTCTGAGATGGAAGTGGCCTCGCTGTGTGTGGTGGCTAAATGTCGAGGCTGGAGGTATGCAAATTATATATTGAGAAATGTTTTTATTTACTAATAATGTCCCCATTTTAATTTATATTCTGATGCAATATACAGTTTGGATTTTATTCCCTCAGACCAACATGTTAAAAAAAGTTAATAATAGAGTAGCCCTGCTTATCGGGTTGGTAATTATGTAAGCAGTACACTCCTTAAGTATCGTAACTGAAGACCGAATCTAAGAGAATGGTACTTTCTGCAATATTTTAGTAATAACCTATATTTTGTGTCTAATGTGAAAGTTCTTGGACTGAATTAATATGCTCATGTGTGATTTCTCAACACTGGACTTATGCAAAAAATGATTTTTACATCTCTATCCATATTTATGTTGACATTGTGCTATGTATATGTTCTATCTGAGTATATTGGCTACCACACATATTTACAGACTTCTGTAATTATTAATTCCCTTAATACATTGCGATCGGAACATATTGCCTGCAAAGACCTGATTTTGGACATAAATCTGAGCCCTATATTTCAAAAACGACTTCGAATATAGAACCCAAACTTCATATGTATTCATATAAGAACATAAGGATACATAATGACGAGAACAGGCCGTTCGGCCCATCTAGGCTCATCATGTCCTAATCTAAAGAGTATCTAGTACTACATCTAGCCTGAACTTGAATAGCCCAAGCGTTTCTGCCTCTACTACCCGACCTGGCAAGCTGTTCCAGGCATTGACAACTCTCTGTGTAAATAAAAACGTCCTAATATCTGTGCGGAATTTGCCTTTAACTAATTTCCACCTGTGGCCTCTTGTTCTGCTGACCCCACTTATCTTAAAAAATCTTTGGTATTTAACTTTATTAATCCCTTTTAGGAATTTAAAAACCTCAATCAAATCCCCCCTAAGTCTCCGTTTGCTAAGTTTAAATAGATTGAGTGCCTTAAGTCTATCATCATAACTTTTACCTTTCATACCAGGTATCAGTTTAGTTGCCATTCTTTGGACTTTTTCAAGAGCTTCTATATCTTTATTGTAGTGTGGTGCCCAGAACTACACACAGTATTCTAAGTGAGGTCTGACAAAGGCATTATATAACATTAATATAACCTCCTTTGATTTATACTCAATACCTTTTGCTATGTATAGCCTTTGATCAACTACAATTCCTAAGTATTTTTCAAATTGAACACCTACTAACTTTTTTCCTCCCATGAAATACTCCTGTCTAATGTTTTTATTTCCCACATGCATAACTTTACATTTAGCAATATTGAATGTCATCTGCCATGTATCTGCCCATTTTTAGATTTTGTTTAAATCATCTTGGATTACTTTAGTCGATTCCAAACTGTTTGCCAAACCCCCAAGTTTAGTATCATCTGCAAATTTAATTATTTTGCTACTAACGTCCATATCCAGATCATTTATGCAAATAAGGAAGGAATATTGATTGTTCTTGAATGCTTATAAATAAATCAGCCTGACTTGGAGACATGCATCTGTGAGCAATGACTGTTTTGAGATTAAGTTACAAACTTGTGAAGGGGTTTCCACACCTTCTGTAGCTTGAACAGTAATTGGTGATTAAGAAACCATCTCTGCTGCGTGAGCACGATGGGTGCCTGTTTTGTCTGTACTATATCTGTACATTTCCCCAGAAACGTCCAAGGTGCCAAGCCATTTCTCGCACACTTGCAGTGAATTCTGTGAAGGCTCTATAAAATTCCTTGCTAAAGGTCTTCGTATCCTGTTAAACTGGTTTTGCACGGGACCTGTGAGAGTCTTGTCTTTGTCCCTCGTGTTTTAGAGAATTTAAGATGGAGCCAATATATGCTTTCCCGCATAGTAGAATGTGCATGCCATTGTTGAGTTCTGAGATTACACAATACATGAAACCATTGTAGATTATGACTTGGCTAATTTTCCCAGTCCTCCTGAAAAGCAGGCCTACGTCAGTCCTGACCATTTAAAAAAAAAAAAATATATATTTATATATATATATATTCAAGGAGAAATTCACCATGTGGCAGGCCCTTCAGACTGTTATGACTATGTTTATTGTGAATGGCCCTTTGTCGTGTGTGTATGTCACAAATCCCGCAATGGCTCTTTCACACAGGAGTGCACCATTGTTTGCCACACACCATTTTTTTCAGCGTGAAAGAAAGTGCGGATGAACAAGAATGTGGCTACAGCCGTGCAGCGTCACACTTCACATTATTTCAACTTATTGTTGTGCCCGGTGGCTCCCGTTCGATTAGTCACCACCAAAGTGAGAGGCATGAGGCTTCTTTGAGAATAATTAATGGCTTCTTGTGCTTTTGGTGCATGTCTGAGAAGTGTGGAGCAAAAACTAAGCTCCTTCAATCGTGAATATTGTACAGCATTGCAAACCTTACCTTTCCAAATGGGGGGCAAAATGAATTTTTTTCATCAGATGAACGCTGTTCACTCTCACTGGGGTGGTACCTTGCAAGTCTGTGCAGAATTTTCCTTACTCGCTGGCATTCCTCTGGATAATGTCACAGCTGTCTGGAGATTTTTAAGGTCGTTATTGTGTTCCGTTTTGTGTGATCACAAACCGATACTTGTTGCGTTTCATTGTACCATGATGCACACATTAGAGATGTGTGCTGTTGGTGAGTTTCTGTGTAGTGCAGCTGTGTATTTTATGTATACAATTAGTTGTATAGTTTAGATTTTTTTAACATTTGTTTAGTTTTTAATATTTTTTTAGCCCATTTCAATGTTTCCATGAGTCATTCTGTATCACCTACACTATATATATATATATATATATATATATATATATATATATATATAATGTACCTGACCAAAGAGTTAATTATTTCAAAGCAAATACAAAAGGAATGGATTCATTAACCTTTCTAGTAAGGTACAGTAGTTAGCATTGGTTTTTTCTGTAGTATGTAGGCATTTTGGTGGGACATTTTAAGGTTGACGCATGTGTCACTGTTAAGTCTCATAAACCTCCTTGGCTGAGGTAACCTGTTCTTACACAGAATGACCCATTTTGCTTGTAATTAAAGACCCCTCAAAAAGCCATGCCAGTAATTATTTAATTTATTTTCTGTTCTATTTTCATGTCTTAAAATTGTAGCTGCCATGATCAATATGGCTTTTGCCACTGAATTTGGTAAAAGCTAAAAAGGCTCCAAAATTCCAGAATTCTTGTGACATGCTTAAGGAAAGCACCTGGTTGTATGCAGGAAAAAACAGGTCCTTTTTATATTTATTAGTATTAAATATGTCATAAATAGTCTATGCACTTATGGTCTGTTCCATATAAAGGAGGTCTTTCCCACTCGTGGTATATAGCAAGAATCTTTGATCTCATGAAGTGCTCTCGAACAAATTATGGAAATGTAGCAAATGCTTCATGGAATCAAAACACAAGGAAAGTTTGAATTGGAGCAGTATGCTGCATGCAGTCAACAGTGCGACATAAATTTAATCTTAACTAATATACTGTGACCAGTAATATAGTGGTTACCCAGCAACTTCAGAAAGCTTCGCTTTTGGCCCATGTCTGATTATTCCAACAACTCTTTCTTGCAGAGGTTTGAGATAAATTAAAGTGTTTTAACAGTCAGTTAACGACCATAGTAGTATTTGTGAGTAGGAACATCTGATATTTCAGTGTCAGTGTCATTCATTTATGCCCATAGTTCAGAAATGACCCCTTTCAGATAAGCCACTGACTTGCTGATGTTACCTCAAATTACATTACATTTTACATTTACATTTTAGGCATTTAGCAGACGCTCTTATCCAGAGCGACTTGCACAGTTTACATTTCTTTACATACAATCCATTTATACAGCTGGATATTTTACTGAAGCAATTCAGGTTAAGTACCTTGCTCAAGGGTACAACGGCAGTGTCCCACCTGGGAATTGAACCTGTTTCAAGCCCAGCTCCCTGACCATTACACTACACTGCCAGCCCGAAATAAAGCCTGTGTCTTAGTCCCCAGTGCAGCATTTAATACTGTTGCTCACCCCTCATCTAAAGCAACCGTTTATATATGTGAGTGGGTCCTGATGCAATTGAAATATCGTATTCCGTATGAAAACACGTGATCCTAAGAACCTATGCGGTCTGTTTTTGCAGGTCCTGGAGGACTCCATGGGAGAAGATGAAACACCAATGTGCAGTGTAAGTCCTGAACAATCGTTCTTCTCTCTCTCGCTCTCCCCATCACCCCTGTACAGTTTGGATTTCTTTGTATCCACAGTTTGATACTTGATGTATATGTGTTCATTTCCGGGGGATTATAGTTCTAGTATAGATGGATTAGTATAGATTATAGTTAGATTATAGTTCAGTTTTACTGGGATTTTTCTTTGAATATTATTAGACTGAAAAGTAATGTAGTGTACCAAACCAGTGTAACAATCAGACCGATTTTAAAACTATGGATAAATCACAAAGCCAAAATAAAAAAAGTATGTTTTTATAATTAGTGGGTAGATTAGTGTTTGCTTTATTCAGACTGAACCTGGTGTCACCAGCCCTCGTTGTCATGACAACGTTTGGTATTGTCTGTGATTGGGAGGATGACACAGGCTGGCCTGGAAGGGCTCAACTCTTTACCATTCAGAAATATACCAGGGCAAAAACTGAACAAAATGGCAAATTTCACTGATGTTTCTAAAAATGTAGATGTTGCTCTATAAATACACCTCAATTTTCTACTTTAAATAAAGAGTAAAAATTATATTTTAACATTATGCAAGTTATTTTTCGAATTTTAATGGATGCTGCAAAGCTAACAGCACATTAGCCTACATTCGGATGGATAGTATCTTTTGACACGCTATTATATTCTTCAAACGGCGTTAATTATCTTTACGTGTGGACCAACTTTAATAATCGAAAGCTATTGTTTTAATGGTGAACCAATAAGAATTGGCCCAACTAACCGATAAGCAAATTTGAGCCAAAAGCACATCCGTAGTAGCTTGGGAAACAGTGGCTGGGCTTGTACTGGGAAGATCATATCTACAAATATTCATACCTCTAACTAAATGCAAATTATGCCATTGGTATGTGCACATTACAAACCTCCGAGGCAAAGCTGGAAAACTGGTAATTATTTTCTCTGGAGTAATGGGGAGCTGCGTTAGTCCAGCGTCGCCATCTGTCTGCTGTGCCAACGCAGTGAATCTGCTCAGTGGAGCCGTCCCTGGGCTCCTTTTCAGCACGTGTGACGTAAAAAATAGAAACTGGGTCAAAGACGGTCGGACTCTATCAGGATGTAGTGGGAGGCCCTCTCCAAATGGGATTCTGAATATTCTGACAAAAACATGGATACAAGCAAAAGGGCGGGTATTTATATCTAACTCTATGGCCTGGATTCTCTAAACCCTTATCCTTAAGTTTCACTCACAATTAAAACCAAGTGCTTGTTTTGTTTTTTCCTTCACTAGTATATTTTTTCACCAAAATTAATTAGCCTTTGCGTTTGTGAAGAAAAAACTTACACTTTAATTTATTTAGAAGTCCAGGGTTTAAGGCCAAATGTTGATTGAATCCAGGCACATGTGTGTGTGCCTAATTTGGTGCTGGGCCTGAAAATGTGGACAAGTAGCAGTGTGACTCTTCCTCTGTGCTGCAGGGCGTGAAAGTGTCCCTCGGTGACAGTAACGCTCTGTCTTCAGCTGAATTCAGCAGTCTTCACCAACTGCTGTAATGGCTGTGAACCCGTCAGGGGAGGTAGATCAAAGCTCTATCTCTTTAAACTAGATTTTCTTCGGAACTAGACAGAGGTTTCCCAAGAGGCAAGCCCCAGGCGTGTCATATCCTTTCGCGTGCACACACGCATGCACATACACACATGCACGCACACACAGGCACACCGACACACACGCATGCACACCCAAACAAAGCCCCATCTGAGTTTGTTCAGGTTGGTTATTGTACAGTGGTTGTGCAGGGAGACATCCCTATCTGGCTATGATCAGTAATTACTCTCTGTTAGAACACACAAGATGGAGTGGAGATATTTTCATGGTTCGTTTGATTCTAAACTCCACGTTTAAAGACAGCAAAAGAGAGAAGCCAGAGCGGGAGAGAAGGCCTTGCTTGTGTACGGTGGAGTGCAGACCCAATTACAGTAATGAGGCAGGCGGGACAATGGGCTCTGTCTGGGGCAGAGGCTTGTTAGGGATTCTGTCTGTCAGAAGTGAGGCCACAGCGTTTGGCACTGACACTGAAGCCCAGTCAGCATTCCTCTGTTCCTTCTGCAAATGGTATGTTGTTCCCACCACACCCCTGCAGTGAACAAAACTCGCATGTGCACGCACGCACACACACACACACACACACACACACACATACACACACATACACACACATACACACACATACACACACATACACACACAGATACGCATATACACATATACAGTGCTTTGCAAAAGTACTCAGACCCTTGCACAATTTTCACATTTTTTAACTTTCATTTAAGAACTAATATCTGTTATAAATGCAATCTACTCCTCATATTTGTAAAAAACAAAACAAAACAAAAAAGTGAAAAACATGTATAGATAGTATATAGAAAATGAAATAAAAATTGAAAAATGTTGATTGCGAAAGTATTCAAACCCTGTGCGCTAGCAGCTGTAAATGAATGCAGGTGCAAAACATTACCTTATTGAGCCACACAATGAGTTTATTGGCCTCTGTGTGCCATAACAGTGACTGTCATGATTTCAGGATTAAAACACTTGTCTTTGAGAGGCTCTTTGGTTGGGTAGTGAATTTGAAGGAAAGACAAAAAAATGAAGAGCAAATATCTTTCTCAGGAAGCCAGGGATATGGTTATCAAAAGCACAGATTAGGAGAGTGATACACAAAAATATCTAAGGGTTTGAATATCCCAGTGATCACTATTGGCTTAATAATCAAGAAGTGGAAGCTGCATCATACCACTCAGACCCTGCCTAGAAAAGGCTGTCCCTCCAAACTCAGTGACCAAACAACAAATACTTGTCGAAGGGCAAGTATCTTAGAAAAGATACTTGTCCTTCCTAATAGTTACTTGTCCTTGGTCTATTCACCTTCCCATTTTCCTGGAAAGTGCGATCTCTGCTCTCAATCATATTTTCGCTGAGATTTTAACTGATCTTTGGTTTTAGCCTTTTTAGTGGGGGGGTGGACTTGCACCCTCGATAAATCTCAATAAGCCTCGTGTTAGCAAGCAATTAGCAACAACCGATATCGATATCCAATGTCCGTGAATGCTAACGTTAGCTAGCTAACTAACTAGTTGGTTCTTGCTGTTGTCTATGTGCCGCGATCCACAAACCTGCTGCAGAGTCTGGCATAGCAACAACAACAAACGAGGTGAGCACAGACTGCATGCGAGTGACAATGTGCCGCTTTTCCCATTAGGAACTTCTGAAATATTTTTTTATATCGGTCCATCACGTGTTTGTTACGATGTGAGTGTAAAACAGAAATAGTTCCAGTTAGCCAATAAAAAAAATACTAAATTCACAGTCGTCAACAGGACGATCACTTGGAAATCAAAGGTCGTCCTTCTTAATTTTTAGTCGTCCAAGATGATAGGACGACTGCTAATCTGGGCCCCTGAAACAAGGAGGAGACTTCTGAGGAAGCCACTGTGAGGCCAATAATGACGAGGGGTCTGAATACTTATGCAAGCAGCATATTTCAGTTTTAAAAATTTTCTTTAAAATATTTGCTGACATAACTAATTACTTCTTTATAAAAATGCAATTTTAGCATATGAGCTTTGAATAAAAAATATTAAATGGAAAAAAAATGTGAATGTATCATTTGTACTTTTGCAAGGCACTGTGCACTGTATACACATACACACACACACACACACACTTATGGGCACATATGTACTCTGTTTTTGTGTGTGATGCGTTTGTACCTCGATGTAACAGCCCCGGACCCACTGATGGATTCTTGGTGACTGATAATAACCGTATTATAGAGCGCAGGACACACCAGAGCACAGAGGAACCAGGCATCCTGAGTCTGGCCTGGGTCTGGAGCACACAAGAGCCCACGAGCACTAGCACAGATTGAGCGCTAGCACGGAGGGAGCGCTAGCACGGCGCGAAAGGCATAGTGGCACTCCACATTCAGAGGTCTGTCTGGATCAGTGTTTCACTTTAAATGGGTGTATCTCTATTGTTACGTAAGTGACATTGCTATTTGCCCATTACTCTAGAGTCTAGGCTGTCTTGCCTGTGTATCATGGCTGCAACATTGATGCAAATCTTTGGAAATGTTGCAGTAGCGAATGATCCATAATTTCCTTGCTAGCTAATGGTATCTAGTATTAAAAATAATGAATATTAAAATATTGATTAAAATATTTAAAAAAACTGAAAATATACACTACCAAATTAGAGGAGCACTGACTAGTGTAATTACTCTGTGTGAGACTGTTGGTTTTAAACATTATTTTCACCTCATTGTGACCCCAATTTGTGTCAGGATCCCTGATTTCTGTTCTGGTACTCAACCCTGATGTGTGCAGAGACCACCCCTTAAACACGATTTCTGTCCATTGACATGATGGGCCCCGTTCAGAATAGCTTTTTGTGTCCTGTTCTCACCAAGCAAGGCCCAGAGACTCGCTGAATTAAGGACCTCCGTGGGCTTCAATAGATTGTCAAACACTGGCTCATCCAATGGCCACGCCCCCTCCTTTTATGAGAACGTGTTGGAGAGAGGGAGAGAATGAATGAGACTAAAAAGGAAAGGCTACGGAGGGAGTTTTGAGAGGACAGACTG
Source organism: Aldrovandia affinis (assembly GCA_029706075.1). NCBI lineage: Eukaryota > Metazoa > Chordata > Actinopteri > Notacanthiformes > Halosauridae > Aldrovandia > Aldrovandia affinis. The sequence continues at coordinate 1,442,380 of JAINUG010000167.1, forward strand.
TTGATGCGCTCTGTCCAGGCTGTGATACTAGCATGCAGTGTGCCTCTACGCTTCTGAGCTCAGATACAGTCGGGCCATGTTTGGTGTTTGAAGAGCTTAAGATAAGATAAGATAAGATAGCCTTTATTAATCCCGGGGAAATTTGGTTTGTCACAGCAGCAATGATACAGGAGACAGTGAAAAAACACACAAGACATACAGGACATCACAGTATACTGAATAATACATATTTAAAAACCAGAGTAAAAACCTAGCAGCTATACAGACATACAGAACATCATAGTATATTGAAATACCAGATGCTAAATACAAGAATTAAAAAAATTAAAAAATAGCAAAACAACCTAGCAGCGATCATACTGGAGGTAGTGCAAATCCACCAGATAGACAGCGCATACCAGTGTACTGAAGTACTAAGAAAACAAATATGAGATCAAGTAGCAATCGGGGAATCAGTGAGATGTGCAAAGAATGTAGGGTAGGTACAGCAGTAGAGAGTGAGAGTGTTCAGTGTTCAGTGTTCAATGTTCATTGTTATACAGTTTGATGGCTGCTGGTACAAAGGAGCGCTTGAACCGCTCCGTTCTGCATGTGAATTGGATGAGCCTGTGGCTGAAGGTGCTCTCCATCTGTCTCAGCTCATCATATAGGGGGTGGGAGGGGTTATTCAGGATGGTCAACAGTTTGTCTCTCATCCTCCTCTCCACCACTGCCTCCAGGCTGTCCAGTTTTTGGCCAACAGCAGAGCTAGCCTTCCTCACCAGCTTGTTGAGTTTGTCAGTCTCCCCAGCCTTGGCGCTGCTACCCCAGCAGGCCACGGCAAAGAACAGTGCGCTGGCTACCACGGACTGGTAGAACATCCTCAGCAGCCTGCTGCACACATCGAAGGACCTGAGCCTCCTAAGGAAGTACAGTCTGCTCTGTCCTTTCTTATAGAAGGCCTCCGTGTTGTCCGTCCAGTCCAGCCTCTTGTTCAGGTGCACTCCCAGGAACTTGCATGAGCTTGCCATCTCAACTTCCTCCCCTTGATGGTGATGGGGTTGGGGGCCCCTCGGGGGCTTCTTGCTCCGTCGGAAGTCCACTACCAGCTCCTTGGTCTTGCCAGTGTTGAGCTGGAGGTGGTTCTCCTCGGCCCAACTGACGAAGCTCCTAACCACACCTCTGTACTCCTCCTCCTCATAGCTTACCCAATAGCAAGGTAGACTTAAAAACCTATCAATTGTTTAGGAGCACCAATTACTGTACAAGAGAAGCAGGTTGTTGTTATTGTAGTTAATTATAGTGTACGTGTGTGTACGTGTGTGTGTACGGTTAATGTCAGTGAACCCTGCTGCAGGGATGACACACTTCAGTATAGCGCTCGTCTCATAGATGAGACCTTCGCATTTTCACTCCGCAGCTTTATGGGACGGTATCTGGACTTGTTTCCAGGTGGCTGCACCTGTCTGTTAAGTCGCACGGTTTAATTATCAGTCATCCACGTCTAGACGTGCTTATCCTGTTATTTGTGACAGATGCAGGGATTCAGAGAATAATGCTTCAGCTGAGATCAAACTTTTCTTACCATGAGGCCACCATGGCAACAGGTGATCACAGTGCTTTTGCAGAATTGATGTGTTTCCCTTGTTCCACTGTGTGATGGTCCACTGTTCTGGCATCACAATGCACTCGTTCTAAGCATCAAGTGGACGTGTGAATTGATGCGCTGTTCTCTGAATGTTTCTCCTCACTCCTACATACTTGTGTATATATATATAACATATGTACTGTACTGTCATGTTTGCCACGTGAACACATTTATGAAATATGATCTATTCTTGCCCTTACATGGATGGGTTTGATGGGAGTTACAGCAGAATAAAACTAATCGGCAGAACTTTATTTGTGTATCTTTGCGTGTCTTTGTGAGTGTGTGTCTTTCTATGCGTGCGTGCGTGTGTGTGTGCGCCCGTGAATCAGTGGTTGGGACTGAAGCGAGAGAGCGAGAGAGAGCGCTGTGTCTTTACTCACCCTCTTCCGCACCCACTCTGCCATGCAAGCGGGAGCAACATGAGGGGGGCGGCATGGCAACGGTGTAGAAGCTGTCAGTCAGAGGGGCTCCCTCCCCCTGGCGTGTGGAGCGGAGCGGAACGCAGTCGTTCTCAGCAGCAGATCCACCGACACGCGGCATGGGAGGCTCCACCGGGCCCTGACGGGAGACATGGGGATGGGGCCGCAGCCTGGGCCAGACCCGGGCCCAACTGGGACAACACGGAGAGTCATGTGCGTGGGTGCTACGGGGGGGCCGGGGGTGGTGAGGACCGTCAGCGCTCGCGCTCTTCTTCTCTCTTTTTGTCCTCCCACAGTTGCTGGCTTGCTCATGTGTTCCTGCCCTGTGTTTTCAGTCCTCCTGTTACTGAGCCCAGAGGACTGTTTGTGCGGTTTTACTGCGTATGTTCATACATGCTCACGTGCGTGTGTGCATGTGCATGTGTGCAGTGATTTGATGAGGTCTTCACTGTGCCTGTGTTTGATGAGGTCTTCACTGTGTCTCTGTGTTTGATGAGGTCTTCACTGTGTCTCTGTGTTTGATGAGGTCTTCACTGTGTCTGTGTTTGAGGTCTTCACTGTGTCTGTGTCTCTGTGTTTGAGGTCTTTACTGTGTCTCTGTGTTTGATGAAGTCTTCACTGTGTCTATGTATCTGTGTTTGATGAAGTCTTCACTGTGTCTATGTCTCTATGTTTGAGGTCTTCACTGTGTCTGTGTCTCTGTGTTTGATGCACCGTTGTTTTCTGACTGCATTTCTCTGCATGGGGCTGGGACCCTGATTGTGTCTGTCTTGTCTTCCTCAGGATGAAGGCTCGGTGAACGAGATCAGCATCACGCACCTTGTAAAGGAGGGGTCTGAGAAGGCTGACCCACAGCAGTTTGATATCCGCAAGGTCCTGGGACAGGGCTCATTTGGCAAGGTGCGTCTCACACCTGGGTTACAGGGTAGGCAGGGTAGAGACTTCTGTATTTAATTGGTGTTATTTGAAGGGTATTCCTATGCAGTTTTGAGTGTGTGTTTGTGTCAGTATTGAGTGTGTTTTCAGTAAAGTGTGTGTTAAGTTCAGATTTAAAGTGGATCTGGATTAGCCTTGATAAAGTTGCTTCTTTATCTGAATTGCTTCAGTAAACATTATAAATTGAGACAGGTTACATGTTATCAATGTATACTATGTAAATCTCCCTAGCTTAAGTTACCAGCCATAAGTTAAGCCTGACAACAGGCCTGCTCGTAGGCCGTGCAATGAAATATAGCAAGTGAAATCGCCCACCCAAAAAGCTGTTGATTACATTTTTGAGGCTGATTTATTTAGACTTTATTTGTTTATTTGACAGAAACAGTGCACAGCTTCTTGCCAGAAGGCTAATCTGCATCTGTAGTTGATGTATAGGACGTATGTAACTTCCATTTTATGTCTGACTTAACTCTAGAGCAGCTTGCTCATATAACTCTATTTGCCACATGAGACATTTTCACTTGTGTTAGTCAGCTGCACTGGCAGTTGTAGCGAATGTTGTTAACACTATATCACTATGGCCGAAAGAGTGAAAGTAAGGACCCGTTTGCTTTTGAATTGGACACTGCATTGCCTCTCCAGTCGGGTGTACCACAAGCAATGGAACCACACCTTAACGTGGGTCTTGGGGAAAATAATGGACAAGTGGGTGACAAGCAATGTTCTATCCTGCAATTAGGGGTTGCCCGTGCCTCCATGCATTCCTGACTTGGTTAAATGCACGGTTGGTATCAGACATGGAGGCAAGTAAAACAAGGCAGGTTTAAGTCACCCTGGATACCAAGTATGTATTACAATGGAATGTTTTCAGGGTCGGTGTCTAGACTGATGATTGGCATTATTGGCGCCTACCTACCAGGGCCCTCAGCATATGGGACACCGTTGTGAGCTGGAGGCAGTCTCATAACCAAGGGTTATTAGTCACTGCTAGACATTGAGAAGAGGCCTTCGATTGCTTCCCACTTTATTTGCATTCATCTGACTGCATGTGTATTTATGATGAAATATGAAATGAAATATTCTCATTTTTATCAAGGCTACAACTGGAAAGAAATGTTGAAAAAATGAATACTGTGTATCCCCCAGTTGCAGTGTTAGTGCTCTCTTGCCATTAATAAGGTTTCTTAATATTTCCTATTAAACAGACCAACTTTGCTATCATTGGCTGCCTGACACATCTGCAATGTGAAGAGACAATAGAATAATAAATGTGCCTTTTTTAATTTTTTTAATTTTGTAATTTTAATTGTCTGTTTATGCTTTTTATTCCCCATTTCTTCCCTATTTTTATTAGCCAATTATACCCTCTCTTTATTATAATTATACTATCATTTTTCATGTCAATTATCCCCACCCTTGCATGAGAGGTCGCTGCCGTAGTCCTGAGACAGTAGTGGGCGCTGCACCGCCTCCTCCGAGCCGGCACCCGCCAAACCATCACCGTAACACACAGGACCACTCATATAGGCAGCGACCTCATGTCGGCTTCCCTCCCCCCCTCCCCTGGGGTAGGCGGCCAATTGCTGCCTCCTAGTGGCACTCCCAGCCAGAGCCGAGCTTGTGCCACTTCAGTACCCTTTATATTTGGGTATTAAATCTAAGCTTGGTCATTTTGGGTAACCTGGTCTTCTGTCTTGACATTGTGTTGATGTGTGACCTTACTGTAACAGGACCGTGTGAAAAAGAGAGCGCGTCGTTGCTGAGCACTATATTTGTACTGCCCGTGATGAGCGTAAATGAGAGAACTTGGCACTATGTCTTCACATCGCAGACTATATCCAAGGCAGTTATTTGTGGTATCTCAATCTATGGTTATGACGTGTTACCATCGCTTCAATAGTTGGCAAATTAGGAAATGGGAATATATTATGAGCTAGTTTAGGGAGCTGTTTTAGGGGACAGAGGGAGGGCTGTTTTAGGGGACAGAGGGAGGGCTGTGTTAGGGGACAGAGGGAGGGCTGTGTTAGGGGACAGAGGGAGGGCTGTGTTAGGGGACAGAGGGAGGGCTGTGTTAGGGGACAGAGGGAGGGCTGTGTTAGGGGACAGAGGGAGGGCTGTGTTAGGGGACAGAGGGAGGGCTGTTTTAGGGGAGAGGGAGGGCTGTGTTGGGGGACAGAGGGAGTGCTGTTTTAGGGGACAGAGGGAGGGCTGTTTTAGGGGACAGAGGGAGGGCTGTGTTAGGGGAGAGGGAGGCTGTGTTAGGGGGGGAAGAGTCTGTTTTAGGGGAGAAGGGAGGGCTGTCACTGTTTACAGGGAAGCTTTTGAAATGTTTAAAATGATCTCTGCCAGTAAAATAACATTTCTGCTATATTGCCAAAATATCAATATCAACAAATATTACTTTTGTAGTGCCACTTGATAATTTCCAGCACATTTCAAATGGAATGTTTTTAATTGTTAAGTTCATTGTCAAAATTGGGGAGACAACCCCAAACAAAGAAAAGGGGTGGAAGCAGCAGTTAATTGTGTGTCCCAGAGCTTGACCCTCCTAAAGCCTTCTTCTCGAGTGGCCCCCACTCTGAAGTTTGAAACACATGGCTCTGAGGGTCACTCCAGTGTCCCGTGCTCTCATAGCCCCTGAGGGTCACTTGAGGTTGAGGGCTGAGGGTCCGCTGTCAGTCACAACCCCCATCGCCGGTGTCTAAATGCTTCACTCAGGCGAACTGTACATTCCTGCACCGCTCAGTCTCTGTGCTTTAACCGAATATCAATAAAACTATTCCCACTTTCTTGAAATCTAGCCTCTTTCTTGTGTGTGCTCCCCTTCTACTACTCTTGTGTTTGAACAGTTGGAATTATTGTAATCTAAAATACATTATCAGTTGTGTCAAAATTAGTTTGTCAAACTGGTCTGTAGTTGTGTTTGTTCCTTCCTGATTGCACTTCCCTTTCTCGCGTGTTGTCATGGCTACTCTGTATGTTTACTCACACGATGAGCTTTAGCATGAGTCATCAGAGCTGTTTTGAAAGAGGAACCAAGTTTAAGACCGTTCTGTTCAGTTAACCCATAATGCACCTCCTCTGAGCCGGCACCTGCCAAGTCGTCACCATAACACACAGGACCACTCATGGTATGCAGTGAGCTGGTATCGGCTTCCCAAACATTTGTATCTTAATGTCGGCCTGGACCATGCAGGATTTTGCTAACATGCACAATTTAGCTCCAGCCACCCAGATTAGATTAGCCACCAGCCATCCCACATTGCCTGGGGTTTCATCTTCTGTCCCACAAAGTACGTTAAAAACAAAATGTTCTCGTTGTAACGCATCATAACGAACATTGTCTTGAGTAAAATTCATTGGGCGGCATTGACATTTCTATAAGTATGCAAATCACTGTATCATAATGGCAGACGATGAATAACAAGATCACTATCATAACGACAGACAATTGGTAACAAGATCACTGTATCATAACGACAGATGACGAGTAACAAGATCACTCCTGCTTACATCAAAGCACAATATGTCACTATGAAAGGCCAGCTGATCACTCAGGAAGGAAGTGTCTTCTGGAATTAAACAGTTCCATAACGAGATTGAAAGTCTGGGATCAGTGGACAGCAAACCCCTGCAGGCAGTGCCAAAGGGCTTTTCAGTGAATCGGCTCAAAGGGAATTAAGCAGGGCGCTCAGCCCTTTTAATGTGCGTTCCTCGACTGTTACCAGCTAGTGATCTAATTGAATCCCAAGATGCTTGTTCACACCTGTAGGTTGTGCAGAAGAGTCTTTGAATAGCACCTAATCTCAGGCACAGTCTGACATTGGTAGGCCAAGCCTTTTTTTAGGGTTTCCTTTCAAAATGGTCTGTATTTGAAAAGGACAATGCACAGTTTATTAGCTAAATAATAAAGCAAGTCACTAACGTTAAGAGTTCTGGAAACTGCAAGGACCTGTACTAACCTGTCCCCTAACCTGGGGGGTCTTTCCTGTAGGTGTTCCTGGTGAAGAAGAACACGGGGCCGGACGCCGGGCAGCTCTACGCGATGAAGGTGCTGAAGAAGGCAACACTGAAAGGTAAAGAACCGTGTGTGTTTGTGCGAACACTAATGAGCACCCATCCTTAAGAAACTTAAGATACTTCCTTATTTTTATTTATTTATTCTTATTTGTTATTTTCTGTTTATGCTTTTATTCCCCATTTTTCTCCCTATTTTTAGTTATAGTTCGTTTAGTTAGTTTAGTCAATTATACCCTCTTTTTCATTTCAATTATCCCCACCCTTGTATGAGAGGCCGCTGCCGTAGCCCTGAGACCGGTAGTGAGCGCTGCACTGCCTCCTCCGAGCTGGCACCCACAACACACAGGACCACTCATATGCAGCAAGCTCGTATCGGCTTCCCTCCCCCCTCCCCTGGGGCAGACCGCTAATTGCCGCCCCCTAGTGGCACTCCCGGCCAGAGCCAAGCTGGCGTGACCTAGGTGGAATTGAACCCCGGTTGCACTGGGCGGCATCGAACATTCTTACTGCTACACCACCAGGGAGGCCAAGATGCTACCTTATTTATGTAGCATGACTGCGTTCGTTAACCAGCCATTCCACAGGACGTTAACTTAAGAAAAGCACGCACTTCTATTGACGTTCAATACAGTCATGCTTATTTCGCCTTTGAACCCTTTCAGTTCACTCAGTAACTGTACTCTGTTAAAGCTATGAGCTTTCTCTTTCTATGTGGCTCACCTGCCAACCAGCGCAAAGAACTGATCCCAGAACAGCCTTGTATAGCGAATGAAGAAATGCCAAAAAATGTATATTTCAAGATTTCAAACAAATTGCAAGAACACCAGGATTTCCTTATGTTAAAAATAAAAAATAATTACTACAAAATAAAACCTTAAATATTTGTATTTTTCCCCTCAACATTTGCTAAATTATAATGGATCTATAAACTCCAGACTCGAATCGCTGGGTCCAGTTTTACAGGTCAGTTACCATAAATGATGCGATTCGCTGCTGGTAACTAGTATGTGTTGGTGCATTTAATAGCCAGTAGGTGGCAGTCCGAGCCCCTTAACACTGGTCAACATGATTTTTCTTGCATGGGGTTTTTCAACGGATTCTAGCTAACTTTTGGGTGCTGAATCCAAATCTGGCATTAGTTTTTGCCTATCACATCAGGTTTTTGAACTATGAAAAATATATTATTTTTGAGAAAACACTGTTGCATTAGAAGATCGATAGATGCAAAAATGTTTGCAATGAAAGGTACCTACTTCAATTACAATATTTAATTGTAAAACTTAGATGAGAGTCAACAGCAGATTAGGTAGAGCCTTCACAGCTGCAAATCACAAAAAACATAAACTTGTAATCATTTGTAAAATGATTTTAAGGCCCTAAATGAAGTAGTTTTGGTGAGAATAATCAAGCTTTTGCTGTTTTATACTCACCAAGATTGCCAGACTGGATGGTCAACTTTTGTAAAATCCATGAATATGGAGCATAGATAGCACAAAAAGCTGAGAGCTCAGATTTGGATTCAGCAGCCCCAAATTTTTATTTTTTTTGTAGACCAGTGTATAATCACATAAGACCTCTACATGCTTCTAGGTGACTTGTGCGACTTCTTCGCGGTTTGTGCAATGCGACAATGTTGCAAGCACTGCAATATATTTAGCATGCAATATATGTCTGCAAAGGCTATGCACAGCCTATGCAACATGGTGTCCTTACACTTCTGTACACTAGGTGTCAATGTATTGAACAAGGTCGATAAAGTTTTATAAAGGTTTCTGTACCTTCAAACTTCTTCAGCCAATCTTTCCCGAAGCTGGTTCATTTTACACCATATCGAACAAATGATGCTAGCTATCTATATCGTTAGCTACTAGCTCGATGAAGTGTGACCTATGAACTATGACGATGACAGCTCCGCCTCCATTCTCTAACCAACCAATCAATGATGCACAACATCTACGTGAATGGTTGCACTGCGATCGCGAGTTTGGTTTTTCTGCTAGGTACGCGACACCCTCTGAAACCCCTTCTGTGTAGGTCACAAAGTTTGCGCTGATGTTGCAGAGCCCTGGTTGTGTTGCTGTCGTGCTGTTGTCCTTCGAGCATGTAGAGGCCTATAGTGCTTGCTAGTTACATTTACACTGAACATCCAAAGAAGGTTAATAAACAGCTTGAATAAATTGATAAATATTTCAAAAATATTAATCTGCCGAGGAATTTGAATAAAATAACACCTCCTGCGTACATTCTGACCCATCTCTAGTGTAGGCATTGAAAGTGACTTTCTTGCTGTGATCATTTGTGCTGGATAAACATGCCTACTTCTGCTAGACTTGCCCGGGCACAGGGCCAACCTGCTATTGTTTCTAGGGCTGGTGGAGTATTCCCATGTAGGACTGCTTACTTCCACATTTCCTGCTCTCTGATCTTTTATTTACTTTATTATCTGTTGCCATCTGTGTGAGTCTGATGCCAGGTGGAGAGGGATGGGGATGGGGATGGGGATGGGGATGGGGATGGGGATGGGGATGGGGAAAGACAATCGGGGAAGGTGAGGGATGGGTGAAAATTGAGCAGAGGGGGAGAGGACAGGAAGCACCTCCTCAAAGCAGTTGAGAGTTCTCCACTTCTGTGAGTTCCAACCTGTGGCAAGTTCGCGTCACTGTGTGTGTGTTTGTACACGGGTGTCTCTTCCAGTTCGAGACCGGGTCCGGACCAAGATGGAGCGTGACATCCTGGTGGAGGTGAATCACCCTTTCATCGTGAAGCTGCACTACGGTGAGACCTTAGAATAGAGTAATTGTGGCAAACTCCCATCCGGTTAGAACGTACAAAAATAGTTTCCCGTGGTAAATTCAAACACAAGGGCTGCGCATCCATCATGGTCCCCACGCGTTTCCGTTTTCTGTTGTGTTTCTGAAATAGGCGAGCATGTTCCATTGTTAGCAGATGTGGTGCACATATGAACTTCATATAATGAAAGTACTGATCCCTCTTTTCCATTAGTGGAACAGAAGTGCACAGTCTTTGTTTTCCATTGTGATCCTGAATACATAGCATCTGGTTTTATTAGTTACAGGCTGATTTGGATGTGCAGTCTAAATAATTGGCCATACCTCTGATGGTATCTACCTAAACGTTGTGTGACATTCATTTCTCTCAGCAGTTGTGGCCCTGATGATTGTGTATAGCTTGTTAATGAGCCTGCGCCCTGCGTGCATGGGCTATTCTGAGCTGTTCCTGTCTCCATGTCCCCATCCCAGCTTTTCAGACCGAAGGGAAACTCTACCTGATCCTGGATTTCCTCCGGGGAGGAGACCTCTTTACTCGCCTGTCCAAAGAGGTGTGTGCGTGTGCGTGTGCTTGTGCGTGTGCGTGTTCCTCTTCAGCACACACTTCTCTCAAATCTGTTTGTTTCCTAGGTGATGTTCACGGAAGAGGATGTGAAGTTCTACCTGGCAGAGCTGGCTCTTGCCCTGGACCACCTGCACAGCCTGGGCATCATCTACCGAGACCTCAAACCAGAGAAGTAACCATTTTCTATTGCCATTACCCTGACATCATACCTGAAAAGTAGTTACTTGTATTACAGTTACTGCCATTAAGGTGTATTACATGCTAAATTCAAACATTTTAATATTCCCTTGAGCGTCCACACTCAAAGCAAAAGCGGACTGCGACGTATGCAACAACTAAACTGCTACTGTGTATTGGAACTATGTTTTGCCAATGTGTTAAAAAATTGTTGCATCCCTGCAACTGCAGTTCATAAAATGAAATCCAGAAATGCATTTTACTGTATTTCTCAAACACAGTAATGCTCTTTTGGCTTATTTCTTACTAACTGAATTATAAGGGCATTTCCCGTCACATCCTCTCATCATGAGGGGCCGTTTTCCGCTGAAAAGGTCCTTTTTGCCCACTGTATATTTCTGTTTCACTTCACCACTTTACCCAGAGATTGTACAATCGCACACAGCATTATCGCTACATCTCACACCATTTTTGTCAGGCTCACTGCTCGTTGTAATGTTGCATAGCTTGCATTCCTATTTTATCGTTCTGTTACGCAACCCCTTCTGTAACATTCATTTATGTGAAAAATAGTGGTACACTTTTTATTTTTTTATTTTTTTGGTCCACTGTTTAGGAATGCAATCAGGCCGGGGGCCTCGACTAGCGTAGCGTAGTGGACTGGCGCTTTGCGAGCTACCTATTATGGTCGCGGTTCGAAACCTGACTGCGGATAATAGCTTGACCCGGAGACCGGGCGGCGGACTCGTGAGGGGAGGGTGAATCTAAATAAATAGAGGGTTGAATTGGCTACTTTATTGGGAGAAAAATGGGGGGAAAATCTGAAAAAAAAATTAAAAAAGAATGCAATCAGGCCATAAAGCGGGGCTTACTGTATAGTAATGATTGCTTGTTGGTTTGAGCTCCATTGCATTTGTAAGGTATGAGGTTCTCTTGCTTGGAAAGGACAGAGACCTAATCCCTGTGCAATGAATATGCCTCTTTTGCATTGCACTTTTAAGTTTGTTTAGTTGTTGTTTTTTTGCTTCCTCCAACTAATTTGAGTAAGTATTTCCAGATTGAATATTAGTGTATATATTTCCAGATTGAATTTACCTTGAGCACTTTTCAATATTGGTAAGTTTGAGGAACAGCACACTGGAATTCTCTAACTAGCATAAAGGTAATGCATTTAATATTTATGAAACAAAACCGTAAACAGTATTACAGCGTGTGTGTTCATTAGTGAACAATAGCCATGTCAGACATTTATACAACCAATTGGCACAACCGTTGGTTCACTGCAGCTCAATCCTATAAGGGGTGTGATAAAGGTGTGGACCATGTGTTCTGGCAGGCAGTTCCGTATCAGTTACTCCCAACACTGACTACCAGTGTTTTTAATATTACTACTACTACTACTACTACCATTAATAGTCCCCTGTTTCTGAAGGCTTCAAACAGGCTTGACAGTCTCATTGTTGCACCAGAAACTCACAAAGGTGGAGGCTCATCCATGAAGTGTCCACTCTTTATGGAAGCATGCCAAGTGTGACTTTGGTAGGAACCTGAATAAAATACTACATTAGCGGTTTGTGTTTGTAGATCAGGGCATCTGCTGAGGAAACGCACAGTAAGGGGACAAGCCTTGGAGTTTCCTGTCTACCTGTTCTCTTCTACCAGATCCCCTGGGATCCCTTCACTCTGAGCACTACAGGGATCTCTGTCTCACTGGGCCAATAGTTTTCTCTTGTTTGTACATTATTCTCCGTCTGGTTTAGTGCAGTGCCTTCTTGCCGAGGCTCATGGTGATGATTTAACGAAGTGAACCCTTGTCATTTCAGCATTCTTCTGGACGAAGAGGGGCATATCAAGTTGACAGGTGTGGCATTTAATAATATTGCAAAGTAGGTCAATACCTCAGGGAAATGCAATAACTGGCATTAAATCATAAATCCACGCAGGATAATCTCTAAGCAGGTGTCCTGTTTATCTCCGTGAAGTATTTCTAATGTGTTTGCGTTCTGTATGCAGGAGTACCCAGTTCAGTGCTGCTATGTATGTTAGAAATGCTTATTAGCCGTTCACTTTTTGTGTCGTAGTCTGGGGACAAAATTCTGTGAGACAGCCAGCATGTGAGTGATCTGGAAATGAACGTTTTTCTGACTGGGATCATTTCTGATTGTTGGTCACTTTCTTATTGAATTTAATGTTTAAATGATATGTCTTACATCGCTTTTTAAAAATATCTCCCAGTCTCAATGTTTTATTGTTTTAAAACCCTAATTTACACTTATTTAACCTGTGCTGTAGACTTTATTTATCATTCAGAGGTACAAAACAAAACTTCTCCATTATCTCCTTTTTAAGAAAATCAGCGCATACGTCTGCTGGACTGTATCCTGAACTCTAGATCAGGGGTGCCCAAGTTGGGTCCTGGAGATCTACTGGGTGTGCAGGCTTTTGTTCCAGCCTTCGCTAACACACCTGATTCCATTAATCACTTCACTAACACACCTGATTCCACTAATCAACTGCTTGTCAAGGCAAAGGCAAAGGCAAAAGCCTGCACACCCAGTAGATCTCCAGGACCCAACTTGGGCATCCCTGCTCTAGATTTACACATGTCAAAGAGCAATGAGTGATAAAATACTGTAATGATATAGTAATTATTTGTGTCCATGACACTCAGCTGTTGCCATGGTGAATTAATCTGTGCTTGTTTGTGTGTGAAGACTTTGGGCTGAGTAAGGAGGCCATTGATCACGAGAACAAGGCCTATTCCTTCTGTGGGACGGTGGAGTACATGGCACCAGAGGTGGTGAACCGCAGAGGCCACACCCACAGTGCTGATTGGTGGTCCTATGGCGTGCTCATGGTGAGAGGGGGGTGGGGCTTCCAGTGTAACCTGAGTGTTCAATGGAAAAATGGTCTTTGTGAAAATACCTTTAAAAAGTCTAATGGAGTAACCATATTAAAAAGTGCCCATTGGCCTCCCAACTGGAATGCTAGTTGCCCACTGAGTGCCACTAGGGGGCAGCAATTGGCTGTCCACCCCAGGGAGGGGGGAGGGAAGCCGGTATGAGATTGCTGCTGGCTGGAATCACGGTCGGCAATTAGCGAGTTCCGTCTCGGAGATGGGTTAGCAGCGGGCTTGTGGGGAGATAGTCTGAATAATAGAGGGTATAATTGGCTACCAAATTGGGAGAAAAACATGAAAAAATCTATAAATGTAAAAAAAAAAAAAAAAAAAAAAAAAAAAAAAAAAAAAGGAGAAGTGCCCACTGTGGAGAACAGTCATGAGTGTTCTGATGGTCTGAGATGGTCCCAGCCACTGAGTGTCATCTTTCGCAGTTTGAGATGTTAACCGGAACGCTGCCTTTCCAAGGGAAGGATCGCAAGGAGACCATGACCATGATTCTAAAGTGAGTATTTTTCTCTCTCTCTCTCTCTCTCTCTCTCTCTCTCTCTCTCTCTCTCTCTCTCTCTCGCCCTTTCTGTGTCATTGACACACATGCACACATCCTGTCTTTCCTTCTCTCACACATGCACACACACACACCTCTTTGGACAGGTGAGTAAAGTGAGCCTTCCTGCACAGTCCGTTGAGATTAATACTGTGTCACGTGTTTGTGTACAGTCATTGAGTTTTACACCGTGTGAGTATAAATATACCACCAGTGGGAATGTTTACTACCCTGGTGAAAGACCAAACATATATATATGCTATTTAGTGCACGCTTTTATCCAAAGCGACTTACAGAAGTGAATGCATGCATTTTTCAGTATATGTGGTCCCAGTGGGAACTGAACCCACAACCTAAGCGTTACATTGTAAGCATTTAGCAGACACTCTTATTCAGAACGACTTACAAGATGTGCATTAATACATGGTAGGAACAATCATAGTTCGCGCAAGAGATCAGTGCACTAATACAGCGATAGACATCGTTGTTGGCAGCTGCATACCATACCTGTATCACTGGGAAGGAAAAGGTTTTATTTTTTTTATTTGAGGAGTAAACAAGTATACATATACAAAAAGTATTGACCAAGTAGGCAGTGGTAATGACAATTGGCTAGATGTACAGAATTCAGTGGTAGTGGAGTCTGAAAAGGTGGGTTTTAAGTCTCTTGCAGAAGATTGCAAGTGATTCCGCGGTCCTGACCGATTGCGGAAGATCATTCCACCACCGAGGGGCTTGCCAACAGAGAAGAAGGCTTGCCAACACCATGCCCTACCTACTGAGCCACACAGAACCACATTTGTCTCTGATGCCACATGTAAAGATTTGTGGTCATAGATTTATATGTCTGGTTCATGGCTTCAATCAGAGTGATTTAACACTAAAGACCAACTTGGCTCTACATCAGGGTGGGCAATTCTGCTCCTGGAGGGCTGGTGTGTACACAGGCTTTTGTTTCTACCAATTACCCTAGCTCAATTAAGTAATTGGCTGTATGCATTAATGCCGGTACCCTCTCAGATTAGATTCCAGTAAATTCATTCATTTCATACAGGAACACAAGAACAGTCTTCAGCCGTCATTCATGAGCTTAACAGAAAATGTAGCTAAATTGTCAGATCGTGTAAATGATTGGGGTAATTAAATGGTTAAGACCAGAAGTTGAAAATGAAATCCAGAAACGGGTATGGCCTTCTTTGCCCACCCCTGCTATACATTGTGTAGCGGTTCCTTTTTTTGAAAAAGCAGTTGCTCAGTTAGTGAAGGCGCTTGTCGTGAACACAGGTGTGGCAGTGCTCCTTGCATGAGGTACAGATGGAGCAGTGGTGACTTGTGAGGCGTAGTTGGTGAGAAAACGTTGGAGTGGGGAAGAAAATGGTTTGGTCCATTTCTGCTACCTTTCTTGAGAGGCAATAGGTTATTAACTCACTGTCCGTCCTCCTCGTCTTCCTGGCAGGGCCAAGCTAGGAATGCCACAGTTCCTGAGCGTGGAAGCACAGAGTCTCCTACGAAACCTGTTCAAACGCAACCCTGGCAACAGACTAGGTAAGCGGGTTAACCTAACCAGCAGACATGGGTAAACCTGTCACCTCTCCTGGCAGCGTAGGTCAGCGTGATTAATATTACAGTATCTTATTTGTATTTATAGCGAATTACCTGGTTAACTGTTTACTCAGTCTGTAGTGATATTGTTGGTGATATAGAATATAATGGGTAGCTAGTGTTGTGAAGTATTGTATGAGTGTTTTATACAGTATTAGAGATCACTACTGTAGGGTATAAAGGACTGCTGGTGTGTTTTTACAGGGGCCGGCCCAGATGGAGTGGAGGAGATCAAGAGACATCAATTCTACTCCACGATAGATTGGAATGTAAGTGTATGTGTGCGAGTGTGTGTGTGTGCGAGTGTGTGTGTGTGCGAGTGTGTGTGTGTGCGAGCGTGTGTGTGTGCGAGCGTGTGTGTGTGCAAGCGTGTGTGTGCAAGCGTGTGTGCGCGAGTGCGTGTGTGCGCGTGTGCGTGTGTGTGTGCGTGTGTGTGAGTGTGTGCGCGCGTGTGGGCGCAGGTGAAATAGCATGGAGATTAACCTTAGCTGTGTCATTCTAACAATGCTGAGAATTATTACCGTGATCCCGATAAATTTGTATTGCCTCACATTAGCAACGCCTTAGTTGTGCATTTGTGTTTGTTTTCATGTAGAAATTATTCAGGAGAGAAATCCAACCACCCTTCAAACCTGCGACTGGGAGACCTGATGATACATTCTACTTCGACCCAGAATTCACGGCAAAAACACCAAAAGGTGTGAATGTTTTTTTCCCCATTATGTTGAAATGGTCAAAGCCCCTCAAAAACAGCGCAGGAATCAAATTAAATAGACCATTCAGCCTGTGCTTAAATAGTTCAGTCAGAAGTGCCTTGGGCGAGGGAGTGTTTGCCGGTCTCTGATTGGGCAAGGGAGAGTTTGCCGGTCTCTGATTGGGCAAGGGAGTGTTCGCCAGTCTCTGATTGGGCGAGGGAGAGTTTCTGATGATCTTTATGCTCTCAGATTCGCCAGGCGTGCCTCCCAGTGCAAATGCCCACCAGCTCTTCAGGGGTTTCAGCTTTGTGGCCATCAGCTCTGAGGAGGAGAGTCAGCAGGCACTGCAGAGTGCCAACGTCAACTCCATCGTACAGGTACGGGCCATGTGTGTGCCTATGTGTATTTATGTGGGCTGTGTGTGTGGGTGTGGTGTGTTGTGTGTGTGAGACCATGTCACCTCCTGGCTCCCCTGTAGCAGCTACACAGGAGCCCCCTGCAGTTCAGTGATACGTACAATGTTAAAGAGGACATCGGCGTTGGGTCCTACTCCATCTGCAAGCGCTGTGTCCAGAAGACCACCAACATGGAGTTTGCTGTGAAGGTGAGCCTCAACTCTGCATGACCTTGAACATTCACACAGAACACAAACACTGAACACACAGAACACAAACACTGAACACACACCCTGAGCACTAATACTGAACACACACTGTGAAGACAGGCTGGACACTTATTATGCTGATCTGGGGAGGATCATCCAGTGAGATTTAGTTAATGTTCTTTATTTTCAGATCATCAACAAGGCCAAGAGAGACCCCACTGAGGAGGTGGAGATCCTGCTCCGATACGGCCAGCACCCCAACATCATCACGCTGAAAGACGTGAGTCTCAGCTGCTCCATGCTGGTTCTGTTTCTTCATGTTTTGTGTGGCGGTCACCCTTACTCCTCCGTGTGTGCAGGTGTACGACGACGGACGCTCGGTCTACCTGGTCACAGAGCTGATGAAAGGCGGCGAGCTGCTGGACAAGATTCTGCGGCAGAAGTTCTTCTCCGAGAGGGAGGCCAGCGCAGTCCTCCACACCATCACTAAGACCGTGGAGTACCTGCATGTACAGGGGGTAAGAGAACACCATCACTAAGACTGTACAGGGGGTAAGAGAACACCATCACTAAGACTGTGGAGTAACTGCAGGTACAGGGGGTAAGAAGACACCATGTTAAGTTAATTGTGCATTGAATAAAGTAGAAATAGACTCACTGTTGGACGTACCCAGGTGTGCAGGCACAACCCTGCCCAATGATAACATCATCGTCAGAGTCAGCAGCTGTGCGGTTCTCTTTCTCTGGGAGCGGTGCACCCTTGCCCTGAGGTTTCTCCTTATCTTAATTTCATGGGTGTATCCTTGGGTCCCATACTGTCGCCCTTGCTGCCTACATCTAGCTGAGATGAGGATACTTTTACTACAAAAATTGGCTGATGTTCCTGAGGTATCTCACTCCGAGAGATCAATGGACATTCAGGTGTAGCTTATGTGAAGGGGCCATTAAGAGCATTAAAAAACAAGTAAAAATGTTCAAATCAATTCTAAAATTGACAGCCGATCAGTAAAATCACTTAAGAACGGGGGTAATATGTGCTCTTTGACTTGTTCTTGTTAACACATGCACTGCTGCATTTTGAATCATTTGTAGCTGGTTGATTGTTTTTTCTTTTGGGTAGCCAAGAAAATAGAGCTTTACAGTAATCAAGTCTATCGGTAATAAAAGCGAGCCTCAACTTCTCTGCATCGGCCTGCGTCAGTAAAGGCCGCACATCGCGTGTGAGTAAAGGCCGCACATCGCGTGTGAGTAAAGGCCGCACATCGCGTGTGAGTAAAGGCCGCACATCGCGTGTGAGTAAAGGCCGCACATCGCGTGTGAGTAAAGGCCGCACATCGCGTGTGAGTAAAGGCCACACATCGCGTGTGAGTAAAGGCCGTTCATCTGAGATGGTAAAAAATAAGCTTTGGTGACATTCTTAATATGAGAAACTCACATACCACATTATAGCACAGAGGTGATGACTGCATTATCACTGTATTATACCACATCTAGCACAGAAGGTGATGACTGCATTATCGCAGTATTATAGCACGTATAGCAGTGCGCTATTATAAAGTGTGCTATTACTGTATTATACTGTAATAATGGTGATGAGAGCAATGATAATAATTAGTTGTTACTGTTATTTGTTGTAATGTAATGTGTAATCTTTGAGGCTCTGAGATGATTGCCCTTTGTTCGGCCAGGTGGTCCACAGGGATCTGAAACCCAGCAACATCCTGTATGTCGATGAGTCGGGGAACCCAGAGTCCATCCGAATTTGTGACTTTGGCTTTGCCAAGCAGCTTCGGGCAGAGAACGGCCTGCTGATGACCCCCTGTTACACTGCCAATTTTGTGGCCCCCGAGGTACTTCCCCATACACTCCCCCCATCTCGTGCCGTTACTTTCTTTCTCTCTCTGTTCCACCTTCCATTACAAATTAAATCTAAATGTGCTTTACAGCATCACCAAAGAAAGGTTACAAATGAGAAATAAGTAACATCGTAATAACATAAATGTTGATAATAATTGGTTCTTTATGAAATGCGGTAAATAAGTGTTTGTGTGGGTGTGTGTGCGCGCACTCAAAGGGAAATTTAAAACGATTGAGCCATGAAAGAGAGGGGCCCTATTTCTCCAGCAGTGGCAGTGTTTGCTAAGCCCTCGTTCTGTTTTTGAACAGCATTAAACTCAAGCTCCAGCCTGCAGTCTCACTCTTCAAATGTTTGCTCGTGTCTCCCCGTCTCTCGCGTCATGGATGTGGTAGATATCTGTCACTGCCACTCAGGATCTCTGATTTTGTGTTGTAGGTGTTGAAGAAGCAGGGATATGATGCCGCTTGTGACATCTGGAGCCTGGGGGTCCTGCTGTACACTATGTTGACAGGGTAGGTGTGCTTGGGCAGGTGTGCTTGGGCAGGTGTTCTTGGGCAGGTTGTACATTCTCAGGGGTTGGTAAAGTAAGCGGAGGGAGTAGCATCCCATAATCAATAATTAGTGTTTGTTGCGTATTGGTGATACTGTGCTCCGGTGATATTGTCACCCCGGCAGGTTCACTCCCTTCGCCAACGGGCCGGACGACACCCCAGAGGAGATCCTGGCCCGGATCGGCAGTGGGAAGTTTGCCCTGACGGGCGGGTACTGGAACTCCGTCTCAGCCGAGGCCAAGGTACACAGTCATCCACCATGTTACCAAGATGAGCGATGATGCTCCTCTTCTCACTAAACATTATACAAACCCACAGGGTGTGAAAGGTCAGGTCTCTAATCTGCAGATGGGTTGTAGCTTCAAACAAACTAGTAATATTATTGCAACATGCTTTAATAATGTAACACTCTAATGCAGGTATAGTGCTTTTACTTACTGTGACGATAAGTGTTATTCTATATGCTGAATGTTTTAAACTCTGATCTGGGTGAGAGGTAATAATGAGTTGATGGTGGTGATAAGAAAGTGACGCATTATGACTTTGACCCAAGGACCTGGTGTCTAAGATGCTGCACGTGGACCCTCACCAGAGGCTGACGGCTGCCCAGGTGATCAGACATCCCTGGATCGTCCACAAGGACCAGCTGCCAAAGTATCAGCTCAACAGACCAGACGCTCCCCATCTGGTCAAGGTATCCCCATTAAAGTATTCAATTATTATGTTTTCAAGACACCAGCTGGGCAGCTCACATACCCCACTTGGGGTGGCGTGACACTCAAGGACCTTTTAGGCAATTGAAGAATCCAGAGGAAGCAGTATTCAAAACAAATCGATAATTTTATTTAACTTATCTGACAAAACACAAAAAAGGATGGGGTAATCGGGGAAACCAAAACACATGCAGTCCACAATCCTTCTCTCGTTGTCTTTATCTGTAATCCAATGTCCTTAATCCAAGCCAGGTCCTCATGCAATAAGTAGTTGTTACACAAAGGGTTTTCACACAGTCCAAGTCAATTTCCAAAAAGCAATCTGAAAACAATCCTCATACTCTCTCACTCACCATGCCTTTCCCTTCTGATACTTTGCCCTTTGCTTGGGGAAAAAGTGCGTCTTTTATTTCCTGTTCAAATTGGATTCAGCTGCCAGCCGTCCCAATTGCTTCACTTCCTTCAGCTGGTGGCAATTACGTGTGGGACTGCAGGCTGCTGGGAGCTGTATACAGTCCTGATGGCTGTAGTGGCTCACAAGATTTAAAGGGGCAGGTAGCCATTTCCCCGTGCTGCCCCTTGGGATGCCACAGTACATACAGAGGTAGACAAAATCAAAACAAAAAATATGAATATTAACTAATAAACAGTCGAGCTACCCTTTGCCTGCACGACAGCTCAATCCTTCTTGGAATGCTGTTGTACAAGTTTTGAACCTCCCGTACTGTATTGGGTGCAGTTACTCTACCCTCAATATAGTACTTAAAACTAAATTTAGTTTATTCCATGTAAAATAAAATAATATATGAAAATAAATAAAGACAAGAGCCTGTGTACAGAGTGCCTGTATTGGAAGCTTTATATCTTGTGCTTTGCCTGAGGAAATCGCTTTGCCTGATGGGATTGCTGCATCATACGTGCTGAGAGTTTGAGTTTGAGCGGATTGTTTGTTGCTGTCGGGATATCATTTGTATTGTGTTTGTATTGTTACTTGGGGTTCTGCGTTTTGCCATCAGAAAGGTAAAAGGATAAAAGATTTGCTCCTAAGGTAAACGTTTCTCGCCGTTAGGGGACAGAGAGGGAATTTTCCATTTTTCCCCGTCTAGCTTCGTAAAGCTTGTTAAAAAGTTACCGATTTGCATTACACCCAGCTGACGCGAGGTATTTTGTGGTTTTTCGCCCTCTCAGGAACAAATCCAAGAGCAGGGAAATATTGTATAGCTAACTAGCTTTTGTTGGCTTAAATTTAAATGTAATTTTTATATTTCAAGCGTAGAGCGTATAGCCGTTTCGGTTGGCTGCTACTAGCGCTCCGGACAACCGGACCGAAAGTTTTTTAATTCGCTTTAAGTGTTGTTTCCATTTAGAAATTTCTGCACCTGACTGTTCGGAACCACCTCGGTGTATAGTATTTTTATCGACTTGGTGTCTCTGTTTCGGCCATAATTCGTTCAGTGCAGGGAGAGCAGTAGATATATCTAGGGGTGAAAATGTGGCCATGGGCAGTGCAGTGCGAGTGTTGTAGAATGATTGCGTTTCTGGAAGGAGACTTCCAGGAGGGTTTCGTCTACGACAGATGCCAGCTTGTGAAGCATCTTGAGAGCAAGATTCTTGATCTCGAAGCCCAACTTGCTGGTCTCGACTGCCCTGCAGAATTTGTAGAGTTCCAGGAACTAATTAGTACGCCCTTTAGAGAGTTAGCCTGCACGCCGAAGCGGGTTAGGGGGGAGACTCTAGAGCAGGTAGGGAGAGAGAGTTGGGTGACGGTAGGGCTCCAGCGTAGAAAAGGGCGCGCACATGCAGGGGCGGCACCTCCAGAGATTGTGGTGTCCAACCGATTCCAGCCCTTGCAGGAAGAGGATCTGGCCCAGCCCTCTGTGAGAGGGAGGACTGATGAGCCCCAGGGCACCCTGGTGGCCAAGTCACCCAGGAAAAGGGAGTTAATTGTAGTGGGGGATTCAATTATTAGAGGTGTAGACAGTATAGTCTGTTTGCGGGAAAAGGAATCTCGCATGGCATGTTGCCTGCCTGGTGCTCAGGTTGGAGATCTCCTGGAACACGCGGACAAGCTCCTGGCCAGAGCAGGGGTGAATCCAGTGGTCATGGTCCATGTTGGAACCAATGACATAGGTAAGGGTAGGTTTGAGGTTCTGCAGGACAAATTTATAGAATTAGGAACAAAGTTAAGGGGCAGAACCTCCACGGTGGTGCCAGTACCACGTGCTAGCAAAGGCAAGCAGAATTTTATATGGAGATTTAACACGTGGCTACAAACCTGGTGCAGGAAAGAGGGGTACAGGTTTATGGGGCACTGGGACTCCTTTTGGAACAGTGGTGACCTGTACAAGTGGGACGGGTTACACTTGAACCGGAGGGGTACAGATGCATTGGGCCAGCGTATGCTTAGGGTAGCGGAGGAATATTTATACTAGGGACTGGGGGGGCAGGGAGGGAAATTAGTAGTAGTAGTAGTAGTATTATGGATAGGGAGGTACAGACTGCCCAGATGGAAGATACCAGGGCGGAGTATAATAAATCTGAGGATATAATTAATAAAGATTTTTTAGATCATAATTGGAATAGAGGTGGTTCGGCACACTCGTGTGGAGGGGAAGGACAACGTAAGTGTGAGTAAGGCTCTGAAAAAAACAGTCTCCGCAGTGGATAACTAAATCTTTACGGGAGATTTTGAGGCAAAAGAAACGACTGTACAGAGTATATAAAAAGGATAATAATAAGTTAGATTATTGTAATATGCGGGCTAAGGCAAAAAAGGAAATAAGATCAGCTAAAAGGCGGTTTGAAATAAAAATTTCCCAAGATGCAAAAAGTAATCCTAAGAAGTTTTTTCAATATTGTAGTAGAAAAAGGAAAGTTAAGGATGAGGTTAAGTGCATTAAGAATAAGGAAGGAACTTTGGTTTATAATAATAAGGATATTGCTAACACTAAACAGTTACTTTGTTGAGAGCTTTACTAGAGAAGAGGTTATAAATATGCCTAAATGTATAGACAAGGTACAGAATGTTTTGGAGGACTTTGACATAAGGGACGTAGAAGTACTACAAAAACTACAAAAACTTAAGACAAATAAGGCAGCAGGGCCAGATGGCATATATCCCAGAGTACTCAAAGAACTTGGGGAAATTATATATAAACCATTGACAGATATTTTCATTCAATCCATAATCACTGGAGAAATACCAGATGACTGGAAGCAGGGTAGTATAATTCCAATATATAAGAAGGGGGACTGTACTGACCCAGGGAACTATAGGCCTGTCAGTTTAACTTGCATCGCATGTAAAATGCTTGAATGTATTATTAGGGATAAGTTGGAATCATTCTTGAAAAATAATAATATTTTAAGGGAGAGCCAACATGGATTTCTCAAAGGGAGGTCATGCCTAACAAACCTCCTGGACTTTTTCGAAGAGGCTACAAAGTGTATTGACCTGAACCAGGACTTTCAGAAAGCATTTGACAAGGTACCACATGAGAGGCTCATTGCTCAAATTAATTCAGTAGGAACTGCAGGAGTAGTTTCAGAGTGGGTTCATAATTGGCTGCAAGGGCGAATACAAAGAGTAACAGTAGGTGGGGCCGTATCTGACCTCGGTGCTGTGGGCAGTGGTGTCCCGCAGGGACCGGTGCTGGGACCTCTGCTCTTCCTTATTTACATAAATGATCTTGATATGGACGTTAGTAGCAAAATAGTTACATTTGCAGATGATACTAAACTTGGGGGTTTGGCAAACAGTTTGGAATCGACTAAAGTAATCCAAGATGATTTAAACAAAATCCAAAAATGGGCAGATACATGGCAGATGACATTCAATATTGCTAAATGTAAAGTTATGCATGTGGGAAATAAAAAAAATTAGACAGGAGTATTTTATGGGAGGAGAAAAGTTAGTAGGTGTTCAATTTGAAAAGGACTTAGGAATTGTAGTTGATCAAAGCCTATCTGCATCAAAGCAGTGTGCTACAGCAGTGAAAAAAGCCAACAGGATGCTGGGATACATAGCAAAAGGTATTGAGTATAAATCAAAGGAGGTTATATTAATGTTATATAATGCCTTTGTCAGACCTCACTTAGAATACTGTGTGCAGTTCTGGGCACCGCACTACAAGAAAGATATAGAAGCTCTTGAAAAGGTCCAAAGAAGGGCAACTAAACTGATACTGGGTTTAAGTTATGATGATAGACTTGGCCTCCCGCGTGGTCCAGTGGTTACAACGTCCGACGCTGGCCACGGAGACCGGGGTTCGATTCCCCGTCTCGCCAAGTGTCGGCTCTGGCCGGGAGTGCCACCAGGGGGTGGCGATTGGCTGTCCGCCCCAGGGAGGGGGGAGGGGAGCCGACGTGACGTGACGTTCGCTGCGTATAAGAGTGGCCCTGTAGTACTGGGTCGTAAGAGGTGTCACTTTGCTTCGTCACTACCGGTCGCAGGACTACGGCACCGAACTCACATTACTAGGGGGGGATTGACGTTAAAATAGCGGGTCTAATTGGCTACCAAATTGGGAGAAAATGGGATAAAATCAGAAACAAATTTTTAAATAATAATAATGATGATAGACTTAAGGCACTCAATCTATTTAAACTTAGCAAACGGAGACTTAGGAGGGATTTGATTGAGGTTTTTAAATTCCTAAAAGGGATTAATAAATACCAAAGATTTTTTAAGATAAGTGGGGTCAGCAGAACAAGAGGCCACAGGTGGAAATTAGTTAAAGGCAAATTCCGCACAGATATTAGGAGGTTTTCTTTACACAGAGAGTTGTCAATGCCTGGAACAGCTTGCCAGGTCAGGTAGTAGAGGCAGAAACGCTTGGGCTATTCAAGTTCAGGCTAGATGTAGTACTAGATACTCTTCAGATTAGGACATGATGAGCCTAGATGGGCTGAATGGCCCGTTCTCATCATTATGTATTTTTATGTTCTTATATAATTATATTTTATAAAGTTTTTGTATAGACTGAGTGTGTAATGGTGCTGACTGGCTGTACTGACTGAAAGCACTGTCTTTCTCTCTCTCTCTCCTTCTCTCCCTCCCTCTCCCATCACAGGGTGCGATGGCCGCCACGTACTCGGCGCTGAGCAGGAACGTCTCCCCCATGCTGGAACCCGTGGGCTGCTCGACGCTCGCTCAGCGACGGGTCATGAAAAAGCTGACCTCCACCGCCCTGTGACCCTTGACCTTGCATTTGTGGAACACGCCTCTTACGTGAGTGTGTCCACCCAGGCCGGGACGAGTCCTGGGGGAGCTGCGCTCATAACCACCAAATAGGTGCACAGGAAACCGAGAGAATCTGTAAAACCTTTGCATGTACAATCATCGCTGCCTCCAATCCAAAAGCAACCTCCAAGGCTTTCTTTTTCATTGGAAATTTAACTACTGTATATATATTTTTTTATAATAATTAGATATATTTACTTGCAAGGTTATGAATATAAAAATAAATAAATGAATAAATAAAGGATTTCTATAGGCTGGTATTTAAACAAGATTTTTTACAATTTTTATTTAGCTCTTAAACAATTGTGTCGAGGATCTGGGGGTGTGCACTGTCTGACGACGGTGGCAGCGACGTCCTGTTGAAATGCTTTATGGTGCTTAGTGGTCATCCTCTCTACACAGGCGATCTCTCCCCTGGTCAGAAACGGGCCATTTCCAGTTACCCAGCGCTATAACCGTGGGCCTCGGATGATCGACAAGATCTCTTGCTATATTACACAGATTCATTTCCTGTATCCTGTTTCTCCTATTGTCCAGTAACTTTGCAATCACACTTCGGCAGGGTTATCTTTTGGACCTGTCCAAACCGTTGATTTATTATTGCACATTCCAATATATAATGTTCATGGATCAAATGCTCTCAATGAGCCGGAAAATTGAAGAACAAAAAAAGTGCCCCCACACCACTGATTTATGTGGCCAATCATGTGATTTGTTGAGCACACACCGGTCATTCCTATAAGTAGAGCAAGAGCAAAGGAGCTTTAATGCTGTTAGCAGTCACTTTGTGCACAATCCACTTCCAGGACTCACAGTGGTCTGCGCTCCTGGTAGCTCGCCTAAACTTCGGGAAAGTGACTTCACATCCTGAGATCCACTGCTCCTTCTGTTTTCCATTAATTTCCCTTGCCTTTTTATTTTTTACGATTGAGGAGCAAGTTCATTGAGCAATAAATGTTGCTCTACCGTTTTTTTATTTTTATTATTATTATTTTTTTTTACAAAAATTTTATTCAAACGTTTCCTTAATTTCCCCCCTTTTTGGGCCCGTCCCATTGCTGCAATGTACTACACAATCCAGGAGGGGGCACACCAACAAGGGCATCCTCAGAAAAACATACAGCCAGCTCCTGTTTCACTGTGCAATCGACCAGCTGAGCCTGTGCTATTCGACCACAGGATCGCACAACTTACACTGGCACAGCTGCCACATGCAGACCGCTTCAAACTGGGGGGGGAAAAAAAGAATTCTAGTATCAGTTTTTAAAAAATGACATCATTTTTCACATTAGTAACACGTGGAAGGGGGAGCAGATCCAGGTCCATAGAGATGTTCAACAGTTTATAAGGATAAGGACAAAATTACTTTCTAGTGTAAAGTCAGAGAACTCAGAGGTGGCAATGGTTTTGCACAGGAAGTATAGAATTCAGAATGACCACTAAATCTGTCCGGGAATATATAAACTGAGAAGGGATGAACAAACGATTTTGGTAGAAGAAATCTGTTCTGTGTCCTTTTACTATGTCTACAAGGTCTCTGCAGGGTTAGATCAAGGAGCTAATCTAAGATATTTCTGTCAAGTCAAACCGTGTACAGTGTACAGCTAAACTGGTATGTAGCTGCTCTCGTAGACTCCTTCAGTGGCTCCTTCAGACGTCCTTTCCCACAGCTTGAACAAATTCAGCGTTTTAATCCATCATTGTGCGTAAAACTCCTTTCATTCTTTGGATAGATTGAATGTACCATCAGCTGTGGTAGAACGATATTCGTAGAGTAAACAGAACCTACCTGATCCGGCAGACGTGCTTGGTTCTGGTTCTGTTTATGATCAAACTGCCTTTGGAAAGTGCTGTTGAACTGTAACCAGGAAAAGCATGCAGCCGCTGGATCCTCCCTTGTGGTCCCCCGCAGCTTGTCACTGTGGACTATCGGGGGGAAATCATGTGGGGGGTCAGTCAGAGGTCTCCTGCTCTGTACGTCTCACTCTGATTTTCTTCCTCTTTACAAATAAAACAAAGGGATATGTGGGAATATGAGGGATGTGATTCATGCAGGTAAAAAAAAAAAAAAAAAAAAACCTCAGATGTATTTTTTTAAGGGAATCTATATGGCATAGGGATCGGAATGATTTTTCATTTCTCTTTTATTGTTCTTTTATTTTAGTTTGTGTCATTTTAAATATTTGGTGGCAGGGTGAGACTGTGTTTTGCTCAGGTGTCGGGAGTGAAAATGTAATGTGGAGGCTGGGTAACCAATGCAGTTGTGCTCTAGTGACCAGTCCTAAATCTCTCCATATATTAAATTCCTCTCCATCTTCGGATTTTACGAGCACTGGAAATGTTTCTGGTTATGTATTTATGATGTCTAGGCAAGCTGCTGCAGCTATCCTTTTATAATCTTAGTGGAAAAAAAACAAATTGAATAAAAGAATGCTATATATAAACGTTGTTTGGCTGATTATTGATGTGGAATTTCCTTTAAAAAGAGTTAAAGTTGTTCCTTCGAGTGCAAACTCTCATATGTATTCCAACATTCCCCACTTTTTTTGTTTGTTTGTTGTAAAGCAAAACAAATTATAATGAAAATATGTATATATACAGTATATATATATATATATATATATATGTTTAAGAAAACAAAACCATATCAAGCAAACAAACACAAAATTAATAAAAGGTAAACTTAAGTTGAAAATGAGTGTTCCCCATTTGAACAGTGTAGGCTGGCACAAAACAGAAATGTGTATTTGGAAATAATGTGATTGATTTAGGGAAGCCAGTTGATCACCTATCCATGTATTCTACTGGCCATTCCGGTTTCAGGAGTTCCTCTGACTCTTCCTCTCAATCACCTATTCATAGGTCAATGACTGTCTCCATTTGGCCGCACAGATCCTTTGTAATTGTGATATGATTTACCCGTCTGCCTACAGTTCAATATCTTACAGTCCCCCCTTTGATGCTTGTCTTAACATAAAAGCATCACATATCAGTGGTGATGTTGTCCTGTCTTAGGTTGCTCTTTCACATCCTGAAGAGTTACCCGTCATGGGAGCAACACCTCTTCCACTGGCATGAATATTCCGTGCATCCGAGGCGATGTTATCCTGCCTTAGGTTGTCCTCCTCCTAGCGAAGGATCTTACCCGTCTTTGGATCAACATCTTTACACTGGCATCATGCTGGATACTGTCCAGCTCTGACTGATCTTATCACAATTACAATGGGGTGCTCTTTTGTTCAATCAATCTACCCACTAGGGATTGGGACCGGGAGAGAGTGAGGACCCCTATTATCCTGCCCTTCAGCCCAACTAACTATTGTCCTATCATAATGTTGAATTGTTTTATTCTTGGGCATTGCAGAGTCATTCTCCCACCCTCAATCATACGTGGTGCATATGATTATTCACTTGCTACTTCCCATGTGCTATCTGTTCCATATGCTTTACCATCTTTCCACCAGGTCTGAAGTCCAAGCGGGGAATCAAACTGCAACTGGGCGTATTGTCCTTGTTTGACACATTGTGTCTTGTTTATGAAGATGACAGGAACATCCCATTTAGTAGTGGTTCCCAACCAGAATCTGCTCAAAAATAACAGGAGCATCGTCCTCATCCTGATTATTTCTGTAGGAGAGAAAAAGACCAAGTGTGAGTGTATATTCTTATGCAGTTAGTCATGATTCAGATTGATATTGGTATTGAGCTCAGCTTTGTTGTACAATTTGCACTGATCACCATGATACCAGAAATACTGTATTGGTCTACCTCGCTTTTGTATTGCCAATTTCACATTGGTTTCTCCCAGTTTGTCCATAATCTCATATGGACCTTCCCAGTTTGCTTCCCAGCCCCCCCCCTTTTAAAAGGTTTTTAAGCATTACTTGACCTGCTGTTGTATTGCTGTACAATGGTGTGACTCCCCCTCATAGTCTAACATATTAGCCAACTGATAGCTTATGGAATGCTTAACCTGTATGTTTTTATGTTGCAGTTCTGTAACCCATTGCCCCCACCGCTGAGCTGATACTCCTTTCATTTGCCCTTTTATTAACAATGCAACTGGAGTGTGTGGCGTGTGTAGAATGAGTGGATTGAAACCACAGATGTATTCAGTGTGTGTGAATATCCAGTGTACTCCCAGTATCTGCTTTGCGCACTGATCAAATGATCTTTCAACAGGTGTAAGTACCCGTGAGAAGTACCCAATTGGGATATGTTTGCTATGAACTTCTTGCATAAGCACCGCTTTGATGCTAGCAGCTGAGACAACTACCTCAATGATGAAGGGTTGTGTGTGATCTGGACTGCGTAAAGCGGGAGCCGAAGTAAGGGCATTTTTCAAACCTATAAAGGCAATTTGTGATGCAGTATCCCATTCTAACAAATCATTCTTTCCTGGGTTGTCTTTTAAATGTTTGTAGAGTGGAGCAGCTAATTCGCTGTAGCCTTCTATGAAGTCACGGCAAAACCCAACAATTCCCAGGAAAGAGCGCAGTGCTGTGACAGTGTATGGGCGTGGTAATGCTTGTACAAGTTGTACTTTAGCTGGATCAGGAATCCGTCCTCCTGTTTGTATTTTTACTCATAGAAAACAAACAGACTGTTTCATTAGTATTGCCTTTTTTGGGTTTTAACCCTGCTTCTTTTAAGAGGGTGAGGACCTCGTCCAGCAGCTCGTAATGTTCTTTCATGGTATCTGTTTGAAGCAAGATGTCATCAACATATTGAACAACATTGTGTGGTTGTGAGCAGCCCTGTAAAATGTTAGCCATACATTGGTGAAACAAAGTAGGTGAGTTGTGGAAACCTTGGTGTAAGCCTACCCATGTATATTGCGTGTCCCTAAAAGAGAAAGCAAATTTGTATTGGCTATCCTCATGTACTGGAATGCTCCAAAAGCCATTCGATACATCGAGGGTAGAATAGACCTTTGCGGAGCCTCGCAATTGGGACATCATGTCAGGGTTGCTTGCTACCAATGGTGTAGCACAGGGCGTATGCTTATTCAATTGCCTGTAATCAATAGTTAGCCTCCATGAGCCATCTGGTTTCTTAACTGGCCACACGGGGGCGTTGCACGTTGAAATGCATTCTCTTATCACGCCTTGCTGCAAAAGAGATTTTATTGTTACTTGCACAGCTGTCTCTGCCTCCTGGGGATAGGGGTACTGTTTCTGTGGGGGCGGGTCCATCCCTCTGACGGCAACCTGCATGTTAAAGACTCGCCCACACCTTATGTGTAGCCCACACCACCAATTGACAATTACATTCAGTTTATGCAAAGAGTCAATATTTGCAGTGTTAGCCCTTCTTTTTCAAGACCTCTGCAATTCGCCCTGGAATGCTGTCAATGAACTTCTGGGCCACATCCGGACTGATGGCAGCCCATTCTTGCATAATCAATGCTTGGAGGTTGTCAGAATTTGTGGGTTTTTGTTTGTCCACCCGCCACTTGAGGATTAACCACAAGTTTTCAATGGGATTAAGGTCTGGGGAGTTTCCTGGCCATGGACCCAAAATGTCGATGTTTTGTTCCCCGAGCCACTTAGTTATCACTTTTGCCTTATGGCAAGGTGCTCCATCATGCTGGAAAAGGCATTGTTCGTCACCAAACTGTTCTTGGATGGTTGGGAGAAGTTGCTCTCGGAGGATGTTTTGGTACCATTCTTTATTCATGGCTGTGTTCTTAGGCAAAATTGTGAGTGAGCCCACTCCCTTGGCTGAGAAGCAACCCCACACATGAATGGTCTAAGGATGCTTTACTGTTGGCATGACACAGGACTGATGGTAGCGCTCACCTTTTCTTCTCCGGACAAGCCTTTTTCCGGATGCCCCAAATAATCGGAAAGGGGATTCATCAGAGAAAATGACTTTACCCCAGTCCTCAGCAGTCGAATCCCTGTACCTTTTGCAGAATATCAGTCTGTCCCTGATGTTTTTCCTGGAGAGAAGTGGCTTCTTTGCTGCCCTTCTTGACACCAGGCCATCCTCCAAAAAGTCTTCGCCTCACTGTGCGTGCAGATGCACTCACACCTGCCTGCTGCCATTCCTGAGCAAGCTCTGCACTGGTGGTGCCCCGATCCCGCAGCTGAATCAACTTTAGGAGACGGTCCTGGCGCTTGCTGGACTTTCTTGGGCGCCCTGAAGCCTTCTTCACAACAATTGAACCTCTCTCCTTGAAGTTCTTGATAATCTGATAAATGGTTGATTTAGGTGCAATCTTACTAGCAGCAATATCATTGCCTGTGAAGCCCTTTTTGTGCAAAGCAATGATGACTGCACGTGTTTCCTTGCAGGTAACCATGGTTAACAGAGGAAGAACAATGATTTCAAGCACCACCCTCCTTTTAAAGCTTCCAGTCTGTTATTCTAACTCATTCAGCATGACAGAGTGATCACCAGCCTTGTCCTCATCAACACTCTCACCTGTGTTAACGAGAGAATCACTGACATGATGTCAGCTATTCCTTTTGTGGCAGGGCTGAAATGCAGTGTAAATGTTTTTTTGGGGATTAAGTTCATTTTCATGGCAAAGAGGGACTTTGCAATTAATTGCAATTCATCTGATCACTCTTCATAACATTCTAGAGTATATGCAAATTGCCATCATAAAAACTGAGGCAGCAGACTTTGTGAAAATTAATATTTGTGTCATTCTCAAAACTTTTGGCCATGGGTGTACATCATAACTGATAGGGTTTTTAACTGTATGAACAGAATGCGTATCAGCGATGACCATAGGTACCTTGGACCCCTGTGGATCTATTGGACCTTGCCAAAGAACATTGTTAGCTAAATCAATAACTAAGTGTGCTTTTGTTATTGCATCTGAACCCAGAATACTCCCTTCGTATGTTTTTACCATACACAATGGTACATCAATAGATATCTCGCCTATCTGTAATGTCTGTGGAGTTGAAATTTTAGCTGGTAAGGCATTACCTCCTACTCCCATTAATTGAACAGTTTTACCACTCTGGGGGAAATTAGTTCGGTGAGTTAATGTACAAGCTGCTCCTGTGTCAATCAAAAATGTGTCTTGATAGCCTCAGACCAAAACCTTCCTGATATATTTGCAAATCACTCACCGCTGAAACAGAGGCTTGACACCTTCATTGTGAGGTTGGACTGTGAAAGGAATTGCTAGAGCCTTTGTGGGTGCTCTGGTCACCATGTGAGATAGCCCTAAGCATAGACATTAACTCTGTATATGTAGGTACATTCTGAGTGCTTTCAGTCTGTGCCTGTACTGTCTGAGGCTGCTGTGCAACTGACTGTTTTGGTCCTTTCCCTTCCATCCCCCCTCCTTTCGACCAACATCGTCGCTTGGAGTGTCCAACACGCTTGCAATTGGCACACACACGGGGGTTCCTACACTCACTCTGAATGTGTCCTGGCTTTCCACAATTAAAACACTCAAATGCAACCTGTCCCTCGTTAGATGCTAACAGAGCAATCCTTTTCTTAGAGCTCTGCTTGGGGGAAGAATTTAGTTCATACTCATTTCATGCTGTTAAACATTCCTGAATCTCTCTCCCTATGTGTTGTCTGATGGGCTGTGCGCTCAATTCCCTATTCAGTTGTAGCAGTAAATGTTGGCAGGTTGGAGAGACGCGATCTTTGTATTTACTAACGACCAAACTCCAGAACATAGGATCGTCACCTGTCAATAGTACCCTGGTCCCTCCACCTCTGTTTCTATTATACACTCCTATAAATGTTCTGAGGAAATCGGTAGGGTGCTGCCCTTCATTAGGCATGGATTCAAGAATCTTATTCATATCTGCCATAACGCGATACCCTACCGCCTCACTCATTAGCCTTAACCTGGTGTCATAGTTGGGGAAAACAAAGGGATTTCCATGGCCCTGCACGAATTCTAAAGGAATTGTTACTGATGTAGGAAGCACAGACTGTAATAGTTTACAACAATCCCTGTCCGTTAATGAGTGCATTCGCTGTAGCGCTTCCACTTTATCAACAACTGCAGTCGGGTCCTCAACCCCTTCCCATTTCGGTAGTTGCTGTTGTAGTGTGGCCAGTTCTGACAGAGTGAGGTCGCGTTCAGCCTGCTGATCCTCATATGCATACGTGATGGCTCCATTAACAGGATTATGTGTTCCGCTTTTGCGAACCCTGCGTGTAACTACCGGTGCTATTTTGGCATGTTTATCTGTATGCGATCTACTACTTCTAGACACCCTTCGGACATTAGATCGAAGTGAATCGGCTACAGATTTAGTACATTCCGCCCTAGTAGCATGCAATTCCTGCTCCTCATCTGAACTTCCGTCACCACTCCGATCCTCAACACCACCTAACCAAGGAGCCGCAGAATTTGCTTGTCTGACTTCCCATTCATCATCATCATCTGAACTGTATTCTGACTCGCTCTGGTCCTTTAACTGTCCTAAACCTAGCGCTGCTACGTGCCGTTTCATTACTGTATTTTTAATTTTCTGCTTTGCCATTTTTTCTTTGACCTGTCTCAACTTCTGTACAATGGCCCTATCCTCATTTTTACCAGACACATCCCATAACCCTTTATATGCTATCTGCGCATCACGCAGTTGTTTCTGCGTTTGACGCAATTCCGTAACCGTGGAACTCAATTTCTCCCTCAAATGACTGATCTCCTTTCTAAATTCTAAGTGAGTTGTAGCATGTACCATGCGCTCTGCTACAGATGCCTCCACCTCCTTTGAATTGACACTAAGTTTATTCTCCAAACTTTCAATGTCACATTTTAATTTGGGAACTTCCACAACTTTATCTTTTAATAACTTTATTGTTTGGGCCATAGCCATCACACAATTAGCCTGTCTCCTTTTCTTATTTTTCTCCGTTTCATTACGGGCTTCACAAGCAGTTAGGAGGTATTGAAAAAGATCCGCTTTTTCTGGTACATTAAATGGACCCTCCTTGCAATGTTTAGCCAACCAGCTAGCGGCCCACAGTTTCCAACAATTCACTGCCATTCTTAAACCCCTGATACAATGGACAAACACACTTTTGGAAATTTTGGCCCAAGGTCTGTGTAATTTTAT
This sequence comes from Aldrovandia affinis, assembly GCA_029706075.1. Classification (NCBI taxonomy): domain Eukaryota; kingdom Metazoa; phylum Chordata; class Actinopteri; order Notacanthiformes; family Halosauridae; genus Aldrovandia; species Aldrovandia affinis. The sequence continues at coordinate 1,476,677 of JAINUG010000167.1, forward strand.
ACAAGCCCCTACTGAGAACACTGTACACTTGTACAATCAATTCTAGTCACTTGTATTTTAAAACACTACACAATTTTCGTAAGTACTTCTCTACAATATTACACACATTAATATGTTATACTCACAAATGTACGTGGTCCGTTTTCCGTGCCTTCAAGTCCGTTTCTTTACTTCGGGTTGATAACTGGATCGGCCACAGGCTCCTGGATTCTGTCCTTCTCAAACGCGCATCAATGCTCAGAGTTCAAAAAGTTGAGTTTCCCAGCCTTCGGTATTGCAATTTGCACCGTACTCCGGTTTCAACCTCCCTGGTTTTTGTTAAAAAACGCAACAAGAACGACGGTCGTGGGCTGGCTCGCCAAATGATGTGGAATTTCCTTTAAAAAGAGTTAAAGTTGTTCCTTCGTACCTTTGTTAGTAGAAAAATTAATGCAGGCTGAAGTCTTTGTTTCCGTATTTCAAAATGTATGTTTTTAATAGAGTAGAGAACATACTGGGTTTGTCCCCTCAAGTACAGATTGACAAATAACCAAAGATGCAAACAGAATGGTGGTGCTTTATACATTGTAAATGAGTGTGCCACATCTCACACTCAAACAAGATGAGGTTTCAAAGACAGGAGATTACACCTGGGGAAGGAGAGAGGAACTGAACTGGGGGGAGGACTGGGGCACCAAATGGCACCATTGTCTTAGACACATCAGGGGGGTTAGATGGAGTGCAAACTCTCATATGTATTCCAACAATTATTTTTCCTAAGTATATTTGAAGTATATTTCCCCAATTACTGATAGTGTTTCTGTTAAGTATTGAATTTTCATGGTTGTCCTAAATACCTTACACCATCACAGGAGTTGTGGCACCTAGTCACAAAGATCTGTTTTGACATATGCAGTGTTGTGTGCTAACCGGATCTAGACTTCCCATTTGATTGCTGTACATACAGTATACATTTTAGGAGTTAATGATCCCTAGGTTCTTATATTCAATGATATTTATCAGATGAATGACAGCCCACTATGAACAAATACTTTAATTTGAAATAAGAATACAATATTAGAATCATCGGAACATAATAGACCCGCTTGACCTATAGACAGTATAAAACCAAACAGGTTAAAATGGCACCACAGCATACTGAAAAAAATACTGTAAATTATTATTAAAAAATGTTTTTTTTTTACATTAATCTGTTTGCTTAAAGAGATTTGAATACATTATCTTCCATTCAGTCCATGGTTCTTATAGAACCAAAGAAACAATAAATACATTCAAATTCACAGAGCAAACATTTTGGTTTCACAAATTATTGTTAATCTGATTTAATCACAGGTTCTAAAAACAAACCGATCCAACAGGAAAACACAAATGTGATTAGAATCTAGAGCCAAACAACTATAATACACGCCTGAATCGTGTCACCTTTCACAGCGTTTTATAATGTTTCCCTCTGTGACTTTGTTGGTGTGTTTTCAGACTCTCCTCTTTGTAGTAGCTTTTTCCACACTGGGAACAACTAAATGGTCTCTCTCCTCTATGAATTTGCAGATGTACAAAATAATTTGTTATAGTAGCAAAGCTCTTCCCACAGTGTGCACAAAGATATGACTTCCCGACTAAAGGGACTTGCTGAAAATAGCAACTCTCCGTGATGTGAGTTTGTGGTATTTCTAGGTCACCCTTTGTATTGAAGCTTTTGCCACAATGTGAGCGTTGGTATGTTATTTCCTGCGTGTGAATTGGCGTAAGTGTTGCATGATCTCCTTCTGTAGCTAAAGTCGTTGCACAGGTGGACGAACCGTCATGCCCCTCTGCTGTGGAAACTCTGTGACTGACATAATGAAGGGTACTATTTAAGTCTGTGGAAGTTTCCAGAATGAAACGATGGTGATCCTCTTCCATATAGTCAGCTCTCGTGGACGTGTGTTCATTTTCCTCCTGTTTTATTTCTTCCTTTGGTTCTGATTCCCACTCAGAATGGTGTTCCAACTTTGACACCAAGACACATTTGTGCAATGGATCTTTTGTGACAAAAGGACTTTTTCCATATCTTCTGGGTACCTCTTCATTCTCAAACCTGCTCTCTGCGTTGTATGTCTGTCAGATGAGGGGGAAAAAGGGGGAGATATTTCAATGGATTAAGAGTAGGCAAGAACCTGAATAACATGCATTACAATAGCTAGCTAAAACATTAACGGTCTTGTAGTCTACCACAGTAAAATTGCAATGCAGCTTACATTAGTACAATTATTCAGTTCATTAGTGAGTGACAAAGGTCATTGTACCTTTTATTGATAAAAATACATTTTTATAGCTAGCCCACAGTATAAAAAAAAAAATAAAAAATTTTAAAAAAAAATATATATAATAATAATAATAATTTGATACTGGGGGGAAACGACAATATATAATATAATATATTATGCCATTTAGCAGATATTTTTATCCAAAACGACTTACAGTAGTGAATGCATACATTTTTCATATGTGGTCCTAGTGGGAATTGAACCCACAACTCAAGGCCTCTACATGCTCGTGACTGCAACGACTGCGATGCGACTGCAACGCGACATCCTCTGCAACACATCGCAGAGGTTGCGTTGATGTTGCAGAGGATGTCGCGTACCTAGCACAAAAAACAAACTCAACATGTCGCGTAGATGTTGCACAGCATTGATTGGTTGGTTAGCGAATGGAGGCGGAGCTGTCATGGTCATAGTTCATCAAGCTAGTATATCGTTTTTTTATATTTTACATTTTAAGCATTTAGCAGACACTCGTATCCAGAGCGACATCAAGATTAGGGGAGAAAGATAAAAGCAGCGATTTTTTTTAATTCTGTGAAAAGACAGAAAAAGATCATCTCTCATTTCACTTAATACATTAACATTGTTTTCAAGAGTCATCTGCTGGTTCCTTTGTTCCACGTGAATTTACTCTATTCTTTTAATGCTATGAAGGTGAGTTGCTCGCACACAAGCTGCTTTCATGACAGGTGTACTTCCTTTTTTCAAAGGTTTTAAAGTCTATTGTACTGACAGTACATTAGATTCTGCAAACAACAAAGGATCGGCTGTGGTCTTCACGTCATTCTAAATTATATATTTAAGGTTGCAAATATCCAGATGTTTTGTGTTGTGCTTTAGATTACATATAAATGTAACATGTCACTACAACACCTTAATGCACAGAATATTCAACCAACAAAACAAAGAAAAAGCAGGGTGCATATACATTTCTTAAGCATATAGCAGACGCTCTTATCCAGAGCGACTTACTAGATGTGCAGTAACACATGGTAAGAACAATCATAGTTCACACAAGATCAGCGATAGACATCGTTGTTGGCAGTTGCATACCATACCTGTATATATCCATGTTAATGTTAGCTAAGCAAAACTATCGATATCTAGCTAGCTAGCTAGCTAGCAACCTTGTATCATGGCCAAATAAAGCTCACTAACAGTACCTAACGATATAGATAGCTAGCATAATTTGTTCAACATGGTATAAAATGAACCAGCTTCAGGAAAGATTGGCTGAAGAAGTTCGAAGGTACAGGAGTTTCCCTGCTTTCATGAAAACTTTACTGACCTTGTTCAATACATTGACACCTACTAGTGTACAGAAGTGTAAGGACACCATGTCGCATAGGTTGCGCAGAACTATAAATTGCCGAGTGTTTGCGACATGTTGCATTGCACAAAATGCAAATATGTCGCACAAGTTACGCAGAAGCATGTAGAGGCCTTCACAGTAAGCGTTGCCAATGCCATGCCTACTACTGCCTTTTTACCTGGATTATTTTACATGGACTGTTCTAGCGCCGCTAGCCTACCTGGCGTTCTGCGAGCGAGCCAATGCTAGCTGCTTCCTAGCATAATCCGGTCCCAGGCACTTACCATTTTATCCCCGTCGTGCTTGGCACCTGAGTGACGGTGAAAATACAAAGGTCTGGATATACAGTCAAGCCGTAAAGTCTGCACACCCCTTTCACCCTCTCCACGTTTCATTGCATTACAGACTTATTCTACAATAGATTAAGTTCATTTTTTGTCTCATAATTCTACACAAAATAGCCCATAGTGACAAAGTGAAAACAGGTTTTTAGACATTTGTGCTAATTTATTAAAAATCTAAATGTAAAATATCATATGTACACAAGTGTGCACACCCTTTGATATGACACCCAAAAGTGAGCTGAGGTGCATTTTGTTTCCACTGATACTGCTTGAGATGTTTCTACAACTTAATTGGAGTCCACCTGTGGTAAATTAAATTGATTGGACATGATTGGGGATTGCCAACACCTGCCTATATAAGGTCCCACAGTTGACAGTGCATGTCAGAGTAAAAACCAAGCCATGAAGCGATGGGAGAACCTGGCACCAATCCCAATGATTCCTAACCATCCTAATCACCCGCAAGCCTCCCCGTGCAATGTGTTGATGCGGACCCTCCCCACTACCACCCAGCTCTCCATCATCCATGAACTCCTTCCCCTCACCAGACTCCCCAGTTCAGTAATTTTCTGACAAGCTGGTTGAGCTGATTAAAGCGGATTAGATACACCCCTCAAGCACTAATCAGTCGCCAGAGACTTCCTCTCGCCTGCACCCCTCCTCCCTTCCCTATCCTCCCATCTCCCCTGTCATCATCATGCTGTGGCCCTCCTTCAACCCCCCCCTGCCCCCTGCTTCAACTCCTCTCCCACAAGGCCACTGCGGCCTCCCCCCCCCATTACCCCTCACCTGAGCTGTTTTCTCGAAGTACTCTGTGCTGATGGTCTCTGGGTTCCTGCCATAGAGCTGCCAGTGTTTTCCTCCCCCCTACCAGGCATGGACCCTTGGTAGACTCTATCCCTGCCCTAATCAACCCTAGGAATAGGATAACTAAAACACTAACTGGCACAGTTATCGGTATCAAATCTGGCACCAATCCCTCGTCAGCCTAAAGTCACTCTAGATCCAATCCCAACTCCAAATGTATTCAATTTAGCTCTTCTCCATGTGAGATCCCTGACGAACAAATCATTTTTAATCAATAATCTTGTAACTTCTTACAATCTATACTTTTTTATTCCTAACTGAGACTTGGCTGGACAAAAGTAGCGGCACCACAATTCTTATTGAGACGGCCTCTCCAAATTGTAATATCATAGATGTTCCCAGAACTGGCAGGAAAGGAGGTGGCATCGCCGCCGTATTTAGGGATGTATTTAAGTGTAAACAGACAGCACTTGCTACTTATTGTATACAGGCCACTGAAATACTCTGCAAGCTTTTTTGATGACTTCGCTGAGCTACTGTCCATTATTTCCACTGAATTTGATTGCCTTATCATCCCTGGAGATTTTATTATCCATATCGATGACCCCAATGACAATGGTGCTAAGCAATTAACTGCCATTTTGGACTCTTTTGGACTGCCACAGCATGTGAAAGGACCTACACACAATCGTGGCCATACTCTAGATTTGATTATTACCAAAGGTCTCAACACTTCAAATGTCACTGTAATTGATATCGCCTTATCCGATCTTGCTGCATATTCTGTGTGCATTCTATCACGGTTGGAATCGTCTCGTCGCGTGCTGGTAAATGTAAGTTATCTGGCGTTAGATTTCGTGTTTAGCTTCTGCGTTCGCTTCCTGTTTCACTGGTTGCAAGTAGCAGTTAACGCTACTTAGTTATCTTAATTAGTATCTTGTTGCTGATGTTCCAGTGTTTATTAGTTTCTATCGCTGCTTATAAGTTTTATTTCAAAGTTGATTGGTACTTAGCTGCTTTCAATCGGTTTTATTGTATCAGCCCGTGTCTGTAGTTGAGCGTTCCTTGAGTAGTGGGAGGAACCTGTGAGTTGTTAATTAGTCTGTATTGTTGTCAGGTGGCATTCGCCACTTAGTGCCTAGCACCACTCAGCTATATTAACAACCATAGTTGTGGAAAGCGGCAGCTTTTCGCGGCAGCCTCCCCGTCCTAAGACTCTGGACAAAGACAAAGGAGTCTACCTGCAGGAGTCAAGACTCAGCGGACAAAGACAAAGGAGTCTACCTGCAGGAGTCCACCGAGGGCGGCCAGCTAGGGAGTGCTTGCCGCACGGTAAGTATCATAGTTTTGTATCTCCCTGTTCTACTTCCTCTGCATCTAACATTACATGCTACCTCCCTATCCCAGTCCATGTCTCCTCTTCTAGATTTCCTAGAAGGAGAGATTACTCACACCCGAAACCTCTCCAACCTCATCCACCCTCCTAGATCTCCCGGTGTCAACGTGGTGGTAGCAGGTGGACTATGGAACTGCCAGTCCGCTGTCCGAAAGGCCGATTTCATCTCAGCCCAGGCCTCCCTACTCTCCCTGCAGTTCCTGGCGCTCACGGAGACGTGGATCACTCCGCAGAACACGGCCACCCCTGCTGCTCTCTCTGCTGCCTACACCTTCTCCCACACTCCATGACCCACAAGTAGAGGTGGGGGAACAGGTGTGCTGATCTCCCCCCTGTGGAGATTTGCTATTGTTCCTCTTCCTCACTTCTCACCCTCCTCCTTTGAATTTCATGCCGTCACTGTCACTGTTCCATGTAAACTGCACATCATTGTTCTTTATCGCCCACCAGGTCCACTGGGGAGTTTCCTGGATGAGATGGATGCCCTACTCAGCGCCTTCCCTGAGGATGGCACTCCTGTCCTACTCCTCGGTGATTTCAACCTGCTGCTGGACACCCCTCAGTCCCCCAGCATTTCTCCCCCTGCTTCAGTCCTTCGACTTCACCATGGCTGAATCCCCATCCACCCACAAGGTTGGTAACCAACTGGACCTGGTCTTCACTAGGAACTGCACCTCACCCAACATTACGGTATCTCCTCCATGTGTCTGACCACTGCTTTCTGTCTTTTTCCCTCCCTCTCCCCTCTGTGCCTAAACCATCTTCACCTGCCCCCACTGTCCATCGCAACCTCTACTCTCTCTCCCCCTCTGCCCTGTCAGCTACTGTTTTATCTTCCTTTACCCCTACTGATGCCTTCTCTCAGCTACCTGCTGAGGAAGCATCATCCACCCTACTTTCCTCTCTCTCCTCCTTTGATTCACTCTGTCCTCTATCCACTAAACTTGCTCGTCTTCAATCCCCCACCCCCTGGCTATCTGACTCCATTCGGGCTGACCAACTGAAACTGTGAGCAGCAGAAAGGAAATGGAGAAAATCCAAATCCCCTGTGGCTCTGACTGACTTCCACACACTTCTGGCTACCTTTTCCTCTAACCTCTCCTCTGCTAAGTCTGCATTTTTCCTTTTCCTTTCCTTTTCTGTTTCTAACCCTCGAAAACTCTACTCTACGTTTTCCTCTCTGCTCACCCCTCCTCCTCCCCCACCCCCCTCCTATCTAACCGTGGATGACTTCACATCCTTCTTTCGCGAGAAGATTGATAACGTGGCTAAGTCCCAATCCCTTCGCTCCATCCTCCTCCTCCTCCTCGACCTGCCGGCTACATTCGACATGGTGGACCACCAGATCCTGCTCTCATCTCTCGTCGAGATGGGAATCTCTGGATCTGCATTGACATGGTTAGAGTCCTACCTGGCTGACTGGTCCTACCAGGTGACCTGGAGAGGATCCCTCTCTTCTCCCCACACCCTCTCCCACAGGGCTCGGTGTTAGGCCCTGTCCTATTCTCCCTGTACACCAAGTCACTTGGTTCTGTTATCTCTGATCATGGTTTTTCCTATCACTGTTATGCCGATGTCACTCAACTCTTTCTCTCCTTCTCTCCATCTGAGACCCAGGTCCCGGCACGGATCTCTGCATGCCTGGCTTACATCTCCGCATGGATGTCCACCCACCACCTGAAGCTGAACCTGGGGAAGACAGAGCTGCTCTTACTCCCAGCGAAGGGCTCCCCGATGATTGATACGTCAATCACTGTGGAAGGCTCCATAGTGTCTCCGTCCCAGTCTGCCAGGAGTCTTGGAGTGACCCTGGACAACCAGCTGTGCTTCTCGAGCCACATTGCAGCGATCACTCGGACCTGCCGATTCTCCCTCCACAACCTCCGGAGGATCCGTCCGTTCCTCACTCAAGAGGCCACACAACTCCTGGTCCAGGCCCTAGTGATCTCACGTCTGGACTACTGCAATTCCTTGCTAGCAGGCCTACCGACCTGTGCCATCAAGCCACTGCAACTAGTCCAGAACGCTGCCGCTCGTCTGGTGTTCAACCAGCCGAAGTTCACCCACGTCACCCCTCTACTCTCCTCTCTGCACTGGCTCCCCATCACAGCCCGCATCAGATTCAAATCACTGGTGCTTGCTTTTCAAGCGGCTAGAGGTCCCCTGGCAGCCGTTCCTTGTGGTCTCGTCTCCTCTCTTTCCTGACCCCTCGCTGGTGGAACGGCCTTCCACAATCGGTCAGGACCGCGGAATCACTTGCGATCTTCCACGACCTTTTCAGACTCCATTACCACTGAATTCTGAACATCTAGCTAATTGTCACCACCACTGCCTATTTGTCCAACACTATATACCCCTGCTTACTGACCTTTTCCTTCCCAGTGTTACAGGTATGGTACGCAGATGCCTGCAATGATGTCTATTGCTGTATTACTGCACTGATCTCGTGCGCTAACTATGATTGCTCCTACCATGTATTTATGCACATCTTGTAAGTCGCTCTGGATAAGAGCGTCTGCTAAATGCTTAAAATGTCAAATGAAATCTGCTAATTACTCCTGACGTTCATGTTAGAACTCACAGTTCTAACGAATTATCAAAGAGAATACTAGTGCACTGTTTACTGAGGCCCATATCACTGGCCCCAACCTTCGCTTCATCTTCAGTTAATAATCTCCTTGATCATTTTTACTCAAAAGTCACTAAAGTCATTGATTCCATAGCACCTGCTAGGGTTAAATCACTCTGAAGTAAACAGAAAGCACCTTGGAGAAATGCTATATCTGTGATAACACAGAAACAGGAGTGCCATAAAGCAGAGCATAGATGGCGCAAAACAAATCTTCAAATTCACTTTGACATCTATAAAGCGAGACTTCATACCTTCAACTTAGAACTAAAAATGCAAGGCAATTATTTTTCTCTGAGATCATCAATAAAAATACTCTGAACACACGCACACTATTTGCCACCGTTGATAGGATAACTAACCCGCTGCCATCAATAGCCCCTGAACTACTTTCCAAGAGAAAATTGTTTATTTTAATTTTACAATTTTATTTCCAAATTTTCCCAGTTTTTCTCCCAATTTGGTTGCCAATTATACCCTCTATTTATCTCAATTCCCCCTCCCCCATGAGTCCGCCGCTCATCCTCCGGGGCGAGACATTATCTCCGGGCCGAATTTATCCGCCTCTTCAGAGACGGAATTCTACCATGGATGCCTTTTTCCTGCTCCTCGACGGACCCGTGCTGGCTCACCCTCCCCTGGAGGCGGACAGCCAAACGCCGGCTCCGATTGGGCTGACGACCAGGTCCAGTCTGATAGAGACGCCGTTTTCGAACCGCGTCCCTGACAGGCAGCGCACACCACACCGGACCAGCCAAAGTGTGGTTCGTTAGACCGCTACACTATCCGCCAGCCCCCAAATGTTTTATTTTAAACAATCTATAAATTCTACTCTATCAAGTAAAGCATCTGTGTCCCCACCGCACTCAAACCTAGCTACCTCGGTTATCATGACACAATTTAATACCATTGACTATAACACTCTTGATGAAACCGTATCCAAGCTTAAACCGTCCATCTGTAGCCTTGATGTTCTGCCCACAGGCTTTTTTAAAACTATTTTTAACTGTCTAGCAGAGGAACTACTACAGATAGTTAACAGCTCTCTTCTTTCAGGCACTTTCCCAAAGGCCTTATTAAGGTTATTAAGCCTCTCTTAAAGAAATGCAGCCTAGATGTGTCTGTACTTAATAACTATAGACCTATATCAAAGCCTCCTTTCATAGGCAAGATTATCAAAAAAATTGTCTGTCAGCCACTTAGCAAATTTCTGACCCTGAATGGCTGCCTTGACAACTTTCAATCAGGATTTCGCCCCCATCATAGCACCGAAACTGCTCTTATCAAGGTCCTAAATGACATTCGCATAAACACTGGCTCTCGAAATATCTAAATTTTAGTATTACTCGATCTCAGTGCTGCCACTGTAGACCATAAAATTCTGTTAGGCAGGTTAGAAAACTGGGTTGGGCTCTCGGGCACTGTCCTAAATTGGTTTAGGTCCTATCTGCACGACAATAACTACTTTGTCTCCATTGGCAACTTTGAATCCGAGCGAATCAGCATTACATCGCCCAAGGATCGATCCTTGGCCCTCTTTTATTCAATCTCTACATGCTCCCATTAGGCCAAATACTGCAAAATAACAAAATGTCCTACCACAACTATGCAGATGAAACCCAGATTTATATAACCGTCTCGCTGAACAATTACGGCCCAATTGACTCGCTATCTCAATGCATCAATAAGATCACTGTGTGCATTTTACTGCGTAGGTAATTGTTTCGTTGTGTGCTAGGATCTGTAAGTAACCCGGCGTTAGATTTCCCGTTTAGTTGCTGTGTTCTGTTTTTATACATTTTTAAAAAATTCAAGATAAAAAATTACTAACCTTTTCCTTCCCAGTGTTACAGGTATGGTATGCAGCTGCCTACAACGATATCTATCGCTGTATTACTGCACTGATCTCGTGCGCAAACTAATTGTTCCTACCATGTATTAATGCACTTCAATGTCGCTCTGGATAAGAGCATCTGCTAAATGCTTAAAATGTTAAAATGTATCACTACTTGGACGCACCAACATTTTCTGCAACTAAATAAGGACAAAACTGAAGTAATTGTCTTCAGAGCCCATAAAGATAGGTTGACAGTCAGTGCTCATCTTGATTCCCTATCTCTGCAGACTAGTAGCCAGGTCAGAAATCTTGGTTTTATTCTGGACTCGGATCTAAATTTTAATAGCCATATAAACTCAATAATTAAGTCAGCCTATTATCATTTGAAAAACATAGCTAGATTCAGAGGATTCATGTCTAAACCGTACCTTGAAAACCTTTGTCACTAGTAGACTTGACTATTGTAATGGCCTTCTCTCAGGCATAACTAAAGATGCCCTTCGTCAGATTCAGCACATCCAAAATGCAGCTGCCAGAATTGTTTGTTTCAGATTTTCTCCCATTTTCTCCCAATTTGGTAGCCAATTACACCTGCTATTTTCAAGTCAATCCCTTGTAATGTGAGTTTGCTGCCATAGCCCTGTGACCGGTAGTGATGAAGGCGAGGTATCGTCTCCTCCGAGACAGCACTCGCCAGGCCGTCGACCATAACCCGGTACTCCACAGCCACTCCTGTGTGCAGCGAACATCCTGTCGGCTTCCCTCCCCCCTCCCTGGGGTGGACAGCCAATCGCCACTCCCGGTGGCACTCCCGGCCAGAGCCGACTCCGGCGCGACGGGGAATCGAACCCCGGTCACCGTGGCCAGTGACGAACGTTGTAGCCACTGGACTACGCGGGAGGCCTAGCCGCCAGAATTCTAACCAAAACTAAGAAATGTGATCACACCAATCCTCAGGTCTCTCCACTGGCTGCCAATCTGAGAGGCAGCATTCAGTTATTGTGCTGCTCACAGCTGGAACAAAATCCCTTAAAATCTAAGACATGCCCCATCTCTGACCGTATTCAAATCTAGGCTGAAAACCTTCCTGTTCTTCACCGCATATGACTAAACTCTTGCTCTTTTGATTTTAGTACCTCATCGCATATAATTAAACTCCTATCAGAAAACATTCGCACCTTGTTGTTCATACCCTCCCTAAGTAAATTCATGCACTTTGATTGATTTTATATGTTTTATATGAGCACGTTAGTCTTTTAAGTCTTTTTATGTCTGTTCTAAGTTACGTTTATTATAACCCTGCATGATATTTTTTTTTATTACTCCATTGTCTTTTTTATTTCTTTTTTATCTATTTTATCTTCCCTGTAAAGCACTTTTAATTGCCTTCGTGTATAAAATGTGCTATAGAAATAAACTTGACTTGAGCCACATAGAACAATATGAAATGCTTTTAGCTGATTATTGGCATTAAGGGGCCTGGAGATCGTTCACTCACCATCTGTACTTTAGCGTTTCTGACTCCTGAAGAGGACACAGTGAATACAGGCACCTGTGCTGTATCCGCCACAGGTGGTCCAGCTCTTGGGCTCGAGCAGTAAAGGTGACTGTGTCCTAAAAGTGTCTCTCCTGAGGCGTGGCCATTCGAGGCACAGGGGGAAAATCCTGTCCTAGAGCCAGAGGGAATTCCCTGCTGCTGTCTCAGAATGGAGTCTCTTATGAGCATCTCCCCACAATAGGAGATGAATTTTTCTCCAGAATTAGTTTGTTGGTGTGCCCAGAAAGACCTTTGACAAGTGAAGGTTTTGTCACACCAAGGGCAGTGGTATGGTTTCTCGGCTGCACGATTCCGCTGGTGGCTAGTCAAACCTGACACTCTAATAGACTTACCATTCCAAGGACCACAGCCTGGTAGGTCTGAGTGACCTTGCTGGTGTATTTTCAGACTGCCCTCTTTGTAGAAGCTTTTCCCACACTGGGAGCAGCTAAACAGTCTCTCCTCTTTCCCCTCTCCTTTATGAATCTGCAGGTGAACAATGTATTTCAGCGATGTATTAAACCTCCTCCCACAGTGGGAACAACAATATGTCTTGTTTCCAGTAGGGATTTGCAGGTGTGTCTCTGGGTCATTCCCTATGCTTTTCCCCCAAGGGGAACAGGGGGAAGTTTCTTCTCCTGTTTGATTTTCCTGATGTAGTGCAACATTCCCCTCCATGAAGTCATTCATACAGTTGGAAGAATGATTTTGTCTTGGTTCTGAAAACATTACTGGGTTAAAATGCAAAATGTTCCGATTAAATCTTTTGGCAGTTTCAGTGATGTAGTCCCGACCGTGCTCACCCTCTTCCTCTTTCATTTCCTCCAGCACATTTTTCTGTGGTTGGCGATCCTCCAGCAAATAACCGTCTCCCAACATTATGCATTCACTATTCTCCGCTTTAATTTCATTCAGCAATTCTGATTTCCATTTACTACAATGTTCTGTTTCTGTTGTCAAGTCACATTCCAATGGTTCTTCTTTGCTCAAGGCCAAAACTATGTTCCCAGAGTTCCTAGATCTCTCTGCACTCCAAACATCAGTCACTGCATTGTGTGTCTGTCAAATATGGGAGAGACAGGGTGAGATAATATGGTAACCATTTAACAATTACCATTTTCATTTTTTTTTTTTAACTGAGGAAAGGCATGCACACACTGATGGCCTGATTTACTAAGATAGTCGCAGCGCAAAGCAACATTATTCTAGCAACACATTACCCGTTTATAGTTACACAATAAAATAAATGAAAAGCCCTTTAACCTTCCAACGATCCTTGTGAATTCTTTTTATTTTGTTTCTGATTTTATCCCATTTTTCTCCCAATTTGGTAGCCAATTAGACCCACTATTTTTACGTCAATCCCCCCCTAGTAATGTGAGTTCGCTGCCGTAGTCCTGCAACCGGTAGTGACGAAGCGAAGTGACGCCTCTTACGAGACGGCACCCGCAGGCCGTCGACCGTAACCCGGTACTACAGGGCCACTCTACGCAGCGAACTCCCTGGGGCGGACAGCCAATCGCCGCCCCCTGGTGGCACTCCCGGCCAGAGCCGACACTTGGCGAGACGGGGAATTGAACCCCGGTCTCCGTGGCCAGCGTCGGACGTTGTAACCACTGGACCACGCGGGAGGCCATCCTTGTGTATTCTTGAAATGAAAGAAATATGAGACATTACATGAATAAAATGAACACTAATACTGTACTTACATTCAGCACGTCTCCATCCCTCGTGGATCCATTCCTTACAGTGGAGGTGGATCCAGTGCTGGCACAGTCTGCTGCATAGCAGATCTCTTCAGGATAAAATGGAGGCACAACGCCATATGCCATTAGAGGTCTTTCTGATACGTCATCATACGTTTCTACATTTTGTAAGTCACCGAGACACTGTAAATTATGCTCAATGACGTGCTCAAAGCTGTGGTTATCCATGTAAAATTCAGGTAACGTTCTAAAAGGGTCGGTGTTGTGTCTCTCACTCTCTCCATCCTTCACCAACAACATATTCCCTCCTGAGTTTTCGGTTGATGCAGGATAAGCATTTTCCAAGCAGCGGTCTCCCAAGACAGTTTCTCCAAAGGCAGGTTGAACCTGGTCATCCCATTCTGTTGTTTTCCTGATGTCAAACTGCATGTGTGGCTTCAGAACATTCTCTCTGTCTAAACCTTTCCCTCTCTGGGGTCTGTCCCCTCTCCCCTGCCCTCTGTGAATTTGCTGGTGTACAATAAAATCAGTTAATGTTGTAAATATCTTTCTACAAGCGGAACAACAATATTTTTTTGTCTGTATTTGTTTATAACAGCCATTAGATCTATTTTTGGAGTGTGTTTGCTTGTGTCTTTTGAGGAAATAGTCTGTGGAAAATGTTTCCCCACACTGGAAGCAACTGTGTGATTTCTCTCTGGAGTGTATGCGGATATTTTCATCAGAACTGTTTTTTGAGGCAAATCCCCCAGCATGCTTTAAACGGTGGCACAGTTTTTCTCTTTTGTGAATATTCTGATGACTCTGCAGAACTGACTTTGTTTTAAAAGACTTTCCACATTGAGAGCAGTGGTGTGATCGCCCTCCAGTGTGCGTTTGCTGGTGCTTTTTCAGACACTTCTCCTTGTAGAAACGTTTTCCACACTGAGCGCAGCAAAATGGTCTCTCTTCTCTTCCCTCTCCTCTGTGAATTTGCTGGTGAGCAATAAAATTAGTTAACATAGTAAAGATCCTGCCACAATGGGAGCAGCTGTATGATTTATTTTCTGAAGCCATTTGTTGAAAAGTGAGCATTTGTTCCTTTCCTGTGTGTGTTTGCTCATGTCTATGGAGAGAGTGCTCTGCAGGAATGCTTTTCCCACTATGAGAGACATTGCAATGTTTCTCTCCAGATTGCATTTGCATGTGCCTTTCAGAAGTACTTTTCAAGGTAAAACTTCCAGCACTGTTGGAGCAGTGGTACAATATCTTCTTTAAGTGAGTACGTTTGTGACTAATCAGAAAGGACTTTGTTCTAAAAGACTTCCCACACTGAGAGCAACAGTGTTTCCTCTCGCCTGTGTGGCTTTGCTGATGTGATTTTAGACCATGCTCCCTGTAGAATCTTTTCCCACACTGCAAGCAGCAAAATGGCCTTTCCCCTGTCCCCTCACCTCTGTGAATTTGCTGGTGAACAATGTAATGTGTTAACACTGTAAATGTCTTGGAACATTGGGAACAACTATACAATTTATCTTTTGTAGCTGGTTGTGGAATACATCCATTAGTTTCCGTCCTAATATGTGTTTGCTTGTGTCTGTTTAAACTACATTCCGTTGGGAAGTTTTTTTTACACTGTGCACAACTGTACAGTATCTCTTCTAAGTGCATTCGTGCATGTCTCTCGAAATTGGTTTCAGAATAAAAACTCCTAGGACATTTGGAGCAGCGGTATGGTCTCTCGCTTGCGTGACTACACTGGTGACTCATCAGACGTGACTTGGCAGTAAACGATTTCCCACATTCAGAGCAGCAATGTGGCTTCTCTCCTTTGTGACTTTGTAGGTGTATTTCCAGAGCCTTCTCTCTGTAGAATCTCTTCCTGCACTGAGAACACTGAAATGGCCGTTCTCCTCTCCCATCTCCTTTGTGAATTTGCTGGTGCACAATGAAAGGTATTAATGTAGCAAAATTCTTCCCACAATATGAGCAACTATATTTCTTTCCAGGTGGGATTTGATTAAAACAGCCTCTGTTTTTTGTGTGAGTTTTTAGGGAATTGTATCTAAAGAATCTTTTCCCACATTGTGAGCAGTGGTGTGTTTTTTCTACAACATTTCCCTCTGTACCAAGAGAACTCTGTCCATTGCCAAAGCAATCATTTAGTATCCCTGATGAATTGAGACCTTGATTAACATCATGAACATTTGTATTTAATTCCACATGAGTTTCAAATGCACCAGGGTCCCAATAATGCTTCTCCTCCTCCTTTTTCACTTCTTGCAAAGTAATTATCTTCAGACAGAAATCATTTTCCACATTACTTTCTTTAAGGGTCAAAATCTTGTGGTCCTCCCGTTTGATTATGTCTATTGGTTCTGATTCATATTTATGTTGGTGTGTCAGCACTGCCTTCAAATCGCATTCCTCTGACTCTTCTTTGACCAAAGGCATTTTCTCAATGTTCTCTGGCACACCACCAGTCTTGAAACTGCTTTCAGTATTCTGTGTCTGCAAGAAAAGAAATAAATGAGGCGAGTGAGTGTCCCTAAACAAAAGTGATAATAGTCTAAAGTTATAAGTCGCTGAAACAGCTAATGGTCTAATGATAACAAGTCTAAAATAAACATATTCTGGGACCAAACTTCTCATTGTTAATTCTTGAGAATGGTATTTTGTCTAACACATTGGGGGGGAGGGTCTTTGACCATTCCTCCATATAGAATGTTTAAAGATCCTTCAGATAGTCATACAACACTAGAAGACTCAGTAGTGTCATCCTTGCAAGGGGAGGGTGCACAAACTATTGAAAACCAGTGTGAATAATTGTGACAGCAATATTTTTGGGATAAATATTACTCTGACACACAGTTCAATTCCCCCATTTCAAAATTGTGTGTGCTGTGTCAGTCAGTATGTACTACTAGATTTAACTGTAGTGTAGCCTACCTTCAACACAAATCCCTCCCTGACAGAGATCGTGGATGGGCGGCTTGAAGATGTAGTAGTGTTGAAAGGCATCTAACTAGGTACTGAAGGGACACCGCCATCGAGTTTGTCTGGGTGATCTGGTTCCCAGTTAACGTTATCGGGGGTTTCAACCCAATGGAAAAAAGGAACCCGTACACAGTCCTTACAAGGAATGCGATCTATAGGAACCTCGTGAAGAGAACCGTATTTTGTTTCATTTGAACAATGGCGATCCATCCATCTTGCATTCGTTGTCTTATTGTGCTCTTCATTCACGAAATATCACGTAATCACTATTTACAGTTTTCAGTTCCGTTAATCCGCTTTTGATATAGCAATGCAATGTTGTTGTTGTTTTTTTAAACTGCTATTGTTCTGTCACTGGGAAATTAGCAGCACAGAGCAGTATTAGGAAGCCTCGAACGTGAAGCTAAGCGTTGGACACAATAAGGCATCAACTTCCGGTGGCGATCAGAGCGCAAAATGTTGAAATAAAAGCCCTGAGGCTTCGAGGTAATGAAAACGTAACATTACTTTAAGATGAACTGTGATTTAAATAATAAATAAAACAAATCAGTGAATTGTATCGCTTGGTGATATATAAATACGCTTAATATAGGAAGAAGGAATACAGTTATACGACTTCATCCGTAGATATAAATATGTATTTATGTCTTTCATCAGTAGAGCAAACTGTATTAGCAAGGAAGGCTGTATAAAATACGAAAAGCTAAGACCCAGGGTAGCGCCTCTAGTGGTGACTTCTGTAATAGCATAAAAAAGACACGATAATCTTGCTTTAATAGGTTTAATATTGGGTGAAGACCATTAGCTAAATAAATAATTTTAAAATGGGTTTAACCATCAACTGCGGTTATAGTTATGATGCTTAACTGTCAACCAAATGTGTATGACCACGACAGCCCTAGTCTTAACCACCCTATTTCCCCCCATCAATTTGAATATTTCCCAGAAATATGAGATTTTCCTCCAAAGTCCCAGGAAGCTCGCCCAGTTTACGAGGCCGTCTGTTTTCAGCACCGCACTTATTTAACTTTATAAGTGCTGGCTTTTAATAAGGTTAAACTTAATCATGTTACATCAAAATGCTCGGAATATGAATGCACTGGAATATGAATTTTAGGCTCAGGAATATGAGATGTAGTGAATTTATAGAAAATAAAACTGACAGCACAGAGTAAGAATGCTGAGCCCGGAGAAAATAGCACGTCCCATTGGAACGCTGAGAAGCACTGCCTGCATCCCACAATGCATTGTTCCAGCGAACACGGAAGTAGATGGAAGATTAACCGGTGTCTGACTTTGCGCAAGCGCAGAACAAGGAACGTAAGGTTTCCTGAGAAAGATAGAGGGAAAACCCAGCAGTTGCAGGCATCGTGACAATTTGTTAGCCAGCCAGCCAACATTTAATTTACTGGAACATAACAAGAATATAAAGACAGTACGTGAACAAGTCAGCTATCTGTTGTCGGCAGCGAACATGCCCAAGAATAAAGGTATGCGGATCGAAATCTCGCCAGTCTGAAATTATCTGCCAAAAGCGTAGCATTGTGTCGCAGCTAGCCACCGAGCAAGATTGCGAAAACGTGACTAAACATTATTGAGTCAGCTAGCAATTTAGCTGTACATTTTAGCCACGACACTTTGTTTGTCTTAGCTGGCTACCTAGTGGGACACAACTGTGGTGAAATGTTGACAGTCACCTACTACAGTTGTGCTTTGTGTTGCTAGCGGACATAAAATCGTTCTTCAGAAGAAAACTAGCCAACCGTCGCTTGTATGAGGTGCAGTGCTCACAGTCAGGCCTGAAGGCGTTGCGCCTTTTTACTCAAACATTTCCACAATTATAAGCAGGCAGGAAACTATATGTTTATTTTCAGCGGATTCGCAGTCTTTAGTAATATTATGGTTATGGGAAGCAGATCATAAACTGGCTCGCTAGTGTACCTACATTCCACATCTGTAAAATTAGCTGTCAGCTATAAATACGTTGCCCAAATAGCAGGCAAATAAACACGTACACAGCTAGGTATCCTAGTATTCGAGAAAAAAAGACGTTTTGGAGAAAGTATGAAAGTACGTATCGCAGATAAGTTACCAAACCTATAATCGGAGAATGTTGCAAACTAGTTTTGGATTGTTGGACCCAGTGTGGCAGCATAACAAAAATGACCTGGGTTGATACTGCTAATTTGTTTTTTGCTTTCTTGGATGCGTCTTAATTAAAACACTAGTTCTGCTGTGATGCGTCCCACGGAATCAAATCCTGACTACCGGTGCTAACTCTGGCCTGGTGTTCTATAGGGTGGTCTTTAATTCTCTTTAATTTAGCCCTGGGAAGTACACTCACTGTTACTTACTGTTAAGGTACTTTCTGTAAACAACAATGTTCTAAATACAACAGGGTGCATAAACTTTCAGTGTATACCCTAGTCTGCTGCAGTGTGCTGACTAGAGCACAATTTATGGATTAGCTCACTAGAGAGTTAGGGTTGGCAGTACAATGTGAATACACAGACAAGCTGATATGTTTGGGGTAGACTGTTGCTGGTTTTGTTGGCACAGACAACATATTTACAGGTATGAATTCATACTTTCTTCACATATCAAACAGGTTATAACTGGTTGCATTGAAACCAGCTGCCACTGGTATTAAAAAAGCAGTACTGTGAACATGGATACCAGAACAGGGCAATTGTAAAGCTTCTTTTTTTTCTTCTTTTTTTCTAAATATAATTTGGTTCAAGTCATTCTGCTCTCTGATTGGTCATTGTGTATTTTTCCCTGTCCTGTTATGTCTTTAGCAGCTGAAAACCACAATGATATCCAAGATCATTACTAACTGATTCAAAATGTTGAACTGTCAAAACAATTACTAGGATGGTCATTATCAAGGTGTGAGGACAGCTCCGCTACACAGCCAAACCGTTCTTGGAAGTCCAAAGATGTCTTTGTGGCCATCCTGCCGGTTTGTGGGCAGCATATTGGCAAATTTAACACAGTTCTCTCCAAAATATTTGTATCGTCTTTTGTCCTTTCAAATTCGAACCAAACATTTAAAAACATTTTAGGACAGGAATATTCAATCAAACTGGAATTCATTTGCTAAAATTGACTACACACAGAGCAGAATTCTGTTGGTTCCACATTGCAACTTTTCAATTGTCCTCAGTTTGCTTGCCATTCACCTACAGTGTAGGCACATCATATAGGTGCATTAGTTCTCTGGAGAATGTACAGGTGTGATGAAGAAAGCAGACATCCTATGTGCCCTCGATGGCAATTTCTATTATCTTTTAAAACTTTACTTTGAAATGGATTCATCTTGATCACTGACCACCTCCACTTTAACTGTGCTTTACCTCAGCCCAGCGTTAACTATAAAACTAGGCATCAGCTTCACATGTTTAAAGAGTCCAGAGGACACTTTGGGCCTTTGGTTTACAGCTGCGGTGACTCCGTACATTTTGCTCCAATCGGATATAAAAAGTTTTTCTTGTGTTCAATATTAAAAGGCGTGTTTGCATTATGGGTAAGAATGACAGGTAGTGCCTGGCCGTTAGCCCCGAACGGGGGCAGCATTTGGCTATCCCTGATGGAGGGGGTGGATGGTCGGCATGAACTTGCTGTGAAGCACATAAGGGTGTCTCCAGAAAGGGGGTTCGTGAGTTCTGTCTCGAAGGAAGTGGATCATCGCCGGCCTTGGAGAGTAGCTTGCCCCATAGAGATGGGTCAGCAAGTTTGTGGGGGAGGGTTAATCTAAATAAATAGAGGGTATAATTGGCTTCCAAATTGGGGGAAAAACTGAAAAATCAGAAGCAAAGAAATTTAAAAAAGTGACAGGTAGTGCTCTTTAAGGAGCACCAGGAATGTCTGATTAAATCGTCTTATTTGGTCTCTCTTTTACTCCCACCTAGGTAAGGGAGGAAAGAATAGACGACGTGGTAAGAATGAGAATGAATCTGAGAAGAGAGAGCTGGTGTTCAAGGAGGATGGCCAGGGTAAGTGTACACTACTAATTTCCCTTGTTCACCATTTATTAATTTGTTCAGAAATGTTAATGCATTACATTTAAGCAGATCTACAATTAAGATTTTTTTTGTGACAAGGGCCATGCAAAATTCCTCGGTTCTCATTAACCTGCAGTTTTGTCTTCCAGGTATATAAATCGCGCAGCTGGCACCTTTTGCGGTGGCATGTGTTATTTTTACAGACGGTGCTTATTTAGACACCTGCTGACTAGCATAGAGCACCACACCATGCACCTCACTTTAGAGAATTGAATGATTATTTGAGCTCGTAACATATTGATTGCGTAACAAGTAGCTTCAAATCCTCTGTTGACGTTTCGGTGTTGGAGGACAGAACTGTAGGTTAATGAGAATTTTAATGAGGAATTTTACATGGCCCTATATATAACAAGTTAAAATAGAAAGAATAAGACTTGCACACTTATTTCATGCTCCATAAATGAAGTATAGCGGTATGTATCCTGCTCTGACCCGTAGAGTATGCCCAGGTGATCAAGATGTTGGGGAATGGCCGACTGGAGGCCATGTGCTTCGATGGGGTTAAACGGCTCTGCCACATCAGGGGGAAACTGCGCAAAAAGGTATCCTGGAATAAAACTCAGACATCCTTTCAACCCATCCCATAGTAGCGGACATCTCTACAGCCTGTCCCTACTCCCCTGCACATACTCCAACCAAAGACAGTGGTTCTGTGTGGCTCAGTAGGTAGAGCATGGTGCTATCAACGTTTAGGTTGTGGGTTAGATTCCCATTGGGACCACATATACTGAAAAATGTATGCATTCACTACTGTAAGTTGCTTTGGATAAAAGCATCTGTTAAATGGCCTATGTTAGCACCCACCACCACCTCCCCCTCACCATCCCAGCAGCACTGAAGGACAGAGAGCCTCCTTTACACTGTCCTGTCCGGAATTCTCTAGACCAAATGCTGACTCGACATTTCCTTAACCAATTGTTGGTGTATTGTAGGCAAGTGCTGTTTGTGTCTGTAGTCTTTTAGTTGGCTGAGGGCACTGCATTGTAATGCAAATAAAATGCAAAAAAGCTTTGGATCCAAAAAAATAAAATAAGATTGTTACAGGGGACAAATGTCTCATGTTTAGAAATAAATAATGTTGATGGTCCTTTTTTGCATTTCATTGTTGGTGTGAGAAGGACAAAGGCTTTTTTCAGTAAAGAGCTATATTAGGCACAGTCTAGCCATATTATAGATGGGGCCCTGGGATTTGGAGCCTGTAATTCGGTTGAAATTTGTATTTCTATAACCACTCCAGCTTAACACATTACAAGACAATTCGTTTTGATTAATGGGTGATTCATCGTATGAACTGAGACACCATAGTGAGTCTGGTGCAATCCAACACATCACCGAGGTAGCTGAATGGGTTATCCTACAGAAGTGACCTGCTCCTTGTGAAGATCTGTTAATTATTCATATTTTTCCTTTACATTGTATTGGCTGGTGGGCAGCTGATAATATTGAGGATGTCAAAAAAGTTGCAATTTAATTGTGGATAACAGGAATACATAAATGTTGTATCAAAGGCACAAACACTTCTATATTATGCAGTTTTTCATTTGCTTTCTTGACAAATTTATTATAAATGATTTGCAATAATATTTTACTTGTTTTTTAATTGTTATTCAATAACAAGATTTTACACTGTCAATGAGAAATTGAGGCTTAGTGTTAAAACCCCCCAGAAATTCACACAAAAGCACCCCTTAGTGTTTTCATATAGATCTTTTTTCCTTGTGCACCTTCCTCTAAATCACTGTTGCCTCTTTCTCCAGGTTTGGATAAACACGTCTGACATCATATTGGTGGGGCTGAGAGATTATCAGGTGCGTGTTTTCTGTTGGCAATGGATTTTTATCTGTAGGATTTTGTGCCAGTGACATTTAGTTAAAGGAAATTGGCCATTTCACCAGCCATATTTGTGTTAGTTATTTTCTAGTTGTCATGTAGTTAGTTACTAAGAATTTAGGAGAATACAAGTGCAGCTTTCATCACCATTGATCAACATCCCTTTGGGAGATCCCTTTTTTGTCCCCCCGAACGTTTTCCCGTTCATCTCCCAATGTCTGCTACGCTATCTACCGCCCCCAGTGCACCTTTTTTTTAGCAGATTACGAATGGATATTTACTCTACCTTTTCACACAGTACAATCATATTAATTACTACCTCAGTCCTCACATTCTTCTGAAAATATGTGAGGATGAGCCTTTTAAAAAAAAATTTATACTGCGTCCAATGAAATGTTGCTGGATGAAGTAATGAAGGCAGCATGAACATATAGAAGTGCATTGTGAACGGTTTTCACTGTTTGGCTCATCTTGAATTAACAGCCTTACAATATGCCTTCCCTCTCGCTGTGATCCTTATTATTATTATAATAATTACAAAATATATAGTATTACTGTAGTTTATACTATTACATTTGAATGTGGTTTTGTGCTTATACTTCATTAGTTAGATTTGAATATAGTTTTAATAGTAATAATATAGTTTTCATGTTCACATAATTTTCTACTTGTGTACATGCGTTTATCCATGCCCTTACTTTGGCTACTTCCCTTACCCACCCGAGGACAACAAAGCTGATGTCATACTGAAGTACAATGCGGATGAGGCCAGGAGTCTGAAAGCCTATGGAGAGCTTCCTGAGCATGGTGAGTTTGGCATCCAGAGCCACAATGGAAGGGAGATATAATGGATTACAGCCATATTAGAGGAGAGAGAAGATGGTTTAGAGGGAGTGGAAGACACCCGGGAATGCATACGCATGAGCACAGCGAGCTAGCTCTTAGTTGAATTATAAAGTCATTTTATCATTTAGCTTATATCAAACGCAAAAATAACATGTGAAATGTCGGAAATTGATGGATGTGTTTTATTGTAGCTTGATGATATTTAATTTTCTTGGAGACCTAGACCCCCCAAAAGCAAGCCTAAGGCAACAGTGGCAAGGAAAAACTCCCTTGAAAGGGAGAAACCTTGGGAGGAACCAGACTAAAAGGGGGGGAGCCCATCCTCTTCTGGCCGGTGCAGGGTGTGTCCAAAAAAGACCGTATCATGGTCAGTCCAAGGTGACTCGGAGCTGAATGACTTTGCACCTCCTGAGTTAGGTAGTCAGTGGGGGGGGGGGTCCAGATCCAGGGACTGGGGTAGGCATGGGGGTGAGGGTTGATGGGGGCAGCTCACACTTCTTGCAGGATCTAGGCCTAAGAGAACATGCAGTCAGAAAAAATAGCAGTGCTATAGCCAGTAGCATTATGTGAGAGCAGGGGAGCACAAGCCTTCTCCATCTCTCCACCAAGATTGTTTGGCAGTAGGCTAGGCTGAAAAGATACTTAAAAATGGAAACTGTGTCCAAATCCCTAACATGCTTTGGTAAACTGTTCCACAACAGTGGAAAAAGAGAAGGCTCTACCACCAGCTGTGCTTTTCAAAATTCTATGGAGTAATAGATGGCCGGCTTTTGTGAACGAAGCAGTTAGGCTTATAAGGGACAATCATTTTGGTCAGATATATAGGTGCATAAAAATAAATTTAAAAAAACCCTTGCCCATGCATATCTGAGGGGAAAATGCTTTTTGAAAGTCTGGGTTGATGGCAGATCTCATATCGTGGTGATTACAGCTTGTGAGCTTCTGCTCAGTGATGATCGCAATATGGAGCCAGTCGGGAGGCCTCCACGAGGAAGGTGTCAGTCAGTGTACACAACGTTGGAATTCATCTTCTGTGCTTGAGAACATTGTTCCATCTACGGGGTGCTTAAGGAACGATCCCACCAAACATTGTAGATGTGAATCAACTAAACGTATGTTACCCTGGCAATCCTGTGGGCATGGGCTGTGCCTGCAATTACATGGTTCTAGGGCTGACCCCATTTAGTTTGACTGGTTGAGTGTTTGGTCGATGGGCTGTTGGTCGACCAAGATTTGTTTTGACCGCAACTCTGCCTTGAAGTGGACGCCCATCAAAACTCACCAAGAAGCACCAGAAAAATAATAAATCAGGTAAAGGCCAACCCACACATCACCTCTAGAGAGTTGCAGACCTCTCTGGCAGCATCTGGTGTAAATGTACATGCGTCTACAATCAGACGAAAATTGAATAGACATGACATTCATGAGAGGGTTGCTAGAAAGAAGCCTCTGCTCTCAAGAAAGACCAAAGCTGCCCGTTTCAACTTTGCCAGAGAACACTTGGACAAACCAGAGGCCTTCTGGAAGTCCATTCTCTGGACAGATGAGTCCAAGATATAATTATTTAGTCACAATCAAAACCGCTATGTTTGGAGAAAAGCCAACACTGCATACCAAGAAAATAACCTCCCAACAGTGAAGCATGGTGGTGGAAATGTGAAGGTCTGGGGCAGCTTTTCTGCCTCCGGACCTGGACGACTCCATATTATCCAGGGAAAAATGAATTCTCATGCCTATCAACAAATTCTTGATCAGAATCTCCTGCCATCAGTCAGGGAGTTGAAGCTGGGCCGAAAATGGGTTCTGCAACAAGACAATGACCCAAAGCATACCAGCAAAACTACCAAGGAATGGCTTAAAAGAAAGAGGATTCGTACTCTGGATTGGCCTAGTCAAAGTCCAGACCTCAATCCTATAGAAATGTTGTGGCTAGACCTGAAGCGGGCGGTACATGCCAGATGTCCCTCCAACCTTTCTCAACTGGCTGAGTTCTGCAAGGAGGAGTGGGCAAAAATCCCCAACAGCAGATGCGAGAGACTGGTCAGTGGTTACAGAAGACGTTTGGTTGAAGTAATGGCTGCAAAAGAAGGTGCCGGAAGCTAGTAACTAAAAGGGTTCACATACTTTTGGACATGTCAAATTTTCAGTTTTTGTGAGAAAAACCACTTTTGTTGAATAAATAATGAAAATACATGTTTTTTTCTTGTTTGTGTCCATTATTTGGAAAGTCTGCTTTACAAATTGGTGTTTGGATATACATTTAATAAGGTTTTTTTTGTGTGTTTTTTTTACAAAAACAATGACCATGTCTGGAGAGTTCACAAACTTTCAAGCAGCGCTGTATATATGTTCTCTTTAAATTATATTAGGCAGTTAAGGTAATAGTAATGTTGTGAATAATTCTGCAAAACTAATAAAAGTAACATTTTATAATAAATGTTTTGCTAATTGCATGGTTTATATATTTATAACTAACATGCGTAACACCCCCTTTCATGTAGCCTATATTGTATCCTTCTTGTTTTAGGCACGTGAATGTGCATTTTAATTGTAGCCTAAGATTTGCCAACAGTTAAGATTAGCGATATAGGCATACTTTAATTGCTCATTTTGATATAACCGAAGAACAATGTCAAAGAAAAAATCTGGAGTATGGCAGCATTTCGTTTTAGTCGCAGACGATCCAAAAAAAATGGAATGCGGAACTTTTCAAGCGCGTTTTCCAAGGCAGGGTTTATCATTAATATAACAAGGAGCAGTCAAAAAATGTGGACAAGCTAGTGTTCCTCTGCCATAACATGAAACGACTGGGGAAGTAGGCCATCGGATGGTCTCTGACTCGAGTAAGTTATTTTCGATAGGCTATACCCGCTTTATATTCAGCTTTAGGCTACAATTTAAGACATTAGGCTATGTGTGATCATTCATTTGTTAGCCTATTTTTTTTGAAAAAGAGATTTTAAATTCCAATGAGACCAACCTGGTTAATTAAATAAAACATAGCCTACGCATTAGAATGTGTTTTGGTTGTGGTCAAATAAAAGCATCAGCCTATTATGTGGCCATACTGCAACTTCACAAGCACCACGGCAGAATCTGCAAGGGCAGCATGTAGGAAGCTCGGAACTGAGGTTTTTTCTTCTTTCAGGTAATCTTGAACTCTGGCTCTGTGAAGTCATTAGCCTATTGTTACTCATTTGTGCCATTCACTTAAGAAAGTGATAAAACATGAGACAAGCGCAGTGTGCATATAGTTGTATTTATTAAAACAAATAGGGTGTGTCATATATATATACACTGCCTGGCCAAAAAAAAGGTCACCACCAGGATTTAACTAAGCAAATAGGTAAGGACCTTTCATTGGATAATTACTGCAGTGATTAATATATTTTAGCTGGCAACAAGTTATTTAACCCTAACTGATGCAGTGAGTAGCTTCTCATTTCTTAACCCATTCAGACCTAAAATGCCTGCTAAAAACGCCTATTAAAACCTAAGCAATTATTCTACACAACCTCTTAAAACCTGAGGGTTTTCTGGAAAAAATTTCAAAAAAAAAGCCGACACCAATGTGCACTTCATTTCCCCCACGTCTATTTCAGCGAATCACAGCGCATTTCATTAATCGCAAAATCGAAGCGACCTAAACGTCACTCCAGGTCTTAATGGGTTAAACAACCATGTCGGAAGACATATCCTGTGGTCGTAGAAAAGATGTTAATCTGTTTCAGAAGGGTCAAATTATTGGCCTGCATCAAGCAAAGAAAACAACTAAGGAGATTGCTGAAACTACTCAAATTGGGTTAAGAACTGTCCAACGCATTATTAAAACCTGGAAGGATAGTGGTGAACCATCATCTTCCAGGAAGAAATGTGGTCGGAAAAAAAAATCTTGAATGATCGTGATCGGCGATCACTTAAACATTTGGTGAAATCATATCGGAAAAAATCAACAGTAGAACTCACGGCTATGTTTAATAGTGAAAGTAAGGGCATTTCCACACGCACAATGCGAAGGGAACTCAAAGGATTGGGACTAAACAGCTGTGTAGCCTTCAGAAAACCACTTGTCAGTGAGGCTAATCGGGAAAAAAGGTTTCAATTTGCTAGGGAGCATAAAGATTGGACTCTGGAGCAATGGAAGAAGGTCATGTGGTCTGATGAGTCCAGATTTACCCTGTTCCAGAGTGATGAGCGCATCAGGGTAAGAAGAGAGGTGGATGAAGTGATGCACCCATCATGCCTAGTGCCTACCGTACAAGCCTGTTGGGGCAGTGTTATGATCTGGAGTTGCTGCAGTTGGTCAGGTTTAGGTTCAGCAACATTATGTGCCCAAAGAATGAGTTCAGCTGTGACTACCTGAATATACTGAATGACCAGGTTTTTCCATCAATGGATTTTTTTCTTCCCTGATGGCACGGGCATATTCCAAGATGACAATGCCACGATTCATTGGGCTCAAATTGTGAAGGAGTGGTTCAGGGAGCATCATTTTCACATATGGATTGGCCACCACAGAGTCCAGACCTTAACCCCATTGAGAATCTTTGGGATGTGCTGGAGAAGACTTTGCGCAGCAGTCCGACTCTCCCATCATCAATACAAGATCTTGGCGAAAAATTTATGCAACTCTGGATGGAAATAAATGTGACATTGCAGAAGCTTATCGAAACGATGCCACGGCGAATGCATGCCGTAATCAAAGCTAAAGGTGGTCCAACGAAATATCAGACTGCGTGACTTTTTTTTTGGACGGGCAGTGTATATATATATGTAAAAAAAAAAAAAAAAAAAAGTTTCAACCAATCAGAAAAAACGGCCAACTGTTGGTCGACCAAGATTTGTTTTAGTCGGGGACAGCCCTACAGGGTTCAGCATCATTACGCAAGAATGCATCCATTTTCATTACACTTCACACACGTTTAAGTAGGACACTTCACGCTCTGATCCACAGGCATAGCGCCTTAAAAAAAGCTGATGTCGATTAACATGCCCGTAACGTACATTTTTAGCAAAACGATCTGAGGAGCTCAATGTGCCCGATTTGCAAGCTCTCTGCCTGAGAGCTCAATACTGTCAAATGAAGATTGGCAGGCATCTTTTTACCGGAATTGAGGCTTATTGTGACCTTTGTCCTATATCTTTGTCTCTGCGTGCCCCCTTGTGTCTCTCCTGAGTAATTACTTCATCTGACAGAGTGAGAATATCTAGGCCAGGGTTACTCAAATCATGGTTGTTGCAAGCCGAATTGAGCCTTATTGTGACCTCAGATTTGTCCTATATCTTTATCTCTGCATGCCTCCTTGTGTCTCCTGATTAATTATTTCATCTGACAGAGTGAGAATATCTAGGCCGGGGTTACTCAAATTACGGTTGTCGTGAGTACTGCTGTTTTTCCACCCTCCATGAATTGACCTTGTGCAGTGTCCTTTGTGTCACCTAGTGGAATGTGAAATTTACTTGCTGATTCAGTTTAACATTTAAACTGGATATGAAATGTATGACTCATCGGTTTCAGAATGTTAGTGATGGTGTTCTCGTGAGTTGCCATGGCCCCTTGTTCAAACACGGTTCCTGTTCCACTTCCCAGAATGATCAGCACTGCTCCATGATTGTAATGGAGCCAAAAACTGAGCCTGTATTCTTTATGCTTATATAACTCAAACACTCTACATTCCCTGTAAAGTGCTTAAGTGATATGTTCTTTACTATGAAGCTCATGGTCTTTTTTCGTTATTTGTTTATAGCTTGGACATGGTACTTTGATCTTTTTAACGTTGCTCATGACTCCCTTTTCAGCTAAAATTAACGAGACGGATACGTTTGGACCTGGAGATGATGACGAAATTCAGTTTGATGACATTGGTGATGACGATGAGGACATCGATGATGTAAGTACAAGTCCAGCTTGGTTATAGTGTCTTTTCTGTTTTCAGTGAATGAATATTATGATGTCAACTGAAGAGGAGACCACTGGCTCTGATGGAATGAATTTGGGATCAATTTTTGCCCATAAATTATAAACTATGTGATGATTCTTACTGAATTCAATTAATATTTTTCTTGGATTATAATGTCCATATGTGGGCCAGATGATTGTAGTGCATTGTGTAAGTACTGTTTGTAATTGTGTCTCCTTAGATATAAGCTCCGCCCTGTCATTTGCAAAGAGGAAGTTGGGTTTCTCAACTTGGCAAGACGGGACTGTGGTCAGTGACTCCCGGACACTAGCAAGAGTGTCTCTGTCCCTCCATACAAGGTGGTTCAAAACTAAATTTCTGTCACTGGTAACACAACATCATTCTTCAAACTTATTTTTTGTTGTTTTATTGTATTTATATTTTATTTCACGTTATGTGAAATTTAGGGTCAAATGCAGAATATCTGAATTAAAATAAAAACTTAAAACATTTTCTGTTTCGTCTGAAATTTGTTTTATTTTTGTATCTGCCCAGATTGCTTAGTTACAATAAAAAAATATAAGGGCACTATTCTTGGATTTTTGTAACCATAGTATTACTAGAGATGGATTAATCACAGATTTATAATATTTGATTAACAATGTTTGATTGTTTGTGTTACTCTCTCGTATGTATGTTTTCGTTTGAGTATAAATTAAGAACAACTTTTCATTGTTAAAATGTACCATTTAGACAACTTACAATAACACCAATAAAACAAGGGTTTTCTGAACCAAAACTGCAGTTTTTAAATGTGGTAATATTTAGTTTGTTGTGCAATATAATCATAAGTGGTGTGGAATGGAAAGTTCCTACACTATCCTATATGTGATCTTTACTATATTCTTATTTCCATATTGTGGAGGACCAACAATTACATCAATGTCCACTTAATGTCACTGCTTGTATTAACTAATAAATAAATAAAAAATAGACAGTTTATTCCTGTGGTGTGCTCAGAAAGCCCTTGTACAGAGAATGGAAATATTTTGATGTAACCAATAAACTCAAATGTGTCTATTTTTGTAACCTCATTTCCCTACTGAAATAAATTCTGACTTAACTGATAAATGTAAAAAGGATTCATATTTAGGCCCCCAAAAAAAGTTGATTGACAAAAATGTTGATGGTGGTTTTGGTTTTCATATCCTATTGAAAATCACTGACATGCCCACTATTTTAGTCGCTATTGCAGTTGAGCCATGTTACTCTTCTCTTTTAAGCTGTAGCCATTGTATTGCTTATATGGAGATCTTTGACTCTTAACTATGTAATGCAGGGTAATGCTGATGGTTGATAAATTCCCTCAGTGAGATGGCTGGCCCCTATGTGACTTTCCAGTCGATGGGAAGGGCTTCGTGCTACTTTCACAACGGGGCTCCCTGTCACTGACTTGCTGAAAGGATCATTTAATTGGTCTTGGAGTGGATATGCTTTGACCTCCAAGGGATACAAATAAATGAATAAAATGTTATTTGTTCCTACTTTTGACTCTTTTTTTTTTTTATGTGGAAGAAAAGCCCTCTACTCTGATGATGGCCAAAAAAAAGGAGGAATATAGTCTTACATTGATCGCCAGCAGATGTGGTAAAAAATGTAAATTTTGTTTTAAAATTGCAGTTTAATTATCCTGTAAAGCGAAGATGTGCTATGTATTGCCCTATCTTTAATGCGCTGTTGCATGACTGGCCTTTATGGCGCTGGTTCTGTGTTGGCAGCCAGGCTGTGTTATGCTGTTCTCTTGTCGCAGTGTTATTTAACTCAATTCATACGTCCCCTCTCGCATCTTGAACTGTTTTAATCTCTTCCTGTAAGGGAGTGTTGATGGCTGAATTATATGATGATATCGGTGATTGTAATAAAGGATTAAGGCCTTGATTCAATCTAACCACAGTAGGTTTTGTTAACTGAGTGTTGAAATTAAACAGTTGTCACATGTTTTTGTCAATTCCAAAATAGGCATTGCTGTTTTCAGTGACCATCAAATTCAGTGTTCTGTAAGTAATGAAAAGATATGGCACTTAATTTTGCTCGAAATTGTTTAGAAAACATTACATAAAATCTGGGTAAACAGCTGATTGAAGCAGGGTTGTGTGGAAAGCCAATGGTCTGGTTAGACCCATCCTGAAATGAATCACAGCAATGTAAAATGATTTCCTTAAACTAATTTCCACAAATAAAATGACCTCTACTTTATATTTTCTTTGTGAGCCTTGTGTTCTTTAAAAATGAATCACCAGTAAACCGGTTACCACGAGAAATGCTCCTGGTACCAAATAAATACGTTTTTGGTCTGTTCTGCCCCTTGTAATAAAACATTTAGGTCGACCATATCATTTAATTTGATTGAGTCTCAGCATATTTTAACGTAGTATACAGGCCAATCTTGTCGTGTTTTTGACCTGTACATAGCTAACATTTCAAGTACCCGAATTAGTTCAACCTTAATGCGATGAGGTGCGATGGTAGTCGATACCACAAAGAACCCTCGTGCAGAGGGTAATAGGCTACGTGTAAATCACTGTACATCAAATAGAAATGGTGGAACACGTTAAGTAAGTAGCATTCCGGGTCTCTGCGATGGTATGAAAAGCGATTGTATGATTCGGAACAACGATATTGAGAGCTCCGCTGGGGTTATTGGACTGTCCCTTCTAAAGAAGTCACTGAGGTTAAACTCGGTAAAGCACTTTGCATCGATTAGCTACATTTTATTCAGCATCAGAAATTTATGAGCAAATTTGATTTATAAGGCGACCCGTTACACCCGAATTCTATAATTCAATCTACTGATTTCGCCGAAACTTCTTCCTTCTTCATGTGAACAAATATGAATTATCCCCGATTTACCAAGTATGTGGCGCCTACATAGCGCTCAATTGGGCGCATTTGCGCATCATAACCGAGGGTCGTAGTTGTCCTCTAAGAGCGTATTTTCCGAACCCACGTGCGGTTCGCTTCGCGCTATCAATGATGTAATGCAGCTCCAGCAGGTGCGCACTATACGCACCACCGAATTCTCCGTTTCCTGCAAAGAGAAACGGTTATCTCACTGTTGTAGCTAGGGGGTGTCGTTTAATTTAACATTTGTAATATTAAAAAATAACATCATAACCCAGTGAATTGTCATTACTTTGATGCACCTTGCAAGACTGCTCACTGGGCAGTCCGTGCAACGTTAGCATTCTGAGAGCGCAATACTTGCTGAGGCTGTGGAAAACGACCCCCCCCCCCAAGCACAGCACACGTCTTTCTGGTGCTGCGGATCACGGATGTAGGGATGTTGTTGCCCAGAGCTTAATTTTTGGGGGGAGATCTGGCTTCGGCTGGAGGTGACATCGCGCCTGTGCGTTAGACGGCTGCTGGTGAACAACGAAGATGGCGGAGTGCGCAGTCGAAAAAATGACCAAGACACCGGCAGGTAATCACATCGCCGGCATTAGTCGCGAATAAAAGCATCAGCGAGCAGGTGTTGTTTATTAATATGAAAGATTTAATAACGAAGGGGGGTTATTGAATTGCTTCTCTAAGATAGACGACATTGGCCTTCAGTGGTCTAAATTTACGATTTACAAATAAAAGAGTGATTCGAAGATGAGTAGCCTATGTATTTTTTTAAAGACTGATATTTCTCGTTATTGCTATGTTTACTCGACACCCGTAAGTGATAATGGAAATAAAATAACAATATACAGACCGAATCAATATGTCATGACTGATATTTGAATAGCTCAGCTTGTAGGCTATATATCGGAGTTTAATCGTGTGCAGATCATGTCCTGTCTCATGTGTTGGTAGGATTGCTTGAGTGATTTAATGTGTCGATGTAGGTTGGATTGCTTGAGTGATTTAATTAAAATGTTGCTAAATGGCATATATATATATATACACACAAATGGGCAGACTATTTTACTGAGGAAATCTGAAAAGAAAAAAAATCCTAATTGAATTGAAAACTGTAAAGTGATGGTCCCTTGGAGAATCCGCACAATCAAACAATGCTGTATTAATTTATTGTCAAAATGCCCACGTGTATACGAAACAGACCTGAAGGACATGGGACTCAGGTTACAGGAAGTTGCCTTCAAATTCAATAGAAAGAGGCATCGATTCCATTCCATTCCCAATCAGGTTGCAGTCACCTCCTTATCTCTGTGGGCATGAGAAAGTCAGGTGGAGTCAGTACCTTCTGTTTGGCATGACACCCTGCCCCAACACCTATTTGTTGTTTATGGAGCACTGCAGGTGAAGGTCCTTGCTCAAGGGCATAGTGGCTGGGGATGTGAACCCACAGCACCTCTGGGCCCGCTCAGTCCATTACTTTGACATAGCTATTCTTTGCTGCTGCCCCTGGTTGGTAAATGTAAATATAGGATGGATGTCTCTTGATGATATTATAGGACAGCTGCTCCTTGTACCCAGAGCCTTGTATAGCATGTTCCCACATTGTGGTGCAGGGCAGGATAGTTAAAGAAAAGAAAAACTGGACTGATTTGGGGAGATAATAGAGAGGGGGATGAGACAGGTACAGGGGATTGAAGGAGGGAAGGAGACATGCCCAGATAGGGCTGTGTTTAAACTAAGGACGTGTAAATGACTAAAGAGAACTTCAACAGAGAAGTGGTTGGAGAAAGAACTGGACAATTACATAATTCATGTAAGTATCAGTTGTGCACCCATCAGAGCAGAGGTTATGTGAGCATAGGAATATGTCTTGAAGGGGTTGGGGGTTTGATCCTCAGCTCTTAAAGCCCCTGACCCTATAAGTGCTCTCTCTAAACACTCTATGTTACTAACTAAGTATTACTTTGTCATGCCCTGTGTTACTGCAGCTCAAAAATTATGTTTTGTGGTAATTTTGAAGCACAGGATACAGGAAATGGCCATGCCTCAGTCCTGACTGATATCCAGTCTGGGCCCTTGTTTTATCCACAATGAGTAGGACGCTGAAACTGGAAACGGTATCACGCTTTTGTATCGACGTGTAAAAGAGTTGAAGAGAAACTGCAGACACGCTCTTCCACTGACCATGTGAGATTAACAAATAATTATATTTAGTACTATTCTAACCTGAAGGTTTTTGGAAACATTTCATAATTTTTAGGTGGTATACAATCATTAGGCTATTTATCTAAGTTTTGGCTTTCTGGATGTATTTTTTAGCTACAGTCATAGTTGGCTTGTAAGCCCTAGTTGGTTTGTGGGAATATAATGTTGTCAGCTGGCTAGCTACAGTACCCTCCAAAATTATTCACACCCTTGATAAAGATGAGCAAAGAAGGCTGTATAAAATAAACAATACAGGTAATGAGCTATATTGTATGTTAAAAAAATGGGATGAATATGCCTTGAAGATCCTTCAGATCCTTCGGTCTGCGCTTGTGGACTGTCCCCTAAAACCACATGTTTTTGATCCGATTCAAGTCTGGAGACTGAGACGGCCATTGCAAAACATTAGTTTTGTGATCAGTTAACCATTTCTTGGTTGATTTTGAGGTATGCTTGGGATCATTGTCTTGCTAAAAGATCCATTTGCGGCCAGCTTCCTGGCAGAGGGAACCAAGTTTTTGGCCCCTGGATGGAGTTCATAATTCCATTGACCTTAACAAGAGCCCCCAGCAGTAGATGCAAAACAACCCCATAACATCAAATATCGACTGCCATATTTCACCATAGGTATGACGTTCTTTTCAACATAAGCGTCTTTCTTCCGACGCTAAACCCACTGCTAGTGTGCATGACATAAGTTAAATTTTGGTCTCATCTAACCATCAAACCCAGTTCCAATTGGATTACAATGCCGGTTAGCTAATTCCAGGTGCTTATTTTTGTTGATTGCCTTCAATACAGGCTTTTCTGGCAACCTATTGGCACGGAGGTGGCATCTGATGGTAGATTTAGAGACTTGGTGTCTCCAAGATGCAACCAAGTTTTGTAGATCTCTAAATGTGGTCCTGTGGGATTTTTCCTGTCTGATTTTTCTTTGCCTCACTGTGCATGGAGGCAAGATTCACGTGTGTCCTCTAACAGGCAGGGTTACCACTGTTGCAGTGGTTTTAAACTTCTTCATTATTGACCTAATAGTGGAAAGTGGTATTTTTTGTTTTTATTTGTTTGTAAAGTTGTTTACCTTTCACCATGGTTATGTATGATACATGGATTTGACATGGGTATAATCTCATTTGTATGTCCCTGTGAAACAGGAAGCCATGGGAGTGCTTAATTTTACATAGCCTAACTTTCATTATCGGACACAAATGCACTCACATTGTTGAAATCCACCTCAAATTTCTCTAAGCAGTTTGATGCCCCCCACGACTGAGGTGTAACTCATGGCAGTTAGGTACAACGTGTCAGGGAAGATGACTTTCAGATCAGCTCTGAGCTGTACATTATTTGTGTGTTGCAAATGAAGTGTGTCAAAGTGGACATTTTAGTAATACTAAAAGTAAGAAAAAAGGACAGAGATCTTTTGATTGAGAATTATAGTGTCATAAATGTTCTGGAAACTCCTCACTAGCAGACGAGAATCAGAAAATTCTCTAATAGAATATTTTGAGTTTCTTGGTGTTGTTAAATTTGATCCAAATGAAAAAAAGACTATTACAATATTTCTTGAGATAGAAAACTGAATACATATATTCACAGCAGGACTGGCTAGACTTCCAGTTTAGGAAGTGCTCTGAACGTGCGTATAAGAGGAATTGTAATTTGTTGAAACCATTGCAGTGTGGCTCAGCGTGCCTGAAAAAGTGGTCTCTTCTTTCCTCCCCCTCTTTCTGCTTTCCTGTACTTCCCTGTCATATCTGCTATATATACTGCCCATGTATCTCACAGCCTGGTCTGAGCTAGTCACATGACATGAGTCCAGTCTTTGCTGCTTTGAATCCGTCAGTGGGGCGAGAAGGGACTATTCCAGCCCAGAAGGCCCTGCTACAGTCATTGTGGACTTTTTAGTGGCTGTAGACTTTTCATAGTGTTTTACTGCACTGCAGGAATTTTGTGAAGCAGACCAAGGCTAAAATGTAAATGTGCTTTGGCAAAAAAATGCACTTGCATTCTATTATGGATTGTAAAATGTGTGGTTCATAAGCTCATTGTAGTCTGTCTATAGAGGTTGTTCTGATCAGAGCTGCGTTAGTCTTAGTCTCAGCATCTGTGCTGTGTGCTGGGGGGCAGGGTTTGATGAGGGAAGGGCTGGCTGTGCATGGGGCAGGTCAATGGAATGGGGGAGGGACTGTGTGTTGGAGGGGGCATGTGAATGGAATGGGGGAGGGCCTGTGTGTTGGAGGGGGGGAGTGGTATACAGAGAGAATATAAACCTCTCTCTGTATCCGTCTATCCAGCCCTCCATTGATAATCAGAGTTCATTTAGAGACCCATACTTACTCTTCCACTATCCATTACTGCTGGGCAAGTCATTTCAATGTCCCTTCAGGATGCTACTGTTACTGTGGAGGCAGTGCCGAGTTGGCACTATCCAGGGGAAATGTGATGCTAAAGGAACAGTTCAGGATGAGAAAGGAAGATTCGTATGTGCTGGTGTTCCATGTGATACTGTAGCTCTCAGCTGGGTGGTGAGAGGGATTGTGTGAAGACACCTCCCCTGGTGCCTGTCTTTCATTTAGATCTGGCAGCTGGGCTCTGCAGTGGTCTGTGGATGATTTAAAGTGGGTCGTCCATTTCTGCTACACTGCAGGACAAGGTTAACTAGCAGACAGCCGAGGCCCCGCTGCTCACATCATAGCCCACGCTTTTAGGTGCTTAGTGCATATTGATCCACAGGCTGCTGCTGATGATGTCCGTCTTCTTCTCCCCCCTCCAACTCCTTCACCCCACTTCCTGCTTCACTATAACTACCGCTCCTTCCGTGTGTGTGTGTGTGTGTGTGTGTGTGTGTGTGTGTGTGTCATTGTGCACATGGGTGAGTGTGTGTGTGTGTGTGTGTGTGTCATTGTGTGTGTGCGTGCTTGCCTGCATGTGTGTGTGCATGCGTGCATGTGTGTCATTGTGTGCATGCGTGTGTGTGTGAGTGTCATTGTGTTTGTGCGTGTGTGTGAGTGTCATTGGGCCTCATTTATCAAGCAACATACGAACAAAATGTATCGTAATTCCTTCGTACCACCATTTACACATGAAAATTGGGATTTATCTACATTTTCGGGAGTCCAACTTGTTCGGACGTGCAAAGGAAATTTACCAAAAACCTGAGACCGCGCAGTGTGTGTAACCTCTACAGTTCATCTTTTAACTTGAATCTTTCACTTTCACTTTTCACTTAAAACAAAAGATTTTGAAATGAGTAATAGCATTACAAAGAGTTATGATTTTATAATTTTATAATTTTAAATAATTACTTGATGTGGAATACTATTTAAAGGGCCAAAATGCTGTAAAGTCCAAGCTTGCAATGGCAGATCTTGCGCTATTAGAAGAATTGGCAAGAGCGCTTTGGGCGAGATCGCATTTTCAGGGACCGGTCTGACATTTTTGCCGAGGATGATGAGCGGCTCATGAACTGGTTCCGATTCCCTACAACCCTTCTATTGAGGCTGTGCAACATTTTAGAGCCAGACTTAACAAGGCAAACAATAAGATCTTATGCCATTCCAACACATGTCCAAGTGCTGTCAGTGCTTGGCTTTTTGGCCACGGGCCCTTTCCAAAAGGAGATTGGCGACCGTTTTGGAATATCCAAACCCTCCATGAGCCACATATTGCCCGGTGTGCTTCATTCTATTGTTAAACTAGCCCCGGAGTATATTCGATTTCCCTATAGTGCGCAGAGCCAAATTGGAGCCGAAAGCTATTATTCCCCTTCTGGAATAATACCGGACAGCGACACCTAACCGATGATGGCATGAATGCGCTCCTCTGTTTGGGAGAGCTTATCTGGTGCTCCTTGGCCTCCTTCAGTGGCTTTAATTTTTTGCCTGCATAAGGGTATTCATTTTATTGTTTCTAGTTTCATATCAAACCATTTAAGTGTGGTGCCCACAAGCCCAGGGCTTACTTTATGAAAGACTATGCCACTCTATTTGGGGGAGAGACCCACTAACTGGTGACTGTGTGGCTCAGGATAGAAACACTTCCCCCACTATAGGGTATTCAACTGAATGAAATACAAAGACTGTATACAAAAATAGATTACATTTATTTTTGTTTAGAGATCCAGTTTAAGAAAATAAATAGCAACAACCAGTACAACTGGACTTCACACAGCAGGGTGATTTACAAATGGTAGGTGATAATACTCAAACACTATATAGTGGGGCGCACTTAGTATTTCACAACACATCTGTGGAGGCCTTTGGAGCAGGGATATTTTCCGGGGGCAGGTTTGGCACTCTCACAGGGAGTGAGAGTGAACTATTGCCTGGAAGGTTGCTCCAAAGGCCATAATTGCTTAAAATTGTATTTAATTTATGTTAATTGGTAAGTAAACTTACCTGTTTGTGTGTGAGTGGGTGTGGTCTGTCAATTGTTTGGTGTTTTGTGATTAGGTGTGTGAATGTTAGACTGGTGATTGGGGGCTGGGGGGCGCTAAGCCACGTGAAGGGGGTCCAGATCCATGGACTGGAGTAGGTGTGGGGGTGAGGGTTGATGGGGGCAGCTCACACTTCTTGCAGGATCTAGGGCTCGGGGTCAGTCTTCCCCAGGTTCAGCTTCAGGTGGTGGGTGCACATCCAGGTAGAGATGTCAGCCAGGCATGCAGAGATCCGTGCCGGGACCTGCATCTCAGATGGAGAGAAGGAGAGAAAGATTTGAGTGTCATCGGCATAACAGTGGTAAGAACAACCATGAGCATAGATAACAGAACCAAGTGACTTGGTATACAGGGAAAATAGGATGGGGCCTAGCACCGAGCACTGCGGGACTCCGGTAGAGATGGTGTGGGGAGAGGAGAGGGATCCTCTCCAGGCCACCTGGTAGGAACGGTCAGCTAGGTAGGACTTGAACCATGTCAGTGCAGATCCAGAGATTCCCATCTCGACGAGAGATGAGAGCAGGATCTGGTGGTCCACGGTATCAAATGCAGCTGACAGGTCGAGGAGGAGGAGGACGGAGCTAAGGGATTGGGAATTAGCCGTTTGAAGAGCCTCAGTGACTGCAAGGAGAGCAGTCTCTGTGGAGTGGCCTGCCTTGAACCCAGATTGGTTAGGATCAACCAGGTCATTCTGTAGGAGATGAGCAGACAGTTGGTTATAGACAGCCCGCTCAGGATTCAGAGAGGGTTTTTTGAGGAGGGGGATGACATTTTGAGGGGAGAGGGGACAGAGCCAGAAGAAAGAGAGGAGTTGATAACATTGGAGACAAAGGATCCTCCCCTTTGTCTCCAATGTAGAAAATGGGCTGGAAGAGGGGGGAAGGAATGGGATCAAGAGGGCAGGTGGTGGGACGGTGGGAGTGAACAAGTTGAAGGATGTCCGAGTCAGGGAGGGGCGAGAAGGAGGACAGAGGGGTGAGAGGTTTAGGTAGCCAGATGGGTGAAGGAGGGTTGGATGAGGGAGAGAATGGGGGGAAGGAGTTGCGAATGTCATCAACCTTCTCGCGAAAGAAGAATGCAAAGTTATCTGCGGTTAGAGAGGAGGGGGTGGTGGAAGAGGAGAGAAGAGAACGTAGAGTAGAGTTTTTGAGGATTAGAAGCAGAAGATTGAATCTTGGAAAGGAAAAATGCTGATTTAGCAGAGGAGAGGTTAGAGTGAAAGGTAGCCAGAAGTGTGTGGAAGTCAGTCAGAGCCACAGGGGATTTGGATTTTCTCCATTTCCTTTCTGCTGCTCGCAGTTTGAGTCGGTCAGCCCGAATGGAGTCTGTTAGACAGGGTGTGGGAGGTTGGAGACGAGCAGGTTTAGTGGAGAGAGGACAGAGTGAATCAAAGGAGAAGGAGAGAGAGGACAGTAGGGTAGATGAGGCTACCTCAGCAGGTAGCTGAGAGAAGTCTAGTCCAGAACGCTGCCGCTCGCCTGGTGTTCAACCAGCCGAAGTTCACCCATGTCACCCCTCTACTCTCCTCTCTGCACTGGCTCCCCATTGCAGCACGCATTAGATTCAAGTCACTGGTGCTTGCTTTTCAAGCGGCCAGAGGTACTGCTCCCCCATACCTCCAGTCACTCATCACTCCCTACACCCCGCCCAGACCCCTCCGCTCCGCCTCCTCTGGCAAACTGACTGCCCCATCCCATGGAACGACCTTCCGCAATCGGTCAGGACCGCGGAATCACTTGCAATCTTCCGCAAGAGACTCAAAACCCACCTCTTCAGACTCCACTACCACTGAACACTGTCCATCTAGTCAATCTGTCGTCACCACTGTTTACTTGTTCTACACAAAAAAAAAAAAAAAAAAAAAAAAAACACTAACCTTTTCTTTCCCAGTGTTACAGGTATGATACGCAGACGCCTGCAATGATGTCTATTGCTGTATTACTGCACTGATCTTGTGCGCTAACTATGATTGTTCTTACCTTGTATTAATGCACATCTTGGAAGTCGCTCTGGATAAGAGCGTCTGCTAAATGTTTAAAATGTAAAAATTTAATGCATCAGTAGGGGGAAGGGAAGATAGAACAGTAGCTGACAGGGCAGCGGGGGAGAGAGAACGGAGGTTGTGACTGACAAAGACAGTGGGGGCAGGTGAAGATGGTTTAGACACAGAGGGGAGGGAGATGGAAAAAGATCGAAAGCAGTGGTCAGACACATGGAGGAGATACCGCAATGCTGGGTGAAGTTCCTAGTGAAGATCAGGTCCAGTTGGTTACCAGCCTTGTGGGTGGATGGGGATTCAGCCATGGCATTTGATTACATTTACATGATCAAACATTTGATCAGTTTGAATGCCAAGCAGGGGAGGAAAGATTTAGAAAAACTAACAGTTTATTGGCCGGATCCCACATGCTGGTTTTGAGTGGTTCCTTAGTCTATTTAAAGTGTGATAGTATTTGGAGAATTGGAATTAAAACCATACTTAACCTGTTGACTGATCCCATGTATCTCAACTGTTATGAGCAGAAGGGCTGGGGGCTTCTCTATTGGCGTGTGACTATAAGCTTCTAGCTGAGCACATCATTTGTTTTTCTAGTGTGGTGGATAGAATTGGTTTCTAGAATTGTACAAGATTAGTGATTTGAAGTGTGTTGTGAGATTAGTGGTGTCTTGTGAGTCATAAGCTTCTAGTATACCAATATGACAACTCTCAATGTCATGGTCATCAGTTAATGCAACAGGGCAGTTGGAAATGGGTAGTTGGAAATGGGCAGTTGGAAGGCCATTTAACATGCTCACAACATAACCATCGGTTAATTACTGAAACTTGTTCAACTGCTTTTTTTCTTTTCTTAATTAGACTAAAATGTTACCTTCTTCAAAAAGTGGACATATGTTCACAATGTTCATCAAACATTAGGAAACATTTTTGAATGATAGTCCAACCACAGAATGCTGCTTAGAATACATGATGGAGCAATGCAAAAAGTTAGTTTTTCCGAGACAGTTGTCCAATAAATTACTCACTTTTACTATGGGAGGGACTTCAATATGTAGACAAAGGTTGATTGGCCTATTCAAATGACCTGTGTTATAGAGATGCACCGATCGATCGGCCTCTGACCGGAAATGGCCGATTTTCAGCTGATCGGCCTCAATCGGTGACTTGATCCCGATCACTCCACATAGCCGATTCTGTGCGCCGGTTGGCTCCTCGCCCCCTCTTTTTCACGTGACGGGCGCGCACCCGTGAGCCAATGCAAACAGATCAGATGAGCGCAGCGCTGAAAACGCCTCAACATGTCCTTAGTATGGGCGTTTTCACAGTCAGTGAAGACGACTTAAAGCTTGCAGTTTGTCATACATGTCAATCGAAAATAAGCCGCGGAGGAACAACCTCGAAAACGTTCGGAACGACCAACCTAATCAGACACTTGAAAAGTCATCACCCAGGTACCAAGTCGATGCCCAAATTCTGACGGTAGTCGTTTTTCTACAGTACCGTAGGTACCGGGTTAATTAACAATTAACTTCGTTGCGCTAGTTCGGTTCCTCTGAACCATTTTCCATTAATAGAACATAGTGGTAGTGCATAAACCTGACGTAATAATGCCCTGCTGAAGCACTGAATTGCACTGAAATCATTATGTTCGCTAATGAGTGACGTTATGAAACAGTGCTATTCACTCATACAAATCGAACTTATTAGACCTAATGATAAATTCATCTAACGATTTCTAGCTAAACCACAAATTGTGTATTAACTGTGTTGTGCATGAAGGTGCCAGCTGTGCGTTTCCACTATCAAACAAACTCAGAAACAGCAGCATCGCCTCTTTTCCAATTACTCCTAGTTTGAAACATTTTTATCTAAGCTTTGAAGCTAGTTAAAGTCGTAGTCGTTAGGCTACCTGACTCACGCAAATAACGAAATTCTACTGAAGAGCGGCTTGTTTCAATGCCTTTGACAAGCTCCGCAACTGAAACATCCGCCCTTATATCGCTACAAGTGTTTTCCATTGCACTATATAGAATTGGGATCTACTCGAATCCACCTCTAGCAAACAAATTAGTCTAGCGCATCATAGGTTCGAACTAACCTGTTTTCCATTAGCATTGTCGCAATAACTTTCTGATGCACGTCAAGTTGAAGCCATATAATTATTTAATGGAAAAAGGGCTTGTGTCATCTGTCATCAGAATATAACGTTAGTGTTTTAAAAAAATATTTCCGGACTAATGGTCTGTCACCATGTCAGTAAATTTAAACTACTCTTGTTTCTTTTTATTTATTACTTAAAGGCTACATGCCACTGTTGTTGGATTCTATTTTATTCATCATTGAATTTAATTTGCACAAAAAAAGAAAAGCTCTGTCCAGTAACCTGGAACACTTTTTTTATTTTGAAATGTGTTTTAGTGAGACCTACCTCATGCTTCTGACCTACCTCAGAATTGTCAATCTTAATTTCTATTAAAGCAAAGTTACAAAAATTTTTGTGTAAGTTGTCAATTATTGTTTTTAGGGAAAAAAATCGGAATCGGCCAAAATCGGTATCGGCAGGTCAGACTAATCAAAAATTGGAAATCGGAATCGGCCAAGAAAATCGCAATCGGTGCATCTCTACTGTGTTATTACATCATGCTTTGAAGGGAAAAAAAAGACCAGTTTGTGAAACCTGTTGAGCAGCAGGTCTCACATTCGAAATCAGAAGTGACTGAAATGTCACTGACCATATTTTCTGAACTATTAGAGTGTTGATTTCATCTGTTATAGCTCTCTCTCTTTCTCTCAGTTGAAGTGATGTCACCACCATCAATTGCAGATAAGAGACCCCAGACCAATGGCCATGCCTCTCCTGTCCGCCTGCCAGCCAATCAAAGCAGCCCTGCAGGGAAACCAAGTAAGTACCTTCCAGTGGAGACATGTCATTGGGTATTGTTAAAATGGCAGAGACGTTGGGTATTGTTAGAATGGCAGAGACGTTGGGTAGTGTTAGAATGGCAGAGACCCCCTGTCGTGAGCCACTTGGCTGTCCGCCCCAGGAAGTGGGGAGGAAAGCCGACACAGTTTTCTGCGCACAGGAGTGGTTCTGGGGTGCCGGAATTACAGTCAACAGCAGATGAGTGCTGTCTTGGAGGAGGCAGCGCTTCGCCATTGTCACTGCCGGTCACAGGGCTACAGCAGCAAACGCAGTAAATATTTGGGAGAGGGACAAAGCTTGGCTAAAAAAAGGAAAGAAATAACTCTCAAAGTAACTGATGCCATATTTACACTGTTGCGGTTTTATGAATCAAACCCAAAAATGGTCTTCTCGGTAACCTCTTGGTAGTTTGGCTGCACTACAGGTGCAGTGTCTGCTCAGCTGACCTGATGTGTAACAAGAAAGGAAGAGGTGTAGGAAAGAGGTGGTGCTGACTGGCTGACAGCCCCACAGGGAGGCATGTGATTGGCTGTAGTGACAGGATTAGTGGTAGGGGTGTCCCCGTCTCTTCGCAAAAGAGTGACTCCCGTCAATCGGGCACCTGCAGTGTGGCCTGTGCCAGTCACTTATGAAGTGTGCTCCTCACTGCGTCACTGTGACTGTGCAGCTCAGCTTGTGGACTGTGGAGCAAAACGAAGTTGGGGCTTCAGAGGAGTGCGCCTGCCTGACTGAGCTAACTATATTGGACATGTTCCATGATGCACTGGGCCTGAATATGATTCTTAATTGCAGGGCAAAAAAGGAAAATAAATCTAGACAAAAATTGGTTTAAAAAAACATG
This sequence comes from Aldrovandia affinis, assembly GCA_029706075.1. Taxonomy (NCBI): domain Eukaryota; kingdom Metazoa; phylum Chordata; class Actinopteri; order Notacanthiformes; family Halosauridae; genus Aldrovandia; species Aldrovandia affinis. The sequence goes on from JAINUG010000167.1 coordinate 1,521,477, forward strand.
TGAGATGCAAGGACAGTAACATATAGCCAAGAAGATGATCTGAAACCAGCCTCCCTTTTTTAAGAGGATCTGTCCAAAATGGGTAGTAGCCCCTCAAACAGTGTTCTACAGTGCTGCTCTCACTGCGCTGCCCTCTCTGTGCTGCTCTGTCTGTGCTGTTCTCTCTGTGCTGTTCTCTATGTGCTGCTCTCTCTGTGCTGCTCTCACTGTGCTGCTCTTTCTGTGCATGGTTTTCTCTCTGTGCTGCTCTCTCTGTGTGCACTGTGCTGCTCTCTCTGTGCTGTTCTCTCTGTGTGCACTGTGCTGCTCTCATTGTGCTGCTCTCACTGTGCTGGTCTCACTGTGCTGGTCTCACTGTGCTGCTTTCTCTGTGCTGCTCTCTCTGTGCTTCTCTCACTGTGCATGGTGCTCTCTCTGTTCTGCTCTCTCTGCGCTGCTCTCTCTGATCTGCTCTCTTTGTGCTGCTCTATCTGTGTTCACTGTGCTGCTCTCACTGTGCGGTTCTCTCTGTGCATGCTGCTCTCACTGTGGTGCTCTCTCTGTGCTGCTCTCAATGTGCTGCTCTCTTTGTGCTGCTCTCTCTGTGTTCACTGTGCTGCTCTCACTGTGCATCCTGCTCTCACTGTGCTGTTCTCTCTGTGCATGCTGCTCTCTCTGTGCATGCTGCTCTCACTGTGGTGCTCTCTCTGTGCTGCTCTCAATGTGCTGCTCTCTTTGTGCTGCTCTCTCTGTGTTCACTGTGCTGCTCTCACTGTGCATGCTGCTCTCACTGTGCATGCTGCTCTCACTGTGCTGCTCTCTCTGTGTTGCTTTTACTATGTTGCTCTCTCTGTGCTCCTCTCTCTGTGCAGGGTTCCTCTCTGTGCTGCTCTTTCTGTGCATGGTGCCTCTCTGTGCTGCTCTCACTGTGTGCACTGTGCATGGTGCCTTCTCCGTTTTAAAGAGATCTTGCATTTCTTTCCTTTTAGTGGAAGTGATGACCCCACCCACAGTGTCTGAGAAGAGACCCCAGACCAATGGCCATGCCTCCCCTGTCCGCATGCCGGCCAATCCCAGCAGCCCTTCAGGTAAACCATGTAAGTTCTGCCCCCACCTGATGTAACTGTCCCCCCTTCTGCAGCATCCTGACCTATTACCCACAAATGTAAATCAGGGAATGCTTTATTTGAGATTTCACTCATTTTCTGAAACGCATGACATCAAGTTAATTAAGTTAATGTGCAAGTTAAGGAGCTGGACACTGAAAATACTTTTTTGTGTAAATTCAGTGTGACACCTGATGGTGAAGAGTGGTACACTCTTCTGTATCACTGAATTATGGTTATTGTACTTAATGTGATGTTTAAGATGATCACTAATGTTTTTTGTACAAAATGAAGAATTTAGCTAAATAAAGGTGCAAATAGAGAAATACTGTATTGAATTGTCCCCGGTAGAGAAGGGAGTTTTTCTGGGAGTTGAATGTAAGGAGATTCAAGCTGCGTCTCCTGGCCAAGAGCCAATCAGAGTCAGATCTTCTTGGTTCACCTGTAACTGTGTGACTGAGCGTGCTCACTCCTCCTCCAAGACATGGAAGGGCACATGAAGACTGACGACAGAATGCGTCTGGCCAAAGAGAGACGGGAAGAGAGGGAGAAGAGCCTTGGTGAGTGTGCTGATGTTCCTCCAGGGGTCTGTGTGGGGCTTGAATGTCCTCCTTGTGTTTGTTTAGGGGCCCTATGGGTAATGTAGTTGCCTAATAACCAAATACACATTATCTAGTTTAATTGGTACCTAAAAATTGTCCCCCGTGTATGTATGTTTGTGTGTGTCCTGGTGTTTGACTTGGATGATACAGCTAACTGACTAAGTACTATTGTAGGGAGGGAGGATGGGTATTGTAGTGTTATGACCCAGGCCACAGCGAAAGGTAATGCGGGGTGACACAGCCACAAATCGCTGCTGCTCGTACCACAATCAGTAGTCTGGGGCAACAATGGAGAGGAACGATGAGCTCTCTTACGGTATTCAGGTGGCCACATCGGGAGGGACCGTGGGGCGCGATGCAGCATGTCTTAATCCCCAGCTTGTTGAGTAGTAGGGTTTAATGTAGAGAAACCTGAATCCCACAGTGTAGAAGGCAAGACTAAAAACACCACCCTAAGTGATTCTCAGCACCTCGTAGTGACACCTAACACTTAACTAGGCTAACTAGACTCTGCTGTTCTATGGTACGAACAGCTGCGCCCTTCCTGAACTCCAGAGATGGTAATGTCGGTCCAGAGTCACAGCACACTACAAAATGGACACGGTTGTCTACGGCTTCCTCCTAACACAGGAACAGGGTTCACAGAAAGGCCTAATTTAAGCATGCTTGTTTCAGACATGCATGGACGACTACCTGCTGGAAAACGGCCAAACCAGACGCGACGGTACGCCACCCCCCCCCAAGGACCTTGCATCCAAAAACACACACTCCGAACCACACGATTGTGGAACAGTAGTGCGCTCAAACTTACACAGGTGCATTTTGGGTGTATGCGTTCATCCTTTCTTCATTTAATTTGATTGATGTAAAAATGAGAGAACAGTTTTCTTGAAAAGCAGGAAGGAATTAGTTCTTAATCAGTAGTAGTTGCATCTGGTCACAGGTGCATTTGCCCCCCACATGCTAGGCATCCACAGGCTACTAGTTGCCATCACTGAGGGGTGAATGAGTGCATGAGCTCTTCTAGAGAGGAGCTTGTAGGATCAAAGGTCAAATATCATTACCTCTGTGGCCTCGGATAGATCTAACGCATCGTATTGAATGGTGCTTTGAGAGTGTGAGCTGCCTATTGTGATCACGGTTCAAAACCCGACCATGCCAGACTGGCCCTGCCCAGGAGCTCCAATCGGCAGCAGCATTTGGCTGTCCGTCCCAGGGGGAGGGAGAGGGTGAGCTGACACAAACTCACGAGAAGCGCGAAGGGTGTCCCCAGGGACTATGTGGGTGAGTTCCGCCTTGGAGGAGGCGTAACATCGCTGGCCTCAAGGAATTGGCTTGACCCAGAGGATGGGTGGCGAATTCGTGGGGGAGGGTGAATCGAAATAAATAGAGGGTATAATTGGCCACTAAATTGCGAAAAAAACTGGAAAAAATCAGAAACATTTTATTTTTTATTAATTTTATTTTTTTTAAAAAGGTCAAAGGTTATTTTACCCCTGCCCCCAGCTGCACGGGACCAGGCAATACGGGAGAAGGAGCGCCGCGCCCAGATGCAGTACGAACGCACGGTGGAGGAGCGCGGGCGGAGGCTGGAGGAGCAGCGGCAGAGGGAGGAGCTCCGTCGCGCCGCCGTGGAGGAGAAGAGGAGGCAGCGGCTGGAGGAAGAGAAGGTCGGGTTTCCATGCCAACGCCAAACCCCACCCACACACACTCAGCTCCAATACTCAGCTTCTGCACTCACATGTTACACTTGGGCTCATTTTACATTTACATTTTAAGCATTTAGCAGACGCTCTTATCCAGAGCGACTTACAAGATGTGCATTAATACATGGTAGGAACAATCATAGTTAGCGCACGAGATCAGTGCAGGAATACAGCAATAGACATCATTGCAGGCATCTGCGTACCGGGGTGGAGTATAGTGTTGAACAAGTAAACAGCGGTGAAGACAATTTAGCTAGATGGACAGAGTTCAGTGGTAGTGGAGTCTGAAGAGGTGGGTTTTGAGTCTCTTGCGGAAGATCGGAAGTGATTCCGCGGTCCTGACCGATTGCGGAAGGTCGTTCCACCAGCGAGGGATCAGGACAGAGAAGAGGCGAGACCGCGAGGAGCGGCTGCCAGGCGCCCGGAGGGAAGGGACAGTCAGTTTACCAGAGGAGGTGGAGCGGAGGGGTCTGGGAGGTGTGTAGAGAGTGATGAGTGACTGAAGGTATGGGGGAGCAGTACCTTTGGCCGCTTGAAAAGCAAGCATCAGTGACGGCAGGTCCGAGTGATCGCTGCAATATGGCTCGAGAAGCACAGCTTGTTGTCCAGGGTTACCCCAAGACTCCTGGCAGACTGGGACGGAGACACTATGGAGCCTTCCACGGTGATTGACGCATCAATCATCGGGGAGCCCTTCGCTGGGAAGAAGAGCAGCTCTGTCTTCCCCAGGTTCAGCTTCAGGTGGTGGGTGGACATCCATGCGGAGATCCGTGCCGGGAACTGAGTATCAGATGGAGAGAAGGAGAGGAACAGTTGTGTGTCATCAGCATAACAGTGATAGGAAAAGCCATGAGCAGAAATAACAGAGCCAAGTGACTTAGTGTCCAGAGAAAATAGGACGGGGCCTAGCACCGAGCCCTGCGGGACTCCGGGAGAGAGTGTGTGGGGAGAGGAGAGGGATCCTCTCCAGTGGTCCACGGTGTCGAATGCCGCCGACAGGTCGAGGAGGAGGAGGGCGGGGCTAAGGGATTGGTACTTAGCCCCGTGAAGAGCCTCAGTGACCGCAAGGAGAGCAGTCTCTGTGGAGTGGCCTGCTCTGAACCCAGATTGGTTGGGATCAAGCAGGTCATTCTGTAAGAGATGAGCAGACAGTTGGTTATAGACAGCCCGCCCTAATGTTTTGGAAAGGAATGGGAGGAGAGAGACAGGTCGGTAGTTTGAAATAACAGCAGGATTCAGAGAGGGTTTTTTGAGGAGGGGGACAACATGAGCACATTTGAGGGAAGAGGGGACAGAGCCAGAGAAAAGAGAGGAGTTAATGACATTGGAGACAAAGGGGAGGATGTCCATAGCAATGGACTGGAAGAGGGGGGAAGGAATGGGATCAAAAGGGCAGGTGGTGGGACGGTGGGAGAGGACAAGTTGAAGGATGTCTGAGTCAGGGAGGGGCAAGAAGGAGGACAGAGGGGTGAGAGGTTTAGGTAGCGAAATGGGTGAGGGAGAGGTTGGGGGGAAGGAGTTGCGAATGACATCGACCTTCTCGTGAAAGAAGGATGCGAAGTCATCCGCGGTTAGAGAGGAGGGGGGTGGGGGAGGAGGAGGGGTGAGGAGAGAGGAAAATGTAGAGTAGAGTTTACGAGGGTTAGAAACTGAAGATTGAATTTTGGAAAGGAAAAATGCAGACTTAGCAGAGGAGAGGTTAGAGGCAAAGGAAGCCAGGAGTGTGTGGAAATCAGTCAGAGCTAAAGGGGATTTGGATTTTCTCCATTTCCTTTCTGCCGCTCGCAGTTTCAGTCTGTTAGCCCGAATAGAGTCGGTTAGCCAGGGGGCAGGGGGTCGGAGGCGTGCAGGTTTAGCGGATAGAGGACAGTGTGAGTCAAAGGAGGAGGAGAGAGAGGAAAGTAGGGTGGACAATGCTTCCTCAGCAGGTAGCTGAGAGAAGGCATCAGTAGGGGGAAGGGAAGATAGAACAGTAGCCGACAGGGCAGCAGGGGAGAGAGAGCGGAGGTTGTGACAGACAAGGACAGTGGGAGCAGGTAAGGATGGTTTAGGCACAGAGGGGAGGGGGAGAGAGAAAGACAGAAAGCAATGGTCAGACACATGTAGGGGAGATACCGTAATGTTGGGTAATGTGCAGTTCCTAGTGAAGATCAGGTCCAGTTGGTTACCGGCCTTATGGGTGGATGGGGATTCAGCCAGGGTGAAGTCGAAGGACTGAAGCAGGGGGAGGAATGCAGAGGCCTGAGAGGTCTCCAGCGGCAGGTTGAAGTCACCGAGGAGTAAGACGGGAGTGCCATCCTCAGGGAAAGCGCTGAGTAGGGCATCCATCTCATCTAGGAAACTCCCCAGTGGACCTGGAGGGCGATAAAGAACAATGATGTGCAGTTTACATGGCACAGTGACAGTGACAGCATGAAATTCAAAGGAGGGTGAAAAGTGAGGAAGTGGAACAATACCAAATCTCCACAGGGGGGAGATCAGTATACCTGTCCCTCCACCTCTACCTGAGGGTCGTGGAGTGTGGGAGAAGGTGTAGGCAGCGGAGAGAGCAGCAGGGGTGGCCGTGTTCTGTGGAGTGATCCACGTCTCTGTGAGCGGCAGGAACTGCAGGGAGAGTAGTGAGGCCTGGGCCAAGATGAAATCGGCCTTCCGGACAGCGGACTGGCAGTTCCATAGTCCGCCTGCTACCACCACGTCAACACCGGGGGATCTAGGAGGGTGGATGAGATTGGAGAAGTTTCGGGTGTGAGTAGAATCTCTTCTTCTAGGCAATCTAGAAGAGGAGACATGGACTGGGATAGGGAGGTAGCATGCAGTGTTAGATGCAGAGGAAGAACAGGGAGATGCAAAACTATGATACTTACCGTACGGCGAGCACTCCCTAGCTGGCCCCCCTCGGTGGACTCCTATAGGTAGACTCCTCCGTCTTTGTCCGCCGAGTCTTCGTTCGGTGAGGCTAGGAAGGTGAGGCTGCCGCGAAAAGCTGCCGCTATCCACAACTATGCTTGCTTATATGTGGCAAATGCCCCCTGACAACAATACAGACTAATTACCAATTCCTTACCCTAATCAACTACAGACACGGGTGCTACGCTTGTTAAAACAAAACCGATTGAAACGCTAAGTATCAATCAACTTTGAACTAAATCTTCTTAGAAGCGACTGAAGCTAGTAATCGAGACTAATAAACTGGAACAAAAGCAACAAGCTACTAATTAAACTAACAAAGTAACGAGACCTGCTACTGCAACAGGTGAAAACAGGCAGTGAACGCCGAAAACTACACACAAAGTCTAATGCCGGGTAACCAACACTCACTAGAACGCAACGAGATGACTCTTACCGTGGCTCCCCCTGCCAATGTCCACACTCACACACTCCACCTGCCCTCCACTTACCCACTTCCACATTCACACACTCTACCTGCCCTCCACCTCCCCACTTCCACACACACACACTCCACCTGCCCTCCACCTATCCACTACTGACTTCCACGCACAAATTCTCCTCCAACATTCACCTAATCTTCCCCAATTTCTCACACTCCTCCGATTCCACTTTCACACTCACTCCTCGTCAGGTGTTCTCTCATTCTCTCATTGTGTGCGTGAATGTGAATGTGTGTGTTTGTGGGTGTGTATGCATGCGTGATTGTGATTGTGCCTATGCGTGCTTTGTATGATTTGAAGCTGAATTGAAGAGTGTTGGCTGAATTCCTTGTGGAGGCAGTATAGTGGTACACTGATAGATACTGTTAGTGGCTGATGGTTATATAGTGATAGATACAGTGAGTGTTGATAGTGATAGTGTTCCCCTGAGAAAAGTCTCTTACCTCAGTTCTGTTGTGCTGTTGTGGTGATAATCTCAGGTGGCCAGAGGATGGATGGATGGTTTGATCATTGCTGTAAGCTTTGAGATTGGCTCTCAGAGAGGACTGAGAACAACAGAGCACCAGAGCAAAATTCTGCTTTCACATCAGTTTAAACACTCACATGCCTTACTCTTTAGTAAGTGACACACTATAGGCATGCAGGCTCTGGTTCACATGCACACATGCACACATGCACACACACACACACAGCCTTGTTTATTGCAGTGCCAGGCTCCATCTGCACTGTGAGATTTCTTGCGCATGTGGCCTCTGACTCTGCTGGGTTGTAGTTTCTGATCAAGCTGAGTGGCTTGCACAGTGCAGTAATTGACACAGACGCTCCAAACGCGAGCAGTGCCCATTACACACCACAGCACATGCTTCTGAAGGGCCACATTTGATATCCACTGCAAATCTTCTTTTTGAGCACAGCTCATCCAGACTTATGCCGACATTGACTCTTTCAATCAAACTCCTTTTCTATCCCCTTAATGAGGTGTGCGGTTGCGTGCGTTTGTGTGTGTGTGTGTGTGTGTGTGTGTGTGTGTGTGTGTGTGTGTGTGTGTGTGTGTGTGTGTGTGTGTGTGTGTGTGTGTGTGTGTGTGTGTGTGTGTGTGTGTGTGTGTGTGTGTGTGTGTGTGTGTGTGTGTGTGACTGCTTGGTGGTATGGTATCTGTGTGCTGTTTATATTGTGGTGTCCGCAGGGGTTGGGCGATACACACGGACCTTGCAGAGGGTATAGGCAAGTTTAAGAACACGGAGGAGGCAGTAATACAAACAAAATGATAATTTATTAAACTAATCTTGACAACACAAGACAAAGGGCAGGGTCTTCAGGGGAATACAAACACAAAGTCCACAATCCTTAGCTTTGTTAATGTCCGTAATCCAATTCCAAAATCCAGGTCAATTCCTCACACAGTCCAAAAGTCGGTACACAAAGGGGGTCCTCAAAACAATCCAGGTCAAAAACACAAAATACCACAAACAATCCAATTCACTTTCATACTCTCTCTTTCTAACTCCCGGCTGGTCAAAACATGTCACTGTTCTCGTTCTCTCTCCACATTCACAAACTCTTTCCTACTCCTTCCTTGTGTGATCGGAATCAGCCCTTTAAATAGGCCTCCACATGGCCTTCAGCTGTTCGTTAGTCCCAATCCCTTGACTCCGTTCAGGTGCTTGACTGTGGCCTGTTGGGAAATGTAGTGTTTCTTGCTCCCATGTGTCGAAGGGCCAGGCAGCCATTTCCTTGTGCAGCCCCTTGGGCTGCCAAACACCCTCCTCCTCAGCTCTGACCTCAGCACATGTCCAGCGGTGACCAGGAGAGCCACCATCTCCAGGTCCCCTCAGGATGTTTTCCACCTGGATCAAATGTCTGGCTTCCATCGTCTCCATTCACCTGCTGCATGATCATCTGAAAGTAATTAGTGCATGACGCAAGTTGCTCACCTTGACCGCCTCCAAGTGGCCATATGTGTGTATTGGCTCTGGGCTCCAAGGACGGAATGGTCACTGCTCCTGCTCTGGTCTTCACCAACGTTCCATGGCTCCGCCAGTGCACTTTGTGCCGTTTCGGAATCTGGTGACCTTATTGTAGCCTTTTCCGCCACTTCCACTCTGCTTCCCGGTGGTCAGGTTCAGCAACCGGGGAAAACATGCTCCTCAACACACAGTTCATTTCAGTCTTGGATTTCTTTTCCACATTCCACATTTTCTTCTTGTTCTTTTAGTTGAGCCCTCATCTCTTCCAGCTGTGCCTCCAGCTCCTGCCTTCCCTCACTCCTACTCCACTCAGCTCCGGAGTTTCTCCGCCTCAGACGCATGGTTCTCCGCTGCTTTCCTCAGTTCTGCCTCCTTCTGCTTGAGCCTGGTCTGTGCATCCCATAACCCCCTGGCATATTCCTCGTTAGCCTGGTCATGGGCTTTCTGGATGTCCAGCCACTGCAGCTGCTCTTCTTCCAACATCTGTGTTAGGTTTCTCACCTTCTCTTCGAGCAATCCCTTGACTCCGTTCAGGTGCTTGACTGTGGCCTGTTGGGAAATGTAGTGTTTCTGGCTCCCATGTGTTGAAGGGCCAGGCAACCATTTCCTGGTTCCATGGAGTGGGGAGGAGAGAGAGAGTAACGAGGAGAGAGTGACTAGGAGAGAGAGAGAGAGGAAGATAGACAGAGAGGAAGATGAGAGAGCGAGAGACACACGAAGAGAGATGAAGAGAGAGAGAGAGGAAGAGGAAGAGAGAGATCAGGAGAGAGGGAGAAGACAGGAGGATCCCTCAGATTTCATGTGCTAGAAAAGAGTGAGTGAAAGAGAGCGTGACAGTGGATGGAGAAAACAAAAGAGGGAGAGTGAAAGAGGACAGGTGGTCGTCATGAAGCAGGTTGCCACCTCCTCCCCTCATTGCCGTGGTGACGGCTTGGTGAGAGAGTGTCTCTTTTCCCCCCCGCCCTGCGCTGGAACGAGCAGGAGCGCCTGGAGGCCCTGATGAGACGGTCCCTGGAGCGCAGCCTGCAGCTGGAGCAGCGGCCAAAACGCTGGACCTGGGGCAGCCCGGGCCGAGAGGGTGAGTCATCGGACGGGGGAAGGGGGGAGGCAGTGAGGGGGTTACAGGAAGCAGTGAAACCTGGGATGGAAAGATCAAGTCAAGGGGCTGCAATGCTTAGGAACTGATATTATGAATATTATGATATTAAGAAGCCTTGGGGACAGGGTTCGACAGGGGATGCCTCCTGCTGTGAAAGCAGTCCGAATATTGGGAGGCTGTGGGGACAGGATTGGACAGGGGGCGCCTCCTCCTGTGGGATGCTCTGGAGGCGGGGTTTGGCAGGGATGTTTGTGCCAGCCCCCAGCCGTGTCATCCGGGGCTGCCAGTCCATCTCCCTGTGGAGACCACTTTCTGGAACGCGTCCAGATGTAACGGCCCGGAGCGTCAAGGTTACGGCCGACTCCCAGGGACTGGAATCTCAGGCAGTGCTCGAGCCCTCATGCATCTGTTCCCTGCTCTGCATCAACAGAGGAGAGAATGACTCAGTCAGTGATCTCAGTGCTGTACTCCCCCATTTCACATGCGGGATGAGAAATGGGCTGTTCCTCAGTCCCACTCAGCGGTGTCTTTGGAAAGAATAGTTCCAGGAGGCCCTTTTGAGTTTGTTTGTGTTGTTTTCTTTACAGTTACTGAGAATGTTTCTGCTACCGTCTTTGACGTAAATGTGTCAAAATCTCATGTGATTTGGTGTTGGGTTGTTCTCATTGTTTCATCAAACTGATCTCAAATCAGTTTTCTTCCATGTGACGGTGGATATGTGTGGTGGGTAAGGCTGACTGCTGTTATGTTATGAGAAAATGCATCGGGGCTTACTGGTGTAAAAATGAAACAATTCTCAATACTTCACTGACTCAAAGTGTGTATATAATATGGGGTTGTATTGGTCCAGTGGCATGCACGTAGGTTTGTGCGTGCGTGTGTGTGTGTGTTTGGAGTGTGTTTGTGTGATGGACTCTTTCTGATGCAAGACTGTTTGCAGTTTGGTGTGGAGTGCAGAGGATTTTGTTGAAATGCGTGTTTGTGAGTGTGTCTGTGGTGCAGTAGCAGGGCTGGGTTCTTTGTGCCCCCAACAGACAATCCGCGATCAGCCCTCGCCCACCCTGTAATCTTCCCCCTGGCCGTTCTGTGTGAATGGTGGCTGTTGACCCAGGATCGGTGCTTTGGGGCCCGCAGTAACACCCTCTCTCCTCAGCCATTGCTCCTTGCCTTCTTGCCCTGTTGGTGCCTGCTAGATTTGGCCAGGTGATGTTGGTAACGCTGTGCTCTCTCTGCTCCGCTCTGTGCCCCCCCCGCTCGTTGCCCAGGTGACTGTGAGAATGCCCCGCCTCCTCGTTCCGCTGCCTCTGCCCCTCCCTATGAGCTCGCTCCCCCCCTTCCTGCTGCCAGCGAACTTAGCAACGGTACTGAACACCTGCCTTTTCCGTGTCCTGCCCTGATCACACCATCCCTTGCCATCCCGTAATGACCATAGCACCTTGTCTCCATGTCTTTAGTTTGAGCTACAGCATTTAGGGACATTTAAGATAAAACCTTATTTTGGCCAAATATTTTCACAATGTTCATAATATCACCATGACTGTAGTTCAAACTTAACTTGAAATGAGCATGTTTATGAATACTGTGTGTGTGTGTGTGTGTGTGTGTGTGTGTAGTCAGTGTACAGAGTTTGCATGTATATACTGTGCATGAGTCTGGCAGGACTTGGATACATGATACATGGACACATTCACTTCATCCACACTTCCCATCCACTACATCCAATCCTCCTTATCCCCCTCTCTTCTCTCATCCCTCTTTTTCTTACCCCATTCCTGGCCTCCACCCGTTCTCTCCCTCCCATTCATCACAATTTTTTATCTTCATTATTCTCTCATCACTCTCTCCTCTCTCCACTCTCTCTCTTCCCTGCCATCACTTGGCCCTCTCTCCTCTCTCTCTATTCCTAGCAAGTCATGTCTTCTCTCTCCCTCCTTACAGGAGCTCAAACCTGTTCCCTCCTTTTCAGCCCCCCACTTCATCCACCATCTCTCCCCTCCTCTTTCTCACTAATTTCATCTCTCTCCACTCATTTCATACCAGCCCAGACAAAATTAACAGTGGTTTCTTTCCTTGTCCATAAATGTGTACATCAAGCTTTAGACCAATGCATTCCAATTGGACATTTCACCAACAAGTGAGCCTACAAGAGCATGTGACCAGCACGGCGTGTGGCCCACACGTGCGCCTGCATAGACCTCCCAGATAACTGTGTTTTTTATTTGTTTCAAATTTTCCTTCCAATTTAGTAGCCAATTCAACCCTCTATTTATTTTGATTCGCCCTTCCCTCATGAGCCCCCGCCTGTCCTCCGGGTCAAGCTAATAGCAATGATCCGCCTCCTTCGAGACAGAACTTCACCCACCTGCTCTTTAGGAACGCCCTACTACTCCTCAGTGAGTTTGTGCTGACTCTCCCTCCCCCCAGCCCCTGGGGCGGACAGCCAAAAGCCGCCGATTGGGGCTCCTGGCCAGAGTCGGACTGACTCAGTCGGGTTTCAAACCATGACTACAGTAGGCAGCTTGCACTCCCGGCGGAGTGCGTTAGACCGCTATGCTACCACAGATAACTCAGTGTTTGAGGATGCTGATGGAGCTGTACATTGCGCTGTACTCAGCACTTACTTTGTTAATGTTCTTAGCACTACTGCAATAATCGTCTGTGAGAAACAACCTCCGTTCATTTAGAGAGGAGAATGCTCATCTTTAACAGAGAGAGAAGTAGAGTCTGTAAGGGAGAGAGGTGTCACAGAGATTATGCCATTTCAGTTGAGATTCAAGTCATAATTGCATATATCTCTAATGCTTCTGTAGATTTATTCTATTTAGAGTGGCTTTTGTTTTATTTGTTTTCATTCATCTATAAATTGAGCAAAATTGTTAGACATATCTCACTTTGCCTGTACAAAGACCAATGTGATTTATTATGGTTGCTTTTAGCTGTTTTTGCTCATTATCAATGAGCTAGCAGAGTGAAGTAGCCTCCTATGGTGAATGGAATATAGTTTTTTTTCATTTTTACTTCTACAGGAAGAGGGGGTGGGGTGGGTTAAGAAATATCAGTCACAATTGAGGCCACATGATTGAATGAACGGCAAATTAATTAAATCCCCCATTGCATTCTGGGATAACTTGTTACTAGAGTTTATGACCCAGTGTTTAATTAGACATCACGTAATTCCACCAGCAAAGCTGTTCCAACCCCTCTGCCGTCAAATCTCCCTGTGAACAAAGACAGGTGGGGCATGTGAGGGGAGCCATTGCTCTGGGTTAAACCTTTGCTCCCACCCATCTATGGAGCCCCCACCTCCACTTCTGGTGATGGCTTTTACTCCTTCCTCACCCCAAAATTTTGTCTGGCATCCAATCCCCCCAAATGTAACCTTTCCCGTAATGCATCTTTCTGCAGCAGCTGACAATTTGTCAGCTTCCGCCATGACCCTGTCCCAGCCCCTGGACCCGTCCCTCAGCAAACGCCTTTCATCCTCGTCCGTGGCTATAGTCCATACAGAGAGAGGCAAGTGATGGCTGCCTATGTCTGTCAGTCCCCATGTCCGTCTGTATGTACCGCTGTTCATTTGTGTGTCTCTGTGTCCATCCCTTTGTGCGTATCTGCATCTGCGTGTTCTGTTCTGTTTTAGGCATTTTTCGTGTGTGTGTGTGTGTGTGTGTGTGTGTGTGTGTGTGTGTTTGGGACTGTGAGTTTATCCCTTTGCGTGTTATGTTCTGGTGTTGGTCTGTTGGATCATGAATGGAAAAAGGTTTGAACAGATTTTTGTCCACAAATGGTTAGTTCAATGGTTATTTAGGGTCAAACTGATTTGTAATTGAATGCGAGCTTCAATGAGGTTGAATGATTGAATGTTGGGTGTTCCAATGGCTTAAAAGTGTGTGTGCGTGGCATATATTTGTATCTGAAACGTGTGGCATATATTAGCATATGGCATATACAGTGATGCTTGAAAGTTTGTGAACCCCTTGTGCAATCATAGAAATCTAGTTTTTAAGACAAAATCCTTATTTAATCAGAACCAGTCTTTTCTTAACTGTAATAAAGGGTCTATATTTAACAATTTCATACATTTTTAGAGGAAATTAGTGAAGGTGCAAAAAGAAGTACACCTCCTGTTGCCTTCATTAAATCAAGCAGGTAAGTAGAATCAGGTAGGTATATAATTGGGTACTCTCTACTACAGATCCTTAGGAAAGAGTTCTCACAAATAAATACAGGTAAGACACCTGGTCAGTTCGGTGTTACCCATACAGGTGAATGCAAAACACACCATGCCAGGATTTATGGAGACCTCAGAGGACCTCAGGAAGGGAGTAGTTAGTGCGCATCAATCTGGAGAATGATATAAAATATCACCAAGAACCACAAGAAAAATATTAAATCAAGTAAAAAGCAGCCCAAGAATAACATCCAGGGATCTATAAGCCTCCCTTGTTATACCTGATGTCATTGTGCATCCATCAACAATAAGAAGAATGCTGAATAGAACTGCCATGCAAGGGTAGCCAGGAAGAAGCCTCAGCTGTCTAAAATAACCAAGCTGCCTGTTTTAAGTTTGTCAGAGACCACCTGGAAGGTTTCTGGAAGTCTGTTCTCTTGACGAATGAGTCAAAAATCTACCTTTTTGGGCACAATAAAAAATGTCTTGCGAAAACCCAACACTGCCCACCACCAAAATAACCTTATTCCTACGGTCAAGCATGGTGGCGGGAGCGTCATGATCTGGGGCTGCTTTTCTTCCTCTGGGTCTGGACGACTTGACATAATTAAGGGAACCATGAATTCTGAGGTATGTCACAGAATCTTTTAACAGAATGTCAGGCCATCAGTCCGAGAGCTAAAACTTGGCGGAAAGTGGGTGTTCCAACAAGATCCGAAGCATTCAAGCAAATCTACTAAAGAATGGCTCAGGAGGGCATCCCGTGTGGTCCAGTGGTTACAACGTTCGACACTGGCCACGGAGACCGGGGTTCAATTCCCCGTCCCGCCAGAGTCGGCTCTGGCCGGGAGAGCCATCGGGGTGGCAATTGGCTGTCCGCCCCAGGGAGTGGGGAGGGAAGCCGCTGCACACAGGAGTGGTTCTGGGGTACCGGAATCACAGTCGATGGCACGACGAGTGTTGTCTCGCCCTTGTCACTGCCAGTCACAGGACTACGGCAGCGAACTATAGGGGTAAGGGGGATTGAACTAAGCACATGGGTAATTGGCTACCAAATTGGGAGAAAACGGGGTAAAATCGGAATATATATATATATATATTTTTTTTTAAAGAATGGCTCAGGAGAAATAAGTTTTGTATTTTGGATTGGCCAAGTCAAAGTCCTGACCTAAATCCAATTGAGATGCTGTGGCAGGACCTGAAGCAGGCTGTTCATGCCAGAGCAGCCCTCAAACCTCATTGAGTTGGCTGGGTTCTGTAAGTAGGAGTGGGCCAGAATCCCTCAAAGAAGATACCAGAGTCTGATCAGTGGCTATAGGAGACGTTTGCTTCAAGAGCCAACATGGATTTCTCAAAGGGAGGTCATGCCTAACAAATCTGGACTTTTTTGAAGAGGCTACAAAGTGTGTTGACCTGAACCAGGCTTATGATATTATATATTTGGACTTTCAGAAAGCATTTGACAAGGTATCACATGAGAGGCTCGTTGCTAAAATGAATTCAGTAGGAATTGCAGGAGTAGTTTCAGAGTGGGTTCATAATTGGCTGCAAGGGCGAATACAAAGAGTAACAGTAGGGGGGGCCGTATCTGACCTCGGTGCTGTGGGCAGTGGTGTCCCACAGGGATCGGTGCTGGGACCTCTGCTCTTCCTTATTTACATAAATGATCTTGATATGGACGTTACTAGCAAAATAGTTAAATTTGCAGATGATACTAAACTTGGGGGTTTGGCAAACAGTTTGGAATCGACTAAAGTAATCCAAGATGATTTAAACAAAATCCAAAAATGGGCAGATACATGGCAGATGACATTCAATATTGCTAAATGTAAAGTTATGCATGTGGGAAATAAAAACATTAGACAGGAGTATTTTATGGGAGGAGAAAAGTTAGTAAGTGTTCAATTTGAAAAGGACTTAGGAATTGTAGTTGATCAAAGCCTATCTGCATCAAAGCAGTGTGCTACAGCAGTGAAAAGGGCCAACAGGATGCTGGGATACATAGCAAAAAGTATTGAGTATAAATCAAAGGAGGTTATATTAATGTTATATAATGCCTTTGTCAGACCTCACTTAGAATACTGTGTGCAGTTCTGGGCACCGCACTACAAGAAAGATATAGAAGCTCTTGAAAAAGTCCAAAGAAGGGCAACTAAACTGATACCTGGTATGAAAGGTAAAAGTTATGATGATAGACTTAAGGCACTCAATCTATTTAAACTTAGCAAACGGAGACTTAGGGGGGATTTGATTGAGGTTTTTAAATTCCTAAAAGGGATTAACAAAGTAAAATACCAAAGATTTTTAAAGATAAGTGGGGTCAGCAGAACAAGAGGCCACAGGTGGAAATTAGTTAAAGGCAAATTCCGCACAGATATTAGATATACGTTTTTCTTTACACAGAGAGTTGTCAATGCCTGGAACAGCTTGCCAGGTCGGGTAGTCGAGGCAGAAATGCTTGGGCTATTCAACTCCAGGCTAGATGTAGTACTAGATACTCTTTAGATTAGGACATGATGAGCCTAGATGGGCCGAACGGCCCATTCTCATCATTATGTATTCTTATGTTCTTAAGTCATGCTGCTAAAGGAGGTGCCCCAAGTTATTGATTGAAAGGGTTCACATACTTTTGCACACAAGGATATCTGAGGTTTTGTTAAATAAAACAGTTTTATTAAATTAACAATGAAAATATGTCATATTTCTTTGTGTGTGTCCTTTATATGGGATATCTTAGTTAAGAATTTAGTTTTGGATAAAGATTTTATAGGATTATTTTTCTATAATATATGAAAATAATGACCACCCCCTGCAGGGTTCCCAAACTTTTAAGCATCACTGTATTATGTGTGCATGTTTGTATGTCTGAATAATGTTGTGCGCCTCTTGCCAGTTCCAATAATGGACCATTTTCTCAGCTTTGTGAGCCACGTCCCAGATCTCTCTCAGAAAATGCAATTTATTTGATATATTTTTGTCAGAGGTGTTGGAGGGGAAACAGATGAGACCGTTAGACCTTCAGAAGGGGGTCGTCCTTGGACTGCGCTCAGTTGCTCTCTGTCTGTGTTCCTCTCTCTACATCCTGACCTCTGACCTGGAAGTGTCTTATGCATTCTTGTGCAGCACCCCCTAGCCCACACAGGTCCCCCTACAGGGGATCTCCAAGTAGGGGCAATTGCAGGAAGGCCAGTGCAGGATCCTCAGGACTGTCCGAGGAGAACAGAGGGGCCAGCCTATTCCCCGAAGCCCTCAAGGTCAGTCCCGACCACTCACAGAATCAGAGAATAAATGGTTTCACCCTCCATCCTCTCCCACATAATCCTGGCTCTTTTCTGAGAGTCTGCAGTCTGGCACGGACTTCATCAGTCTTAGGGGAGATGAAACGGGCGATGGGATATCGGTTTGAGATGGGATTACCATTATTTTTCCCTTCCCCACCCCTTGATCTCACCCCTACACATGTTTGACCCATCGGTCTTTGGCCCAGGGCGTATGTAAGATGAGGACGAGAGAGGGGTGGGGGAAGGGCGTGACCACCAGCCAACTACAGAGAAACAAGAAACGGGAGCTTTTAAATGGATCAGAAAATGCTCCTAGATTGTACTGGCACACACACACACACTCACACACACACACTTTCACATACACACACACACACACACTCACATACACACACACACACTTATCTCTATCTCCTGCTCTCAGACAGAGAAGCTGCGTAGAGAGAGAAGAACGGCCTCCCCGGGGAACGGCTCCCCCCTCAGACGACCGGAATCCACCGCCGCAGCCAGCATGCGCTCCGCCTCGCCTGCAGCGTCCAGGTCAGCTTTGCCACCCTGCTGCTCAATGTCTGCATCAGTAGTGCCTGTCCTCTGGGGTGCAGCATCACAGTGAAACCTGAGGATGTTCCTCATTGCCTGAAATATTACATTAAATATAACAAAATGATTTCAATAATAATGAGTATGGCATTTTGTCTTGGATCTTTGCAGCCTTGTTGTTGTGGGGTCACAGAGCTCTAACAAATGTGCCACACTGTTATTCTTTCACAGCACAATGGTTGGCTGTAACTGATGTTCGTAGGATGCAATGTCTGATGATGATGATGTCATTTTTGGTTCAGGATGATGTCAAAGGGCTGGGCCCAGTCTCCCTGCACCACTAGGGAGTACCCCCCTTCCCCTCTGAGGCACAGAGCACCCGCCCCCAGTGCAGATGGCAACAAGAGGAGGCAGGAAGGGGGGAGGGGTGATGCGGGGCAGGACTCAAGGGAAGAGGAGATCAGAGGTCACAAACCTCTAGAGAAGGCCCTCAAGACTGCGACCCCCAATGAGAAACCTTTGAACACGGAGACGCCTGAGAAGCAGCCCTCCAAGTTTGAGACCCCTGAGAAGAGCAGCTTGACTGTGGAGACACCAGAAAAGAAGATGCCAAAGTCTAGCAGCAGTGACCTGAGCGGAGACCGGAGTGCAGGTGAGGTTTCACCTTGGTGCGTGACTTTGTGTGCGACTTTGTGCGTGTGACCAGCTCATCCCTCAACACCAGAGTTTCAGGGTCTCGGTGACAGCTGTCTCTAATGACGCACAAGCATCAGTATTTCAGTAGTTCTCAGTGCACCGGTCTCAGTGCACCGGTCTCAGCGCAGTGGTATTTGTATAATGGTTAGGGAACTGGGCTTGTAACGTTAAGGTTGCTGGTTCAATCCCCAGGTGGAGCACTGCCATTGTACCCTTGAGCAAGGTACTTAACCTGAATTGCTTCAGTAAAATATCCAGGTGTATAAATGGATTGTAAAGAAATGTAAAACTGTAAGTCGCTCTGGATAAGAGCGTCTGCTAAATGACTGCAATGTAATGTATTAGCATGCCAGTAACTTTGTGACTGCACCTGAGATGGGGCCCATTCCGAAGTGTGTGCACCATTGTCAGTATCTCTCTCTGTGACAGAGCCGTCCCCGCTGACGCCCACAGGAAAGCCGATCGCTGGGACAACAGATGCAGAGGAGGCGTCGCGGCTGCTGGCAGAGCGCCGGCGTCAGGCCCGTCTGCAGAAGGAGCTGGAAGACCAGCAGCGGCGTGAGCGACAGGAGGAGGAGAGGTGTGTTTGTGACTGTCTGTGTGCCTCTGTGGTGTCCCCAGGGGTTGGGCGACACGCACGGACCTTGCAGAGGGCGTAGGCAAGTTAAAGAACAAGGAGGAGGCAATATTCAGAAACAAAAATGATAATTTAATAACCAAATACTTCACAAACACAAAACACAGGGTGGGGTCTTCAGGGGAATACAAACACAAAGTCCACAAATCCTTTCTCGTCGTCAATGTCCAATCCAATTCCGTAATCCAGTTCAGTTCCGTAATCCAGTCCGTCGTCAGAATCCAAAGGGGGGTCCTCAAACAATCCAAGTTTCATACACAAACACAACAATCACTCTCTCTCTCCAAATACTGGCTGGTCAATCGACTTCACAGTTTCACTCTCCAAAAACACACAGCAACTCCTTTCCACACACGTTCCTACTCCTCTCCCAATGTAGTGGGAATCAGCCCTTTAAATAGGCCTTGAAATGGCCTTCAGCTGGTCGTTAGTCCCGTTGCCTTGACATTGCTCAGGTGTTTCTGTGGCCTGCTGGGAAATGCGTGGGAGGACCCGGCAGCCATTTCCTTGTGCAGCCCATTGGGCTGCCACACACCCTCCTCCTCAGCTCTGACCTCGGGAGGGCTGAGCGGCCTATGTCCAGTGGCCACCAGGAGGGCCCCCCTCTCCAGGTCCACTTAAGCAGTGCTCCGCCAGGATCAAATGTCCAGATTCCCTCTCCATTCACCGTCTGAAAAAACGTCTGAAAACCGTTAGGAAATGGCGAAAGTTGCTCACCGTGTCTGCCCCCAACTGGCCACATGTGGGTACTGGCTCTGGGCTTCATGGACCGGTCTAGTCTAGTAGTACTAAGTACTAGTCTTGCTCTGGTCCTCACCAGCCTTCCATGGCTGCTCCAGCGAACCCTGTGCAGCCTTTTACTCCATAGTCCATTCTTTGGCCTATTCTTCCACGTCCCTTTTTCTTTCAGGGGGTCAGGTAGGGTAACTGGGGAAAACATACTCTTCACAACACTGTTAATTTTCTCTTTGTCTTCCTTTGTCCTTCTTGCATCTCTGCTCCACACACGCTTCCCACAGTCATTCCATCTACACATCTGCCTGTTCCGTTTTTCTTTACTCTTCAGTGGAGAACCTCTAATCTTCACTTTTCTCACCTTTAGTGACAGCGACAGACTTACCACATCAGGAGATGGTTGGGCCTTCAACCAGGCCTCCTCAGCCATAGTCAAGAGACCCTCTTCAACACTGTGGTCCCCCCACAGTTCATCCTCCACATACTGCTCCTCTAGTCCCCTTCCAAGGTCCTGCAGGCTGAGTGGGACTGAAGACCATCCATCCCACTCCAACTCCAATGTCTGGTCATTGCCTCCTGCTGGCTCCACTGGCTGTGAGAGCTCCACCTGTGTGGCAGAATCTTGCACACGTTTTGCACACTCAAGCTCTTCACTCACCTCGTCCAGTTGATCCTGTAGAGTTTCGGTTTGTATTTTTAATACTTGACGAAATGAATTCTCTGTGGCCCGCTGCTGGGCTTCTTTCTGGTCCAGTCTCTCGCTCAAGACCTGTATTTCCTCTCGCAGTAGAGGGAGCTCCTCATTTTTCTTCTGTTCGGTCAGGAGGGCTGTAGAGGCGGTTTGGTGAAGTTCTTGTAGCGCAAAAATCTTTTCGTCTTGTTCTTTTAGAACAAACTTCACCTCTTTCAGCTGAGCCTCCAGCTCCCACCTTCCCTCGCTCTCCTGCTCCACTTGGCTCTGGAGTTGCTCCGCCTCGGACGCATGGTTCTCCGCTTCTCTCCTTAGCCCCGCCTCCTTCTGGGCGAGCCTGGTCTGTACATCCCCCAAGGCCCTGGCATACTCCTCTTTGGCCTGGTCTTGGGACTCCTGGATGTCCAGACACTGTTGCTGCTTTTCCTCCAACTTCTTAGTTAGGTTACTCACCCGCTCTTCGAGCGCCAGGTTGTGGGCCTCTACCTGCCTCACTTCATCACCCAGGGATGCTTTGTCCTTCTCCAGCTCCCCAGCCATGATTCCCAGCACTCTCAGGGAGTCAGTATGCTCCTGCAGCAATCTCCCAACGGCCACCA
This sequence comes from Aldrovandia affinis, assembly GCA_029706075.1. Taxonomy (NCBI): domain Eukaryota; kingdom Metazoa; phylum Chordata; class Actinopteri; order Notacanthiformes; family Halosauridae; genus Aldrovandia; species Aldrovandia affinis. The sequence continues at coordinate 1,542,672 of JAINUG010000167.1, forward strand.
GATGGCGCTCCTCCGAGGTCCCCAACTCAGCTTTCGTCCGGTACAGCTCAGTCTGGACACCTTTCAGTTGCTGGACCTCCCGGAGGGTGACTCGCCATTGGTCCTCCACCATGGCCGCCCATCTCTGGTTCTTCACCAGGTCATCCCTCTGGTCCTGATAACATTTCTCCAATTTCTGGATCTCGTCCTCTTTGCCCTTGATCACAATTTGTGCCTCTCCTAACTCCGCCTCTAAACCAGCACACTTGTCTGCGACAGTTGTATGCTGCTTTTGTGGCTTACCTGGGACATTTTTCCTCTTCTCCCTAGGGGGCACCACAGAGCAGGAGTGGCCATCCTTCTTTAGGACTTTTTTCATCCCTTGTTGTCTCTGCAGGGTTCTCAACACCCTCTCCATTTCACTGACAGCCTCAGCAACGTCGGGCGCCATTCCAGCCAAAAAGGAGCATTTGAGGGCTGGACTTGCTTGAAAGTAGACCTTGAGGGAACGTCGGTGCACTTTTGACAGGTGCTTGTGCCCCTCTGCCTCCAGCCAAGACTCCATGTCTGGATCCACTGTCCAGTCCCCTTCCATCATGGAGTAGTTCTTTCAAAAATCAAAAATCCCACTCACTTGCACTACCTCCTCTTGCCTATAAGTGATGCCCTCTGCCCGCATTCTCCACCATATGTGGTGTCCCCAGGGGTTGGGCGACACGCACGGACCTTGCAGAGGGCGTAGGCAAGTTAAAGAACAAGGAGGAGGCAGTATTCAGAAACAAAAATTATAATTTAATAACCAAATACTTCACAAACACAAAACACAGGGTGGGGTCTTCAGTGGAATACAAACACAAAGTCCACAAATCCTTTCTCGTCGTCAATGTCCAATCCAATTCCGTAATCCAGTTCAGTTCCGTAATCCAGTCCGTCGTCAAAATCCAAAGGGGGGTCCTCAAACAATCCAAGTTTCATACACAAACACTAACAATCACTCTCTCTCTCCAAATACTGGCTGGTCAATCGACTTCACAGTTTCACTCTCCAAAAACACACAGCAACTCCTTTCCACACACGTTCCTACTCCTCTCCCAGTGTAGTGGGAATCAGCCCTTTAAATAGGCCTTGAAATGGCCTTCAGCTGGTCGTTAGTCCCGTTGCCTTGACATTGCTCAGGTGTTTCTGTGGCCTGCTGGGAAATGTAGTGTTTTTGCTCCCATGTGTGGGAGGACCCGGCAGCCATTTCCTTGTGCAGCCCATTGGGCTGCCACAGCCTCTTTGTGTGATTATGTGTGTGTCTGTGCACATGTGTCTGTGGGCATGTCTGTGTGCATGTGAGAATGTGAGTGTCAATTTATACATGTGGGTGGGTCTGTGTATGTGTGAGTTTGTATGTATGTGTGTGTGTGTGTGTGTGTGTGTGTGTGTGTGTGTGTGTGTGTGTGTGCGTGTGTGCGCGCATGTGTGAGTTTGTACATGTGGGGGTGTGTGTGAGTTTGTACATGTACAGTGAGCACCATAATGAATTGGACAGTGACACATTTTTTGTTATTTTGGTTCTGTACTCTAGCACTTTGAGTTTGAAAAGATACAGTGAGGTTGATGTGTCAGAAATGACAGCATTTTAAGGAACTACAAGTATTTGTTGAATTGGCTTCACAGATGTGTTTAGTTAGGCAGGTGTATTCATTTGTGTCGTTAGTGAATGCAGAAGAGAGCTGTTTATGTCTAGTCTTGATTTCTAGACTTTGCAATTGCCTTTGGAGATTGTTGTTGGGGTGTGACAACATGAGGAAGACAGCAGTGTCGATGTAAATTAAGCTGGCCATCATAAGGCTTAGAAATGAAAATCAATCAATCAGGAACATTGCAAAAACCCTGGGCATGCCCAAGTCAACAGTTTGGTTCATCATTAACAAGAAAAAAACAATTAATTATGTCAAAAGACCCGGCAGACCGAGGAAGACCACTGTAGTGGATGACCGGAGAATACTCTCTATGGTGAAGAAAACCCACCTGACAACAGCCCAACAGATCAAAAACACTCTCCTGGATGCAGGTGTAGATGTGCCAAAGTCTACCATACGTAGAAGACTACACCAGCAGGACTACAGAGGGTACACTACAACATGCAAACCACTGATAAGCCTGAAGAGCAGAAAGGCGAGATTACAGTTTGCTCAAAAGCACCTGAAAGAGCCCCAAGAGTTCTGGAACAAAGTCTTGTGGACAGATGAGACAAAGATTACCAGAGTGATGGAAAGAGGAAAGTGAACAATGAATTCTGAAGTCTACATCCAAATGCCTCCAAACTCATTGGATGGCACTTCATCATGCAACAAGACAATGACCCGAAACATACTGCTAGAGCAACGAAGGGGCTTTTGACGGCCAAAAAGTGGAAAATCCTTGACTGGCCGAGTCAATCACCGGATCTGAATCCAATTGAACATGCATTTTACATGCTGAAGAGGAGAATGAAGGCAAAAAGTCCCCGAAACAAGCAGGAACTGAAGATGGCTGCAGTACAGGCCTGGCAGAGCATTACCAGGGAAGATACCCAGCGTCTGGTGATGTCTATGCATCGCAGACTTCAAGCAGTTATTGCATGCAAAGGATATGTGACCAAATATTAAAAATGATTACTTTATTCTACATTGTGTTAAACTGTCCAATTAATTATGGTGCCTGAAAATGGGGGGGACTATGTACAAAAGGTTCTATAATTTCTAAACGGTTCATCCGATATGGATGAAAATACCCTCAAATTAAAGCTGACAGTCTGCACATCAACATCACTGTATCTTTTCAAACTCAAAGTGCTAAGAGTACAGAACCAAAATAACAAAAATGTGTCACTGTCCAATTAATTACGGTGCTCACTGTATGTGTGTGTGTGTGTGTATCAGCGTGTGTTTGTGTCAGTCCTTCCTTTGTCTCTGTGCTGTAGGTTGAGCATGGAGGAGTTGCGGCGAAGGCAGGTGGAGGCTCGGGCGAGGCAGGTGGAGGAGTCCAAACGGGTGGAGATGGAGAAACAGAGGCAGGAGCAGGAGAGCAGGCTGAGGGAAAAGGTGGAGCGACGGCGCAGGGAGATTCAGGAGAGGGAGCTGCAGCTGCAGATGGACAGAGAGGTCAGAGCCATGTGCATGTGCAACAATTCTGTTGGTTACATCTGCAGGTGTATGAAACATAATTATTCCCCAGACAAAGGGAGTGTTAGTGTGAGTGTTAGTGTGTGTGTGTGTGTGTGTGTGTGTGTGAGTGTGTGAGTGTGTGTGAGTGTGTGTGAGTGAGTGAGTGAGTGAGTGTGTGTGTGTGTGTGTGTGTGTGTGTGTGTGTGTGTGTGTGTTTTTGCGTTTTTGCTGCTGTATTCTTTTTTTTTTTTTTTTTTTTTTTTTTTCAGATTTTTTCTCCCAATTTGGTGGCCAATTGTACCCTCTATTTCTTTTGATTCGCCCTCCCCCACAAGCCCGCCGCCCATCACTATGGGTCAAGCTAATATGCTGAGGCTGGCAATGATCCGCCTCCTCCGAGATGGAACTCACCCACCTACTTTACAGGGAGGCCTTGATGCTTCTCAGCGAGCTCGTGCCAGCTCTACTGCCCCCCTTCCCCTGGGGCAGATGGCCAATCGCCACCAGAGCCAGTCTGGTACAGTCTGGTTTTGAATCGCGGCTGCAGTGGGCAATTTGCATTCCGGGCTAATGCTTTGATCGTTATGCCACCTGAGGCCCCGATTTTGCTGCTGTATTATTATTTATTTATTTTTATCATTTTTATTTTTCCGATTTTACCCTGCTTTTCTCCCAATTTGGTAGCCAATTACTCCCGCTGTGGTTAGTTCAATCCCCTCCCTCGTAGTTTGCTGCCGTAGCCCTGTGACTGGCAGTGACAATGGCGATGCGCTGCCTCCTCCAAGACAGCACTCGTCGTGCTGTCAACTGTAATTACGATATCCCCAGAACCACTCCTGTGTGCAGCGAACTGTGTCGGCTTCCCTCCCCCCTCCCTGGGGCGGGCAGCCAATTGCCGCCCCGGTGGCATTCCCGGCCAGAGCCGACTCTGGCGGGACGGGGAATCGAATCCCAGTCGCCATGGCCAGCGTATTCTGCGCGCGTGCGTGTGTGTGTAAGTAATGCTGCTGTATTCTGACAGAGAGAGGAGGAAGAGCTGCAGACTCAGAAGGAGGCGGAGCGCCATCGACAGGAGAGGGAGGGGCAGAAGCTACAGGAAGAGCAAGAGAGAATGCAGAGAAAGAAGGTTTTCAATGCTCACCATTTAAAATCACTCCACCACAAAATTATTATGTACCAATTCTGTCAATACCCAAATTTGAAAGGGTTTTACCTCAGAAGATTGAATAGAAAACAGCATTACCAGAAAGGTCATTTTTATATTATTTAAAATAGCAACCATCGCAAAAAATCCCTGCAGTAGTTTTTATATTCAAATTAAGAGAACATTTAATAGAGTATCACTGCCAACACTCAACACTCAATCCATAGTGTTTAACAACCATTCCTCAGTATTCTAGTGTATTCTAACACATTACTAAGCATTCCATAATATTTTACATTCTTTACTAAATATCCCAGCGTATTTAATACTCAGTTTTATTTAGTGTCTGAAAGTGGTAGTACGGTAGTACTGTTAGTTGGATATAATGTATTTATTTGCGAAAGGCTCTTAAAAACTGAAAAGCCTCTCATTCTTAGAGGATCGAGGAGATCATGAAGAGGACCAGGAAGACTGAGGCAGAGATGAAGGTAAGAGGCTCGCTCTTGAACCTTTCTTCTGTGCTGTTTCTAAAGCAGGTAGGTTGATCAACTTAAGCTTTTTGAAATTTAAATTCATAAAAAATAATAGATACTTTTCACAAAGAGTATTTGAAACTATATCCCAAATATAGCTGGGACAGATTAATCAAATCAGTTCATCAAAAAGTAATCAATTAAAAATTAATTAATTGTTGGCTTTGTTTCTCTTGTTCTAATCACATACTGATCATATGTTGCAACAGAAAGAAGAGGGGTGTGTGGAGCCCCCATCTCCTACTGCCCTCCTCCATCCTGTTTCTTCTCCACCTCAAGGTAATCACCATCATCTGGAATCTATTTGCAAATCGGGGGTTGGAGTGAAGTAGAGATGGTATCCTCACAGCTGAAATCCTAATCAAGACGCAGTAGAATAACTTGTTATTTGCAATTAGTGTTGTTTAGCCTACAGATAAAAATAAAAAACTTTGCAGAAAAGTGAACTATATGGAACACCACCGTATGCAAATCCTGTAGTACCAGCCAGTCTTGGTTAGCAAGCTAAGAAACTGAAAGCTTCAGCTTCTTCTTCTTTTCGTGTCCATATACAGAAGTCGCTATTCAGATTATATGATGTCCAGCCAGTGATTGGTACATTGCTGTGCCTTGGTGTTGTATAGTGCTAGGTCCTTTGCTGTGCAGGGTCTGCCTAGTAGAGGACATCGGAGGAGATGTTCCATGGTCTGGGGTTCTGTGCCACAGTCGCACGTTGTTGGACCACTCAGGTACCCCCATCTGCTTAGGGCTTCCCTGGAACGGCCCACGCCTGAGCGGAGCCGGTTCAGGCATTTCCACTTTGCCCAGTTGTTATCTCCTGGTGGGAGGCTTTCGGCGGCGGGGATGTGCATGGTCGGGCTGTGTGGGTGGTTGTTCAGCTTTTCCTTCCACATTGCGAGGCGAGCTTCAGATGGTGTTGTCTCCAGTGGAGCAGTGCTGGTCAGGAAACTTTTCCGTGATTTTAATCGACTGGAGGCAGGTACGTGGCCATGTAGGGGGTGCCTCTCATCTGTGGTTTGCCTGCGCCGCTCTGTCCTGCTGGCTACCGCTCTTCTGATGTCTGGAGGGGCAATACCTGCCAGGATGTACAGGTTGTTGGTGTTGGTTGGCTTCAGGCACCCAGTGATGCATCTACAGCTTTCGTTAAGGGCGGGATCCAGCTTTTTGGCGTGAGTGGATCTTTCCCACACTGGGCAGGCATATTCTGCAGTAGAGAAGCAGAGGGCAAGGGCTGTGGCACGTAGTGTTTTGGGGCATGCATCCCATCTGGTGTTAGTGAGTTTGCGCAGGATGTTGTTGCGGGTGCTCACTTTTGCCTTTGTCTTTGTGATGTGTGTCTTGAAAGTGAGACTCCGAGGTAGACAGGATGCTCGGAGTGTGACAGTGGTGTTCCACACCAGGACACATTCAGTTGGCGCTTAGCTTCCTTGTTTCTCAGGTGAAAAGCACATACTTGTGTCTTTGCTGGGTTGGCACGTAGATGGTTCACCTCATAGTAGGTTGTTAATCCTGAGAGGGCGTCTTTGAGAGTTTCCTCGATACTAATGAAGTCTGTGCCTTGGGCGGTGATGCACAGGTCATCTGCATATGCAAAGCGATGGGTGGCATCGTCTCTGGGTTGGTCATTTGTATAGATATTGTACTGCAGTGGGGCAAGCACACTGCCTTGTGGGAGGCCATTCTTTTGGTTGCGCCATCTGCTGCGTTTTCCGCCTAATTCAACATAGAATCTGCGGTTCTGGAGCATGGCTTCCATTAGCTCTGTTAGGTGGATGTCTTTTGTGATCTCCAAGATCTTACATAGGAGTCGTCTGTGGTTGACTGTGTCATAAGCAGCAGACAGGTCCACAAAGACAGCACCTGTAATCTGTCCTCTCTCAAATCCATCCTCAATATGTTGTGTGAGGTTGACGAGTTGGCTAGTTGTTGATTTGCCTGGACGGAACCCTGTTTGTTCTGGAATGATCTTCTTGTCTATGGATGGTGCAATCCTGTTCAGTATCAGGTGCTCAAACAGCTTGTATGTATGACATAGAAGTGAGATTGGACGGAAACTCTTAGCATCAGACGGGTCCTTTCCAGGTTTCAGGAGTGCTAGTACTCGTGCCTTGAGCCAGATGTTTGGTAGCTTATGTGTAGCCATACAGTTATTGAATAGATTGAGGAGCCATTACTTTGTTTGTCCTCCCAAGTACTTGATCTGTTCTGTTGCGATGTTATCCAGACCAACTGCTTTCCCTGATTTCAAGCTATGTATTCCTGTTTCCAGTTCAATCATAGTAAAAGGTCTTGTGAAGCCTGGATTCGCATGGTACCTTTTCCTGTCTAGTTTGGCTTTTTGTCATTTCCTAGGGCCTTTTCCATTCAGCAGCAGTTGGTGGGCGACTTGGTCAGCTGTGGTATTGCAGTGTTCTTTAGTTGTCTATGGATCGCCTCCCAGTTTGCGAATAAGGGCCCATGCTTTTTTGCTGTTCTTTGACATGTCCGTTGTCTCTATCAGAGTATTCCAGGTGTTTTGGCGCTCTTGGAAGATACTGGTCATCAGCTGCTCTCCTGTTGTTATTGTTTCTTCAGAGAAGGGATCAGATTCGAACATGGTGATGTACTCATTATAAAGTTCAGCATTCTCAGGAGTTAGGCCTGGGATGTAATTTATTTTGCAACCTCGGGGGATTTTCCTTCTGGCTGTTTTCTGAACTGCTTTGATGAACCGGCAGTAGTTCTCTGGGAGTGGTCTGATGTGGCTGACCTTATGATCCAGTTCTTGTGTGAATCCTTCCCAGTTTGCCTTTTTAAAATTGAAACATCTTCTAAATGGGACGGTGGTTGGTACCACTGCTGCGTGTATTTGGACACCGATGGGGCGATGTTGCGTTCTTGGTATTACAGCCATAACAAGTTTCTTGCTGGTGCCAGCTATGCTATTGCTTGTGAATACGAGGTCTGGGTTGGATCCCCGCTTCCATCTAGCACTGTTGAAGGAACTCAGCTGTTTCGAGTCATGGATGAGGCTAAGCTGGTTGGCGTCCATCCATTCCTCCACTGCTTCACCATCAGGATTTGTTTCACTGTACCCCCATTGGTTGCTGTGGCTGTTGAAATCCCCGATTATAATCTGCGTCTTGTTATGGGGGTTTGGTAGGGGATTTGTAAAGGTGAAATCTGCGTCTGGTGGTTTATACACAGAGGTGACCATGGCTCTGCTAAACTCTACCGTTAGAATTTTGATGTTGTTTACCTCCGTTTTAGCTGTAGCTTCTATGAGTCCATTTTGACGAAGATGGCACTTCCGTACTGGCGATGTGGTCTTTCTATTGCCATAGTCATTCCGGGTATCGCAGGGCGATTGTTATCACTGCCGCGATGTGTCCCTTGTAGGCATAAGACGTTGCATTGCATTTCCTTGCAAATCGCAGCGAGTAGGTCTTGTTTCGCTGCTGATAGCCCTTCGATGTTAGCAGACAGAACAGTCAGTGCCGGTCTTAAAGAAGACCCAGGTTTTTGACACCGACGTCTGCTTCGGTCTCTGGGCATGTTGATCACTTTGACGAACGTTGGTAGCTGAATTAGATCCTTTGGCTAGCTTCAGCTAGCAAGTTGGCTTGCTACACAACATACACTAATCATGGCTAACTAGGTGAAAGCAAAATTATACATTCATGGCTGTATTCTCCTGTCGGAACAGTGAAGTTAGAATAAAAATGGTCTATTCTCTGAATCCAGTAGCCTTAACAGTGAAATGCCCTTGTTTAAAGTTCAGCACTCTGAATACTGAACACAATTGGTATTACGCGTTAAAACCCCTCACTTATCCTACATGTAAAATATATTTATTTGATTTAATATAATAATCGCTACACAGGATACCAATTATCAATTAAATCTCCGAATTCGTTGATAGGCAGAGCAAACTGGTGGATCAACCTTCATCAAAATATACAACTCACAATTCAATTAAAATGAACAGCTGGTTTATTCAGTTACAACAATTAGACAAAATATTCAACGTCCAATCTACAGACGTAGATTCAACTACCTTAACAAATACTAAATCGTAACATCCAATATGTAGGGTTTAGTTCTGTCTCCTCAAATGTGGAACATTTATCGCTACCATTCCACAAGCTTGCTCATACCACGTCAAGCTCCGCTCTTATCTGCTTTGGTTTTGGGACTTCTCTTCTGCCGCTTCCCAGCCACAGTTGAACCCAGAACCCCAGGGGTCTGTCCACGCTTCACTGCACGCCTTCTGTTTTCTTTTGCGATGCCCGGCCAGTCTTTACTCACCACCTGGGTGTCAGACCTATAGTTTTTTCCAGGGCTTAGGGCTTCATCTGCCACTACGTCCACTGGTGGGTCATCGTCCAGACCTTGGGAGGATTCCATCCTGGGACACCTGGACACCGACAAAGGCTGTACATTTTGGGTTAAAACAGCAATAGGGTCAAACTGTACCATCAGGCCTGGCCATGGTAGGCCCTCTGTGTCCCAAGCCATCTCATTAATAGTGTCAATCAGCAGGGACCCTGGCTCTCCACAATGTCCCTCAGACCTCCACTTTTGAGCCAGCTCCAGGACCTTAGCTTCAAGCCGCTCACCTTTCTGCTTCAGCTCCACATTCTTCCTTGCCAGCTCGACCCTCAAAGCCTTCTCTTGGGTTTGAAGCTTTTGATAAAATCTCTGCTGTAGGTTGAAGAGCTTCAATTGCATCGTTTTCATTTCAGACGCATGACTTTCCAACATACCATAGCTCATGTTTGCAATTCACATATCGGTCTTCCTGCGTAATCCTCTCCTGCTCACACTGGTTCCTCACCTTCAACAACTTCAGCTCACTCTCCTGTTGAGTTTGCCATGCCTGTTCCTTCAGGCCTTATTCTTTGGAACTATGCATCTCCCAGCCTTCTCAATGCGGAGGGCTTCTGTTGCAGCCTACACTTGGCCCTGTAGATCCGCGATCACTGCAGTGGTCTCCTGCTGCTGGCTGAGCCATGCATTCCTCTCCTGGTCTGCTTGGCTCCGGAGTAGCTCTGCCTCAGACGCACTGGTCTCCACTGCTCTCCTTAGCTCCGCCTCCTTCTGCTCGAGCCTGGTCTGTACATCCCCTAAGGCCCTAGTATACTCCTCTTTGGCCTGGTCCTGGGACTCCTGGATGTCCAGACACTGCCGGTGCTTTCCCTCCAAACGCTTAGTTCGGTTTCTCACCTCTTCTTCTAGTGCCAGGTTGTGGGCCTCTACTCGTTTCAACTCATCACCAAGGGATGCTTTTTCCTTCCCCAGCTCCCCAGAAAAATGCTTAAAATGTAAAATATAAAAAAATGATGTACTAGCTCGAAGAACTATGACCATGACAGCTCCGCGTCCATTCGCTAACCAACTAATCAATGCTGTGTAACATCTACGCGACATGATGCGAGTTTGATTTTTGTGCTAGGTACGCGACATCCTCTGCAACATCAACACAACCTCTGCGACGTGTTGCAGAGGATGTCGCGTTGCAGTCGCTCGAGCATGTAGAGGCCTTGACACCCCCTCCACCATGTCTCACGGATGAGGTGGTATGCTTTGGATCATGGTCATTTCCTTTTTTTCTCCACACTTTCTTCTTTCCATCACTCTGGTACATGTTAATCTTTGTCTCATCTGTCCACAAGACTTTGTTCCAGAACTCTTGGGGCTCTTTTAGGTGCTTTTTAGCAAACTGTAATCTCACCTTTTTGTTCTTCAGACTTATCAGTGGTTTGCATCTTGTAGTGTACCCTCTGTAGTCCTGCTGGTGTAGTCTTCTACGTATGGTAGACTTTTACACATCTACACCTGCATCCAGGAGAGTGTTTTTGATCTGTTGGGCTGTTGTAAGGGGGGTTTTCTTCACCATAGAGAGTATTCTCCGGTCATCCACTACAGTGGTCTTCCTCGGTCTACCGGGTTTTTTGACATAATTGAGTTCACCAGTTGTTTTTTTCTTGTTAATGATGAACCAAACGGTTGACTTGGGCATGCCCAGGGTTTTTGCAATGTTCCTGATTGATTGATTTTCATTTCTACGCCTTAGAACGGCCAGCTTAATTTGCATCGACACTGCTGTCTTCCTCATGTTGTCACACCCCAACAACAATCTCCAAAGGCAATTGCAAAGTCTAGAATCAAGACTAGACATCAACAGTTTTGTCTGCATTCACTAACGACACAAATGAATACACCTGCCTAACAAAACACATCTGTGAAGCCAATTCAACAAATACTTGTCGTATCTTAAAATGGGGGGACCATGTACAAAAGGTGCTGTCATTTCTACACGGTTCATCCGATATGGATAAAGACCCTCAAATTAAAGCTCAGAGTCTGCACTTCAACCTCATCCCCAACCTCAAACTCAAAGTGCTAGAGTACAGAACCAAAATAACAAAAAATGTGTCACTGTCGAATTAATTATGGTGCTCACTATATATGAGTGGTTGTGTGTCGGTGACAGGCTTTGGCCTAGGCTCGAAGGAGGCTTGAATGAGGCAGCGCAGCGCTGGCTACTGGCCGGACTACGGCAGCAAGTTCTCATACGAGGAAGGGGATAATTGGCACGAAAAAGAGAGAGGGAATTGGATACTCTCTATTGAAGTCGGGAAAAAATGGGGGAAAAACTGCAAAAATAATCAATTTAAAAAAGGGAAGAAAAAAAAGAAATCAAATTAATCCTAAATGTTAAATGTTGCAATTCAATGGTTCTCTGTCCAGTGGTTCCAGCCCTTCACACAGGGTTGACACGGTGACTCTCTGGGAAGGAGGGGATGTTTCAGTGGTTCCTGACCCACACTGGGGGATTGAGGAGGACCAGTGCAGCCCATGGGCCTCATTTATAAAAAAGTTGCGTAGAAACCATCCTACATTTAATCTAAGATCATTTCTGAAATGTGCGTATGTGTGATTCCGAGAAAATGAACTTACGCACAAAATACCATGCGTACACCACTCCCCCAGATGTGAAATCTCTAAATCACAAATGATCTTGAAATTGTGTGCAGCTCATATAGCAGCCTCCCTCTTGATGCATCCAGACACCACCACCTTCCCTTTAACATCCCGATAGTGCGCTCCACTACGTGCGCGGGCATGAGCCGTGTTAAAGTGGGCTTCTTTGGCTGTCTGTGGGTGCGCTATGGGGTTGAGAAGCCATGGCTTCAGAAGATAACCTCTGTCACCTGATTGTGTAGAGATAATTATCTTATGCACATTAAAAAAGCTAAAAAGTGGCAAAGTACAAAGAAAAAAGTGATTTACCTAGAAGCCAACCAATTATGCACAATGAAGGAGTCGTGCGTCGACCCTGGCCATCTTGCAACGGCGTTTAGGATTGCCATACGGGCATTGCAAATGAGTTGCACATTAATTGAGTGATAATTCAGGCAGGCAGTGTGGTATAATGGTTAGGGAGCTGGCCTTGTAACGTTAAGGTTGCAGGTTCAATCCCTAGGTGGGACACACCTGAATTGCTTCAGTTAATGTCCAGCTGTATAAATGGATTGTAAAGAAATGTAAACTGTAAGTCGCTCTGGGTAAGAGCGTCCACTAAATGCCTGTAATGTAATGTAATGTAATGTAATTCGTCCTGTTAACATTTACATACTCATTTGCATTGGATGCCTGTATGCACTTCTCGATATCTTCGAGAAGTGCCAATGCTGCCTCTGGCAAACCACTGCATTATTGGACATTTTATAGCCTATAGATTGACTGAAATGTTTTACACTTGTGGAACCATAATATGTATATTAAATACATTTCCTTCAAGGATGTGTCAATTATGCTAATAGTTTTGAAAAACCAATGTTTTATGTTGTTTTTATTTATTAATAACTTTATTGTGCAAACCATTACGTATAGCCTAAGCAATGTGTTCAATCAGGTAATACAACTACAACAGCATCTACTACTACTACTACTACTACTAATAATAATAATAATAATAATAATGAGGAAACAATTAGGCAGCAGACGACATGTTGGCGCTCTTAGATTTTCGAATACATTTTACATTACATTTACATTTTAAGCATTTAGCAGACGCTCTTATCCAGAGCAACTTACAAGATGTGCATAAATACATGGTAGGAACAATCATAGTTCGCGCAAGAGATCAGTGCAGTAATACAGCGATAGACATCATTGTAGGCAGCTGCGTACTGTACCTGTAACACTGGGAAGGAAAAGGTTAGTACATTTTTTTTTTTATGGAGTAAGCAGGGGTACTGTTGAGCAAGTAGGCAGTGGTGATGACAATTAGCTAGATGTACAGAATTCAGTGGTAGTGGAGTCTGAAAAGGTGGGTTTTGAGTCTCTTGCGGAAGATCGCAAGTGATTCCGCAGTCCTGACCGATTGCAGAAGGTCGTTCCACCAACGAGGGGTCAGAACAGAGAAGAGATGAGACCGCGAATACCTGCAGTAAGTACTCCAACATTGCCACAAGGAAACGTGCATACGCCAAGTTGGAACGTGACCATGGAGCTAAGTACTTTTCCACGTCAAAGACCGTTTTTATAAATCTGAACTTTGGCGTGGATTTGAGCGTACGCATATTCTAAAATCAAATCTGTGCGTAAGCATGTTTTATAAATGAGGCCCCCCATGTGTCTTTCCTCATTCTGCACCACATAACCAGACATGTTTAGCAGGGGGGGGACTGTGGTGGCTGCAGCACTCCCATGCTCCACCTGGGGGCAGTGGTGGATGTGGCCAGGACTGTCAGAAGTCGAGACCGCAGAACGTTTGCGACGCTCAGTGAATGCTGATGCTGACGTTGCAATGTTTTTACAATGGCTTCCCTCAGGAAACGATCGGATTCGCAGCACTGGACGGACTGATTTTCAAGATCATCCATAACATTGCTGTCGATCGTTTCCCTAAGAGCTACAGACTTGATGTATGTAATCTAATCCGCCTGTTCTTCAGGCGGAGGTCAAACATATTTGGCTGTTTTGACACAGTTGAACAGAAAGTTAATCCATCACTGTTCTAAATGTTATCTATTGCTTTGCTGGATCACTGGATTGAACGCGCTCTGTCTTATATTATTATATATACTATATTTTATTTTCCCCAAAATATTATTTCCCACAATTATTCACACCCCTAATACTTAAAAATAATCCAACAAAAACAAATCTGCATTAACAGGCTGCTTTTTTAAGTTCATCTCAATCTTAGGGAACTGTACTGTGGCCATCCAAGGCTTCCTGTTTGGTTTTTTTGGCCCCCTTCCCTTCCCTATTCTTTGCTCATCTTTATGAAGGGTGTGAATAATTTTGGAGGGGTCTGTACAAGGTCCATAAGCACTTTTGCTAGCTCCTCCCCTGGCCCAGCATGTCTTTTTTCTATGTGTTGCAGGGGCAGTCCGGGTGAGTGTGCCGTTGAATGCGCAGGTAAACGGGCAGGTTAATGGGCAGCCCCTGGTGCAGCTGGGTGGTTCGGGGGGGGGCGCTGTTATGAAGCCCGCCATGTCTCCCACGCCCGTGCCCCCGGCCAGGCCCCAGCCCGTGCCCCTTATCCACCTGGAGCCGCTGGAGGTGAAGACCGCCGCGAGGGACGAGGCTGATGAGGTGCAGTCCATGGAAGTCAGGTGAGGGGGCAGCAGAGTCCTGTCTCTCATCGTGGCGTGAGCACGAGTGTCCCTCTGCCCTCCACTGAGGCGAAAGAGAACCAGTGAAGCAAAAAACTGAAATCAGAATGGGTCTCTCCTAGAGGTATCCTGAGCCGGGGGGACACCCCCCGCCCATGCAGCGGTGATGAGCGGACAGATTGACTCTGGTAACTTTGCTCGCCACTGCACCCACTCACTCTGGCTCCTTCCCCTCACTGTCCCCACCCTGTCCACTGTCCCCTGAAGCCCGGCGTACAAGGAGGAGCTCATCTCCATCCCGGAGTTCTCTCCCATCGACGAGGTCCATCACAACGGCGTGAGCAACGCCCGCGCCCTGGAGGACCTGCTGGACCTGACGGGACATGCGGCCCACCCCAAACTGTCGCCCGGCACCAACCTGGGGGACTGCAACCAGAACCTGATTGAGGGCTTCTGTAGGCCGGCGGCCGACCCCCACCTGACCCGCACTCCATCCCCCGACAAGCGCAACGTCTAGCAACCAGGTAATGCTTTAAATAAAGGCCAAGGCCCACACCTTTTTTCTTTTCTTTTTTTCTTTAAACATTTGTTTCAGATTTTTTTCCCACGTTTTTCTCCAAATTTGGTGGACAATTATACCCTCTATTTCGTTCGATTCGCCCTTCCCCACGAGCCTGCCACCCATCACTACAGGACAAGCGAATTCCCAGAATTCGCCTCCTTGACTCATGCCGGGTCTCCCTACCCCCTCCCCCTGGGGTAGACAGCCAAACGCCGTCCCCACTTGGGGCTCCTGGTGCAGTTGGGTTTCGAACTGCGGCTGCAGTGCATTCTATACCTTTTAAAACTGATGATTGCCAGTCTGTTTCCATTGTCGGGCAAGTGAGAATTGAATAAAAATGTCTATTCCCTGAATCCAGTAGCCTTAAACAGTCAAACGCCTTTGTTTAAGGTTCAGCACTCCGAATACTCTGAAAACCAGTGGTATTATGTGCTAAAACCCCTCGCTTATCCTGCATGTAAAATATATTTATTTGATTTAATTGAATAATTATTGCATAGAGCTCCCCGACATCATTTAAATTCCTTGATTATCAATCAAGCTGAATAATCAATACCAATAGGGAAAGCTTCCATATTTTAATTTTGTGATAGTCTTGTAATCAAGCAAAATTGTGCAGTATTTTCTTACATCTACAGATTATGTGATCTTGTGGATTAATGTAGGTTGCCCTTTGTTCTCTGTGCCCAAATTCAATATTGAATGAATAAATATCCGATAATCTGATCTGTGCAGATCAGGCAGTTTAATGCTCAGCTAACTGAACTGTTAGGTTTTAATGTGCGTTACTCAAATCTAGTGCGCTTTACAGTTAATGGGGGGAATTAATTTAAAAGCATAGCCTATTCGTTGAAATTATTCCATAGATTTTTCCTCAGTTAAATGCCTCGTCATTTACCTTATTCTAACGTGATGTGAAGAAGGAGAAAACTACAACGTGAGACGCAGTTAAGAGGAAGCTTTGTGAAACTACCAGCACACACCCACCCCATGCCCACGTCTCCTTCTCTCTGTCCTGCAGAGCCCCAGAGCTGGCCAGCCGTGATGCGGTGACCTCCCTGCTGAACTCGTGCTCGTCTGGGAAATAAGAGCGCTGAATGTAGTCTACTATTCCTCCTCAAAGACCGTTCTAGAACTTCTCTGCAGTCTCCCCAAGGCCCATTGATCGCTGGAAGTCAGGAACGACATCCACTTCGTAGGATTTAGTTTCGGCTCAAGAGACGGGCATAAGGTCACTGGTTTTGGAATTTATGTTATTCAGTTGGCTGTCAGAGAAGGAGACATGGAGTTGGAGCTTGTTTAATATGCAACGGTGGTGGGTTTCCATATGTACTGTGTTGGGAGCATTTTTAATGTGTGCTGCAGTGGATATGTACATGTAAGTGGGTGTGATTGCTTTGGCATCCCACCTTTTCCCGCACACTCAAAGTGCCAGTATTTTACTGTCATTAAGTGTTGCAGCAGTTTCTCAGTAATCTTCGACGTGTACAGTTAAGACCGATGTCTCGCTAAAGTGCTTCTCTTGCATAACTGGATAGCATTGCAGACTAGCGATTGCTCTACCTTTTTATAAAAAAGTTTCTGTGTTTCGAAGAACAAGACTTCCGTGTGGAAAAGCAGCTGCATATCAGAAGTAGAATTTTCAGTGAAAGGACTACAGTTCTTCAGAGGGTTGGAAAAGTGCTGAACGATGTTTCTTCGTGTTTAGGTCTATTCACAATCTTCTGTAGTGTAGTTTACAGTGTCCAACCCATTAGTGAAACATCCACATCTTTTTGGAGGTACCCCTCAAGCAAAGATATCTGCACAGTCATGATCCAGTCATTTTAGGTGCCACTGGGTAATGTATATTATTGGCTCAGAGCAATGCATACTGTAAGGGACAGATCTAACTATCGCTTTAACCTGTACAAATGGCCAGAAGCTTGTCATGCGACAGTAACCATGCTTGCTTTAGACAGCCTAGTCTGTGTCCTATCTGCTATTTGACAAAGGAGGGAATTTAGACATGCGGTATCTGTGCTGTAAACTGTATTTAAAGTCTAAATCGATTCCTTAAGGTGTATATTACCTTGCAGCAGTATCTGAAGCACTGTTTTGATAGATAATGCTGAGGTAATTTCTGTGTGGTGTTCAGTGTTTTCTCCATCTGAGCCCCTACGTGTAATGAGTGTTTCTTTTGTGTTTTTTTTTTTACTGTGGCCTGCTCTCTCTGACTGTGTCCAGAAAATTGAGGTCTCAAAACACTGAACTGGCCTGGAGTGGTTCCCAAACTTTGGGTCTGGGCTCATTGGTGGGTCATAAGAGGGGTGAAGGTGGATTGTGATTAATGTGAAAAAAATAAAAGCACTTCATGTTTATCATGCACTTCTCATTGACACCGGTAAAATTAAACAGTAACACGCATTGTACAAGTAAAACTAGAAAACATGTATTCCATATTTTAGACTATGTTAGTAATCTACATTTTAATAATTGATGGGAAATATATTTTCTAATTAATGGGGTTTTGGGCTCAGAAAGTTTGGGAACCACTCTTTAGACCTATATATATATAGGTATATATATTTGGCAAATCATTTGAGGTCCTAGCTCACTGAAAGTTTTGATTTTCCAGGCTTAAAGGCCTTGAAAGGCATTGTGGCTTAATGGTATAAAATATTCATAAATGATCAAATATGCTGATTTCAGAGGCAAAGATTTCGCCTCTGAAATCAGCCAGCCCAGATTCGTGTGACTTTGTGAGACAGTTTTTGTGTATGTATTCGTATGGTCACACTTGTCTCTTACTCATTGATTTCTTTGTGTGCATTAAATGGCATCACAAATGGCTCAAGGCAAAAGTGTACCCTGGTGGCGCAGTAGGCTGTTAGGTTCTTCTACATCAGGTTAAAAGCGAACATGGCATCAAGCTTTGAAATCCTTGTCTTATACTGTATATTTAAATAAAATAAGAGGAGCACATTGTAGTTGGTGTTAAAGTGTAATTGCTGTAGACATATGATGCATGGTACCTCGGCATGAGCACAAAATAAAGACAATAAAACTTAAAACCACGTGTTATTGTGTGAACAGGAACAGGTGTATATCTGTAGAAATTGAGAATTGCTTAATTTATTGCTCTGCTTTGCCCATGTGCTGAGCTTAACATTTTTTCTTTTTTTCTTAGTGAATTGCCCAACTGAAACTGTCTGCCTGAAGTATCACCAATACTTTTCACCTGTTGAGAAACAAAAACCAGACACTCACCTTGATAAGGAAGGAATTTTTAAAGGTCATTGATGTTAGGGGCTTGTAAATTTTCCATAGCTACTTTCAACATTGTACAGTGCACACCCAGTGTTTGTGATTTAGGGCAGTGCACTGCACAGATGGCCCACAAATTCTCTGATCTTGAAATCATCTGGATCACCCCATGGACTGTGCCCAACTGTATCAGCTAATCTGAAAGGTATCGGTAAGCAATCTTCTTAATTTCACACGTATGTTCATATCACACCATATACTGTGGAACGGTTTGCATGTCAATGGAATTGTGGAATTTTTCATGTTTGCACACAGCTTAACAAAAATGCCATGGTTGCATTAAGAAAGCAGACAAGAGGCCATTTGAGTCAAGTTGTTAGACATTAGTTTTCAGACTAAGGTCAACAATATTACGCTTGTATTGGTGATACCCTACCCCTAATTTCCCACTTGGGGAAAATATATATATTTTTTTACACAACAACACCACGTTACATACAAATGACATATTCTCCATAAGTCAATACCTATACAGTTGTACAAATAGGCCTGTAATTAAAAGTATTGAAATTAGCTATACATTTACAATATTCTGTAATAATGTTAGCCAGCAAATGAACTAGCTAAATCTGTCGGGTATTATGCTGGAAAAAAATCTCTTTCTCAAAAATATTTGATTCTCAAGTCACATTGCCTTACAAACTCTCTAGCTAGTTGAATATGTTTTAATGAGAAATACTAAGTTGTTAGCAAATATTATTTTAACTAGCCTTGTAGCAATATGGAAGAATATGTCCGCCAAATCATGCAGGCACTGCAGGAGGAGTTACAGGCTTGTGCATGAGAGACCGAAGAGATTGGATATGTCTCTCATTTGGCTCGATCGGTTATGTCCACCACAATCATTTTTGCTCTGGTCATATTCAACATTTATTTATAAAATCTCTCCTACCCCTTGACAAGAAGCACACTGGTTTAACATCATAAACACAAAATACATTTTTCAAAAATTGTACAAACAATTGTAAATTGCATTTTTATAAGCTTCAAATGTACAAACTGTGATTTAAAAAATGTTCAAAAAAAAACACGGGTACAAAAACAATCAGCAATTGATTTGACAGCTGCTTATAGAACCAACTTTCACGTAGCAAGTGATTAATTTACATAACAAAACCATTTAAAACCCCAATTCCCAAGCAGCTGTTCAACACACCAGAGGAGAAAAAGGAAAGAAGACTCAGATAAGTCTAAAAGAAACACAATATCGCCTTTTGTGAGAGCTTATAGTACTTACAGTAGTCTACACAATTACAAATGATAAATCGGCATACTCTATTTGATTAAATTCACATTTCATACTTCACATTTTTTAAAAAGACATTCACTGTTAAATGACTGTCTCTGCTCTGTAGATCAAATGTGCTGAAAGTTTGCCGCCTCTTCTATGAGCCAAAGATATATTTCCCTCAAGAAGGAGTACAATTTTATAAAGAATAATTATGCAAATTTTGTGCATGTGACTCATATTTGAAAAGTATAAGTCAAAAGTTATAATTGAAAACTTGAGTGTTTTTTGTTTTTTAATTATAGTACAGATGGTAGTACTACAGATAGTACAGGTTTTTAGAGTTGATACTGTTATTTTGATTATTTTTACATTTCAGAACACTTGAGCTTACTTGGTAACACCTTAACTAGATAATATTACATATTCAGAATTCTGAAAAAGAATGGCATCTATCTCCACATTTTAGAGATATGCTGCTCCCAGCCTCCTCACAACTTAACAATTTGCCTACCAGAGAGAAGCTTTACCTTATGAGTGGTGTTGAAGGCACTTTGAGACTCTCTGACCATGTGTATTGTGATTGGTATAGTATTGTGTTTAGTGAGTAATAGTCTGTCATTCAGAACTCTTGGCAGAGTATGACTTTTGGCAGGGATTATACTACCCTGTTCTTAATGATAGTGTGAAGGACACTGAGAATAATCAGAAGTAGTCCATGAACAGTTCAATGCACACAACCTAAAGTGAGTGATGCGTTAAGTAGAAAGCAACCTGTGGTGTTAACATCAGATACCAACTCTCAAGCTGCTAATTAATGAGAGATCGATACTCTGTATTAAAAACAGTGCAACCTTTGGGCCTCTGGTAGCGTAACGTTCTAAGCATTCACTTTGGAATGCAAGTTGCCTACTGCAGCCGCGGTTTGAAACCCGACTCTGCCAGACCGGCCCTGGCTGTCCGCCTCAGGGGGAGGGTGACCTGGCACGAGCTCGCCGAGAAGCGCAAAGGGTGTCTCTAGAAAATAGGTGGGCGAGTTCCGTCTTGGAGGAGGCGGATCAATTAGCTTGCCCCGTAGTGACGGGCGATGAGTTCGTGGGGGAGGATGAATCAAAAGAAGGGTATAATTGGCTACCAAATTGGGAGAAAAACGGGAAAATAAAAAATAAATACAAAAAAAAAAAACTGTGCCACCTTCAGCTGATACAAAGTTGAGACTCCTTAGAACTGGTGAGTCTGGGGTCAGTGTAGTGCTCCCTGCTGCTGGTTTAGGAGTCGGACTCTTTAAAGTGCGTGGGTCTGGGGGGCCTCCTGGGTGGTGTAGCGGTAAGAGCATCTGACCAGGAAAAAAATAAAGTGTGTGGGTCGGGGTTCAATGGCATACCCCCTGGTTTCATTTCAGAAGTCTGATTTCCCACAGGGCAGAGGTCTGAAGGACACATCCACGTTCTCTTTAAGGACGATGTCGTATCGACACAGTACCAGTCTGCATGGAGGAGAGAGAAAGTGAGGGAAATGGGATGAACAGAGGATAGCTTTGTACATAGCTGCTTCAAAACTCTTATCTAAAACAAACTAGCCACAAGAAAAACAGATGTGAGGTCAATAACTGGTAAAGGATGCATGCTGGGGGCACATTGACACGGGTAAACAGGCAAACAGATGAGTGGTGGAGGTAAAAACATGAGTGGACACTGATGTAAATAAAGAGACCGAGGACAGTGACACAGTGACACAAGTGAATGGATGCAGACGGGTGGAAAGCAGGTGAACGGACGCTGGTGAGCAGAGAGGGGGCGCTGACCTGTCGGAGTGATCCAGGGATCTGAGTCGGATACGGAGCAGGCGCAGTTTGTAGCGAGGCCCGACCACGTTGTTTGTGGAGAACAGGAGAGAGACCTTTTGGACTACCTGCAGGGACTTGTCAAACTGGGCCAGCAGTCTAGTAGTCTGGTATTGCTCAAACTTGGAGGCTTTACTGAGGAGAGGCAACCAGAGGAAGAGGAGGAATAATAATAATAATATGATGATGATGATAACAGCAATACTGCTACCACCTTGATCTGGTAATCCAGACACTATTGTTGGGTTTAGTAAAATGACTGCAGTGTTCAGAAACAGCTGCACATACATTTATAACTCCCACACACCGCATGGCTAAAAATGTACATGATACAGCTGCTGTAACCTAGGGCAGTGTTACTTAGCAACGTTACAACAGCGCTGTCATAGAAGGCAGAGTACGCACATAACATGTAAGTGCAGAGACCAGCACAAGTAAACACAGAGATCACAGTTATGTTACACAGGTATGTTACACGTCGTTCTTTGAGCAACTTCAGCGAGACTATGTTTATCTCAATGTGAGTGACCCAAGGGATGGCTGAGTAGAGATCTCTCAACTGAGTACTGATTGAAGTAAATGTTACACAAGAGACAGTAGATTGAAAGAGAGCGGGAGACTGATTGACTCACTGATCGATCCTGGCCACTGCCACATCGTCCCCACTGTGCATCTTAATGGTGATGACCCCCCAGTGAATGGGCTTATTCCAAGTCACAATGTCCACCATGTACGTGGTCTCTGTAACACAGGGAAGATAGATGTTATCTGCAGTGGTCAGAGAGTGTGTCAGTACCGTGAGACAGTGTACTTGTGCTGTGGTCAGAGAGTGTGTCAGTACTATGAGATGGTGTACTTGTGCTGTGGTCAGAGAGTGTGTCAGTACTGTGAGACAGTGTACGTATGCTGTGGTCAGAGAGTGTGTCAGTACTGTGAGACAGTGTACTTGTGCTGTGCACAGAGAGTGTGTCAGTACTGTGAGACAGTGTACGTATGCTGTGGTCAGAGAGTGTGTCAGTACTGTGAGACAGTGTACGTATGCTGTGGTCAGAGAGTGTGTCAGTACTGTGAGATGGTGTACGTATGCTGTGGTCAGAGAGTGGGTCAGTACTGTGAGACAGTGTACTTGTGCTGTGGTCAGAGAATATGTCAGTACTGTGAGATGGTGATCTTGTGCTGTGGTCAGAGAGCGTGTCAGTACTGTGAGAAGGTTGGATGTCATCCACTCACTGCAGAAAGGCGAGTTGGCAGTGGTGGAGAAAAATGCCTTTGTCTGATTCAGATGCAGAATAGTGTCCTTCCACTGGTTAATATAATAACCTGAGAGAGAGAACCTGTCAGTAAGGAACCATGTGACCCATAGTTATGTCAAACAAACATTTGTATGAAACCAAAAATTCCTCCTGTCAATGGGAAATACTGTGTGTTTTATTATCCACTTCCTATATCACATATAAATAAGACAACATGTTATATTACATATGTATTCCATATATGATATTCAGAAAGTACAGTCTGCTTCAGAAATAATTTGACCTGGCTGTGTGCTGAGGATTATGGTAAACAGGGAATCATTTTCTCCATGACATATTTTTCTGGCGGCCTGCGCAAAAGTGGGTTTCCTGTTTCCTCTAGAACATTTTAGGAAGCCTGTTGTCGGGGGAGACATTTATAGAATAAACACACTACATTTTGCTTAAATTCACTATCGCTAGATTTAGCTAGCGTGTAACCAATAATCCGAAAACTTTGAACATAATTTACAAAACCTTTTTTAGGCCCATCCATCCATCCATCACATATTTATTTAGCAAGCTCTCGATGTCTGAAAATGAAGCCGAACCATTTGCAGCTTTGCATATTGAACGCAATTCAGCCTTTATGGAAAATAGAAAACAGCGTATATAACCTAAGCGAACAGATAAAATGTTGGTGACACATCAGTGAACATTAGTAACACTTTGTCTTGTTGAATTAGCACATTTCAGTGCACGGTACATAACTTCAAATATCATATCTAAATTAAAGCACCCCGGATTGGATGAGCCAATGAGTTCAAAATGGTGAGTTCAAAACCTCTTTATAGTTATGTCCCATGTTGGTACATTTTTTTATCCAATGGGAGGAAATCTCACCATATATGGGGCAGGGAGCAGGTTTGAAGGTGTCACACTGCATGCACTTCCCATCCAGGAAGTCACTGTAGGTGGAGCAGGGGTAGGCTGTGATGTTGCAAGTCTTATTCAGAGAGCGGAGGAAGAGGAACACGGACCGCTGGTGATCACATACAAAGTACTCCTTTCCTGTAGAATAGCAGAAATGATTCTGCTCTTTAATCCCTCATCTTAATATGCCCTGAAACATGACTGGGCGATCACAAACACAGGCTTTACCACATGGAGGGGTTTCATCACATCATTATTACATTATTATTACAGGCATTTAGCAGACGCCCTTATCCAGAGAGACTTATACTATCTATTTATACAGCTGGATATTTACTGAAGCAATTCAGGTTAAGTACCTCACTCAAGGGTACAACGGCAGCAACCTGGGAACTGAACCTGCAACCTCTGAGTCACAAGCCCAGTTCCCTAACCATTATGCTACGCTGCTGCCCATGTTCTCTCCTCACGTCACACACAGAGAGAACATGAACGGAAAATGTTACTACTAGAATGTTGGTACTTGTTAATGATGGCTGAAAGTATGCATGGCTTGAACAACCATATCAGATCCCATTCTTTGTTCAAAAGCAATTATTTTTTTATCCATTTAGAAGTTGAAGAAAATGAGGACAGGTGATCACCCTATATGTACGTCCATTCATACCTGCCATTGTGGATAGGACAATGGTATATACAGTATTTCTACATGTATGGTACTGATGTTTCAGAATCACATATACTTGACACACACTCTGTAGGCCATGCCTCATCGTGCCTCATCTCTCTGAGCCAAATTATTGCTCACAAGGGACTCTTCTATTCACTTTTCTCTTTTCCCAGTTTGATATGCCAGATCATTTTGTAGGCCCGTCCCATTGCTACAACGTCCTCAGCGTCATTTGGAACACACACACACACACACACACACTTAGCTGACCTGAGAAAATGGTCTTGGGGCAGCCAGGCTGATCGGCACCCCCGTTGGCGTAGAAATCGATGTGTCCCAATGGTTCTCTGAACCCAAGAGCTGCAGAAACACACAGCACGATACACAACATTATACACAACAGCTCACATAACATGATACACAACAGCTCACACAACATGATACACCCAAGACAAGCAACATGATAAACAGGGTCACACTACATGATATACAAGATACACATGTTACATACCAACTCATACAACCTGATATACAAAACACAACAACTCCCCTCAACATATACACAAAATATTAACTGAAACATTCATAATATAGTGTAGACATGACAAAACATGGCACAAAAACCATTTTTCGGACATGCAGTGACTTTAGGAGTATTCACCGTCCATGTCAGTGTGCAGAACGTCTACAAACTGGGCATCAGTGGGGTCCAAGCGGTCCTCTGGTGGGGTACCAGTAAACTTGGGTCCAGCTGGGTCCAGTGCTGGGGAGGATGGGGGGGCACAGAGAGATGATGGGACAGGGTGAGGAAAACAAGTGGAACTGAGGGGCAGACAGATAGAGATGGAGACAGCAAGAGAAATGGGGGAGATGGAGAAAGGGATGGAGAGAGGGAGACAGAGGGAGTGAAAGAATCAACTGAGAGGAGATGAATAAACAGAAGAGGCCAGAGAGTGAAACATGTATGATTGCCTTATGGCTGTGGCGCACCTGTGATCCTCCCAATCTCCCCATTGAAATGTGCCCCCACAAAGCCAGAGATGTGCGCCCCTAGGCTGACCCCAATCATGTGGATGGAATTCAGGGAGGCCCCATTCTCCTGGAACAACAGCACATAAATATGCAGAAATAAACACAGCAAACCCAGAATCATACAGAATCATTTGGTCAGCACCAGCAGGGAGTGGTCAGGTAAGTGGACCTCTGACCAGAAGGGTGAAGGATAGTGCTAGGTAACTGATCAGCTAGGTATATAACCTAAATGTCCCTTGTAAATTAGTTAGTTGACAGCTTGGCGAGTTCAGGCTCGGAGGAGGCGGTACATCACCTTTGTTACTGCTGGTCTCAGGACTACGGCAGCGGGCTCACAATATAAGGGGGGGTAGTTGACATAAAAATAGGTATAATTGGCTACTAAACTAGGAGAAAATGGGGAAGAATCTGAAACAAAATCTAAAATGTATATTAAAAGTGGTGTGGAAACCCCCTACAGCTTCCCCATCTGCCCAACACAACCTCTCTTTCTCTTTCTCTTTCTCTCTCTCTCTCCCGTCCCTCCTCTGTACGTTTTTTTTTCATCTTTCATTCAGACTCTGTACTGGGGTCCACAGCATGCACGATTGAGCTCCCCCCTCCCCCACCTGCATGTTCTGGATGAAGCCGGTGAGGTTCTCCGCGGTCTTGTGCGTGTTGCTGACAGCGATTAAGTAGTTAACGTTGGCGGCGCCGCGGTTCCAGTCCACCACCAGCACGTTCATGTCCTCCTGGGCGATCAGCTGGCGCACAAGTTCGCCCATCCACACGGGTGGCGAGCCCGTCGGCCGGTACCCATGGATCACGAAGGTGGTGCGGCGGGTCAGGTTGAGCAGGGGCGTGTCTGCCAGGCGGTGGGGCGAGAGCTCCAGTCCGCAGTCCAGGTTGTCCCGCGTGTAGAGCAGCATCTTCACACACAGCTTGGTTCCGATGAAGGAGTCGTGGAAGCCCAGGTCTGTGAACTCATCACACTCTCTCGCCAGGCCTGAAAAAAAAGTGTTACAGGTGTGTGTGTGTGTACAGGCGAGCATGCTTTTATTTAATCGTTTTAACATTGTTTTAAATTTATTTTAAATATTTTACATTGCTTTTATAAGAATCCTTTTTCCCTTTTTAATAATTTTCTGTATTTTCTCTTCTTTTCTAATAATTTTGTGTAAAGCACTTTGAGTTGCACTAGTTGTATGAAATGTGCTATACAAATAAAAGTTGATTGATTGATGCAGTGTGCATCCATGAATGTGTGTGTGTATACAGGTGAGCATGCAATGTGTATACATGAATGAATGAATGTGTGTGTGTGTTTACAGGTGAGCATGCGTCCATAAATACGTATGTATGTGCATGCATGCTGGTGAAGGGAGATGGCAGATGCCCTCCTTCCCTGGGCAGCTCTGTGGGCTGCGCACTGCCCCACAGGACTCTGTCGTCAGAGATACTTCTGTAACTGGACATGCCACCTATATATAGCACCTTTTACTGCAAATATCAATCTACGGCATGACCGGGCAGTTTAATTAAGAACAATGCATCAAGAACTTCACAGAGAGGAGTAAAGTGCATAATTTGTGAGCAAAGTGGTGCAAAGAACAGTGGTCTACTGAGCAGTGGAAAAAAAGTAATGTGGTCAGTTGAGTTATCCTTCACCCTGTTATCAGTCAATGACCACTCAAACCACTCTATCTTGACTGTCACTCTGAACGTTTAAGGACCTGAATTTAACCGTGACAATGAAAGCACCACCCCACCCCTTACCTTTAGAGAGCATGACTGCACCCGCCATACACAGGAACCACCAGGACAACATGCTACAGCAAAGAGAGCGCATGTCCACAGCTGTGATAGTATGCCAAAAAATGAAAAATAAACATTTTTCAAGGGAGTTGCTGGAACCTTTTGTTTTTTCAAGTATTAACTGACTTTGTGTACGAACAATCAAATTATTTCATAGTGTATTATGTATTGAGAGGTGTGGTAGTGTGTAGAACAGAGTCTTAGTGTATTGAGAGGAGTGGTAGTGTGTAAAACCGAGTCATAGTGTATTGAGTGGTGTAACAATGTGTAAAACAGAGTCACAGTGTATTGAGAAGTGTGCTAGTGTATAAAACAGTCACAGTGTATTGACAGGTGTAACAGTCTGTAAAACAGACTCAATGGAATTGGAATTGAACCTGAAATGTAGATTTTCTGAATTAAAATCGAATTGGAATTTCCATTCTTTGGAATTTGAATTGAATTGGAATATTTGTATTTAAAATGTGAATTGAATTGGTATTGTGCATGCTGTGTCTTTGGAATTGATGGAATTGACATTTCATAGCCCATGGAAGTAATGTTCAGGCTTGGAATCGAACACTCACTATAATGACAATGACCCCAGGTCCATTTATTGTGACAACGTTTTGATCATAAACAGATCTTTGTCAGATTTGACTGTGCGAGAGCTTTGAGTGTGCTAGTCTTTCCCCTTTGCACCTCACGTCACTGGATGTGCGTAGGCTATTACTTTTTCTCAATTGGAACAATCAAACATTAAATCAAAACATTTAATGATACATTTGCTTCACAACTGGCCCCAGTCAAAGGTTCTATGCAATGGGAAATGCTTAACATACTTCAGCCCTGCCATTTTAGTAACACTATTAATCATTACTAAATAGCTGAATACACAATTAACAAGTTAATTGTTTTATAAATACCTGAACTAATGATGAGTAATATTTTTAGAAATGATTTGTTAATTTTATCATTGGTTATTATCCAAGGAATAGGCAGACCCTGATATCTGTCTCTACCCAGGTGTGTCTCATAGGCACACCCGAGTAGTGTCATTCATTGATTCATTTCTTTTTTACATTTCACCCAGGTGAGGTTATGAGCTCTCACAGAGAGCCAGTCAGTGAGGATCTATCTGTGACATCTTTGCTGTCCTTTTACATTACAGTATTACACCACTGCACAAAACAACTGCTTATCAAATATTAACCCACAGTGGGTGTTTATCAGCAGGAAAACTGCCTTTGCTAAACAATGAGAGAGAGAGAGAGAGAGAGAGAGAGAGAGAGAGAGAGAGAGAGAGAGAGAGAGAGAGAGAGAGAGAGAGAGAGAGAGAGAGAGAGAGAGAGAGAGAGAGAGAGAGAGAGAGAGAGAGAGAGAGAGAGAGAGAGAGAGAGAGAGAGAGAGAGAGAGAGAGACACACACACACACACACACAGAAGCAGAAACTAAAAGAGAAAGAGGGACAGAGAGAGGGCCTTGAACAATGGGCACAAGCAGGGTGTGAGCTGTGGGTCAGTATGGGGACACCTCTTATCTACCTGATCCATCTCCCTAGGCCTATGTGGGTCCGTATGGGGA
Organism: Aldrovandia affinis; assembly: GCA_029706075.1. Taxonomy (NCBI): domain Eukaryota; kingdom Metazoa; phylum Chordata; class Actinopteri; order Notacanthiformes; family Halosauridae; genus Aldrovandia; species Aldrovandia affinis. The sequence continues at coordinate 1,571,236 of JAINUG010000167.1, forward strand.
CACTTCAGACACATTACTTTGTGCTTGAGATCTGATGGGACTGAAGTGGAAAGACTAATGCACAACCTGCAGGGTGTCATTCAGATGCGAACGTCCCCCACCTGAGGGGAGCATTTCCTCCCATCGAGCAGGAATGCAGAGTCCAACCATTCACTCTCACCTAGACAGAAGACTCTGTAATTATGCCACCACCCACACCTTAAAGATTTCACTGCGATAACAAATAACTGCTTTATCCCCCCCCCCCCTCTTTTCAGAATGCAGAATGCTTGTTGAATCCAACAAAAGGCCAGGAAATGTATGAGTGAAATTGTAATATTTTAGGGACTTAGGGAATGTGGGACCATTACTTGACAAAGACTGTATTTGACACTTTTAAAAAAATCACTTAGCAGTTCATCTCCATGATACAATAGAGGAACTAATGTATTTAGCTGAATGGAAGGTGTGATCAAACTGTTTAAAAATGACTTCTACCAATGAGCACTACCCAAGATCTTTTCATTGTTCATCGAAAACGAACACATTTTTACTCATGTGGTATTTGTTATTCAAGAATGTCATAAAACACTGATACAAACAAATAAAAATGTTGTTTGAGAAAGGATGGTATGAAATATCTATAAATATTTTGTTTGCACACCATTTATTTCCTCAAAACATTGTGACACCTTATTTTTCATTTTAAGTTTTAATACATGGACACTCCTAATACACAGTGAGTTGTTTTGGTCTTGTAACAATTAGTACTGGATATTGACATAATTAATATGGTCCTCTATGCGTTCTTGTTGCTACTGTTGACACTTCCTTTGCAAATGTTTTCACAGCTGTTTGTAATTATGTCAGCAGAGCTTAGTGAAGTAGTTAGAAGCAAAATAGTTCTCCTGAGTAAAAATTTAGTTTTAGTCTTTGATGAATGATATATCTATATCTATATATATTAAAATGATGCACAAATAGTGTAGCCTTTTCTCTTTCAGGGACAGATCAACACCTTAGATAAACCACACATTCCCTGTCGCTGCACAGCGCGTGTGTGTACATGTATGTTTGCATCTGCATGCACGTGTGACTTCAAGGAGGACAAACCAGTTTCACAGTGAGCTCACTCAACTTGTGTTCGCTTCCTTCTCAAATATCCTTTCCGCAGCATTGGCGTTTCTCTGTACGTTGCTCCTAACCCAAAACACACACGCTGATCTATGTGCACTTATGGATATACCAGCAGCAGAAACATATGGTGGGAAATAACTAATTACCCCCCTCCAGAAATGACCCAAATTGTCATTGAAAACAAATAAGGATGTGAGGGACAACAATGCTCAAAAACAACCTTAAAAAAACAACCATCTCCTTACCTGGGAAGTGTGGGGGAAGTTTGCTGTTTGTGACACAGGAGAGATAACCAGAGTGCCTTTTGTTTCTTCAGTTGTCCTGTGTGTCCTGAACTGTCATGTCATTCTTTTTGTGTTAGAAGTGCTTTCTTGCAACGGTGAGCATGCCTATCCAGCTCTCCCACGGTCACTTTCACAATTCATACCAGGAAGTAAAGACACCAGAGTGAGACTCATGGCCCCGCCCTCATTCCTCCGTACTTCTTTCCTTACAATTTACAGCACAGCCGGACCTTGCCCCTTAGGCCCGAGGCCACACCACTGAGGAAACTGATCTAGCCGCAATTATGTATCCGCTTCGGGCTCAAGTCATTACCTTGAATACCTTGGGCTTGAATATTACAGCCTGCGCAGTGTGTTTGTTTGGGTACGATCAAAGGCTCTCTTTTCAGGTTGTGTGTGTTCGAAAGCCTGCTGTGAACAGAAGGTCAAAGTTAGTTTAGGTGTTGATAAAATATTGCAGAGGATTTTTCCTACTTTGTGTTGCCATCTTTGGCTCATGTCAGGGTTATTTTCTAGTGTCAATGGATTTGTCCAAGAGGTCTTCCGGATGTACAAACAATGTATTTACATTTTTAAAAAGACTTTAGACTCTCACTGCTGATTTTATATCCATATTTATAATACTGGTTTATAATACTGTTGTACTGGTACAGTTACAGTACAACAGCTGAACATTTCAACAAGTCTTTATATTGTGGCTAGTTTACTATATGCTAAGTGACAGTATAAGAATCCGAGAACAAACTGTTATGCCACTCTTATATAACGAAAACATTATCTAGCTACCAATACATTGCTTCAAAGTGAGGTAGGTTTGCATATGTCTTAGATGGATGGCTAATTCTGGTGTAGGTCACATCTATTGTACCCTCGAGCATGATATTCAATCTGAATTGCTTCAATAAATATCCAGTAGTACACATGGATAATATTTAAACATATAATGCAGGCACACATGGTCATATATACAGTTATAATACTCTATGGCACAAACTGATAAATGATGGTGATTTGTCATTACCAAATTAAGCCATTTATAACCAGGGGTGGTAAGTAACGAAGTAAAAATACTTCAGTAAAAAAGTATTTTTTTCGGGGATCTGTACTTTACTTGAGTATGTCTTATTTGCTCCTACTTTCACTCTTACTCCACTACAATTTTTAAGAAAATGTTTACTTTTTACTCCGATACATTTCCCCATGCCCCCTCCCAAGTATTCGTTACATTTCCAATCCGATGGAAAAAAAAGCTTCCTTTAAAAAAAAAAAAAAAAGCACGCAAACTCAATTTGCCAGCATACGGGATACGGCCCGCTCGCATTCGAAAATTTCGGCATTCAAAAATTCACCCTCAAATTTGAGAAAACATATTGAGGTGAGCTAACTTTAATGTGTGCATTCATTTAGCTAACGTTAGCTGACGACATGATACAGAGCTAGCTAAGCTAACGTTAATCACGTCTCCACCACCACTCCAAAGTAGGGATGCTAATTTTAAGAAATTTCCTTGATCGATCGTCGCCCACGTGAACAAACAATTAATCGATTAATCTTTAAAAAAAAACAGCAAAATGTAGCGTATGACAGAGAATAAAAAATGCGCGTTTTTTGCCTCAATCAAAGCTTTATTCAAACTTTTGAGATACGGGCCTATTTTAACAGCATAAAACTAAGACTTATGAAGGAAATGAAACACGATACAGTAGGCCTAACAACGAAAACAATAGTCCTTTTGAAATGAAAAGGGCTGTCCGACAGCGGAGGCTTGGCAACTTGAAAAAATAAATAAAAAGCCTACCTCCTAACTTGCGAGTCCCGACTCGCCCCCTTACTGGTTTTTATTTAAGAATATAAGCATATCCACATGTTCAGGGGTGAGCTTTGTGCGCAGCCTGCTCACAGTAAGACCATCGTTAGCGTATCGAGGCTGCTAGTGTATATGTTACGACAGGACGGGGGAATGTGGATAGAAACACAAGTTATCGCCTGAACGTTACCGTAGTCGTCACACATTGCAGTATTAAACTGACACTTGTTAGCTAACGTTGTCATTTAGATGATAGGCCTATGCACGCATTTTTATTACAGAAAAACCCCCACATCGGTTGGGCTAATGAGACACACATTATTGCTAAAATGTTAAAAGATTGTACTACTGTAGGATTTCACAGAGCATGCAAGTCAATGCACTCCTGTCCTCTTGGCTCTCACACACACACACACACACACACACACACACACACACACACACACACAAATAAGGGGTGGGGATTGACTGTAGATCTGTCTCTGTTTGTTGTCAATTGTCATTCATATTAAATTAAAACATTGCATATCACTCCCACAACAATTGGTCTGCTTATTTATGGCTATTTACAATTAATTTGAATATTTACTTTTTACTTCTGGTAACTTAAGTACATTTTAAATCGGATACTTTTGTACTTTTACTCAAGTGGTGTTTGAATGGGGGACTTTCTACTTTTACTGGAGTAATTTATTTATTAAGTATCTATACTTTTACTCGAGTATAACTTTTGAGTACTTTTACCACCCCTGTTTATAACATAACTATATAACTTAACAAATGTAAATGTAGATGTAACTATAAAGCCTGGGGTAAGTCAAGCATCTATTTAGGCAACACTGTTAAACCTGTCATTTAAATAGGGGTACGGATATGACTACAGCCATTTTAAACGTATTAATTTATGACCGTTGAGAAATAACACAGAAGATTGAACAAACCTTATATAAAACAGGTGATCAATCTACGGCTTTCGTTGTAATGTGCCGTAAATCTGTTATTCAGGCAATACCAATAACTTAAAGGTATGTGGGGTTTTTTACACATAAGATCACATACAATCTGAGTGTCTATAGAAATACAATGAGTCGTACATCAAAAACCTGCTTTGATATGTAGCAACATTTTTACAGCTCACGGTGCCCATCACTATTGTCCAGTTAGAATGGGTCCCTTCATATTTATTCATCCACCTGCTAGCTAGCTAATAGCTAATGTTAGCTTCATAATGCATTATGGTCCCTCTTAGCATGCTCGAATTTACATGAAATTGTTTGAAGGTTAACGAGTGCTGTGATATTATCAGGCATCCTACATGTAATTGTAACTATTAGTAGCTTAATGTTTTGGTGTGTTATATGTTCTTATTAACAGTGACATATTGAATATCATGTTCAATCTATTAAGGTAACAATAAGATCAAATTAAGGCAATGGGCTGCAGACTGCTTAACTGGAGTCAGTTGAGCTAAACAAAGGGGGGGAAATCTTAAGATGATCTTAAAAGCTAATTGTTTTGCATTTGTCTCTGAGTTTTGTTCAACATATAAGCGATAAATTGTAAGAAACCCACCCTGGCGTCTCCCCGGTCTTCCAAACAGTTATATCGCTGGGGAGGATTAGAGAAAATTGCATTGGAAATATGTAAGTGAACCAAAATTGCAATTACACGTAGAGTGTTTGATAATACCACATCTTTCGTTAACCCTGATATAATTTGAATTATATTTGTTTTACGCGTCAAGCATTTATATAGTACACTGTGGTGATACAGCCAAGTTAAATAAAACTGCAAGCGGTATAACTATAAAACGTATTCATGATAAGTGACAACAATAAAACTAGTGGATAAACTCAGAAGATACACGACGTTGTCACAAGGTAGCAATAAAGTCCCAGCAAACAAAATGACGTTGTGACAATCTAATCTGTGGTAGTGAAAGGTCGTCAAGGTGTGTCTTTTATGGCCAATAATAGCATTAATGGATTTATTGATTATTGACATCAATAAATGCCCGTATTATTAAACGCCCAAAGGCCAGCGACACCCTTCTCGAAAAAATTTAGGATGACGAATGTTTTTTTGGGGCTTAGATTATTGTCATATGGCGCCATCTGGTGGCTGAAACTTGTCCTTCGGCGTCGCAACGCAATTTCCTGCAGTATTTTACGGCAATCGCCAGACTATCACAATCCCGTTTTCGAGAAAGGCGAACCTGGCTTCCAAGAATGATCGTGGTGGCGTTCATAAAACTAATTCCGAATTAACTAAATTAATCGCTTGAACAGTTATGTTGGCCAAGCACAGTGAGGTAGACAGAACTGTCTTTGTGGGAAATTTACACAGTTCGGTGAAAGAGGAGATTCTCTTCGAGCTGTTCCTGCAGGTATCTGTATTACATTAGCAAGTTAGCTAGCTTGCTAGCTTTCTTCAGTTCCCACTGTGCTTGGTGAGATGGGTAGCTGGCTTGCTAGCTAGCTAGCTACATATGATAATTTAAAAAAATTGTCGTTTGCCACCTCTATTAAGTAAAATGATTTTAAATGTGGGAGGAGGGAATTATTTGTCACGGAGAAATGTGTGCTGGTGATTAGACCCAGGACCAGGCATAAATTCACAACGGCAACATAGGCAAGATAACGGCTGTATAACGTGATCACATCTTCAGAATCTTAACACTGGTCAGGGGCAATGTTTAAACTAACGTTACTCTGCTAGATTCGATTTTAAACAACCAATTCTGTATAAATCTTTTTGAGTCATGATGACGCTGATATTTTTGTTCATGTTTCCTATGAATAACTTCAGATGGAAATAGGACATTTGTCACTAGCTAGTCACAGGTACTTCTTTCACCTATACCTAGCTAGTTAAGTTAGTTATTTCATATAAACGTATTCACCTGACCAGTCAGTCGGTATCTTGCAAGCAGAGGCAAAAGTCTCTTTCATAGCACTGCATTATTATTTTATATAGTTTTGTGCAGTGGGGGGCTGGGGGGTTCTGATTTACAGTCTCAATGCCTGCTGTTAATTGGTCTGTTTCACTAGGCGGGTCCCCTGAAAAAGGTCACCATCGCAAGGGACAGGGAGGGGCGCCAAAGGTCATACGGGTTTGTGTGCTACAAACACCAGGAGTCAGTCCCCTACGCCATTGCCCTCCTCAACGGCATCAGGCTGTATGGCCGTCCAATCAGGCTGCAGTACAGCTCTGGTGGGGCTCCAAGAGTAAAGCTTGTTGTCATTGTAAACCTGGGGTGGGCAATCTTACCCTGTGTGGGCCGGTGTGGGTGCGGGCTTTTGTTCCAGCCGAGCAGTAGCTCACCTGATTTGACTAATCAGCTAAATCAGTCTTCAATCAGGGCTTTGATTAGTAGAATCAGGTGTGTCACTGTTCAGTTGGAACAAAAGCCTGCACCCACACCGGCCCACACAGGGTAAGATTGCCCACCCCTGTTGTAAACGATGCTAAGAACTTTGGATTGTAAGCAATGAACGTAAATTCATTCCATGCCCCTTAAAAAAAGTGTCTGAAAGAACAAACGCCAGTGTCTTTAGGTCCCTTCTCATTCTTTGCATGCAGGTTAATAAATAGAGACGGGCTACAGTAGAACCTTGGAGATACAAACATGTAGGTCGTTAGGAACCCTGAAAGTTGTGTCAAAATATACCAATTTAACCTTTTGGAGTGGGCTAGGTTCTGTTAGCCCTGTTAGCCATGTCTGCTTGATTCTCAAAGCACAATAGTTACTTATTTGTTTTTATCTGTCAGAGATTAAGGAGTGTATAACGTATGAAGAGAAAGGCTGTGTCTACAGTTGTTCCTATGCATTGATTTAAACAATAATCGTAAAGTAACGTCATCAATCAGAACTATCAGGTACAGATATTCCGAATTCAACAATGAGTTTGTCCTTGCCGACAGAAAGAATAGTTTGCTTTTGTTCCGGCCCATCTTCATATCAAACACTTGATTTTTCCCACATCCTTTACCAGTGGTGCTGAGACATGCCCCTTTTTATCAATGTAAAGTGTGATTCATTTAGATTTAATGCTCGCCTATATTTTTTGCAGCAGTGATAATAAAGAACTTGATGTTAATCAGGCATAGTTGCGTATACTACTTCTTGGTAACTGAGGTTTGTATCTCTGAGGTTTTACTGTATTTTTGAAGCTGTGATTCCACTGACATCTATTAGCTATAGGTCAGCTACTCTTAACTTTAGCCAGAGGCGTTTCTACAGCAAACTGATCTGGGCTGATATTATGTTGGACATCCCCAGATGGTAGGTACACCTTTAGTCAAGAAGTAGGGTTATTCATTATGTAAAATACCATAGCCAGAAAGTCTCTTTTAGTGTCTACTCCTAGTTAGCTAGCACAGACATGTTTACATATTTACAAAAGAAACATTTGACCTCTGAAGCTGTGAGCTAAATATGCATATAATCCACATCACTCGCTGCCATTGTTTTTTTGTGGTGATCTTTCCCAAAAAGGAATAACAACTGAAGGACAAGCATCAGGGCTTTCTTCCATCATAAGCTACTGAGCAGCCAAAAAAATGTGTGGAGCAATCTTTATTTAACTCTAAAAATGTGCCAGGACTAGTTGCAATTGAGCAGTAGGTGGGACTACTAGAGTACCACATTTACCATATGTAAAAACGGCACACATACAGCTAAGGAGGGCAGGGGTGAATTTATAGAAATCAGGTTTGAGAGGCGTCCTGACAGCTGCCTTATGTGTGCATTTTGCAGGTAGTTCACACAGCGATGGTGGGTCAGGACCCAGTGACCCCCCACTGGAGCCACACAGGTGAGTTCCCCCTCTTTGAACAGCTGGAACTTGTGTCTCAGGCAGGTGAGGCCAATGGGATTGGAGACTGTGCAGAGTCTGGGGTGCCAGTGTCTTCATAACATTTATTTTCAATAAGTGAGACAGCAGAGGAATAAATCAGCTGAATAAATCCACCGTTTCTGGCCAAATGTGGGGACAGATGTGGTAGGCTGTGGACATGAGGTCACATGGCTGTAAGCAGCACATTCCCCTTGTAAATCCTGCAGAGCCATGGCATGCTCCAAAATAACTTGAAAAGGCTAGTTGCATAGACCGAGCCATCAGCGATTCCTATATTAATGTTACGGTGGGGAATGGATGGGAATTTTCAGCCCAATGCTTGGCACAGTCAAGCACCCAAGCATGCTGTGCAATGCTGCAGAACTTGTGAACATGTGTGTGCACGCAGTAGCTGTGGCTTACTAAGCTTACTTTACATGGGTCACAAATAGGGTTGCCAACTTTCTATCATCCAAATACGGGACAGAAGGCAGGGCACTGAGGGCGAAGGATATGGCTTTGTATGGATGTGAATCAAATGTGATTAAAAAAAACAAAAACAAAAAACACACTAACCTTTTCCTTCCCAGTGTTGCAGGTATGAGACGCCTGCAATGATGTCTATTGCTGTATTACTGCACTGATCTTGTGTGCTAACTATGATTGTTCCTACCATGTATTAATGCACATCTTGTAAGTCGCTCTGGATAAGAGCATCTGCTAAATGCTTAAAATGTAAAAAAAATAATAATAATTAGAAAATGTAATCGGCACATACTGTATATTTTGTATTGTATACATATTTTTTTAAAAAAAAAAAAAAAAGATTTTATTCCCGGTTTTCTCCCAATTTGGTAGCCAGAACCACTCCTCTGCGCAGCAAACTGTGTTAGCTTCTCTCCCGTACGGGACAAGCCAGTTTTGGCCCAAAAACAGGACGTCCTGGCTAATATGGGACAGTTGGCAACCCTAGTCACAAATCACAATGTCAGAAGGTTACAGCAATAATGCACCTGCACTATACAATGGTGATTCACAGGTTAGTTACCGAGCTGAGGCTACACTAATGGAACAGCGATCACTTTTTGTCTACTCACAGTGCCAACACAGTGTTCCCAGAATCCCCTGCGTTCCACTTTCCCGCCATGCCCGACAGCAGGTGCCCCTCTCAGGATCAGCTGCACTGGAATAGCGTGGTGAGGGCACAAGACCTGTAGAACCTGAAACATGCACCCAAACCTTCACCTCACATTCCAGACACCTGCCACATCCATCCCTTTTAAATGGATACGTTTGTAAATCCAGTTTTTCAATTGCAGTTTTATTGGCAGGAGAAGCGCCAGGCATATTAAGTTAATTGTTTTTATTCTTGATATAGGGATCCAGGATGGCGTGAATGGCTTATTTTTGCTATTATAGTCTTTAACGTTTTAACTTTTAAGAAATCTGTTTGAGAACGGATTTGGAAAACTGAAGGGGTTTATTATTTTTCCTGCTCAGGTTTTCCATAGTTTTTCAACATCTTAATATTCCCAGTGCACATATAAAAATGTGCCTTTATTCTTATTACATTGGCAGCAGGTTTACTCAATGTGGTGATTCATTTTGGGGAGTTTTTCTGATGTGCAGTTTAGCCTGTTTCATATTATGAATTGTAGTGATTTATGATCTGTTGATTGGAATTGGAATTGGTTATTGAACTGCTTACCTGAACTTCTTCACATACCTGAGACACACCCATACTACTCCATACATCTAGATTTCCCACAGACTTGAGACTACCTGGGACACGCACCTGAATTCTTCCACACACCTGGGATACACACCTTTAGACACCTGAGCTCTGTATCATTAGGGTTCATTGTTAATAGAGGGGGGGTGATAAAATGTGCCCTAATAAATAACTTGTAAGTTGATGAATAACAGTTGGCTGTTGGTTTATGTTGTAGGTGTGTGGATATCCCCCAGCAGTTCCCCCTGAACATTCCCCCACCCCAACCCCAGTGTTACCTCCCGCCTGCTGCCTTCTGCCCCTCTGCGCCCCCCCTTCCCTGGCCTGCCTTGGGATTCCCCCCCTGGACTCCGCCGCCCCCCGTGCAACAGTCCCAGAATCCCCTGCTCCCCCCCTCCAGCCTACTAGCCCTGCCCCCCAGCCCTCCCCCCGGGGCAGATGGGCAAACAGGCCACACGGATGAGGCGGAGCCCGGTAAACTGCGCAAGCACAAGAAGAGCCGCGAGCGCAGGCACAGGTCCGAGAAGCGCAGGAGCAGGGGAAAGGCGAGTGGACGCGCACGTGCTCGTGTACACGCACGCGCGGGCAGGCGCGCTGCCTTCACCCCGTGCATCGGAGAGGACGGGGAAACCCCGCGCAAGGAGGATACAGTTCAGTAGAAACAACACAGGTTCTCGGCCCGGCCCGGGCCGTTCAGCTCAGTAGAACACAGCTTGAAACCGCAAGACTTACCTCATCGTTCTGTAAGTGAAGAGCCCCGCACATGCATTATTATTATTATATCATTTTGTTTTTGGTTCTGTTTAAATTTACACGTTGTAATAATATACTGTATCTTAAGCACACCGAAAGGATTTCGATTTTGGTGTGTGGTGTTGGAAAACACAGCCTACGAATACAAATCCCACAATTCTTACATGAAATAGTAGCATAAACTTGGGGGAAAAGCAGGAAAATGGGAGCTCTCACACAGAGGATTGTGGGTAATGGAGAATTACTAGCAGAGCCTTGTGCCTGGACTGTAACAAAGGCTTTGACCCCTTTGTCCTTCCTCATCCTCACTGCACTCAGCTCTTTCCACGAATGGCGTGGAAAAACGATGGCTCAGTTTATCAGGTGACTCGGCTTTGGGGCCCCGGCCAGAGGACTCTAAGAGTTCTGTAGAGTCCTTATCACACACAGGAAGACAACAGGAAGTGGGAAGTGAATAATGTCAGCAAAGAAAGACCTTGGATAACTACTACAAGAGAAAAGGTGAAGGGCAGAATGAGAAGTCATGACCGTCACGGAAAGGGCTAACCCTCACCTGTGACCTGTGGAGAAGACCCAAAAGCCATCTCCCTTGCGCCTTTGCGGTGCTGCAAAGATCTCTTCGCTGTTCTAATAGCACTTTGTTGGAGTCTTTGGAAGAACAACTTTTGACTTGTTCTGTCAGTTTTCTTTTTGCGCATTAAAGCATGGTTCATTCAGAGAGCAATTAACTGTCATTATTGCAATATACAACTTATATTGATATTTGCAACAGATGAGTCTAGATCAGGGGTCGGCAACCCGTAACACTCAAAGAGCCATTTGGACCCGGTTTCCACGGAAAAGAAAACACTGGGAGCCGCCCCATTTTCTGTCGACGGGGGTGCTACGCCAAAAAAAATTGCGCCAATTTTGCGCCCGATTCAATTGGATACTTATTATTTATTTTCCCAAGCCACGCGGAGCCGCAACATAAGGCTGAAAGAGCCGCAACATGAGGTTGCCGACCCCTGGTCTAGATGGACCGAAAGGCTTGTTCCTGTCCATGCATTCTTATGAGAATACATAATGGGTTATGAGTGTATGTCCATGTACATAATATAATCCACATTTGTGCATTATTAAGTTTATATAATGATATGCCTTTATAAATATGGTGATACTGTTATTACCAATGAATATGAAATTAATTTAATACAGGTAACTACCAAAATAAAGGAAACGCCAACATAAAGTGTCTTGATAGGGTGTAATTAGGGGCCTTAATTTACTCAAGTGCTACTGTTTACACAGTTAACTGTTTATATCATGAGACATCATATATCCCACAGGGGATTCCAGTTTGTTACATTGCTGGAGCAAGTTTAGTGTTATGGCTAACTAAGGTAATAATTGATTGTTAAATTATATCTGCTTAAACTGCTAATGTTTTAGTTCAAGATCCTACCAACATGGTAAAAAACCTTCATTGGGAAGGACCAAGAACCTAGCTCTTTGCCCAACATGTGTTGTTGATAAAGACCCTCAGGTATAACAGATTCAATTAAGTTTCCACCTGACAACAAGGGTGGGTGGTGCCTGGAAAATCACCATGTTGATAAGCATGCGTTATTGGCATCTTCAAAAATCAGTGGACTTACACCTGGTCAAAGTCCAGAATAGAGTAATAGCCTATATGCTGTTTGTGTATGTGAGCATGTACAGTATCTATCGCTGTATGGGTTTTTAAGTTTGTGTATCTGTAGGTCTATGTAAATTGTATATTTTATTTGTATGCGTAGCCTTTATCTGTGTATTTTGTGTGGGCTCTCTTGTGAGGGATTACTGTGCTCAAATGCTGACTATAGAAAGCTTTCAGTGAACCATCATAAAGAGTTAAACCAAATAGCTGAACTAGTTAAACTAAATAGCTTTCTTGTCTTTCCTTATTGCACTGCCCTGGCTGTGTACAAGGTGTACTTTTGCACTCTTAAAGGATCAATAATGATTATCGGTAAAGGTCCTACACCGTAAAACAATTGTTATCAATCATTAGCAGCTCTGCAGTGATTAGCTATTGATGCATTTTTATGATTTACAGCTTAATTAAAATTTATGGCTGCCAACGTCAGAAGATTATAGTCATTCCTTTATAAATAACTGCCCTTTTTGAGCATTTGACTTCATTGGGGCAGAGAGAGAGTATATATGTAAGATTTGTGAGGGAGAGTGTGTTAAGATTCACTAAGGAGAGAAGGTAAAATCTTGCATTGTGGAAGGAGAGAGGGTGAGATTGACATTGTAGTAGGAGAGAGGGTGAGACTGAAATTGTGTAGGGGAGAGAGTGAGATTGAAAGTGTGGTAGGAGAGAGGGTGAGATTGAAATTGTGGTAGGAGAGAGGGTGAGATTAACATTGTGGTAGGAGATAGTTTTAGAGAAGTCGGGGAGAAGGGAAACCGCGAGAGCAGATCTGAGAGAGGGATGAAAATACAAAAGTGTCGCCTGTCCTCCACTGAGGTCCTGCTGTCCATCCTCTTCCTTGCCCTGTTAGCTGTGTGTCTGGGTCTCATCGCTGTCACCTGGCTCGCCCTGCACCCCGACAGTAAGACAGGACCACCACCTTCATTCTCTGTCATTACAGTAATCATGTGTTACTTTTTAATGGTTTCTGTTTAAATGGTTCTCTGTCTTGGTCAGTTCATTCCACTTGCAAATATCTCCGAGTCAATTTGCAGAGTACTTGAGACCACATTTTGAAAGTCTTTGTCATATCTTGGAATCGGAGGCATATTTACTCTGTCTTGACTCGGTCTCGGAACACAGATGACTTGTAATTTCTGCCGAGACCAGCTGAGACCGATAATATTTGCATTTGAAAAGTAATTTTCAATCAACTTTTAACAGGAACTGTTTTATTGATTCACCTAGTGAATGGTCCTGATCTTGGTCTTGAATCGAACTCGCTCAAGGCGGTCTCAACTACAACTCTGTCAGTTCGTCTATCAGTACATGAGTCGATGTGTTTTAATAACTCCAGCCAGTGTGAAAAAGATACCTGTGGATGCAACGATTATTTCTGGAATGGTTTTCTAGTAAAGCTGTCAATGTAAACAGTCATGGCCACATGCTGACCGTGCGCTTTGAGTTGAGCTTGAGTGGAAGGCGTCACTCAGACCCATCAACCCCACTGTGACGTGCAGCAGGACAGGGCGAGCCGGGCGAGACTCTGAGGGGCAGGCTGGTCATTTCCAAGGGCGCCACGTACACAGAGGATCTTGGCAACACATCGTCACTGCAGTTCAAAGCCCTTGCCTTCGATGTGGAGCATCTGGTGAGAACCTGTGGTGTCCAACCCCCTCTTCACCTCCCTTTCTCATCCCTCTATCCTCCTACCCTTTCCCCCTCTCCCATATTTGGAGCCACCTAGTGTCCTAAGCTCTGGTGCCACTGTACCTCTTGCACCTGCACCCATGAAGGAAGCCCTTCCTGTATACTTGCCTGTGTGCTAGTATACGTCAGGCGAAACAGTGCACTACAGCGGAGCTAGCACAAATCGGAGCAGAGATACACCTCTCACTGATGACAACTGGTAACCTGTAGACACCTTGGTGAGTGTATCTAGTGCATATACAGTGGTAAACCAGTCAACCCTGGTGCACTTGAGCCCATCCTACCCTGGAGGGACAGCTAATGGCATAGCCCAGTCTCAAGCTGGCCAAGTCTAGGCCATAGTTCAGCATGGGAGTGCTTTTACAAGCTGCGCCACTCAGGAATCCATCTTATTTTTGCTCTTTCCCCCTCTGTCATCATTTCCCATTTGTCCCCATTCCCTTTCCTTCTGTGTCTCTTCTCTCATCTTAACTCCTGCACCCCCCTCCCTCTCTCATTCTCTCACTACGCTCTTGGCCCACTTTCTTTCCACAGAACTGACGGATTGTTTTGTGTCTTCAGATATCTGAGGTTTACACCAGGAGCTCTCTACGAGACCAGTACAAGGCATGTGTGGTGCTAGACTTCAGGTGAGAAGGCCCTGCTGTTTCTGGGTATAGAATCAGGTACAGTTAATAGAACATACTCTGATTTCACATAGTATTGATGCACGTGGGGGTCCTGCTTTTGTGAATTGTGCATTATGATCTTCGTTAATTTATTTTTGCTGAAAATGCTCAATATTTCAAATTAAGTGCTATTAGTGGGGCTCCTAGATGGCATATCCAGCTGAGGCACTTGTTCTTGGTGTGGTGATGCACCCTCTGGTCTGAACCAAATCCTGACTGTGGCAGTGCTGACGTTGCAGGTAGTCCCATGGGGCGATGGGTAATTGGACATGGCACCGCCCAGGGAAGGTTTTTTTTTCTCAGTAGGGTATTCCCCGATTTCATCACGCAGTAGTGACTCGGGTCAATCGGCCTGTGTCAGCTGCACGGTTGCCCAGCAGCCATTGTGCGGCTCAGCTGGTGGATCGCAGGAGAGAAAAGAAGTGGCAGCTGATTGTATCCATTTTGGAGGATGCATGTGCTAGTGTGCGCCCTCAAATTGATACGATTGGGCATTGCAAGATGTGCTTTTCATTTAACTGTACAATCAATAATCGACTGTGTTGATAGTTTTCCATGTGAACAGGGTCTCTCATACCATCAATGAGCACATGAATATAAATATAAATAAATAAGCTGACACGCAATCGTGTTGCTTGACGTATTGCAGCAGCGGAAGTGTGGTTGTGACCTTTGACCTCGACTTCGCTCAGCCTGTGGCTACAGAGGAGGCACAGCAGCAGTTGGCGGATGGGGTGCAGGCTGGCGTAGGAGGAGCTCAAGCAGCTCTGGTCATTGATGTCAACAGCATCCTGATTACAGGTACACTATGTGGGTTCTCCAGCTCCACTTGGTCCACTATTATTGCAGGAGCCCAGATTAGAGTAAAAGTCATACTTGTCAAAGGGCAAGATATTTGTCCTTCCTAAAAGTTACTTGTCCTTGGTCTATTCACCTTCCAATTTTCCTGGAAAGTGTGATCTCTGCTCTCTGAATCATATTTTCGCTGAGTTTTTAGTTGATCTTCTTTGGTTTGAACCTTTTTAGTGGGGGGTGAACTTGCACCCTCAATAAATCTCCACATCTTTGAAAATGGGATCACTATGTCGTATGTAGCCCAAAGATTAACGTTATTTATTTTCTACACAGATATTTATGTTTGACTTGTGCAGTGTGTGCTCTAGCATTAGAGACTAGTGTTCTGACTACACTCTAGTCGGGACTCGAACGAAAGATTTTTCCATTCCCAACTAGAGTGTGGTATGGCAGCTAACGTAATAGCTAGCTAATAATTCCTAGATTTAACCGAGCAGGGATGTGGGAATGATTTGTGCTTGGACTGTAGGACGTAGATGAGAAATCACTGCAGGAAAATCACAGCGATTCTTCAGCCTGGCAGGAGGGTTCACTGAATTGAATATAGACAATAACTGGCTAGTTAGTGTTCACGGATATTGCTTGTTAATTCAAGGCTTGGTAAGTGATAAATCCATGATCACTTACTAAGCTTTGTGTTAGCAAGCAACTAGCAACAACAGATATTGATATCCAATGTCCCTGAATGCTAAAATTAGCTAGCTAACTAACTCGCTGGTTCTCGCTGTTGTGTCTATGTGCCGCGATCCACAAACTTGCTTGACTGCTGCAGAGTCTGGCGTAGCAACAACAATAAATGCGGTGAGCACAGACTGCATGCGAGTGACAATGTGCCGCTTTTCCCATTTGGAACTTCGGAAATATTTTTGAATATGTTACGTTGTGAGTGTAAAACAGAAATAGTTCCAGTTAGCTAATTTAAAAAATGAAAAAATCCTAAATTCACAGTCGTCAGCAGGACAATCACTTGGAAATCGAAGGTCGTCCTTCTTAATTTGTAGTCATCTGAGATGATAGGACGACTGCTAATCTGGGCCCCTGTTATTGTAAAAGTATGTTCCAGTTATAAGGGAGATGCACTTTTTTGGGGGGGCAAAGTACACTTAAAAAAGTGTATTAAAGTGAAGGGTTCAAAACCCACCTCTTCAGACTCCACTACCCCTGATCTCTGTCCATCTAGCTAAATTGTCTTCACCACTGTCTACTTGTTCAACACTATACTCTTTAAAAAAAAAAAAAAAAAAGTACATTTTGTAAACATTGTAAAATACCTTTTCCTTCCCGGTGTTACAGGTATGGTACGCAGATGCCTGCAATGATGTCTATTGCTGTATTCCTGCACTGATCTCGTGCGCTAACTGTGATTGCTCCTACCATGTATTGATGCACATCTTGTAAGTCGCTCTGGATAAGAGCGTCTGCTAAATGCTTAAAATGTAAAAAATGTAAATGATGTTTGTATGGTGTCAACACAGCTCCATATGACTTTTCTGATGAGGTAAATATGTAAATATTTCTATACAGCGGAGAAAGACCTCACTACAGACCAACCATCCTCAACAACTCCCCTGTCCACCTCGGGCCAATCACCTACAACAATTTATCTGTCGACCACAAACCAACTGCCCACTACAACTCAACTGTCGACCACAAACCAACTGCTCACTACAACTCATCTGTCGACCACAAACCAACTGCTCACTACAACACACCGTTCCACTATGGACAAACTACCCACTACAACACACCGTTCCACCACGGGAAAGCCTACCTCGGTACCAGGTAAACTATTGTAGGTAAACATATTGTAGGTTCTGCAGTCAGTCGCCTTTAGAAATAGTGTGGAGCTTATGTAAAAGGTATGATTTAGAGACACTGGCCATGGAGACCAGGGTTCGATTCCCTGTCTCGCCAGAGTTGGCTCTGGCCGGGAGTGCCACCAGGGGGCGGCGATTGGCTGTCCGCCCCAGGGAGGGGGGAGGGAAGCCGACACACAGTTCGCTGTGTCAAGTGGTTCTGGGGTACCGGAATTACAGTCGACAGCACGACGAGTGTTGTCTCGGAGGAGGCAGCGCTACGCCCTTGTCACTGCCGGTCACAGGACTATGGCAGCAAACTATAAGGGAAGGGGGATTGAACAAGCACACGGGTAATTGGCTACCAAATTGGGAGAAAACGGGGTAAAATCAGAAAAAAAAAAAATTATAACCATCACACCAGCTGAGAAAGCCGCGATATTATTCTCCATTTTTATATAAAATCATTTTCTACATATCATATGCCACAAATATTCTATAAAATAAAGTGGGAAACAACTACATTTGTTAATTAATTTATCCCTAAAATGCTGGAATTAATCAAGTGTAATGATAACTTTTTTCTTGGATAATTCTACATTTAATCAATTTAAGTAACGCGGTGGGGAAGCTGGAGACAGGTGCACACCTCTTTTTTTTCTGGTTTTCTCCCAATTTGGTAGCCAATTTAATGCTTTATTTATTTTGATTCGCCCTTCCCCACGATTAAACTAATTCCCCGAGGCCAGCGATGATCCGCCTCCTCTGGAACAGAACTTGCCCCCTCTTTCTGGAGACACCCTTCGCGCTTCTCAGCAAGTTCGTGCCAGCTTACCCTCCCACCTCCCTCTGGGGCGAACAGTCAAATGCCGCCCAGCCTCTTGGCCCAGCCTGGTTTCGCACAGCCTGGTCTGGCACAGCCTGGTTTCGAACCACGATCTTGATAGGCAGCTCACACTGATAAAGCACCAGTCAAAACTAGTGCGTTAGACCACTATCGGAGGCCTGACAGGTGATCATCTCTTGATTCTTAAAAAACAAGAGAATCAAAGGCTATGCCTTTTCCTGTTCCCTGGATCTTCAGTCCTTATGACCATAAGTCAGACTCTTATTGAGCATAAGGCTGATTTGATTGAATCCGGATTAAACGTACGTTTTTTTTTTTTCCAATGAATTACCGATGCCCTTATTTAGTCTGATTGCATTCGATTGAATTTAGGCCAAAGCCTATCCCGGGATGTAATGGGGGTCACCTGTCAGATATTTTCTTTTTGTCCCACGATGCATCAGGGTCACCAGCGAGCCCCCCCTGCCCCTTTGAATCACTTTGCCCTGTCTATGTCTGTGTCTTTAGGGCAGTGTGCAGCAGGTCACATGATGTGTGGCAATGGCCAGACTTGCCTGCCTAAAATGAGGTTCTGTGATGGAATATACGACTGTCCTGATGGCTCAGATGAAAATGAGACACTCTGTGGTGAGTAGAAAGATACATATAGTAGAACAGTGATTCTCAATCCTGGTCCTGGAGGGCCGTAGGGTGTGCTGGTTTTCATTCCTACTCAGCACTCAATTGATCAATTAAAGCAGTTGATTACATAATTTACACATGTCACCTGGTTTCTTGTATATAAATTGGTTGCTAGGTTTGAGGTGAAAACAAAAACCAGCCTACCCTGCTGCTCTGACCAGGATTGAGAACCACTGATATAGTACATACTGTACAGGTAACTGCCAAAATAAGTGTTTGGAACACAACTGGAGGGATGCAACACCATTCCTCCATGAGGAATTCCATAATTTGGTGTTTTGTTGTTAATGGTGGTGGAAAACGCCGTCTCAGGCCCCACTCCAGAATCTCCCATAAGTGTTCATTTGGGTTCAGTGTTTGATCTGGTGACTAAGACAGCCACATGGCATATGATTTACATCGTTTTCATGCTCACCAAACCGTTCAGTAACCACTCATCCCCTGTGGATGGGGGCATTGTCTTCTAGAAAGAGACCACTCCCATCAGGATAGAAATACTTCACCATAGGATGAAGGTGATCACTCTGGGTGGCTTTGTATTTATCGGCATTTACCTTGCCTTCTAAGGGGTTGAGTGGACCTAAACCATGCCAGGAAAATGCACCCCACACAGTCGCCAGAACCCTTCGTTTACTAATTTATTTTGGCAGATACCTGTATATGACTGCATGTAAAAATGTGACCCAGGTCAGGCTCATCCTGTCTTCTGTATCCATAGTGACGGCATGTGATGGACAATTTCTGCTGCTCGGCCTCACAGGTTCCTTCCACTCCCAAAACTTCCCACTATCTTACGAGAGTGAAACATTCTGCCGCTGGATCATACGGTAGAGCACACTCAACTGCTGCTCACACACTTCTCACACTCAACACTGCTGCTGCTCACACACTTCTCACACTCAGCACTGCTGCTGCTCACACACTTCTCACACTCAGCACTGCTGTTATTCATGCACTATTCCTTCACACTCAATGCTGTACCAGATCTCACACTGTTCTCACTTACGGTTCTATATGCAGCTTTTCCCTCATGAAAATATCATTAAAATACCACGCACCAAGATCCTGCCCTTCTGCCTGAAATGGTTTTACCTACAGGCCCCAGTGCTTGTTTCCCATGGTGAAGGGTTCTGGTGGCTCTGTTATGGTGTGGGATGCATTTTCCTACCATGGTTTAGGTCCACTCAACCCCTTAGCGGACAATGTAAAGGCCAATAAATGCAAAGCCATTCTGTTATCATCTTCATCCTGTGGTGAAGCATTTCTATCCTGACAGCTAGCTAGTTATGTAAAAACCCTATATCACAACCATGTTAGCTGACTCACTGTAGCTGCGTGAAAGCAACTCACGTATTGTACCTTGCTATCTAGAATACCAAAAAATATTTTGAGCTCACCTAGCTAAAGCACTTACGTAACAGTCGCTACATAGGAACTTACTTTAGCTATGAACAACAAGTCTGGGAACCAAGGTACCTCAGTGGAAAGAATTGTATTGACTGAATTTTGGATATTAATCAATCAAAATATATTTGGAAAGTGCATTTTACGAAGCATTTGTCACAATACGCTTTACAGCAGTCCCTGGCCTGAACCCCCACATCCAAGAGATATAACCTGCCACGCATTTGCTTCTGTGTGGCGAGTACAGCAAGCACGATTCACCTTGCTGCCACTGGGGTGAAGAGTTTCATATAGCACCTTTCACATCACTGCTGTTCATACACTATTCACTCTCAATACTGCTCATCCCTAAGATGTGTTGGGGGAAATTCCAGGGACAATAACTGTACTTTTGAAAAATGATCAGCTGCTGTTTCTCTGTCTTCAGTGTTCGGGATGGGCATGCCATACAAGTTGACTTCCAATCATTTGACACTGAAGAGGACATAGATGCACTTTATTTTTATGAGGGCACAGGCGAAAACAAAAACCTGACCAGTAAGTTGTAAACATGGAACAGCAGTCTCAGTTTCCATTGTTGGCTAACTAACCGAAAGTCAAATGCCATTTCTATTCATTATCTTCCCTCCCCATTTAATGAACCAATTAAATTAATGTCCATGAACCAATTAAATTAATGTCCTTGCATTCCTCCAATCAGAGAAGCCTCTTCCTGTGTGGGCAGGGTGTGTTCCGAGAAATAAATGTTTTTTATTGACTTATTTCCATAATTTTAGCAGTTGGAAAAACTGCACCAAATCAGAATTCTGAAAACAAATGGTAAATGATCCTTTATCTCCAACTGCCAAAATGATAATTGCCTAGCATTTCCTGCTCAGAAGTATCAATTGCAGTGATTTAGCACAATTAATTAATTATTACATTATTACAACTTGTTTAGTATGCCTTCGTTTTAGATACCCTGTCCGGTTCCTTTTCGGGGTCTGTATGGATATTTTCCCATGAGGCCACCATCGAGTTCTTCTCAGACTTCATCAACAACTACAAGGGATTCAACGCCACCTACAGGGAAGAAAACCTAAGTGGCCTAACCAGTGAGTCTTTTGTGATTGACAGGCATGTCAGCCAGTTCAGTAAGCCCTGCATATCATTGACTGCCTTCTCAATCTTCCTGGAGGGTCTTGGCCCAGCATGCATGCGTGTGCCTACAGAAGCATAAACAGGGTTCCCACGCATCATGTAAAAACCTTGAAAATTATTATGTCATGGAAATGGATGAAAAAGCACATTGTCATGGAAATGTCATGGAAATATCTGATTCCATGTAACGTTATATATATATATTTCTTTTTTTACGATAATGTTACTGCAAAATGTCTGTTCCCCTATCACCGTGGTTGCCATGGCTGTTCTCACACACACACACACACACACACACACACACACACACACACACACACACAATGAGATGTGTATTTGCACTGTCAACAAAACGTGTTAAGTTATGAAAGTAAAGTCAATTTTTGCATCAGTCACAAAAACCGATGTCATTGAAAACCTTAAATTTGTCATTGAAATGTCATGGAAAATGGAAATTAGATTTGAGTGCAAACCCTGCATAAAACACTCTGAACTAGGAAAAGTAATTCAGTTGCTTTAAATGGGAGTGTACCTAGTTCATTTCCAGATGGTTGAATGGCTGAGTGGAATGAAAACCTGCAGACACTGCAGCCCTTCATGACCAGGGTTAAACAGCCCTGGAGACACACTGACTTGGGCAGGTGACAGGTTCAGGTAGTGCAGAGGGGTCCAGTCCTGGAAGTTCATAACCTGATGGATCATCCAATTGTCTTTAAACCTTTAACACCCATAACTATGAGGAACCATAGAATTGGTTCAGTCTTAACAATAAGTAGAGAAGTCAGCTAATATAATTGTCATTGGAAAGAAAACCTTCAGGAGTAGCCCAGGCAGCAAGAGGTGCATAGCAGGTCTATTGCCAAGCCTGTGATGTCTGAACTGCTGCCACAGTAATCGTGATCTTCTGTCTCATGTCAGATGAGGAGAAGGTGAATTGCTCTTTTGAGCAGGGCCTGTGTTTCTGGAGGCAGGACCCAACAGAGGAAGGGGACTGGCTGAGAGTCAACATCCCCACATTCCCCCCTTTTACCGGGCCTGGTTTTGACCACACCCTCGGGAACCAATCAGGTAAGGACACTATAGTCGATCACAGGTAGAGGGATTTTCTTAACCTTCGAAGCCTAAGGCTTCGACAACGTTTTATCCCCTATTTTACCTGTTTCCTTCCAAATGTGGCATGCACACTTGTATTTGTAGGGCTTGTCCAACTGCTGCAACAACATCCATCAAATTTGGGAGTGCAGATTAAGCAAGCGTATCTTCCGAAGCGCAACTGCTGACTAAAAAAACCCTACAGTAAAGTACTCTTGGGCACAGCCAGTACTGGCAAGATCAGGATTTTATTCTGGACATTGGGGTGCATCACTGACTAGTGCTTGTAGTTAGCAAAGACTTTTGTGCAGTGCATCTTTAAGCTGTACCAGATGCTGATGTTGTTGTGACCTGAGTTTATGTGATGGTGTTGTAGGGTACTACATTGTCACCCCGGGAGGACCTGCCATGTGGGCGAGGAGCTTCCGGATTTACAGCCTCCCATTGGCTCATACAAATGGGCCAGTATGTCTGAGCTTCTGGTTGGTCACATTTACCTTAACCAGTGCCTGTGATAAACAGGCACTCCTCACCTTGAAGTCATTTTAATTAGTTAATGCTTTGTGTTGAAGTGCCAAATTACGCGTATTTAAAGCAATTTCTTAAAGGATTTTGTTCGTATAGTTAAAAGAAACAAACATGCTCATGCTCTCTGCTGCTCCAGGTACCACATGTATGGAGAGGATGTGCGGTTGTTGACGGTGTTTGTGGAAAATCAGACCATGGTCGTGGTGGTCTTCCAGAAGGAGGGGAACTATGGTGACCACTGGAATTATGGACAGGTCACTCTGAATGATACAACGGGCCTAACGGTCAGTGTACCCAGAATCCTTTTCTGGCAAAGGGGTGGAGGAGAAGTGATTTAAATTAGGCCTGGGGTTGAGCAAGGTCTTACAGGTCTGCTTTATAGCCACGTATGAAATTAAGACTTCTATCGTTAGTTTGTTGGCAAAGGCTTATATCCTGAAACACCTGCAGTGATGTCAGTCCACAAATGGCAAGCAGAAACTGTACATTAATAAAAGTGGATAAATACATGACGGATGTAGCTAAGATAAACACTGGAATACACCAATACAATCCTGCTTTATAACCAAGCATAGGCTTCTTTTCAGTAAATTACTTTATTTACTGACTTTATTGCTCCTCTTTGATGAGAAGGGCATGGTCATGTTTCCCTTGTGTACCCCAGGGAGGTTATGTTACCAGGAAAGTCACACCTCTCCTCTGTGTTACCTGCACTACACTGTGTTCGATAGGGACACAATGAACAATGGTTTGCAACCATTATAATGGTAGCACATAGCTTGATGTACTTTTTTTTTTGTTTTACCTTTGATCCGCCTCCTCTGAGACGGAACTCACCCACCCACTTTCTGGAGACACTCTTTGCACTTCTCAGCAAGCTCGTGCGGGCTCACCCTTCCCCCTTCCCCTGCGGCAGACAGCTAATCACCGCCCCCGATCAGGGCTCTCGGCCAGGGCCAGTCTAGCACAGTCGGGTTTCGAACCGTAGCTGTAATAGGCAGCTTGCATTCGTAAAGCAAATGCTTAGACCGCTATGCTATCTGAGGCCCCTAGCCTGATGTACTTTTAATCTCTGGACAGTGTGACATTTTGCCTGTTGTACCCATCCCTGGGTGTGTTGCTTCTACTCTGTGCTGATCTCCTCCAGGTGGTGTTTGAGGCCCAGAAGATGCAAGGTCTGAGGAATGACATCGCCTTGGACGACATCGGCCTGGCAAATGGCCGTTGTGTGGAGGGAGTCTATCCAGATCCCACCCCCGTGCCCGTCCCCACGACTCCTCCACCCATTCCATGTATGTTAAAGCTTCATGTCCCCTTGGCTGCTTGGTGGCTCATCTCTGTTAAAGCTGAAATGTTCTAGTGTATGGATGAGCCCCACAGTCTGGTAATGTATCCAGACTCAGGGTTCCCACGCGTCATGGAAAAACCTTGAAAATCATTCTGTCATGGAAATTGATAAAAAAGTCATGGAAATGTCTGATTCCATGTAACGTTATATATATTTTTCTTCTTTTCCAATAACGTTACCAGAAAATGTCTGTTCCCCTGCCACCGTTGTTGCCACCTGCCACAGCTGTTCTCATACCCACACACACATGCAATGAGATGTGTATTTGTACTGGCAACAAAACGTGTTAAGTTATGAAAGTAAAGTCAATTTTTGTGTCAGTCGCAAAAAAAAAAAAAAAAGTAATTGAAAGCCTTCAATTTGTCATTGAAAATGGAAATTTGATTTGAGTGGGAACCCTGCAGACCATGCCAGTGACTGTGCCCAGCAGCCCTGTGGGGCTATGCGTAGTTGGTGGTAGCATCACCCAGAGAGGGAGGGATTCAGTCGACAGGGATGACCGTGTCTCGTGATAGCACCATCCAGGTGGTAGGTTTGTAATGCTTCCTTCTCCTCAGTGGACTGCGGTGGACCGTTCGACCTTTGGGAGCCAAACGCCACCTTCAGCTCCCCCAATTACCCAAACTCTTACGGCAACAGATTGTCCTGTGAGTGCCTTTCTCTCCCATTGCCCTGTCTTCTGCATGTCCACAAGATTGGAGGGGTGAACTCGAAAAAATATCAGCTGACTTGAAATTAATGATGGCAACATAATAGTAAAAACCAATCCCACAGAAGTCCTGTGTACGTGACTGTACGTTAGTCGCCATGTTTGAGAGAGGACATGCAGGAGGGCTGAAGAATATAAATGTGTACTCATGTACTCAGTACAGTCCACAATATAGCAAGGACCAGGCTGTGAACCCACATTCTGATGCTCTGTGTGCTTTACCTGTCACATGTTTGTTGTGTGTGCTGTGGACACACAGGTGTGTGGACTCTCCATGCAGGGGTAGGAAAAAATATCCAGCTGCACTTCCTGGATTTTGATGTGGAAGCAATATTTGACATGGTGGAGCTGCGAGATGGGGCTGAGGGGGGTTCAGAGCTGCTTGGTGAGTCCAACGTGACACCTCCTCCCTTCTACTGACACCCTCTGCTGTATCTCTATCCACACATACTCAAACTATTTGACTGTACTACCTTCCATTTTTTTGTACGCCCATCCATACCCCCACTTGACACAATTCTGCCTCCTCTCTGCCACCGTTATCTAAGCCCTCATATTCCAGCCCTGTTGTACTGCACTGTCTAAACACCTCTTTTGATGTTTCACCTGCCACTGACCTCCCTCCCTCCATTTGACTATTTCCCTTCTCAGGTGTCTTCACCGGCAGCGATGCATCAATTGCAGACGTGTTCTCCACAACCAATCAGATGATGGTTGTGTTCTTCACGGACCGCTCAGGATACGGCAGGGGATTCCGGGCCAACTTCTCCTCGGGCTTTAGATTGGGTCAGCCCGGTAAGGACTGGCTCTAACCACATTCTGATCAGGCTAGATAGACTAAAAACTAGGCAATCAGACAATGCTGTGCGTGTGTGTATTTGTATGTGTGTCTGTCAGAACATAGTACTGCATGAAGTAAAATCACCTGCTAATTTAATATCCGTGTCTCCAGAGCCCTGTGCTGCCGGGCTTTATCAGTGCCGGTCTGGAGCTTGTATTTCCAACACTAGTGTGTGTGACAGTCGCCCAGACTGCTCCGACGCCTCAGACGAATCAGAATGTGGTGAGCAGACATCACCTCTCAGACTCATAGAGCAGAAAGGGTGTTCATCACCTCTGAAACACATAGGGTATAGTGTTCATGACCTCTCAGACTCATAGGGTATAGTACATCACCTCTAAGACATATAATACTATTCATTTCAAATGATGAATGCCCTAAAATGTAAAAAGTAGTAATGCATTTGATCCATAATAAACATTTTATCTAATAATTTATCTCATACATTGCTTCAGATACAGTATTTTCTATCTTCAAAGGGTAATGTATTTCATTACACATACTACTCAGAAACATATTTTTCAGTTACTGAAAGCTGAAAGTACTAAGGTATAATGAAACAGTTCCAGGAGCTGTGTTTTTCAGGACAAGACAATTTATCTTTTTAATCTTTGTCACAGAGAATAGATGAAATATGATCTATGCTTGATTTGTAAAGTTAAATACCATAGAAAGCAATAGCCAAATAGTATATCATTAGCTAGCTAAATCAATGGATAATTAATGTTTGCTTTCAAACCAGCGAGATATAGATGTGAGTTATATTGATGGCTTGAAAAGGTTGATATAAAGGACAAATACTGTGGCTTTCTGTGTCACAGTAACCCTCCAGCCAGGGAATGGAACCAGTGCCAACCTGCTGCAGCTCCAGGTTCAGAACTCATGGTACACTGTGTGTGCTGATAACTGGACGCAAGAACTCTCCAGCTTCCTGTGCCACTATCTGGGCTTTCGGTGAGACACAGCTGTATTGTGGTCTGGTGAGAGTCACAGTGGTGAGACACAGCTGTGTCGTGGTCCAGTGAGAGTCACAGTGTGAGACACAGCTGTGTCATGGTCTAGTGAGAGTCACAGTGGTGTACAGTTGTGTCATAGTCTAGTGAGAGTCACAGTGGTGTGAAACAGTTGTTTGCTTGATGTTCTGTCTTTCATCCGCAAGTTTAATGTGTGTTTGTACAGGGGGTAGATAAAATAATGGAAACACCAAATATATAAATATTTATTATCTAATAAGGAGTTGGGCTGCCCTTTGCCTTCATAACAGCTTCAATCCTTCTTGGAATGCTGTTATATTGGTCTCTGAGACACACCTGCAATTCTGGAACGTACCTCTGAAAATCTGTTAGATCTCTCATGTTGCTTTTAAAAACTCACATATTAGTGTTGATTTTAAAATGTATTTTATAGGAAAAACAATGGTAATTAGTATTGACATTAATATGAAACACGTGTGTGAACTCCTTTTTAATTGCAATTCAGTTACTTCAAAATACCTTTTGAGTCCTTTTTCATTTTCATCATGTTCTCATTATTTTGTCTAGCCCCTGTTTGCGTGTGTTTCAGGGCAGGGAATGCTTCTATGGTGCCCCTCACTGAGGGAGACCGCTCCTTCATCACCTTGATTCCCACGCCCAATGGCACTCTGGACGTCAAGCCAAGGTAGAGTGACTCAGCTTAATCAGTTATAACAGCTTAAACCCGCACTACTATACAATAAAGCAATAAAACACACATTTAAACAGCAAGTACAGGGGGAATGATACCAAGCAATGACTCAAAACCCCTGTCAACAGCCAAGACAAAAAATTATTTTAACAAATTGTTATACATTATGTGAATATCGCTCAATAAAAAATGTAAATGAAAATAGAACCGGCTTTGTCACTGTCGCATAACGCATAATGCTCATTGAGCAGTACTTTTCATAATAGCAGATCTGATGAAAATGATGAATAATGTATTTTGTCTTGTGTTCTCAGTGATGTATGCGCTGGTGGGAGGGTTGTATCTCTACGCTGTGACAACAAGCGTATGTATGGAGTTACTTTCTGCTCCCCTTTGACCTGCACTGGCCTGTGCACATGTACACACACACACACACACACACACACACACACATACACACACACACACACACACAGACAGAGACACACACACACACACACACACACACACACACACACAGTCACATATACATACACACACACAGACACACACGCACACACACACACACACACACATATGCACGCACACCTGCACGGCTGCATGGCTCCCCACTGCAACCTTTCTTCCCATCATAGTTGCCTCTGAACGCATACTGAACTAGGCCTCTCTGTGTCACAGCCTGTGGCGTTCGAATGGTCCAATGGGCAAGAGATGGAGGGACGGAAGAAATACGGACGGAGGGTGGAGAGGCCAATGAGATGGAGGAGGACAGCAGAGTGGTGGGGGGCAGTGATGCACAGGAAGGGGCATGGCCCTGGATGGTGTCTCTGCACTGGAGAGGACGTCACGTCTGTGGGGCCTCGCTGATCGACAGGGAGTGGTTGATCACTGCTGCGCACTGCGTCTACGGGTGAGAGAGCACCTTCTGCCACCGTGGCACATGCTCATTACCTGCGTTTTGCCCGCATGAGTATTTAATACTTAATATCTCTTTGACCTTTTGTACCTGTGTCACCCATCTGTGTTTCAACCGCCTGTATCTGTCAAACCTGTTTGTTTCTGTATATCAACTGTCAAATGCACGTATCACCGTCTTACCCGTCTGTGCCTATGTTTCAGTTGTTTCACTGTGTAAACTCTGTGTCTGTATTTTAACTGTCTGTAGTTGTGTGTTACCTGTGTCTAGCTGTGTTGGACGTAACTCTCACTGCTCGTTAGTGTGTTTCTTTCGGTACTGCATGGTATGTGTCTGTTTCACTTGACTGTATGAGAACTTATGCCACAGTCATTAAAAGTGGAGAATTCAGAACGTCTGACGTTGCCCTCTACGACCGGGGTTTGATTCCACCAGGTAGGGGGGAAGGATAGAAGCCGAACGAACTCGCTGCATATATGAGTGGTCCTGTGTAATACGGTGACAGGCTTCGGCTTAGGCATGTGCCGGCTCGGAGGAGGAGGTGCAGAGCTCACTACTGGTCTCGGGACTATGGCAGCGAGTTCTCATACGATGGAGGGGATAACTGACAGGAAAAGGAGAGGGTATAATTGGATACTAAATTGGGATAAAAAATTGTAATAAAAAGCAAAATTAGACAATACAAAAAAGTGGAGAATCCATGTAGTGCTTCTCAGCAGTGAAATCCCCCCCTTCTCCCTTCTTCCCTGACCCTGCAGGAAAAACATGCATCTCTCTTACTGGGAGGCCCTATTGGGCCTGCACTCACAGCATGGCCCAGAGTCCCCGCACACACAAACTAAAAGGGTCGACCGCATCATCTTCAACAAGATCTACAACAGGAGGACCAAGGACGGCGACATCGCTATGATGCACCTGGACACACCAGCCAACCTGACAGGTGTGCACACTGCATACAGCACCTCACCAAGTGCTGTATGTGTGTGAGTAATATGTGTGTTTGAGAGTAGTGTTTGTGTGTGTGTGAGTAATATATGTGTTTGACTGTAGTGTTTGTGTGTGTGTGTGTGTGTGTGTGTGTGAGTAATATGTGTGTGAGTTTGTGTTTGTGACATTTCACATAAGTGTATATGAATGTCTGCATCTTCAGAAGAATGTTGATTAATCCCATCTATAGTCACTCCAAACAGACTTGATCTACAGTATATTTTAACCTCTTCTGTGTGTTAAAGAAATATACATATGTCTCTTTTATGGTGTCTCTTCTACCTAGACTACATCCAGCCCATCTGTCTCCCAGACAAAGATGAGCAGTTTGAATCAGGGAGGAAATGTTTCATCGCTGGCTGGGGAACAGTGGCCGAGCAAGGCAAGTCACTTTCAATGATCGCCAAATAATTACTCAAACAAGAACAGCATGGATACAGGACAGACCAATCAAACAGCATCAGTAACATAGCACAGTCCAATCTAATAGTAGCAGTGACATATTACAGACCAATAATATATAATATACCTGACTAATACTACTCAAGGGCACAGGTGGAAATTAATTAAAGGTCAATTCTGCATGGATATCAGAAAGTATTTTTCTACACAGAGTTGTCAGTGTGTGGAACAGCTTGCCAGGTTTGGTAGTTGAGGCAGAAACACTTGGGGCATTCCATGTACCTGGGGTATTCTTACTGTATGTTCTTATATTCAATAACCCATTACAACGCTATGATGACCACACCAGAGATCTAAAGAAGTTGATAAAGCACTTTTTTTCTGTGATGAAAACGCCACCCACCCTACCAAATCTGTAAACTCTCACGAGTGAACTGTAAGCGGGCTGTCTTTGCCAACCGTTGCGACTGCCCCAGGCCCCGCCCTTCACGGTGCCCTGCGGTGAGAGGGGAAAAATAAATGATTGGCTATTATAAACAATGGTTGCTAAGTCTATGATTTGACTCGCCCAGGCCCTGCCCACTCCTTGAGACTGTAAATCTGTGCCGTTTCTCTAGGCTCAGTGGCAAATGTGCTGCAGGAGGCAGCTGTGCCCCTGGTGAGCCACGCCCTGTGCCAGGAGCAGCTGCCCGAGTATAACATCACCAGCAGGATGGTATGCGCAGGGTACCCTGAGGGTGGTGTGGACTCCTGTCAGGTGAGACCAGCATCTCTGCCCAAACCCAACATTGCAACCTTGCATCTCTCACTGACACTGAGTTTATCAGGGTATTTATTTGTCTCCAATTTTTTGCAGTTTTTCTCCCAATGTATTGGCCAATTATACCCTCTATTTAGCCCCCACCAGGGCTGGTCTCGTACAATCAAGTTTTTGAGCTCACACTTGTAAAGGACCAGCCAATACGGGTGCGTTAGACCGCTACGCTATCGGAGGCCCCTATCAGGATTTTAAACCACAAATGGAAAAGAGGTTTTCCTGCAGATGGCTCAATTGGAAATGTATGAGAGAGATGGTAGATAGAGAGATAGATAGAGCTCTTAAACTTACCCTCTCTACTTACACAATCTGAAACTCATTCCATCTAATTTCATGATCTCAAACTCACTCTGTCTACAAAATAGTGTTAAAGTGTCATAGAGTAATATTATTAAAAATAATAACAATATTTTGTGCTCATAATATAATTCATATTTTGAGTTACAAGCAGATTGTGTCTTTTTCTGTAAACATATATTTGTGCGACTTGGGCAGTCATTACCCGTTTTTATTATTTATTTATTTGTATTATTGTTTCAGATTTTTCCCCGTTTTTCTCCCAGTTTAGTGACCAATTATACCCTCTATTTATTTTGATTCACCCTTCTCCACAAACTCACCACTCGTCCTCCGGGTCAAGCCAATTCCCCGAGGCCAGCGATGATCTGCCTCCTCCAAGGTGGAACTCGGCCCCCTTTTCTGGAGACACCCTTTGCGCTTCTCACCGGTCTGGCACAGTCGGGTCTTGACTCGGCTCACAGCTCACACTCGGAAAGCACCAGTCAATGCGAATGCCTTAGACCGCTACGCTATCCAAGGCCCCCCTCTAAGAACATTTTTAACTGAGAACAAATTGATGAATTCCAACATTTGCGTCAGATTGATGGTACGCACACTTTACGCACAGATCTGTGTGTATGTACTGTTCGTGAATGAGACCCAGTGTGTTTTTATGCTTGTGACAGACTGACTGTGACTTATCTCACATTGTGTTTCAGGGAGACTCAGGTGGACCCCTCATGTGTCAGCATGATGGACACTGGGTGTTGGCAGGGGTGACATCTTTTGGAGTGGGATGTGCTCGTCCACAGCGTCCTGGAGTGTATGCCCTGGTTTCCCATTTCACTGATTGGGTTGCAGAGGTCCGACGCATTTCCTGATAATGGGACTAGGGATTTACTTCCTGTCAAGAGTCTTGACAAAGACGATTGAAAAACATCTCAGATATTTATTCAAAAAACGACCCCACAATATTAAAGTGTATTTACTCATCTATTCATTCATCACACTGCACAGTAATGACATACTTTTTTGCAAGTGAATGATTGTAAAATATTTGATCTGGATGCTGTATACTGTAGCAAAATATAGGTTTGTTACTGATGATTACGATCGATTATTTGAACAAAAAC
The DNA here is from genome assembly GCA_029706075.1 of Aldrovandia affinis. Classification (NCBI taxonomy): domain Eukaryota; kingdom Metazoa; phylum Chordata; class Actinopteri; order Notacanthiformes; family Halosauridae; genus Aldrovandia; species Aldrovandia affinis. Next base: position 1,603,241 of record JAINUG010000167.1, read on the forward strand.
TATTATCAGTTCATCTGAGCAGAGAAATGTAATATGTTTTACATAAATTGCTGAATGCTGACTGGAAACATGAGCTCAATTGTTACACTCTGGTTTTCGTTTGTCACTTCATGTGCATCATAATGTCCTTCTTGAATACTTGTACGTATAATAAACCCCTAAAACTATGCTTTCAGTGGAGAGATAATGGTTGCCAAAAGCCGAAAAATATGGAAAATTCACACGAGCACCTTGACCATTACCTTGACCTATACACTGACAAGGCTTCCAACACACAATGGTTTGATACCTGTTACGGTACTGGAGCCATTTTGGTCTACTTCAAACAGTTTACTCACCACTGGGCAGGCTGCTGAGGATTCAATCAAACTTTCTCTTTGAATCTACAACCAAATAGAATATTTTCAGAGGAACGCAGGACTGGATATTTTACTGAAGCAATTCAGGTTAAGTACCTTGCTCAAGAGTACAACAGCAGTGCGCCACCTGGGAATTGAACCTGCAACCTGTGAGTTACAAGCCCAGCTCCCTAACCATTACACTACACCAGCGGTTCTCAAACTATGGGTCGCGACCCCACTTGGGGTCGCCAAAGGGTAATGGTGGGGTCGCCAAAAAGTAAATGTAAAAAAACTAAAACTAACCATAGGAGAACAGTTTTTCCTTCCCTGTGCCAAGCAGAGGCATAGCGTGCGCTGTGGAACACGGGCGCAAATTATTTTCCTCTAGCACCCCCCCCCCCGTCCACAGAAAATGGTTTTGCATGAAACCGGTCCGTGGTTGGGCACCGTTACGTGGGACAACTTGATGCCAGTGCCATTCAATTTGATGGGGTCGCGCTTTAGGTATGGGGTCGTGAATTTTCATTTATGTTTGGGGTCAAAAAAAGTTTGAGAAACCCTGCACTACACTGCCAACCATGTCTTGTGTGTCTTGTTACTTTCTAGTAATTGATGCTCTGTAAACTAGACGAAAAGAGGTAATTGTTGTCAAATTCCATGCCTGACTATAATAAATACTTATTTATAATAAATAGTCACAGAGGACTATCAACACCTAGGCTATTCATAACAATATTGTAACAATACTGTTAGGCAGGCAGTGTGGTATATTGGTTAGGGAACTGGGCTTGTAACGTTAAGGTTGCAGGTTCAATCCCCAGGTGGAACACTGCCGTTGTACCCTTGAGCAAGGTATTAAACCTGAATTGCTTCAGTTAATATCCAGCTGTATAAATGGATTGTAAAGAAATGTAAACTGTAAGTCGCTCTGGATAAGAGCGTCTGCTAAATGCCTGTAATGTAATACAATTCTGATTATGGCATTCCAGTTTGGAGGGTAGTGTGAGTGGGGCACAGTCACCCCTTATTGATTATTGTTGTTGTCTTATCAATTTTCATGGCTGCTACCATCTGCTCATACACGATGTACAGTCAGGTCCAGAATTTTTGGCACCCTTGATGAAAATGAACAAAAAAAGCTATAAAATAAACAACACAGAAAATGAGATATATTTTATACTGAAACATGGGAAAACTATACATGTTGATTCTAATACAATCATCCTCATATTTTCATTTATTTTTATTAAGTAATACTACTTCTCTTTTGATTTTATATCAACATATATGATTTACCATCCTTGATATCAACATCTCCCCTCTTGAAATCACCATGTTGCTAGTCATGTTTATTTTGATATAAACCTTTCGGCCTCTTGACACCCACCAAATATATTATTGACATTCAAGTTTATTTCTACATATAATCCATTCATTATTTCATTGCATCTATATTTTATTTTGATATCAACATGATTCCACTACATGTCAGCCATTTTAGTTTTGGTGACAAGCATTTATATCTGATAGGAAATGCAAAATTATTGAAATCTATGGTGACCCTGATGATATCAAACAGTAAATAGGTGATATAAATATTTAAAGAGTGATATAAAAGTACAATTATTTTGGAGATAAAGTTTTCATAACTTTGTATTTTTATTATATTGTAGCGAGCATGCGCGAGGTGATATATCAAGAAGTCACACAGAGTCCAGCTGCGTTGCAAAGATGGCTACGCGAATAACCACTTTATTAAAGGCAATAAATATCCGTGTTCCACACACCGCACAACCCCGGATAATATCTGGTGATAATTATCCGTGTTCCACACACCGCACAACCCCGGATAATACCACAGGAACTTTGCTAGGTACAGACCATTTGCTTCTTCACTAGTTGGCACAACAACCAGGAAGTTGTGGTTCTCTGTGGCTCAGTTGGTAGAGCACAGCGTTGGCAACGCTTAGGTTGTGGGTTCAATTCCCATTGGGGCCACATATACTGAAAATGTATGCATTCACTACTGTAAATCGCTTTGGATAAAAGCGTCTGCTAAATGGCGTATATAAGTACACCCAGTCAACGAGAACACTTGATCGATGACGAACACTTTTGCCCTGAAATTCAAGGGACTACACCAAACAATACAGGTATACTGGTCGCGGTGGCTTCAACATTTAGCGCACTGTGACCAGCCAGCTAACACACAAAAAGGGTAACATTAACACATACCACAAAGTTAAAGGGGAACGAACAAACACACAACAGCGTTCCCCCATAATGCCCCGCGCACACATTTCTGCGTAGCGACCCCCCTGGATCGCTACAATATAAATTAAATCAATCAATCTTGATATCACTATTTAAATGTATGACATCAATGGGTACACATATTCATATAAAAAATATAGGCATGAATATCATGTATAGCCATATGTAGTGATGCATTCAAATGAACTTGTTTTGTGTGCATTACCTTATGGCATGAGCTTGCTTGGCGTATGAAAATGTGATTTATTTGCATCTGTTATGCATAGCTGTAGCTCCCCATGATGTAATCAAATGAGCTTCATCACGTGACTGATTAAGGAAAAGGAAAATGATGACGGAAAAGGATGCATTTTCACAGCTTTACTTCGCATTTGGCATCTCAAATACTTTCTTGGGGAGCTGTATCCCCAACAGCCCTCGGGCAATAGGAAGATCAGTATAAATGCACGCCCTGGGCCGAGCAAGCAAGATCTATCATGACTGGCATATTGCCTTTTCCTTGTTTTCTCTCCAACTAGAAACTCACCTGAAGTAGTTTAACGATTTATAAAGCACAATGACATCATTTAATGGAAATATAGATTTGAGTTTCTTGAGTGGAGGAGAAGCTGACTTGATACAAGAAGTTATTGCGCGACACATGCGATTATTAAAAACAGAAGAAGAAAGAATACGGTAAGTCATTTTAAAAAAACTAAAACTTTTTGCCATCTAATTCTGTAAATGAATTTGCACTTTTGTTTTTATTGTAGAAATATAGTAAGCCTATATCCAAATACTATCCTAAATCTGCGTTTAGAAAATAATTGATCGAAAAACATTTAAAACGTGTACTGACCTGGGCTATATGTGTTATTTAAAATATATATTTCGACTGATTTGCTTCTGTTAACTGTACATTTGATTGTTGTAGTGATCGTTGTCTTTCAAAGTTTGTTTTTGATATTTGTTTGTTGTTTGGTGTATATCTTGGTGTCTTGTATGTAGGCCTAATGTGTTCTGCAAATTAAATGTAACCCCTTGTAGATGTTGTTTTCTTCGTTCATCCTATAAATTGTATAGTTCTGATATTTTCAATACATTCTAATCCATCCTATTATTAATTGTTTATGAGACCTTAAGTTGTGTCTCAGTTTTTAGTTATAGTTTTTCATTTGTTTTATTTCACACTACATAACATATGCTATTTAGCAGACGCTTTTATCCAAAGTGACTTACAGTAGTGATTGCATGCATTTTTACAGTATATGTGGCCCCAATAGGAATCAAACCCACAACCGTCTACCATGCTCTACCTACTGAGCCATACAGAACCACTAAACCACAGAACCAGACTATTTCCACACATGGCTGTGTGATTAATCAGCTTATATTTAAGTTCATATATTAATATTTAATATATTAACTTAAATATATTAATGCTTATCTGATACATTTTATATAAAGCAAACATACAATGGGAAAACTGTGGAACCTTGACTGATAAACAAGGCACCTCTGCATGAGCCAGATTTCAGCATCTCTTTTCAGCTGTAAATCATGTATGAAAATGTACTAAATGTAAAATGTGGTTATTTCTCGTTGCCTTTTTCTCAATAAATGCCATGATTTGTAGATGAAAATATTAAAGGCATCCTTCCCACCTGTGTGAATCTGCTCATCCGTTCCAGTTGGAAAGGTGCACAGTAGGGTGTTTAAAAAAAATGAACTTCAGAATACAAATTTGCAGAACTCTTGTGATATATTTGTGAGAATTGAATAATATTTAGAGGTTGCTCAAGTATGTTATAACTTTTGCCTTGTACGTATAGATACCGTAGATATAAGGAGGTTGTACTTAGCTTTCCTGCTGACTGGGAGCAGGATTAATTCAGTTACTTGAGGCACACAGAAAGGTATTCTCAAAGGCCTCAAAAGCTGCTCTGCAGAAGTAATATGTGTTTTTGTGCACTGTACTGATTCTGTACATATATCTGTAAATGATGAAAAGGTTTTGGGCAAACAGTGTTGTATTTCTTTGTTATGGCGTATAATGTTGACATCGTGTAAAACTTTGGTGGCTTTGAGCAACCACTAAAACACAATGAATTCAGTTGAAATGTAGCATTTTTTTTAAATTACCACATAAAATAATGAGTTCTGCATTGCCATCTTATTTGATTAAAAGTTTCCCATATATTATAAAATCACCCTACTGCACAGTGTGCTTTCTGGTCATGTTCTCACTATCATGCTCTCCTACTTCCCTGTTCACCCCAGAAAGCTTCAGAATGTGAAGCGGAGACAGCAGATGTCGGGACAATGTTTCCAGGACATCCAGAAGACCAAGCAAGGAAATGAGTGCAGTTGCAGTACCAGCGGCCCCTCACAGCCGTCAGCCAGCAGTAATGTCCCGAGTACTGGTGAGTTGAGACATACTTGAGACAGACACATTCAGTCAGCTCCAAAATTATTTACACCCTTGATAAAGCTGAACAAAAAAGGCTGCATACAATAAACAATACAGATAATGAGCTTATATTTTATGCTCAAAAATGGGAAAATGTAATTATTTTCTACTAATCCAATTGCTCATTTTTGCAAAGATTTTGTTTAATGAGTATGATTTTCCCCAAAACATGTCACAATTATTCACACCACTAATATTTTGTGGCAATATCCCAGCCAAAATCTGACAAAAATACATTTATATTAGCATCCCATCATCTATAGTGTTTTATGAGATTGGTGACCATTCCTCCATACAGAATCTTTCAGGATCCTTTCGATCTGGTTCAAGTCTGGAGACTGAAATGACTATCGCAAAACAGTAATTTTGTGGTCAGTTAACCATTTCTTGCTTGATTTTGAGGTATGCTTGGGATCATTGTCTTGCTGACCATGCACATCAGTGGTGGGTTTTGCATCAGAAGAAAGACGCTTATGCTGAAAATACCCTATGCCTACGGTGAAATAAAAACACCTAAGAAAGACGTGCTGATGAAAGACACCTGGTATACACACACAAACTCCTTCACCTGCCTGCAACCTTCTCCACACACCTGAACCCCTCCACGCACCTGACCTGTATAATATACAGTGCCTATAGAAAGTCATCATACCCTTTTGAAATAGTCACTTTTTTTGTCTTACAGCCTGAAATGAAAGTACATAAAATCCATCTTTTCCAGCTTTATTTACACATTTTGCCTTACAACATTCAAGTGAAAAAAGGGCAACATTTCAGATAATTAATAAAAAATGAAAAATTAGAATAACAGGGTTGGAAAAGTGATCAGTCCCCTTAGAATAACCATTATAAACTTGCTCAGGTATAACCAATCACCGTCCAGATCACACACCAAGCTAATTGGCCTCCACCTGACATCAATTGTAGTGGTTTTGATTATTTCACAATAAAATCAGCTGTTCCTTGAGGATTCCACTCCTAGTAGTGCGTGGTAACGCAAATAATTGACCATGGCTGGAAAGGTGCTTTCAAAAAGACTCTGGGATAAAGTTGTGGATAGGCACAAGTTAGGAGAAGGATATAAAAAGATTTCAAAGGCTTTAACTATCCCTCTGAGTACCGTTCAGAGTATTATTAAGAAGTGGAAGGCATATGGCACCACCCACACCTTGCCAAGATCGGGCCGTCCCTCCAAACTGGATGACCGAGCCAGGAAAAGATTGATCAGGGAAGTCTTAATGGCAGAGATTGGGCGATCTGTGCATGGTCAATCTCACAAGCTTTACACAAAGCTGGCCTGTATGGCAGGGTGGCAAGAAAGAAGCCTCTTCTGAAAAGGTTTCACACTGAGTCTTGTTTACGTTATGCGAAGAAACACATAGAAGATTCTGATGCCATGTTGCAAAAGGTTATGGTCAGATGAGACCAAGATTGAACTTTTTGGACTGAACTCCAAGCGCTATGTATGGCGGAAACCAAACACAGCACACCACCCAAAACACACCATACCTACAGTGAAGCATGGTGGTGGCAGCATTATGTTGTGGGGGTGTTTCTCTTCAGTGGGGACTGAGCAATTGGTCAGGATTGAAGGGAAAATGGATGCTGCCAAGTACACACGAATTCTTGAGGAAAACCTGCGGCCCTCTGCTAGACAGCTGAGGATGAGCAGGTGGTTCACCTTCCAGCACAACAACGACCCAAAACACACCGCCAAAAAAAAACAACGCAGTGGCTAAAGGACAGGAAGGTGAATGTCCTTGAGTGGGCTAGTCAGAGCCCTGACCTAAATCCGATAGAACATCTGTGGATGGACTTGAAGAGTGCAGTCCATCGCCGCTCACCACGGAATTTGACTGAACTTGGAACAGTTCTGCAAGGAAGAATGGGCAAATATTGCCCAATCTAGGTGCGCAAAGCTGGTAGAGACATATCCAAACAGACTGATGGCTGTAATTAAAGCAAAAGGTGCCTCTACAAAGTATTTTTTATTCATTATCAGAAATGTTGCCCTTTTTTTTCCACTTGAAAGTTGTAAGGCAAAATGTGTAAATAAAGCTGCAAAAATGCAGCAAAATTCCTGAAAAGCAGGGTTCTTCCAGACTGGAAACTGGTGGTATACCACCAGTCTGGAGTCATAGGGCACACTTGGATACATTATCAACTGTCAAGGTGTGAGGTACAGTAATTCTTCACTTAGTTTGTATTTTCACGTGTTAAAAGATTCCTATTCCTAGAGAAAGGGGGAAAAGTTGCTGTTTGTGCATGGAACTCGTTCAGTATCGACCTTCTTCGATCTCCAGCTCCTCATATGGGTCGCTTTAAAATTGCTATTGTGATTGGCCAATCATTGTAAAGCACACATAGGTAAGACAATGCTTTGAATTTATGATCTATGATGCCAAGACTGTCACCTGACAGATATGAGCTCACACGTGAAACAGGCCAGCCAAGCCCGCCCAGAGGGTAAATATCTGACGCCCACTCCTCATTAAGTTTCATGGCAGAACTCATCCGTCCAAGCTGTAAACGGTGATAACGTTACATACCCTCATTGCAACAGAATATACCCTGTGTTTCCAGTGCAGAATTGCTATCTTGGGTCTCTCAATGGGTGATTGTAACTCATGCAGACGTTTGGCGTCTTTAAATGCCAACCACATTCTTTGTCACTGTCGACTGTCTGGCTGTTAGACAGGTCCTGTAACAACATTTGGAATTGGAATCACATGACAATAATGTATCTGTTAACAAAATATCTCTGCTCCTGTTGATCTGTAACCCCTCAACTTCCGGGACAAACGTTGAGCCAAGGAGTCGGACAGGGAGCAGATATTGTATTCATTCTGTGACATTTTTATGCACAGTCCAGATTTGTATAGATTTACATGTGGAAATGTGAGTTCAGGATGGATTTAAATTTAGGGTTTAATTTTCATCTGAAAAGCAGTTATGTCACTGGAGTCTCTTGTGCAGTGATCTCATGTTTGTATTTCATTGCTAAAGCACATGATGGGGAGTCAACAAAAGCTGTGACAGAAACGATTTCCATCAGAGAATGTGAGCAGTTGGCGAGGCGTGACAGTGACATTACTGATTTGAGTAAAAAAAAAAAAAAAGACGCACATGGCAAAGGGTTCACTCTCCATTGGTTCCCAGGCTAGACCAATACATCTGTCTTGAAACAGGAGATGAATTTACTTTGAAAGCTCAGAGCAAACTGTGTTAAACAATTCAATGATAAATAATTATGTTTATGCAATATTATGCTTTACATTTCTGAACAGACAGCTAAAACCAAAAATCCTTTGCAAAAACTAAAATGTGCAAGTCGTCACCTTTTGCCACCTTGGCACTGTGATCCTCAGAGTGTCAGTCTTCCCTGAACAGGGTCTGTCATTTTTCACGGTTTCTTTTCTTACTTCATGGAATCAAAATGGATTTAATTAGGATTTCTTGCCACTGATCAACACAAAATACTCAACAACTGTAAAGCTTTTTCTTAATTAATTCAATTAAATACATGTTTTAATTCATTAAAAAACAGACAATAATAGATTCCGTAAGTATTCACCCATTTGCTAAGAAACACCTAAATCAAATCTGGTATAATCTATTGTCTTCAGAGGTCACATTATTGTTTGATTGGAGTCCACCTGTGTACAGTTCAGGTGTTTTGAGTGAGTACTTTTTATAACCCGGGTCTGGTGTATTTGTTTCCAGAGAAGACCGCCAAAGAGTACAGGAACCTTAACGATGGGAAGGATGATGGGAACACCCACGCAGTCCCTACGGGCACCTCTCTTCGCAACCGGATCACCTCCTTCTTCACCCTCAAGAAGAAGAATACAAAACCAGGTGCTGCAAAAGAGGCTACCGACAATAATGATCGGTGAGTCTTGTAAGTCTGCAATGACCTGACATCCAGTTGAATACCAGTCAGGCTTGCACAGGCAATTTACAGTGTGTGTTTGGAATTTCTAGTAGCTTTTTCCAAGGTTTAATTTTTAATTAAAATTTTTTGTTGATTTGTTTATTTTATTAAAATACATTTAAACATGCCTGATGCTCCTCTTCTCTGCTCTCTCCCAGCAATGACATCACCTCTCAAGAGACTGAGGCAGAGAATAACACTAAGGTATGCAATAGTATAGGAGTAGGAGAGAAACATGCTGAAATGTAGTACAGTGTAGCAGTAGGATATAAACATGCTGAAGTATGGTATAGTCATAGTGTAATGGTAGGAGAGAAACATGCTGACATATGGTACAGTGCAATGGTAAAAGAGACACATGCTGAAATATGGTACAGTATGATGGTAAAAGAGACACATGCTGAAGTATGGTACAGTGTAGCAGTAGGAGAGAAACATACTGAAATCTGGTACAGTGTAACAGTAGGAGAGAAACATGCAGAAATATGGTAGTGTAACAGTAGATGAAGAGAAACATGCTGAAATATGGTACAGTGTAGCAGTAGCCCAGTAGCTGAACCCCTCCCTCCCTGGGAGATGCTACTGGCCACAGTGCATCATCCTGCAGAGCTGCTGGCCAGCTGCTGGCCCATACCAGACCATGAGGCTCATCCGCACACTTGAACAGTGCTCTAACAGGATGAACCACCCAGCAGCCCAGCTGTTTATTTTCATTGATCATCACTCTACAGAGACTGAAATGTCTATTGTAAGAATGTTTTTAAATTGATACTGACAGTGTAACACACCCTCTGCACTCGATGGGACACATTTTTCAATATGAGGATTATGCAGTCACTATATTGATTGATACATGATATTGCGAGAGTTAGTACATGCTCTGTGCGATCACCAATTTATCCAGCTAGTGCAAAGAGATTCCCAATTTCTTTTATACACTTTAAACTGCTGTAGTGCCCTCTTGCAAATAAAGGATTTGCACAGGACAACTTCAATAAAGTCCTCAGACACATTGTTAAAGAGCATCTCACATATCGATAAAGATGTGCTATTAAATTTGTATCCAAGATATCTACCTCCAATCAGCAACTTTGACTGAAAATGGCTGTTATGGTCATGTTAAATCATAGAATTTGATCACATGAAAATAAAATCATCTTTTTTTTGTTAGATAATCTTGAATTTGGCTAATAATACATTGAAAAGTCATTTGAAAATCAGCAATGTTCCTAAAACAAAGACCAAAGACAACCAAGTATTTTATATGAACATAGCCTTTGATTTGATTAAATCAGGTTACATCCACAACTGTAGAACTGCCAGATATTGGAACAGAATAACTGGCCCGTGTAGTCTTTTTATGTACTTAAACATCAGAGAGTAGAGTAGTTGAAAACTAAAAGTGACCGAGCTTTCTCTATCAAAGCTCCTAGACTCTGGAACAGCCTTCCAGTAGATATTAGAACAGCTGTTTCAGTGTCCTCTTTTAGAACCCTTTTAAAATCATACTTTTACAACCTTTTAACCTTTGTTTTGTACTTTAATTAGTTTTTATCATTTTCATATTCTCATTGGTTTTATACCCTGTCTATTTTTAATAGTTTTTTTAATTTTGGAAACATTGTAATCCCTTTTATATATATATCTCTTTTTTTGTGAAGCACTTTGTGCTGTATTGTTGGAAAGGTGCTATATAAATAAAGAAAGAAATTCCCACCCTATAAATTATTTTTGACGCCTTTGTTTTTGAGGAAAGCTGTTTGACTGGATTGGTTTCTCTATACCTTAAAACCACAGGGAAACACAGAACATATTCGTAACATTTTGCATGCATGAGGATTTACATGGGTTTGTCTAGTCTGTCTCTGCACATCTCTTGTTCTCTAAACGTATAATAAAATGACTGTATTTGCATAGTGACAACCTGGAAGGAAACAGTGATGGCAAACATGCTTTTATCAATATGATATAGGCCAGAATGTTCTTTTAAGGCCATGTCACTCTCTTTTTCAGATGTGTTGATTGACAGCTTCTTCTGCTTCATTACTTACATCTTTTGCCACCAGGTGAATGATACATCCTTACCAGGTGAATCAGGAACAGGATCCATTTCTCCTCCAGATACTCAACTGGAGAGGGAAGCCAGTCCTGCCAACACTCTGGTAGAGGGGGAGAAACATACAGGTAAGCTTGTAAATATAGGTGTGTTACATGTTAATATATTTCAATTTACCACAATCCTCCCCCATCTTCTTCAAATTGTGTCCAGATTTGAAGTACTCATTTTCAGTGCAGTGCTGTTGCCAGGGCCTGCCAAACCCCATGTAATTGGCCATAGTCTTTTTTATTTCGATTTTTCCCATTTTTCTCCCAATTTAGTGGCCAATTATAGCCTCTATTTATTTCCGATTTACCCTCCCTACACAAGTTCGCCGCTCATCTCTACGAGGAAAGCTAATTATCAGAGGGCAGCGAATTCTGCTTCCTTCGAGACAGAATTCGCCCACCCATGTTCTGGAGACACCCTTACATGCTTTGCGGTGAACTCGAGCCGGCTCGCCCTCCCCCCTCTCCCTGGGGTGGACAGCCAAACGCCACCTCCGATAGGGGCTAACGGCCAAGGCCAGGGGGAATCTAACCCCTTTACTGTTACATCACCTGGGGGCCTGGGTTCCATTCATAAGGGTCCTCTCCACCTCCTTGTGGCTCCTCTATTTGATTGGGCACCTACTGTCCTCTGGCATGATGACTGTGCAGCTCTGCTGGGGGAGACGCCTGCCAGTCATAACAACATAAGAATGCATAATGCCCATATATGCTAGCACTGCATCTAGCCTGGACTTGAATAGCCCAAGTGTTTCTGCCTCTACTACCCAACCTCCAAGTAACAACTCTCTGTGTAAAGAAAAACTTCCTAATATCCGTGCAGAATTTGCCTTGAACTCATTTCCAACTGTGGTCTCTTGTTCTGCTAACCAAACTTATCTTAAAAACTGTGCTGTCCTGAAGGATGTGTCAGCATGGGAATGGGCATACAAATATGATTGAGCATTCCAAATTAGGAGAAAAATTGAAAATGGGGGTACATAGCACAAGAGCACATAGAGCTAGCATGATAGATTATGTTACTGTAGTTCCCCCCCTTTTTAACAGGGAAGTATTTTCATTAAATACTTGTATACTTGTAGATTCACTGCCCATTATGCACCAAACACATAACTTACTTGAAGGAACCAGCTACAGTGAATGAGTTTCATATTTCCGTCTGAGATCTACTATTAATTGTGGCAGGGGCATAAATAGTGCTTTAATATGTGCTGACGGTGAGCTTTTTCCATCTCAGTTTTAGGTGCTCCAGACAGCAAACCCACCAACTATAGTCCAGAGACCAATGGAAAGCCTGGGATCCCGAAATCCCAACCAGGACTGGAGTTAGCTGATCATCTTTCAGAGAAGGAACAGCTGAGTATAGCACTTCCAAGGGAGGCGTTGAACCCACCTCTAGTGGCAAATAATATGGAGTGTTCTACACCTACAACAGACAGAACAGCAGGAAGAATCCAATACACTACAGCCACTGACTCACTGAGAGACACTGCAGCCACTGACCCACTGAGAGACACTGCAGCCACTGACCCACTGAGAGACACTACAGCCACTGACTCACTGAGAGAGACTACAGCCACTGACCCACTGAGAGACACTACAGCGACTGACCCACTGAGAGACACTATAGCGACTGACCCACTGAGAGACACCACAGCCACTGACCCACTGAGAGACACTACAGCGACTGACCCACTGAGAGACACTACAGCCACTGACTCACTGAGAGACACCACAGCCACTGACCCACTGAGAGACACTACAGCCACTGACCCACTGAGAGACATTGTAGCCACTGACCCACTGAGAGACACTACAACCACTGACCCACTGAGAGACACTACAGCCACTGACCCACTGAGAGACACTACAGCCACTGACCCACTGAAAGACACCACAGCCACTGACCCACTGAGAGACACTACAGCCACTGACCCACTGAGAGACACTATAGCCACTGACCCACTGAGAGACACTACAGCCACTGACCCACTGAGAGACACTACAGCCACTGACCCACTGAGAGACACTATAGCCACTGACCCACTGAGAGACACTACAGCCACTGACCCACTGAGAGACACTACAGCCACTGACCCACTGAAAGACACCACAGCCACTGACCCACTGAGAGACATTGTAGCCACTGACCCACTGAGAGACACTACAACCACTGACCCACTGAGAGACACTGCAGCCACTGACTCACTGAGAGACACTACAGCCACTGACCCACTGAGAGACACCACAGCCACTGACCCACTGAGAGACACCACAGCCACTGACCCACTGAGAGACACTGCAGCCACTGACTCACTGAGAGACACTACAGCCACTGACCCACTGAAAGACACCACAGCCACTGACCCACTGAGAGACATTGTAGCCACTGACCCACTGAGAGACACTACAACCACTGACCCACTGAGAGACACTGCAGCCACTGACTCACTGAGAGACACTACAGCCACTGACCCACTGAGAGACACCACAGCCACTGACCCACTGAGAGACGCTACAGCCACTGACCCACTGAGAGACACTGCAGCCACTGACTCACTGAGAGACACTACAGCCACTGACTCATTGAGAGACACTACAGCCACTGACCCACTGAGAGACACTATAGCCACTGACCCACTAAGAGACACTACAGCCACTGACCCAGCCACTGACCCACTGAGAGACACTACAGCCACTGACCCACTGAGAGACACTACAGCCACTGACCCACTGAGAGACACTACAGCCACTGACCCACTGAGAGACACTGCAGCCACTGACCCACTGAGAGACACTACAACCACTGACCCAGCCACTGACCCACTGAGGGACACTACAGCCACTGACCCAGCCTCTGACCCACTGAGGGACACTATAGCCACTGACCCACTAAGAGACACTACAGCCACTGACCCAGCCACTGACCCACTTAGAGACACTACAGCCACTGACTCACTGAGAGACATCGCAGCCACTGACCCATTGAGAGACACTACAGCCACTGACCCACTGAGAGACACCGCAGCCACTGACCCACTGAGAGACACTACAGCCACTGACCCACTGAGAGACACTACAGCCACTGACCCACTGAGAGACACCACAGCCACTGACCCACTGAGAGACACTACAGCCACTGACCCACTGAGAGACACTATAGCCACTGACCCACTGAGAGACACTACAACCACTGACCCACTGAGAGACACTACAGCCACTGACCCAGCCACTGACTCACTGAGAGACACTACAGCCACTGACCCACTGAGAGACACTTCAGCCACTGACCCAGCCACTGACCCACTGAGAGAGACTACAGCCACTGACCCATGTATAGAAACTACACTCACTGACTCACTGACAGAATCTGTATTCACACATAGCGGCCGACTGAGAGAGTTTACATTTACTGACTCACTGACTGAATCTGTAGTCACATTTAGTGACCCATATAGAGACAGTACAGCCACTGACTCACTGAGAGACACTACAGCCACTGACCCACTGAGAGACACTGACCCACTGAGAGACACTACAGCCACTGACCCACTGAGAGACACTACAGCCACTGACCCATGGGGAGACACTACAGCCACTGGCTCACTTACAGAATCTGTAGTCACATTTAGTGACCCATGTAGAGAGCTTACAGTCACTGACTCACTGACAGAATCTGTAGTTACACATAGCGACCGATTGAGAGAGTCTACATTTACTGACTCACTAACAGAGCCTGTAGTCACATTTAGCAACCCATGTAGCGAAAGTACAGTTACTGACTCACTGACAGAACCTGTACTCACACTTACTGACCCACCGATAGAATCTGTATTCAGTGACTTATTGCAAGAGACAACCGTCACTGACCTATTGAAAGAGTTTACTACCTGCAACCCAATGAGAGAGCTTACAATCATTGACCCATTGAAAAAATACCCAATCACCCAAACAATTGATCCACTGAGAGAATCTACATTTGCAGACAGTAACTTACTCAACAACGTTTTAGTCACTGACCAACTGAAAGAGTCTACTGTCAGTGGCTCACTGAAGGAGTCTACGGTCAGTGGCTCACTGGAAGAGTGTACTGTCAGTGGCTCACTGAAGGAGTCTACTGTCAGTGGCTCACTGGAAGAATGTATATTGAAGGGGTATACTGTCACTGAGTTGCTGGAAGAGCTTGCAATCACTGACACACTGACAGAATCTGTAGTCACACTTAATGACCGACAGTCTACTATCAGTGACTCACCAAAGCAGTCTGTTTTCACTGACCCAGTGGGAGAGTTTACAAATACCAATCCTCTGAAAAAAGCTCATGTCAAAATCATTGACACACTGAGAGAGAGTACAATAACAGAAAGTGACCCACTCACAGAGATTTCAGTCAGTGTCCAACTGAGAGAAACCACAGTCATTGACTTACTGAGAGAGCCTGGAGACACTGACTCAGTGACAGAAGCTATAGACAAACTTATTGTCCCACTAAGAGAGTCCACAGCCACTGACTCACTGAAGGAGACTAAGCTGACTAACTCTCTGAGTCAGCCAACACTCATAATCCCTGACCCAATGAGCGAGTCCACTGTCAGTAGCTCATTAAGGGAGTCTCCATTCACTAACTCACTAAGAGATACTACAGTCACTGATCTACAGAGAGAGTCTACACTCGCTTACCCTCTGAATCAGTCAGCAGTCACAGTGACTGAGCCACTGTGGGAGAGCACAGGCACTGAGCCACTGTGGGAGTGCACAGGCACTGAGCCACTGGGAGACTCACTTGTAGGATCTATAGTCTCATCCAGAGACCCACCTAGGGACTGTACAGCACCTTACTCACTGAGAGAGACTACAATCGCTGACCCTCGGAGCCAGTCAACATTTATAGCCAGTGACCCACTGTGGGAGTGTATGGACCCACTGGGACAGTCTACAGTCAATGGGTCAATGACAGATTCTACAGACACACCTAGTGACCCACTGAGGGAGTCCATGGTTAGTGGCCCACTGACTGATTATACGGTCACATTTGATGACATACGGAGAGAGTTACAGTTAGACTCCGTATCAGACATACTGGGAGAGTCTACCATCAGTGATGACTATAGAGTGATTTCCCCTCTGAGCTCCAATATGACCCCGAGTGGCCTGCTGTTGTCACTGAGGAGGATAAGAGCGAAGAAGAGGAGGAGGAGACTGAGTCACACTGAGATGCACCCCCCCTTCCTGATCTATTGCTCTCCACTCTTTCCCAGCAGTAACCCTACAGTGATAGTAGCACCAGAACAACTTAACATCTATCAGGGCAGGCCAGCGGAGGGATGGTGTTCAGCCAGCGGGACCTTCTGAATTCCTATTATTTTACAAACTGAGACATTACACACCACACTCCAAGGAAGATCCATGCCTCAGCAGACAGTGTGCAGCCAGTCAGGTCTGAGTGTAGTAACCAGACCCACAAAACACTCCACAGCCCCACCAGACACACCCGCAATACTTTCAACATGTAATTTCTTTATGTGAATCTATATTTCTGTATCAATATCTGCTTCGGAATGTATCTGAAGTATCTATTTTGGTGATCACTGTTTCTGATGTACTGCAGGAAGTAGTTGCAAATGGAGCCCAAGCTGAGCCAAGTAATATTTTTAATTGATTGTCTGATATTATCAGTTCATCCGTATTTCAAAAGATAAGAGTTATGTTGCACTGCAGCTCATCAAAGAGGATTCTGAGTGCTGGTGAAACTTCTTTATTCTAACAGGAATTATTTTCTTTCCTTCTACAATCCTTCTGCTATCCTATATTTTCTGCCCTTCTACAATTCAAACCTGGGATTCAGCTTGTTAAATATTATCCGAATAACTCTATATTTATATTTACTATTATAGCACTGATGTTACTATTGTTATCATTTTTGTATTATTATTATTGAAACCATTCATACTTTTATATAAGAATGATTAAAATTATAGTATCATAAATGCTCAATCATCAAAATAATCATTTTTATACCCATAATCTCTATGTATCTTTCTGCTCTAACTTAATAACATAGTAAAATGTCAGTTTTCCCCTTATGTAGTTTTGCTGTACTGTGCTGTTAATGTTAGCAGGCTGTTGTTTAACCCCCTTCCCTCTTTTCTGTTACCTCCCCCCTTATTTACAAAATAAAAAGTTGATCACCAATTAAAAAATATTCCTGTATATTCTTTTAATAACATATTAAAATACATCATATTAACATACAACATACTAAGAAAAAGAGTAACATACCAAATAACATACCATGATAACATTAACTTTATCATTTGCTAGGCGTTCCTACAAACAGAAATTGTATATTTTTTCATTTGATAAAATCACAATGACATAAGAAACGGTGCCAGATAAAGCCATGACCCTGTGCCGAGACGTGACGTGGCTCCCACTACAGCATCACAGCGACCCCTGGCTGCTGTTAAACGGGCCAGATTTACCTAAGTGGGGTGCTACCATCCTGCAAGCAGAGGTGCCCAAACGAGTTGGACTGGTTGGGAATGAACGACAACTGCACTCCTATGGGGTCCACCATCAGCCTGGTGCGGACTTGCCTCCTGCCAGCTTGCATGCCCTGGGTACCCATGACCACCAGGCCAGAGATAATGACTGGTCAAACAGCAAAGATACATGACCATTATCAGCTCCCCCTCCAGCTGGGCACCAGAACCATCCAACAGCAGTTCTATCGGGCAGACATCACTGCCCCATGCATCCTGGGTCATGACGCTCTCACCTCCGTGACTATTGACACAGTGAAACAGAAAGCTCTACTCAAAGGCCTGCCTCGACCCTAGCTCAAGCAATGCCCAGAACCAACCAGTAGGGATGGCAATTTCGACACTGAGGTTCGAAACTGTATCGATCGTTTCGGCACTTGCAGATTCCATACAATGTTCCTAGCAGAGTTTCAAAACGGTAGAGTCACGTGATCGATATGTCGAACATCACGGTCGAGGTGTCGAAAAAGGAACGAAAGCTCGAAATCTTTGAATGCATGGTTCAAGTTTGTGGAGTTGTTGCTTGTGAGATTGCTGAGAGAGATACTGTTTGGGAGGATTACTGAGATATTTGAGTTTATTTGAGAGTATTTGATCATTAAATAGCTGTAGAGGAGAACTTGTGAGATAGATATATTAGTCAGTTAGATAGATAGATTCGATATATGAGATAGACAGGTATAGCCTACATTATGGAGGGTAGAGGCATCGAGACCAAATAAAAATATTATAAAATATATTGTTTCTGAATATAAATCTGTATACCCCTTTCACATTTAAAAACTCCTTTGTACCCTATTCACTTAAGATATTGAACCAGTCAACGGTAAATGAGGCAACCACAAGAGGATTTGTGCAATTTTAGTGAAGTGCAATAAGACCTAGTGCTGGGACTTGTGCAATACATGTATAGATGTGTTGTTGTAAGGATTGCTCTTTCTTTCGTCTTATAAATTGTGGTGTATGGGAATCTTTTTTAGATGCAAAACTATTTTCTGCACGAGCAGACAAAGTATTATCTCATCAACACAATTTAAAGTATCCCCGCGATGAGGTTTTTGGCTAACGTTATGCAACCAACACACTTATAATTAATGGCTGCAATGACAGCTTCTGCCAGTAAAGGCCAATGTTGATTTGCAGTGTTCCGAAACATTTCAAAACAATTTTCTTAAAAGTCTCGAGTTGTCTCAAAGTTTCGAGATTGCCATCCCTACCAACCAGGCCACGCTGACCTTCAGGAGCCACCACAGCAAAGCGAACACACGTCATGAGCCACACCCCAGTAAAGCCTCCAGCTCAGCACCCTTGCGAGACGAGTGAGGCCCTAAAGCAACTGTTCCAGTGCAGCAGTGAGGAACTCCGTGCACCAGTTAAGCACTCTCCTGTCACCTGTGAATTTACGATATCTGTTTGCGGTTGCGGGCACCCTCTGACCATGAGCTGCTTCACCAACCCAGCCTCCAGTTCGTGTGTTCCAGCTAGGGGAAGACGCGTGGGTCTACAATCCACGGCGATGGAAAAGTTGGTCACTGAAACTGGAGAGTGATTGGGAAGGAACCTTCACAGTCCTGCGATGCCTGTCTGTTGTGGTGAAAGCCCGGAGAGTGGCATCGGGACTTCAAGGCTAGCTAGACTGCTAATGGCAGCGAGGACGCTACAGACTTTCCAAGGGAGGGGAGGGGAGGGGGTGTACTGAATGCCTGCATCCTAACTCATTGTTGGGACTATGCCACCTCTCCGTTCTAATTATGTGTGTGTAACCCCAACAGTCCTTAGTTCATTGTTTATTCATGTATAATTGGTTTCTGTGTTATCGTATAGAATAACATAGTGTTAAACGTTGTTTTATTTATCACAGCGAAGCTATAGACCTAGCTAGCTCGCGTTTATGCAGGCAGCCGACAGTGGGCGAGCGACCTCCAGGACATTTCCATTGTTTGGGAGGTTGTGAAAGGGTTCCTTGTTGTCAAATAAAATACAAGGAGGTTAAGCCGAATTACGCGTGTGCAGTCGATTTTTATAGCCGTTACATTATGTTAAAGATAAATCAATTGAAGTTTGAAAAATTACACTTGATATATTTCAGGGTTCAACTACAATCGACATACAGATGAGAACAGGCTGTTAGTTTGATTTCGCTATAAAATACGACCAAGTTACTTTCGCTCAGGAAGGAGTTCGCCTGACATTTTTTACTGTTGACATGATTTTAGAGGAAAGAATGTAAAAAATGCTGGCTTTGCAACACCACACATCGGAGCAAAACAGTGACACATCGGATCGAGAGCGGAACTATAATGGGTTTTCTCTGGAAAACGTCGACGTTGTTTTCACGGTACACACCCTAATGTAAAATTCCATGTGAGTGAACGCGTAACATGATCTTTAAGAACAGCTCTCTCGTGTTTATGAAGATGCTTTGATGATGATTCAATTGTAATCAACTATGAATACTTCGAAAATGAATCGACCAAATGTGTTTCATAAACATTGGTTCGTTGGGCGTCCAATCATACTCAGCCAAATCGAAAGATGACCCCCCTCTTTTTTTCTAAAACAGGGATGTTAATTGCAGCAAGTTTGTGACGTGATCTTTCATTGTATGTTTTGTAGATGTTACCACCAAGATAATATGATTCCAAAAAATGACTGGCAAAACGTTTTTCCTCAAATAAGCATCTCGTCTATTATTTTCTGCATAGTTTTAATTCGAATGTGCTGCGCAAACTCTACTTTTTGTGAGTCGTACGAACTTACTCCTGAGAAATGTCTTGTATGGGGTTCGGGACTCGACCCCGAAGTTGTATTGCCTGTCCGATACTTCTACATTCAGGCTGTAAACTCAGTGGGAGAAAACTTCACCTACTCTCCAGGTAAAACGCCTTTGTGGCATTTTATGTATGTCGTCTTTCCCCGAGGGACAAGTGGCTCTAATGTTGAATGGTTAGGTAGCTATAGCTCGTTATTCAGACAACTGCAACTCTGCAACTTTACGGTGCGAGAAGCAAGTCACGAATAAATGCATGCTGGAACACGGTAAAATAACATTATTTCTTTTGTAAACTTGATGTTGAAACGCTATGACTATCTGATTTAGTAGCTGTTCAATATTACGCAACCTGCCCCCCTGTGGATAGCCAATGTATTTGTCTATCGGCGAGCATAGTTAACAGCAGCAAGGAGTATTGGGTGCTGTAAAACTTACAGTAATTACATGTGCAGTGCGTTTTAAGTTATTCTTGTCTTATTCTTGTAATTCGCAGGCTATAATACCCCACGCACAGAGATGTGCACAATTATAGACACGTAAGCAGGAGAATATGTGTATGGAGGTCTTAAGCTTTCATTTAGCACTTTTTTTAATGCTAAATGTAAGGTTACTTATAGTGTTTAATGGTACCTATATTGCTATTGCTAATGACACCTATATTGCTATAGAAGTTAAGGACGAATGTTTGGGGGGGAAAAAAACAAATTTACTGTTGGGTGATTTGGATATATGTGCAAATTTTTTTTCCAATACTTTATTATTTAATGGACTATTGTCCTCCAGTATGAATTCATCCAGTCATACTGTCCTCCAGTATTGATTGATCGCTTTGGAACACCTTCACCACACATGGTGCTAATCCCATCCGTGGCCTGCTTGTAAATTGGTAAGCGCCAGATAGGCTGTAGGAAAGTCTCGTCAACATCCATTCTTGTACAGCTCAACAAACATAATGACGGAAAATCTGCTGGATTTTGAGGTTAGAGTGTCAGACAAGGGTAGAGGGTTCCGGCTTTACAGTGAATAAGAAGTTTAAGCACAATGGCTTTGAAGAGTCCAAGATACATTTTTTAAAAGCAAATTATTTTCCACAATTCTGTACATTTTGTGTGATGCACATTTTTTTTTTTTTTACCAAAGTGGTGAGGCTTTCAGGTTTGTTGCTGTCTCTCAGGTATGGACTTGCTCGCACGGGAATTTCTTTCTTGGGTACAGACTATCAGGTGGGTACTTGTCTCACAGGTACCAATTTGTGGTTCAAGTAAAGACTCCTTCTCTTCTATTGTTGCTGTGCAGGTAAAGACTCATTCCATGTGCGGATTTCCTCGTTGTCTCCCGGGGAACACATCCGTATCCACGTCCCGCAGCCCCTTGACCGCACCGATGGCTCCTTCCTCATGAGGTTCCGGCTGTATGGCAGCGCCTCCAGGGGACTGAAGGTGGAAGTGTTCCATAGGGATCAGCCTGTTGGCCAGTCTCCCTACATCCTAAAAGGTAACACCACCAGGCCAATAACAAGCTGCCATTAAATCTAGGAATGGGACTAGAATGGGTAATGAAACCACAGGAAATTCAGATTCGTGCTTAGGGCAGACTAATAACTAAAATATGTAATGGGCCCATGAATGGGTCTACTGTCTAGTATTGCACTCATGTCTACCTGTTTATGTATTGTATTAGGTTTAGGAATTATTTTGCCGATATTTTCCACACTGATTGTTTTATTGCTGCCTTTGAATTGTGGCTACAGATTTACCTACAGGGTCCTAGTTTAACTATGTGGTTGCTCCTAGCACCTGGAATTGTACTTCCCTCTAGGGTGGCTTTCAGCTAAACTGTTCTTGACTACGGTTAACACTTTGTTGTACGTCGCTCTGGATAAGAGCGTCTGCCAAATGCCTGTAATGTAATGTAATGTAATGGCACAACTGCTGAAGAGGGGGGCTGGGAAGTGGGGAGCCAGGATGAGTTTGCCGTGTGTGTCGAGTCAACAGCTTGGCGAGTTTCATTTTGTACAGTAGGTGGTTCAGGCTTTGGCAGTTCAGTATATATATATACAGTCAAGCCGGAAAGTCTGCACACCCCTTTCACCCTCTCCACATTTCATTGCATTACAGACTTATTCTACAATAGATTAAGTTCATTTTTGAAAACAGGTTTTTAGACATTTGTGCTAATTTATTACAAATTAAAATGTAAAATATCATGTGTGCACACCCTTTGATATGACACCCAAAAGTGAGCTGAGGTGCATTTTGTTTCCATTGATACTGCTTGAGATGTTTCTACAACTTGATTCTAGTCCACCTGTGGTAAATTCAATTGATTGGACATGATTTGGAAAGGCACACACCTGTCTATATAAGGTCCCACAGTTGACAGTGCATGTCAGAGTAAAAACCAAGCCATGAAGTCCTAGGAACTCTTAGTAGGGGGATTAAGCTCAAAAAATGGCCAACTCGTTACGCGGCGGATAGAAGCACCAAATTTGGTACACACACTCTTTAGGATGTATCTCACCATCTCAGAAGGGGTGCCCAAAAATGTGGACCCATTAAAGGCTTTTAAAAGGGGAAATCCAAAATGGCCGCCAGAAAAGACCCAAGATTCCTAAAAAGTGATATAATGCTGACATTTTGGCTGATTGTGCTAATTATAGCTTTTACATTTATAGTAAATAGACTAATATTAAAGGATTTTCCCAAAATAACCCATGAAAAATGTCTTAAATACATTTTAAACAGCTTTAAACACCAAACATAGGCTTAAAAACACTCGGAATGAGATGACCTTCCAAATGAATCCTTTTCTGAGTGATATACTGTCAATGGCATATATACATAATTGTTTTTAAAAACTTTTAAAAGACCCAATGAATGATTATCTATAGATAATATATTGTTAAAATCTTCATATGACCAGAGATCAAGCCCTCTATTGGGGCACAACTCATTAGCATTTTAATGCCCCAAAATTGGCTAATTTCTTATGTTGTGGATAGAAGCACACAGTTGGATGTACTATTGCGAATGTATAGAAATGTTGTATCATTGCAAACAAGACACTGGACTGAACCTGGACTGACCCTTGGGGAAGGGAGGTAGGGGGGTGTGAGGGGGCGGGGCTTAACTAATCAATAAAGGCAGTATATCAGAACAGTGCTCGGTTCAATTATGTATTTTGTGCTGGAAAAAAACACTCCCCCCTGGATTATGAAGTTCACATTTAGCATGTAACTAGCTTAGGTTAGTTTCCCATTGGCACCGAATGAATTTGAGCTACCGTAACTTTTACAGTTTACAGACGCCTGTAGTTACTAACGTAAATGTTAGACTCTGGAAGTACAGTAGGCTATATCACATTGTCCTTACTAGCGTAAAAGTTAGACGCTGGCAGTATATCACATTGTCCTGACTAGCGTCAAACTAGTCACTGACTAGCGTCAAATCTAGTCACTGACTAGCGTCAAATCTAGTCACTAGCGTAAAAGTTAGACCCCTGTAGTGTGCTATCAGCGAATTGTGGGACAGTGAGTGGAAGGGGGTGTGTCTTCTTACTAATATTTGCTCTGCTTCTCATTTTCTGTTCAGTTGTCATTAGATTGATCTAGAGTAGAGACCTAACTAATTTTGCGTAGCAGTAATATTGAAGTAGCTTTATTCAACCAACAGCCTTTTTAAAGGCTTTCAAACATTACATTACGGTCATTTATCAGACGCTTTTATCTAAAGCGACTTCCAATAATTTTATTTTATTTTTTTTTTTTGTTAAGGTTAGGGTAAGGAAACATGGACTGGAGTGTGTGCGTGATTTGCTCAGAGGGAGGAGGGGATATGAGGTGTCCAACAGATTCTCTGCAAAGAAACGGTGCAGAGGTGTACAGCACTTTCCTTAAGTTAGTTAAAGAATTTAAGGAATTGGATGGGATGCCTGTGGAGATAGATTTCAAAGGTTGTGGTACAGTTGAAGCTTTTGAAGAAAATAAAGCCAAATGGCACAAGTCATGCCATCTGAAATTTTCATTCTCAAAGTTAGAGAAATTACGAATGCGTCAGAGTCTGAACAAAAGAAAACAAGACTCCGTTGATGAAGACTTGCGGCGATCCAAGCGCCAGTCCATTTCAAATACATGTCCTAGTGAGTGCCTGTTCTGCTCTTTGAAGACAGGTAAACTCTGTCAATGTTCAACAATGGATCTTGATAACAGTCTGCGGAAAATGGCCACTGAAATGCAGGACACAGCTCTGTTGGCAAAAATTTCAGGGGGGGACCTAATTGCAATCGAAGCTAAATACCATCTTGAATGTCTTGTTAAATACAAAAACACATACAGAAGTATCCAAAGGTCTGAGAAAAGAGATTCAAATGAAACTGAAAAATGTGTTGAAGCTTTGGTCTTTGCTGAATTGGTATCATACATCGAAAGTAACTTGGAAGGGGGGACATACATTTTCAAACTCTTAGAACTCCATGGTTTATATGAAAGTCGGCTAAGTCAGCTTGGTATCAACAAAACAATCAACAAAACCAGACTTAAATCACAAATTGTGGATCATTTTGATGGATGTCAGGACCAGTCTTGCAAAAATACAACATTAATTGTTTTCAAAGATGGAATGCAGACCATGCTGAAAGAAAGCACAATGGTTCGTGACTATGATAAAGAGGCACTTGCAATTGCAAAACTAGTCAAATCAATTCGCAATGATATGGTTGACTATACAGGGTTTGAATTTGATGGTCACTTCCCACAGAACTGTCAGAATGATTCCGTCCCACCCAGTTTGAAGGCACTGGTTTCCATGCTACTGAATGGCCCTAATGTCACTAATCAAGATAGCGATGTTTCTCAGGCATGCCTAACCATTTCTCAGCTGATACTTTTCAATATGAAGAAAAGATCTGCTAATGCAACAGGACCATCAAGGTCTTCCAAACTTCACGAGCCGCCTCTTCCTCTTTATATTGGTCTTCAAGTTCACACTCAAACGAGAAGCAAGATCACTGTCAATTCCCTCAACACATTGGGAATCAGTATTAACTACAAACGTGTCCTTGAGGTTGAAACCCAGCTTGGATCTGCTGTCTGTCGAAAGTACATGGCACAGGACCTGGTCTGCCCTGCTATCCTAAGGAAAGGTCTTTTCACTGTTGGGGCACTTGATAACATAGACCATAATCCTTCATCAACCACAGCTCAGGGATCATTCCATGGGACTGGAATAAGTGTGTTCCAATTTCCAACCTTTTCAAACACGGGTGTTTGTAGAGAACAAATTACCATTGACCCAAAGGAAAAGGATACCCTCCTTCTTCCTGAGAGGTACACAACAGTTTCCGCGGTTACTTGCAATCCAAAGTTTGTAGAGAACTCCTGAAGTGTGGCTGCAAAGCTGAGCCCCTCTGTTCTCGAAAGTGTCGATGCCGGGATGCTGGGTTACCTTGCACAGCATTATGCCATTGTGCTGGAACATGTGAATTGGCACACGTGAGTCACTACTAGACAGCAATGAACAAGAAGATGTAGAGTGCAAAATGTAAATAAGAAGATGCAGAGTGCAAAATAATGCAAGAAGATGCAGAGTGTACATAAACAAGAAGATGCAGAGTGCAACATAAATAAGAAGAAGCAAATGTAAACAAGATCAGAGTGCAAACTAAATAAGAAGATGCAGAGTGTAAATGTAAACAAGAAGATAGAGTCAGAGTGCAAAAGTAAATAAGAAGATGCAGAGTGCAAACTAAGCAAGATGATGCAGAGTGCAAAAGAAGTAAGATGATGCAGAGTGTACATGTAAACAAGAAGATGCAGAGTGCAAAATACATAAGAAGACGCAGAGTGCAAAATAAGCAAGAAGATGCAGAGTGCAATTGTTTAGACAACCATTTGGAATTTCTTCAACAGCTCACTTCCTGTTTAATAGTTTTTGGGGGCACCCCTTCTAGGATATATAAGGATCACTCAATGTACGTACCAAATGATATGCTTTTATGATGTCCTTTTTGTGCTTTATGTCAATCGCTAACTGTTTAGGCGGCCATTTAGAATTTCTTCTACAGCTCACTTCCTGTTTTAAGATTTTTTGGGTACCCCTTCTAGGATGTCTTAGGATCACCCAAGGGACATTTGTGCCAAATGTTATGCTTTTATAAGATTCTTTAGGTGTCTTTTGAGTCAACTGCAAACAGTTTAGATGGCCATTTTGAATTTCGTCAATAACTCACTTCCTGTTTAATATTTTTTTGGGCACCCCTTGTAGGATGTCTTAGGATCACCCAAGGAACATTTGTGCCAAATTTTATGCTTTTATGAGATTCTTTAGGTGTCTTTTGAGTCAACTGCCAACAGTTTAGGTGGCCATTTTGAATTTCGTCAATAACTCACTTCCTGTTTAAGATTTTTTGGGCACCCCTTCTAGGATGTCTTAGGATTACCCAAGGAACATGTGTATCAATTTCCATGCTTCTATCCGCCGCGTAACGAAATTTCACATAATTCCCCTACTATCATATTAATGAGGCCCCTGGATTTTATCTTGCCCACAAAATTTCAGATGAACCTACACATTGGATTGAATTGCCTATGCTTGATTGATAAATGAGGCCCCAGGAGAATGGAGTATCAGAACAATGTGATTAAACAGGGATATACAGTAGAGTAGTTCCAGGTCCAAGTGCTGTTACTTTGATATATTGTGATCGTGAAATCAATGCTGTTTATTGCCTGGATTAAGTTTTCTGTGTGTTGCATGTGGTATTGTTACCGCCACTGTCTTTATGCTACCTTTGTAGACCCCCACAGCAGGCTCTGTCACTGCGACTCCCTGTCACACTCTTTCATAGTGATACTCATGGTACAAACCAGTGCCATCTGTTAATTCTATTCAAAAAGCTTTATTGTCCATTTCAGTTAAAAATTGCAATTTGTCTTTGGCTCCATATATAGCTCAAATACATAAACACAGGATACCTATGGTACAAACCAGTACCATCTGTTATAGTGATATATATATATATATATACAGTATATCTCGTATAGATCAGTTCTGTTCCTCCTCTATAGGTCCAGTGTACCATGAGTACTGTGACTGCCCGGAGCCCAACCCTGCCACTTGGCTGAGCACCATGGCCTGTCCCGCCCAGGAGCCCCAGATCTTGAAAGACTTCAGCACCTTCCCCTCCATCCACCTGCAGCGCCTCCTGCAAGAGGTGCCCCAGCGCTTCGCCCAGAGAGGAGGCCTCATTCACTACACTGTTCTCAACAACCAGGTCCACCGTCGCTCCCTGGGCAAGTACACAGACTTCAAGATGTTCTCAGACGAGATGCTGCTCTCTCTGGCTCGCAAGGTGAGCGAAGAGCATGTTCTGGGGGTTAGTGGTTCAGAAAATGGCAAATAGAATCGTCTTTAATGGTCACAACATTGGTTTCTGTCACAAAAGAAACAGTCGCTTAACTACAGCACATGCATCGACCTGTCACTTCCAGCTGTGGTGCTGTCGTTTGCTAGTTCTTAAGGCAAGTTTATGAATGACAATATCTGTGGTATATTATTATATGCTGAAACCTGTGGTGTGAGTATTAGTGTAACGTGTACTGGAGGCCTGGCCTTCTCCCTCGATGAGTCCTCAAACTTTCAGTTTATTTAAATGTATTATTTTGTGGACCATGTATGGATGAATGAGTGAGACAGTTGCATGTTCTCAGATCAGCTGTGTGGTTTCTCATCCCTTGTTCTCCCCACAAGGTGCGGCTGCCTGACATGGAGTTTTACATCAATGTGGGAGACTGGCCCATGGAGACACGGAAGGCGAATGACACCCCTGGGCCTCTGCCAATCATCTCCTGGTGTGGTTCTGCAGACACACGTGACATCATCCTGCCAACCTATGACATCACACACTCCACACTAGAGACCCTGAGGGGAGTGTCCAACGATCTGCTCTCAATCCAGGGGAACACAGGTGAGACCCACAGCGGGTGCTAAATAAGGCTTTGTTCTTTTGTAAGTAGTATTTTAAGCGACCACCTGCTTGACCCCTCTGTGCCACCCAGGCCCCCCCTGGGTAAACAAGACGGAGCAGGCTTTTTTCCGCGGCCGGGACAGTCGTGAGGAGCGCCTGTGGCTGGTCACTCTGTCCAGGGAGAACCCGGAGCTGTTGGATGCAGGGATCACTGGGTACTTCTTCTTTCGGGAGAAGGAGAAGGAGCTGGGAAAGGCGCCACTCGTCGGCTTCTTCCACTTTTTCAAGGTGCCCAAACCTCGGGTTTGATCTTCGGACTCTAACATTTCACAGCAGAATGGTGCACTGAAGAATCTGGAGAAGTTAACCATGGATCACATTAAATTATTTGTGGAAAATGTCACACTTTAACAAACTCTCCCTTTCTCTCCTCCTCCCTCTAGTACAAGTACCAGGTAAATGTGGACGGCACTGTGGCAGCGTACAGGTTCCCTTATCTGATGCTGGGAGACAGTCTGGTTCTCAAGCAGGCCTCTCCTTATTATGAACATTTCTATGCACACCTGCAGCCCGGTAAACACTATGTACCTGTGCGGAGGAGTCTGTCTGACCTCATCGACAAGATCAAGTGGGCCAAGGTGAGGGAGACTCCACAGATGATCTCAGTAGTGGCAGGTCTTACCGGCCGTTCAAACCCTAGCTAGCTAGCTATCTATATCGTTAGCTACTGTTAGCAAGCTTTATTTGGCCGTGATACCAGGTTGCTAGCTAGCTAGATATCGATTGTTTTGCTTAGCTAACGTTAACATAAATATATACAGGTATCGTATGCAGCTGCCAACAACGATGTCTATCGCTGTATTAATGCACTGATCTCTTGTGTGATCAGTGCAGTCGCGTTGCAGTCACTCAAGCATGTAGAGGCCTTTATACCACTACCACCCTGACTACTCAGTGCAGGCAGCTCCCCCTCACCGTAAATATAAACAGATGCTAACGTTATATTACTGTGTGTACCATTGTTCTTGGTGTTAAGGAAAGCTGATGATTTATGGCATGTGATCGTGTATCTGTCCTATGTCCTCACTGTTCACAGGAAAATGATGCAGAGGCAATGGCTATAGCCAGAGAGGGGCAGGCACTGGCCAGAGAGCTACTTCAGCCCAACAGACTTTACTGTTACTACTACACTGTGCTACAGGTACCTATAATGTACTCACCGCATAACCCCACAGACACATTTTCAATGCATGAAAAACAAAAAACAAAAATAATATTATATGCACGTTGCTACTTTTGCACATCTGTTCTTTTCCTATTTGTTTGAACCCTTGTCAAAGACCATTTTCTGTCATGAATGTAATGGACAATAAAGTTTTCAAATCTAATCTAATGAAATAAAGGGTGGGGTCATGACCTTGAACATGTGACCCATTTCCTGCTCCGCCCACCTGCAGACATATGCTGAGCGCCAGACCAGCCAGCCCACGGTGCACCAAGGGATGGAGCTAGTCCCCCAGCCGTCCGACAACACTGCCGCCTGCAGGTGTGAGCGGGACGTGCAAGGGGATGGGGCGGCTGCTCCAGGGAAGGATGAGCTCTGACACACAACCATAGCAGAGGGAGTGGCCACTCTGTTGCTAGGCAACCAGCTGTGTGACTGAATACTGACACTGTTACCTTGGTGCCAGGTATCAATACGCAGAGGTTTTCCTTTGTGGTCTGCTACCTGGCCTGAGTATAACTGGCACTTCAGTTTTTGTTAAAAGGCCAAGAGTACAAGACATCAGCTCAGTGTGGCTCCTTGTTTGTTTGTGTCTTCGACCGAAAATTACAGAGGTGTGCTTGAGTCCGTTCTTCGGTCATAATGCACTGATGCTTGTGTTCTGTTGTGTGACTGAATTGATGGAGGCTCGTCTGCTTATGACATGAGAGCAACCAAATTATCAAGGTTTATGTCTTATGTTGCCATAATTATTTTTGTTTATTTGGAGCGTGTCATTTTATTATATATATATTTTTTTTAGAGCTGTACACTTTAGATGTTTTTTTATTTTTTATTTCACGCAGCCCAATCACCAGTAATTTTTGAAAGAATTTTAAACATTGATCGCTCTTTTGTTATAAGACATTTTATGTTTTATGCAAGAATGTATCTCCAAATATATATATCTTTTTTTTTACTATTTTGAAATATTACATTGTTCTAATCATCATCCCTCACAATGCCATTCATAGAACTCTTAAATTGAAACCGGCACTGTTCATGATTTCAGAATAAACATTTTCTGCCTTTATTTCTTTCATTTAAATGCAAGAAATACATTTCATTTACTGATGTAAACATGTCATTAATATTTTACACTGACATTTGTTGACAAATATATTTTTCAATCAAAGGTACACAGCCCTAATTCATATGCTAAGCTGACCATTATGCTGCCCTTGTGTAATTTGTTCAGTGCTATTTTCTAAAGGCACATGAAATGCAGCTGCTTTCAGAAATATAATTTCATACTGGGTGTGTCACTTTCATTTAGTACAATATTAAAATGTTTAAACGCATCACAAACGTATCATGTCTATTTTACTGTATGACTGAAAATGTTTCCTGTTACACCTAAATATTGTATATTTTAAATATTTACTTCACAAAACAATTACTTAAAGTTGTCTTTTACAAAAATGTTTTTACCATTAATACAGTGTGAGCTTGGTCTGTTTATACATATTAAAATGCAATATAATTGCATATTGAAATGCTATACTTTCTAGTAGCTTTAGCAGGAAATAAGGAATTTGACAATGGCTGGGGGTGTGGGTATCAGAGGTAGAGGACACGACAATTTTAATGGGCAAAAGATTACACCAATGCTGCACACAGCTGGCGGGAGTACATTCTAACTTTTGTGCCATAGTCTAACCATGAGCTGTTTAATGACCCCCTCTTCTGGCGAAATATTATATGACACAATCAAAACAATATTATATTTATATAGGTTCCCCATTGCAAACACACACGTTTGCACTGTTTTCACGTTTTAGGAATACATTTATATCCGAACAGGTACAGTTAATTTTGCTGTTGCTGTTTGGATATCAAAATTCGCAAAAGAGGGGGCACCCGGATTTGAACCGGGGACCTCTTGATCTGCAGTCAAATGCTCTACCACTGAGCTATACCCCCTTTCGACTTACAACGGCCACTATAGGCCTATAAGTTACATATCGTATTGGCTATATTTCAATATTTTTTAAATATATCACCTTGTGTATAACAAGTAGCAAATAGGAAGAACACTGTGTGAGTATGGGAGATTATATAAGATCATAAACTAACGAGCATCGATGCCACAATTTAATATGTATGTACATTGCTGTTGTTTTGGATTTTATCTGATTACTACAGCAGAAAAATATATTAATTTAGCTAGCTAGCATATCAGTCTCTTCGATGTATTTGAATGGATTGCAATTCTGCAGTCAGAATTCTACTTGTAAGGGCTTAAATATACGTCACTTAAGGGCTAAATATACTTCACGCGAGCAGCATTGTTCACATACTCCACTGCGTACTTTACGTCTGTCTGAATGTTTAAAAGCCATATCCACTAGGTGGCACAAAAATCGCGTAGGTAACGTACTGCTGGTTTGCCAGATTATTTACCATGTGGATTGGATGACAGACACAGATACGCTTTATTAAAGTACTGTAGCGGTGGACGCCACGGAATCAAGAGTCATGAGACTGCTTTTCCATACTACTTCTTTATTACAATAAAGCGTGTAGCACAGGGGAAGTTTATGTGGCTAGGCTAGCTGCCCACCGCTACACTAAAAAAAGTTTTGAAAAAATGACAGTGAGTCGTTGGGGAGCGGGGGTAGGTCAGCAGGCTGAGAATCATTGCGGGGCGTGGACAGCCCCGTGGCGGGCAATAATGCCGTCTGCGGTCGGGATCCGGCGGCGACGAACCGGGGTCAATGCTGCTGGTGGTGAGTTGCTGGGCCTTTTTCAGGGGAAGGCGTCGCGCTTGCTGTCGGATGGAGGCTGCTGCGCCGGCTTCGAGGCGATGCTGGACAACGGTTGTGTGGGTGCAGTCCTTGTCTTTCGCTGGCGGTGTGCTTGTCTATGGTAGCACTCGCCTCACCCTTTCCTGTCTGTCTTTTCGCTGACTGTCGTAGTGGTCACCTGTTGACCAGGATTTGGTGTGCGGCTGTGCCGATTACGGCTCCCGCAGCAGCGAGAGCATCGAGACCCAGGATGCAGGGTTCGGTGATCTGGGCCCGGTAGTTCTTTACGAGGTGGATGATGTTCGCTAGTTTAATGCATCTGCTAATTCTCCTTTAGTTAGCTGTAACCCTACAGTTATCTATACACAAATGTTATAGCTGGTTAATCTGTCTGTATTTCATTGCCAAACATTATTATTTGTAATTGGATAACGGAAGGAGCTTTACTTATGTACACTATTATTGTATACTCTCAGTGTGTGCCTCGTTAGGTGTACACAAGTTAAGGTCTTTCCATGTTGGAGCTACAGCTAATGCTAGCAAGTGAAGTCAATAGGTATTACTGTCCTGTTTGTTGTATTCATGCATGGAGAGTATATGGTAATATGTGTTATCACTATAGTTATAGTATAGTGTTTGCTCATATTATTTGGAACATTTGTAATAATGTATTATTTCCCTTTATTATTTCCTTTTCAGACCACACACACACACACATGCATACATATACAGATTAGAAATAGATCACGTCTTCTCAATAAACCCGCTGGAATGTATTGTAACAGGGGTCAGCTAGCCTGGGTACGGAAATGCTAGCTGACTTCCATTGTACGTAGAGATTAGCATGCTAGGTGGCTAATAGTAACCTAGCAAACTGTAACATGTCCCAAAGGACCTTGCGGACCCAGCTAAGTGTAAGATTACTACCTAGCTATGTTAATAAATGTGTACATGTTCTGATGTAAAGTACCCAATATGTCTGGAATGAAAGCCCCTTTTACCCTGTTGAGAATGTGTGAATGTGTATATGTGCCGACCAACCATCAGGAGGATGGAGGAAGAGTGATGTCTGGACGGGAAGACCACGGCGTGGAGGAAGAAAACCCCACTCCACGGGTCGCAGAGGGAGTTTCTCCCGTGCACGGAGGAACTCGGCTACACTGACGTCGTGCTGACGTCAGCTAGCAACCTCATGGCGGGCCTTCGCGCGAGTGCTAGCGAGGTAGCCCCGGGGAGTGAGCCCAGAGCGAGCGGTCGCCAGGCTACTGCTTGCTCGAGAGTCAGCGTTTTCCCATTGGGAGCTATCAACCCGATAGCACCCATGGCGGGCGGATCTAGTTCGGGTGGCCGAACAATCGCTTCCCCTGAGCAGCTTGGTGGAGCTCCCCAAGACCACCTCAGGTGGTGGGAGTGGGTTTCACCGAGGCTCAAAGTAGGCCGCTATGATGGGAAAGGCGACTGGGAAGCATACATTGAAGGCTCTCTTGGACCTGGGTCCTGACACCACATGGTGGGCCAGCTCCTCTGCATGGCACTGAAGAGACGGTTTGGATGAGTGATGTCACTCCTTGCAGGAGCTACACAGACGGGAGGGACGAACAGGCGAAAGCATCGGACTGCTCGCTGCTGATGTACAACGCCTGGCACAGTGGTTGTACCCACAGCACCTGGAGAAGTCCGCGACAGCCTGGCACTCGACGCCTTCCTGCGAGAGCTACGTCCAGCACGCCTCCGAGAGCAGGTCCGCATCACCAGCCCTGCTACCCTGAATGAGGCCCTAGCAAAAGTGGAGGGCCTTGAGGTGATCCTGGAAGAGGAAACACCCACTCATTGCCTCGTCCGCGCAGCCAGCGGAGAGAACGAGAGTGATGATGACACCGTGTCAGCCCCAGCCTGTACATCACCACATCTTAGTGCACGCATCTACCTACGCAGTTGCGCCAACCAACCTGCGCACTGTTTCAACTCATCGCCAAAGCAAACCTACGCCTGAACCCGGCGAAGTGCAGCCTCTTCCGCCAACAGACCAGTTTCCTGGGACACGTTGTGAGTGAGAGGGGAGTGTTGACCGACCCAGCGAAAGTGGAGGCGGTAAAAAATGGCTGTCGCCAACATCAACAGGCGAAGTGCACAGCTTCCTGGGCCTAGCCTCATACTATCGAAGGTTCATCGTGGGGTTTGCTAACATTGCCCACCATTGCACATTGCACCAGCTCACTGAAAAGGGCAACGATTCACGTGGTTGCCAGCTAGCCAAAACGCCTTCGACCACCTACGCAAGGCTCTCATCACCACTCCCATACTAGCAATTCCGGATCCGACAAACCGCTTCCTTCTGGATACTGATGCCAGTAACGATGGTGTAGGAGCTGTCCTCTCACAAGCGAGCGAAGATGGCGAAAGAGTCGTGGCCTACTATAGCCGTGCACTGCACAAAGCGGGGTGCCACTACTCTGTGACAAGGCGGGAGCTGCTGGCAGTCATCGCAGCCACAAAGCACTTCAGGGCATACCTCACCGGGAAGCGCTTCATGCTCCGGACCGACCACGCCTCCCTGCAATAGCTATTGCATTTTAAAGACCCAGAGGGACAAGTAGCCCGCTGGCTAGAAGCTCTCGAAAAGTTCGACTTTGAAACCGAGCATCAGGCAGGAACGAAACACCTGAACGCAGATGCACTGTCTCGTCGCCCCTGCGGTGCAGAAAGCTGCCGTCACTGCGAGCTGGCAGAAGAGAGAGACGCAAGGAGAGACCGAAGCTGTGCTGTGGCTGCCGTACCTGACCCCAACCCCAACCCCCAACGGCGATAGGCGACCTAGCGCCTCCTTAAGTGCATGCAGCCCAAGAGGGAGATGAAGAGGTAGGCCCGGTGCTGCAGTGGTTCAGAACAGGGGTGAGGTCTGTTTGCTCTACACTCTCCCCCCTCTCCCATTGGTGCCCTGAAACTGCTATGTTCTGACAGAAATTGACTACTTCACAAAATGGCCGGAAGCATACGCAATCCCATCGCAAGAGGCATCTGTAGTAGTGGACAAGCTACTCGAGGGGATGTTCTGTAGGTTCGGCATGCCAGCTGAGCTACACAGTGACCAAGGGAGAAACTTCAAAAGCCAAGTGTTCACATTACATTTACATTTTAAGCATTTAGCAGACGCTCTTATCCAGAGCGACTTACAAGATGTGCATCAATACATGGTAGGAACAATCACAGTTAGCGCACGAGATCAGTGCAGGAATACAGCAATAGACATCATTGCAGGCATCTGCGTACCATACCTGTAACACCGGGAAGGAAAAGGTTTTTTAAATTTTTAAATTTAAAAAAAAAATATTTTTTAATAAAGAGTATAGTGTTGAACAAGTAGACAGTGGTGAAGACAATTTAGCTAGATGGACAGAGATCAGGAGATGTCATCCATGCGGAGATGTCAGCCAGGCATGCAGAGATCCGTGCCGGGACCTGGGTATCAGATGGAGGGAAGGAGAGAAACAGTTGAGTGTCATCAGCATAACAGTGATAGGAAAAACCATGAGCAGAAATAACAGAGCCGAGTGACTTGGTGTACAGAGAAAATAGGACAGGGCCTAGCACCGAGCCCTGCGGGACACCGGTAGAGAGGGTGCGGGGAGAGGAGAGGGATCCTCTCCAGGCCACCTGGTAGGACCGGTCAGCCAGGTAGGACTCAAACCATGTCAACACAGATCCAGAGATTCCCATCTCGACGAGAGATGAGAGCAGGATCCGGTGGTCCACGGTGTCGAATGCCGCCGACAGGTCGAGGAGAAGGAGGACGGAGCTAAGGGATCGGGACTTAGCGACGTGAAGAGCCTCTGTGACCGCAAGGAGAGCAGTCTCTGTGGAGTGGCCTGCTCTGAACCCAGATTGGTTAGGATCAAGCAGGTCGTTCTGTGAGAGATGAGCAGACAGTTGATTATAGACAGCCCGCTCTAACGTTTTGGAGAGGAAAGGGAGGAGAGAGACAGGTCGGTAGTTAGAGATGACAGCAGGATTCAGAGAGGGTTTTTTGAGGAGGGGGACAACCTGAGCGCATTTGAGGGAGGAGGGGACAGAGCCAGAGGAAAGAGAGGAGTTAATGACATTAGAGACAAAGGGGAGGATGTCCATAGCAATGGACTGGAAGAGGGGGGAAGGAATGGGATCAAGAGGGCAGGTGGTGGGACGGTGGGAGAGAACAAGTTGAAGGATGTCCGAGTCAGGGAGGGGTGAGAAGGAGGACAGAGGAGTGGGAGGTTTAGGTAGAGGGATGGGAGAGGGAGAGGTTGGGGGGAAGGAGTTGCGAATGACCTCAACCTTCTCGTGAAAGAAGGATGAGAAGTCATCGGCGGTTATAGAGGAGGGGGGTGGGGGAGGAGGAGGGGTGAGGAGAGAGGAAAACGTAGCATAGAGTTTACGTGGGTTGGAAACAGAAGATTGAATTTTAGAAAGGAAAAATGCAGACTTAGCAGAGGAGAGGTTAGCGGAGAAGGCGATCGACACGCTCTTATGTAAAGTACCGCATATGTCTGGAATGAAAGCCCCTTTTACCCTGTTGAGAATGTTGTGTGAATGTCTATATGTCGAATGTCGACCAACAATCTGTGTGAATCCATCATTGCCGGGAGCCTTCGACTTTCTATACTGTCCTGAATTTCTTGAATTGAAAGGGATTGTCCTATCTTTGGACTCTTCTTTTAATACTGGTAAATTGATTGTTTCAAAGAAACGATCATATTCATTGTCATTTACAGTCATTTGGGATTTGTAGAGGTTCTGGTAGAATACTGGTAGAATAAGAAACTCATTATTAATATCTTGAGGTTCTGTCAATACTATACCATTGTTCCTAGTTATTGTGATTGTGTTCTTCTCATCTTTATTTTCCTAGCTAACAGTTTTCCCGCTTTATCTCTTTCTTCATAATAAGTTAGTCTTGATTGGGCTATCTGTTTCTATAGCTTTTGTTGATAACATATTATATTGGTATTTTAATTGATATAGTCGTTGTTGATCTACCTCAGTGGCCTTTCCTTCCATATTACTGGTATCTAATGTTTTGATTTCTCTTTCTAATTCCTTCTCCTTTTCATGACATATCCTTCTTTTCCAGCCTGCATACACCTGTATTTTACCTCTTAGAAACATTTCAAAGCCTCCCACACATAGATGAATTCAACATCGGAATTATCATTCATTTCTATTAAGTCTGCAATTTCTTTCTCAATAGATTGTACAAAGTCTGCATCTGATAAGAGTGAATTGTCAAACCTCCATTTATACGTTTTTGTTGTCATTTCACCGATTACCACATTTAAAATGATGGGTGCATGGTCTGATATTATGATGTTACCTATATCTGCACTCTTAACTTTGGATATTAAACAGTTGGACAATAAAAAGTAATCAAGCTTAGAGTATATCTTATTCTTAGGTGAATAGAATGTGTATCCCTTCCGGATGTAGTGTTCGCCACACATCGATTAAGCCATTGCTTTTGTTTAGATCGAATAGAGCCATTCTTGCCTTGCTTGAGAAGTCAGTTTTTTTACTGGTTGTGTCTTTACTTGATTGTATTAAATTTAGATCACCTCCCAGTATACAGGGTAATCCTGAAAACTGGTGTAGTTTATCTTGTATTTCAGAGAAAAATACAGCTGAATCCTCATTTGGACCATAAACATTCACCACTATTTCTGAGTTACCTATTAAAGTATGTAATATAATCACTCTTCCATTAGGATCTATATATTTATTGATTATTTATGCTTAATGGAATTCTTAACTAGAATGGCCACACCTCGTGCTTTAGGTGAGAATGATGATAAATATATTTCTCCCATTCAATCTTGCTTTATTTTGTGCATATCTTGTTTCATAAGATGTCTCCTATAGCAGAGCTATACCACACTTTAATTTTTTAAGGTAATTAAGAATCTGTTTTCTTTTTACTTGACCTGACATACCTTTGACATCCCATGATATAACCTTAAGATCATGGGTTTCCTTTATAGTCATTTATTAATTAGACTATAGTTTACAAAAAAGAGAAAAAGAAAATACCACCCTATTTTGTTTCTTGCCTTGCTTTTCTGCCATTATTTTTGCGTCATTACCATCTCAACAAAACATATATGAAACACAACACAAAAATGCATAAAACATTTAATGTAAACCCCCATTTCCCCTCCCACCCACCTCCCCCCTTCCCTTTGGTCTAGCTCACCTGGTGTATTCACTTATGAGGATAGACTTAAGGCACTCAATCTGTTTAAGTTTAGCAAACGGAGGCTTAGGGGGGATTTCATTGAGGTTTTTTAATTCCTAAAAGGGATTAACAATACCAATGTTTTTTTAAGATAAGTGGGGTCAGCAGAACAAGAGGCCACAGGTGGAAATGAGTCAAAGGCAAATTCTGCACAGATATTAGGAAGTTTTTCATTACACAGAGTTGTCAATGCCTGGAACAGCTTGCCAGGTTGGGTAGTAGAGGTTGGGCTATTCAAGTCCAGGCTAGATGCAGTACTAGATATTCTTTAGATTAGGACATGACGAGCCTAGATGGGCTGAACGGCCCCTTCTCGTCATTATGTATTTTTATGTTCTTATGTTCTTATCACATCTCCATAATCCAGTATTGCGAGGATGGTCATCTGAACCAGTGTCAGTTTAGCAGCGGGGGTGAAGGAGGACTTATTTCTGTAGAGAAATCCAAGTATTGACTTGTGTGGAGGGCGTCGGTCTCGGCATCATGGGAGTGGCAGGGTTGCCTTTGTTTTTCCATGTTGTGGAGGCCTTTGGAGCAGTGAGACTTTCCGGGGGCAGGTTTGGCACTCTCACAGGGTGTGAGAGTGTGAACTGTTGCCTGGAAGGTTGCTCCAAAGGCCATAATTGATTTAATGATTATTTAATTGATTCTGATTATTCACTTACCTGTTGGTGTGTGAGAATGTGAGTGGGTGTGGTTTGTCAATTGTTTGGTGTTTTGTGATTAGGTGTGTGAATGTTAGACATGTGATTGCCTCACGAGTCCACCTGAGCCAGGCAGAAAGTAAGCCTATTTAAGGTGGGGCGAGTGGGGGATCAATTAGTCTTTGTCTTGTCATTGATGTGTGCATCTTGACAGTTAGTCTTTGTCTTGTCATTCATGTGTGTGGGCGTGTCGTTTGTGAGTGTTGGTGTTTGATGTGACTCTGTCGGGCATGGTGGCGCGTGTCTGTAATCCAAGCTTCTGGGAGGCGGAGTCTGTGTGAAATCTATGTTGAGTTCTGTGTGCATTTGTCGAAAGTGACTGTGCGATCATGAAAGGTGATCCAGTGAGGATTATGTGGAGCGGCTAGAGAGTTTGATATTTAGGATCAGTATGGTTTGGGGTACATTTTCCTGGCATGGTTTAGGTCCACTCAACCAAGGTATATGGCAATAAATACAAAGTCATTCTGAGTGATCATAATATAATATATGCCATTTAGCGGACGCTTTTATCCAAAGCTACTTACAGTAGTGAATGCATACATTTTTCAGTATATATGGTCCCAATGGGACCCAATGATCATCTTCATCCTATGGTGAAGCATTTCTATCCTGATGAGAGTGGTCTCTTCCAGGATGGCAATATCCCCATCCACAGGGCACCAATGGTCACTGAATGGTTTGATGAGCATAAAACCAATATAAACCACATGCCATGGCTGTCTTAGTCACCAGATCTCAACCCAGTTGAACACCTATATTGCATCCCTCCAATAGAGCTCCAGACACTTGTAGAATCTATGCCAATGTGCATTGAAGCTGTTTTGGCAGCAGTTTCCTTCATTTTGGCAGTTACCTATGTTATAGGTGTGTATGCTGAGTTTTTAAGCAAATTCATTGTATTCAATACTGCCCCCTAATTCTGGAGCCAACTCAGTGCCACACCTAGGAAATGACCACACTGACAATTAGAATAATGACAATAGAAATGCTTTTGCAATAATCAGTTTTTCTTATAAATAATTAATATTTTAAAATAAGCAAAGCAAAATGTTGCTTTTTGTGTCTTTGTAGGCTCAGTGGGTGTCCTCACAGTGAAATCCTGTGAAACTGTGGCCTCAGCTCTGCAGTCAGTCTCCTCATCCCTCCTAACCCTAACCTGCGAGATTCAGGAGTGTAGCTGCTCTGTGCTACACTGAGTAAACTCCACACTCTGAGGTGAGAATTCTGTTTTCTATCTTTTTCATATTTTCCATGTTCTTATCTTGGATCCAGGACCTGAATTGAACATCTCATTAGTAGAACAGTGTCTCCTGCAGCAGAGTTCAATCAATCAATCAATCAATCAATTTTATTTGTATAGCGCTTTTCACAATTGAATTGTCACAAAACGCTTAACAGAGGGGGAACCCAGCCCTAGACCCCCCTAAAAGCAAGCCTAAAGGCAACAGTGGGAATGAAAAACTCCCTTGGTAGGGAGAAACCTTGGGAGGAACCAGACTAAAAAGGGGGGAGCCCATCCTCTTCTGGCCGGCACAGGGTGTGTCCAAAAAAGACCATATCATGGTCAGTCCAAGGGCTGAATGACTTTGCGCCTCCTGAGTTAGGTAGCCAGTGGGGGGGGCTAAGCCATGTGAAGGAACTGGGGTAGGCGTGGGGGTGAGGGTTGATGGGGGCAGCTCACACTTCTTGCAGGATCTAGGGCTCAGGGGCAGGTGCCGGAAGAAGAGAGAGAAAGAAAAGAGCATGCAGTCAAAAAAAAAGCAGTGCTATAGCCAGTAGCATTATGTAAGAGCAGGGGAGCACAAGCATAGGAAATATACAGGTGTAAACTATGGCAGCATACCTATTAGGAGAGGGACAGAGAATACACGCAGCCGAGAGAGTTCCAAACCATCCACACCCGATCAAGGATAAAATATGGAAAGTTTCTCACTCCATAAGACACTAGGGCACGGCCTTCTCCATCTCTCCACCTAGACTATGTTTGGCAGTAGGCTAGGCTGAAAAGATATGTTTTTAATCTAGACTTAAAAATTTAAACTGTCCGAATCCCTAACATGCTTTGGTAAACCATTCCACAGCAGAGGAGCTCTAAAAGAGAAGGCTCTACCACCAGTTGTGCTTTTCAAAATTCTAAGGAGTAATAGATTGCCGGCTTCTTGTGAACGAAGCAGTCGAAGCAGTCATGTCCGCTTATAAGGGGCAATCATTTCGGTCAGATATATAGGTGCAAGTCCGTTCATTGCTTTAAAAGTTAGCAACAGTACTTTATAATCAGCCCGATATTTAACAGGAAGCCAATGTAGTGATGCTAACACCGGAGTAATGTGCTCATACTTCTTGGATCTAGTCAAAATACGTGCTGCTGTATTCGGTACTAGTTGCAGACTCTTAAGAGAGCTACTAGAGGAGCCAGATAATAAGGCATTACAATAGTCTAGCCTTGATGCGACAAAAGCATGCATCAAGGTTTTTGCATCCTCTAATGACAGAATGTGCCTAATTTTAGCTATGTTTCTTAGGTGAAAGAAGGCTACTCTGGAAGTGTTTTTAATATGAATATCAATAATAAAACCAAGGTTCTTGACCATTAGACTTGATGCAACTATGCAATCACCTGCATTTAACTGCAGATCCAACTTGTTCCTTAATTTCTTTGGGCCCAAAACCATCATCTCTGTTTTATCAGAATTCAGAGTTCCCCTGTCCCGATCCTGCACAGCACTGCATACGATACCAACCTCAATCCAGCGCTGCATATGTTCAATACCAACCTCAGTCCAGCGCTGCATATGTTTAATACCAACCTCAATCCAGTGCTGCATATGTTTAATACCAACCTCAATCCAGTGCTGCATATGTTCAATACCAACCTCAGTCCAGCGCTGCATATGTTCAATACCAACCTCAGTCCAGCGCTGCATATGTTTAATACCAACCTCAATCCAGTGCTGCATATGTTTAATACCAACCTCAATCCAGTGCTGCATATGTCCAATACCAACCTCAATCCAGCACTGCATATGTTCAATACCAACCTCAATCCAGCACTGCATATGTTCAATACCAACCTCAATCCAGTGCTGTCTGTATATGTTCAATATCAACCTCAGTCCAGCGTTGTGTACACTCAATATCAGGCACAATCCAGCATTGCTTATACTTGATGTAATTCTCCTATCACTGTACCCAACTAACTCATACATAGTTTCTGTAAACTGTCTGCTATGACCCCTTTAATAAGATTTATTTCTTGAGGACTTCCACCCATTATTCAGATATCTGGGTACCTCAATCAATTTTAGGCCTCATCCTGGTTGGTCTGTTGTGTAAGTAGTGCTGTCTCCGGGCAGACTTCGGTAGTAGCAGCACGTGGTGTCTTATTGCACTCACTCCTTTGCACTTTGTGCCAAACTGGTAAGGTGTAATGGTGTCAGTACTGGGGCAGATGCAGTACTATTCCAGCTCGTTGTGCGCCCTGTTAAAATCAAGAACAGAGGTACAACTCCGTTTGGATCAGAGGGAGTCCGGTGAACCGTTTGTCCACCGTTTGCCCGAGTCCACCTGGAGTCCACCTTTTCTCCTGCGTTTCCTGCACATCTGGGAGCGGTAATTAAAGCAACAGCGCAAGTAGCATTTTACCTGAAACTTTAATATGCCGACTGGGAGCAGAGTCAGATCAGACCAGCTTCACGGAGCTCGTATGAGCCAAAAAGGATTCGATGCAATAGCTTTGTCCATGAAAATATGAATGCCAAGTACTGTAACAGCTGTAGTTGTACTGTCTATGA
Organism: Aldrovandia affinis; assembly: GCA_029706075.1. Classification (NCBI taxonomy): domain Eukaryota; kingdom Metazoa; phylum Chordata; class Actinopteri; order Notacanthiformes; family Halosauridae; genus Aldrovandia; species Aldrovandia affinis. Next base: position 1,646,393 of record JAINUG010000167.1, read on the forward strand.
ACAATGTTCGTTTCATCTTCTTACGGTTACATTATTTCTGAGGCAAGATTTTCTTGTCGGGGTTGATGTTTCGAATTTTTCAATGCCGTTTTGCATATAAAATTATAAATATTAACATTAACCTGCAATTATTCTGCTAAAAGTATATCATAACTAGCTTTACTAGCTATGCATTTTACAGGCTTATTGTTTCAGAAAAACACAGCAAAGTGACATTGTCTGCTTGCCATGGACAACTCTAAAATCCTTATAGGCTATGGTTTTCTTTTCTTTTTTTGCAACATTGTTCAGGCGCAATATTATGAGGCTTAAGCTAAAGTAAAAAGAACTGTATCCTACATCACATTCCTTATTTTCAAACGGCGGTGTTGTCATTTCACTAGTTTTATGTGTAGGTATTGATATTCGACTGCTCTGGATTACTCATATTTCAACATAATTATAGTGTAAGTTATATTGTATAAGTAAATTACTGTAAAAAAAATCAGATAAATCTTAAATATGTTATACTATTAATATATTCACAATACACTTTGGGTCAATTACATTACTCAAAATATTTATAATGCAAATAAATTACATTTATATTCTTGAACATTTGTACACAAAAAACTATTGTACAGTGAGCACATTCATAATACAGTTAAGTATTACCTTAAATTAACTCTACATTAGCATATACTCAATGTTCATTTCAAGCACTTTCAGAATACAGTCTGTGCACTACAAGCCTGAATCTATTGGTCTCAGTCCATCTCCGAGAAATATACTCAAGCATAATGATGCTAAAAATGTGGTTTTGGGGTGCTTTGATATACTGAAATAAAATGTATATAGTTAAATATATTCTAATACATATAGAATTTGAATAAGGTGTTCCGCATTCTGCATTTAAATACATTAAATTATACTGTAAGTATATTATTTTTTCACCAGGGTTGTGCAATCTTTCCTTTCTTTACTGGAAAGTACAAACGAGTGTGTGCACTACTTTTGCAATGTGCTGACTCTCCTCAACCACAGGGCATGGAACATGTAACAGTGGAGGGAGATCAGATATAAGACTGCTGAAGCACTACCCCAGAATGTCCTGTCATCTTAAAACTGGGTAGTGCTAAGTGGCTCAGTAGCACATTGCAAAATAACCACAGATACTTGTGAAATTAATTCCACTGAAAATGACAAGCTACCCCCTAAATTGGACAGATAGTCCAACTGACACTTTCAAGGGTTGATATACTGTCGTCCAGGGTTCATGGAGTGAGACCATGGTGACCTTATATCCCAAAGGGAAGTAAATTGATTTTTAAACAGTTTTATTTAATTGAAGTGTAGTCTGAAAGGGTGAGTTTTCAGTCTCTTGCGGAAAATGGGTAGTGATTGTGCCATCCTGACCTGAAGTAGGGAAGGTCATTCCACCACCGGGGGATGAGGGCAGAGAAGAGGCAGGGCCACGAGGAGTGGAGAGATGGGACAGCCAGACGATCGGAGAGAGATCTGGAAGTATAGAATGTAGCTAGGAGGGAGCAGCACCCCTCCGGCCCGGTACGCCAGCATGAATTACTTTAATTAAATGTGGGCTGCAAGGGCATGCCAGTGAAAAAATGTGTGCATTCAGATGAGAAACCAAAACTGTCTTTGGCACGGCCGGTCTCCCATTGGTGCTCTCCAACGCCCCTGCTTTGCCCCGGGCCAGCCAGGAGCCAGGTCCCCAGCGTTGCTTTTAAGGTGCTACGAGTAACTGAATTACAGAGCCCCTTCGCTTGTCTGGCACTAATTGCTCACTTAGACACTGAGGTCTGCTGAATTCATTCCTGCATGTTTGCAAGGGCCCAACGTTTATTGGACATGGTCTTTCTCAGCACTCCACTATAAAGAAACCTCACCGGGTTACCGCGCTAAACACAAAACTATTTTTGTTGCTCTGTGCAGAAGTCAAGTTTTATGAAGAGTATTTCTGCCTCCTCGACATTGAAAGGTAATTGAAGGTGATGAGTAGCTGTGTGGCCTCTTGCGTAAAAGAAGTACGTGAGTAAGTTTCGTGAGTAAGGTTCTTCAACTAATTCTTCATGGGGCTGCATTTGGCCCACAGGCCATAAGTTGAATAGCCCTGCTGCAAGCCTTCAGATAAGATTTTAAACAGTAAACCATAATTAAACTGTAATTGCCACTGCTGGAGAAAAGAGACACGGCACTGTGAGCCCGAAACCGAGCGTAAAACAGAGCATGAAGCAGAGCACGAGCCAGAGCCTGAAACAGACATATGCAGCATGAAACACCACAGCACAAAGAACAGCATGGCGAAACAGTGCAAAACAGCTTGAAGCTGCATGAAACAGAGAGCAGAGCAGAGTGTGAAACCGAGTGTGGCAAAACAGAGGATGAAACCCACGAGTGTGGTTTGGATAATGATCAAGCCTGTAGCCCACACCCTTCTGTGTGTTGAAAAACAGTGAATAAGGAGAAGCAAGGCAATGAACAATGATGAAGCAGATTGTTTATCTGTGCCAGCCCTCAGGTATAAATGACAGGAGTGTTAGAGCTGCTCCTTCACCTTCCTGAGGCCCTGCCACTTGAACACGGACTCTTCGCTGATTCCCTTCTTGTCAGAAAAGAAGAACAGTTTGAAGGTAGATATTGAACTCCCTGTTTCATCGCTGGGTGGGTCATACAATGTAAGCCGTTATATTGATTATCATATCGGAGAGCTATGCTTGTTTTTAATTTAATGGGAAATCTAATTGGAGGTTTTCTGGGGGAAAAAAGGAAGTATGAAATAATGAACCAAGAGAAAGTTTTTAGTTTATATGAGTTTGGCTGCAATGTTATAATTATAATAATAATAATCGTATTTATATAGCACCGTATCATACGGCAGCAGCCCAAAGTGCTTCACACAAACATAGAAAAGAAACAAAAGGCTAAATAAAAGACATAATTAAAATAGTAATAATAATCCAAAATAAAACAAGTCATTCAAATTTAAAAAATTGGTATAAAACCAGGAACACATTAGAAACACATATAAAAGCAGGGAACTGTAAAATCAAGGGATAATTTAGAGTGCATTTAAACATGGAATTAAAAATAGCAAAACCGTAAAAGACTAAAAGCCGATCTAAAAATTGGGGGAAAAGCTTGTTCTAGTATATAAATCATGATCTTTGCCAGAGAAATTAAGAATGGCTTGATACAGCCACCCAAACACTTTCAGAGGGTTTCATTGGTTCCACAGAATCAACCCCCAACACTCAAATCTCAAATACAGCTTCTGGATAACTGTGCTAACCTTTCTAGCCAAGGTTTCCTGAAATCTGATTGTTGCCAGCAGATTTCTGATGGTGGATTTGATTGGCTGGGGCAGTTAAACACACCCACTCTACTGTGGGATTGGTCAGAAGTAATAACTGACCATTGGCCCATTAGCAAAGCACATCCCCAGACTTGGGGCAGATATACTACATCAGAGTGAGAAATTATTCAGGCATGTAGTTATGAGCTCAGAGTTATACCACATCAGAGTGAGAAATTATTCAGGCTTGTAGTAATGAGCTCAGAGTTATGAAACTGACAAGTGAGGCTACCCAAGGTGCCCTTTGATTTGTGCGCACAAATCTTTAAAGCCATCAGAGTGTTAAAGAGTGTTCTCACGTGTCAGTATGGTGGTGTCAGTGTCTAAGTGCCTTCATCTGTGTAATACCAGTATGTATGTTTCCTGTCAGTAGGTCAGTATCAATCTGTCCCTGTATTTCATAATGATTGTAAATTATGAGCTATCATTTCATTCTTGTTCACAGTCATGAGCAATAAAACCATTGAGATTGCAGCTCTGGGACGACCCCTGCACCCTGGTATGCTGTATGACCGTCGCAGTGACACCTTCATCCCAGGTAGTGTACCTGTTACACACACACCTTCATCCCAGGTACTGTACTTGTTACACACACACCTTAATTTCAGTCTGGCACAGATGGGTTTCGAACCGCTTCACTGTCCTCGTAATTTTATGAATTCATTTAGAGGTGTATCGATGAATAATGGTGCATGCTCGAAGGGAATGTAACATTATGTGTCTGAGCATACTGCTCAAGTTCTCCAATCAATTACATCTAGTTAGTATCAATGGTGGTATTGATTCGGTTTTTGATCTAAAGTCTAAAAGTGTTTATAAAGAGATTGCAGTGGCTTTATTGCAGTTTTACCAGCTTCAGCCCAACTCATTATGCAGTATGCCAGGTGAGGAGAATCATAATGTGCATACACACCTGGACTGTCTCACTTGAAAGACAGTGTCTTAAAAATCTAAAAAGTTAGCAAATAAAATCAAGTTTAACTTAAAATATATTGTAAAACTGTAAATTAGAATACTATCATAAAAAAACTACTCTCCTAATGTGTTTCTCAATTTTGCTGTGGTTATGAAGATCATTATGATGGGCTAGTTTGTTAGCGTTACTGCTGGCAGAGGTTGGGCTTGTGGCGATAGTTGAGGGGCCAACCAGTGTGCCCTATCGGTGTAGGCGGTGCTGATTTAAAGCCAGTTTGGCTTGTTTCAGTAAAATAGTTAAGATTAGAATTTAGCTGTAATTATCTGGCCTATCAGTGCTTAGGGGCAGCCTCTGCCTCCAGTGGCGGAACTAGAGTTTTATATATGGGGTGGCTGGTGGGTGGCCAAGGCTACTTCAGGGGGTCCATAGACCATGACAGAAAATTTGTGTGTAACCCTAACCTGGCATCTAAGGAGCATGAATGAGTCCTATGATTGCTGATTAGAGGTAGAAGTGATAATTTGCTTAACCCGGAGTTCTTCAATGTGGCAGATAGTGTAGTCCACTAGGGTTACTTCACTAGAATGCTTTAACATACTAGGAATAGCCAGTGTCTCCACCTGGGAACTGCAGCTCAATTTCTTTCTCACACACACACACACACACACACACACACACACACACACACACACACACACACACACACACACACACTTGGGTCACTCTGTTTTCATGAATATATAATCTGGGTCTATAAGTGTTGAACATCCTAAATATTTTCCGAAAATAAAGCTGAAGCACCAATGAGATAAGATGGCATTTGTGTGTGACATCATTTGCATAGTTTATTTATGGAAGTAAATTTACAAAAGAAAAATGAGCTATCATTTCATTCAGTGATAGCACTGAAATTTGACATACCAGGTATGACCAACTTGTACAGGCAAGTCTGACCCAAGTCAAACAATATGTTTTTTTCTGTCTGACTGAAAACACAAGATATGGCTGCACAAAATATTATCAATAGTACCTCACAACTAAAGACATTTGTTCTTTTTTCTTTACATCTTTGGTTTCATCTGCAATTACACTAAAAACCTCACTTTCTCTTATTATTTCACTTTGTACCATCTCAGCGAAGCCATCAAGAACTTTGTTCTGGATTTGGTGGCTTGTGTACTTAGCATTGCCACATGTGTTCATTCTTTTCTCTATGAGAGGGTCATGCTTTGCTATTTCTTCTAAGATTGTCAAAAAATTACCCTTGTGAGAGTCATCATACTGGGCATGTGACTGACTGCCTGGTAGATGCTCTGATGTAGTGGTGGTAGACTGGGTCCTTGTGAAATCTGACCACACTGACTCTGACTAGCCTCAGGTAGGTTGCTGCTCTGGGGTCCGGTGGTGATGCAAGGGCTGGGGTCTGTTTGCACCTGATCTACCTGTTTGGTCTTCTTTAAAAATAAGTCTGATATCTCTCCCTTTCTTTTCATGATTGTTTTAATTGACCCTATGCAAAAATAAGACGGTCTATGGTTACATCTAAGCATCCAATTACCAATATTTTAGTCCAATCTCAATCTTAATCCCCATTATCATAACTGTACCTTAAAATCAACTACCAGCCTAAGTTACTAGTTAGATCATGGCTAGCCCTACTCTGCAGTAGGTAGCTATAATTTCTTACACCTTACACCTTGCAAATTGTGGTAATCTTTTGAGTAACATTAACAAATTGATAATAACAATTGTTCGTTTTGAGTTCAAGTACGAAAATCTAACTGAGTTAATGGATTTAAAATTGCTAAATGTTAACTTGCTGAACCCTGACATCTGTACTAGTTACCCCACATTAGCTAAACACTCGTATATACTGTAACTTACGACACTGCACTGTATATGCGTGGCGTCTATTACTAGCACAGATGTAAAAATAATGTTAGACTAAATTGGGAACCGATCTCTTTTATCTGATTAACTGTCTGTTATGGAGCCAAATTGCTAATATGCAACTGCACAGCGACTCAACTTTCGTAAAATTTGTTCAGGAAACCTAAACCCGATGCAAGTTTTATTTAAAACTTACTTCAACATACGGTGCTTTTGGCGCAGGTCTGCCGTAGTTGTGTCAGTCGCTCGCTTGACTCATGAGCTGTGGAAATATTCTCTATTCCTCGTCCTCGATTTGAAAAAGGCGTTGCCGGATGTCAAAATAAACGCTTCTTTCAACAAGAGGTGAAATGAGACGTCAATCAGCATCAAACTGCTAGCGAATGAAATTTTAGGGTGGCACCCGGGGTGCCCAATCAGATATCAGGGGTGTCCAGTGCCAGGATGTCTGCCTTGACCTGTCATATGACTGAGCCAGTGGATGCTGACATACAATGACGAGTGGAATTCTTTTTTTTAATAAGAATACATAATGTATGTATGTACATTATGTTCGGCCCGTTCGGCCCATCTAGGCTTGTCATGTCCTAATCTAAAGAGTATCTAGTATCTAGAATATAATGATTCAATGATGCCACAAACTCTCTCCACGGTGTCTTGGCTAAATTTCTGGATATTTTCAATCGGCCTTTTCAGATAGCGCCTCTGACCATCTGTTAAAGATTCACTGTATTACTGAAACAGTGGCAGGAGTAGTCTTGTCTTGCCTCTGTGTTTTGTGGGTGGGACCATCACTAACACCTAAAAGCCAGCTCCGCCCAGCCAGCACGTAGGGTAAGCAGCTTCCACATGGTCCTGAAGACCCGCGGTCAGCTGTACTGTAATCAATCAATCAGTCAATCTTTATTTTTGTATAGCGCCATTTACAAACAGGTTTTCACACAGCGCTTCACAATTGGCATTTTCCAGAGGGAAAATTATTCCCTGACCCCTTAAAAGGCGGTCGAGATGACCTCCTGGAAAATGGTGGGATACAGAGAAAAACAAAAACAAATAGTCCTTGAGGCTCATGAGGCTTAACAGACCACCGGAAGGGCATTCTTCGGCATCCTAAGTGCATCCCTCCAGATACCAGGGCAGGGCGGGGGATGGAACCAGCAGCTAGGGTCCGGGCCAGCGGCATCCGGCTAACACATGGCAGGGGTGGGGGGTTGACTCTGGGTCAGGTGAGCTCCGGGCAGGTGCCACAAAGCCGGGGAGAAAAGAGGAAAGGTGCAATTATGAGAAATATCACACCGGATCACAGGGGAAAGAGTAGTGATAACACTTTTGCACCAGCAGAAGTAATCTAGGGCAGCATAACTAATTAGGTGAGTGGCACAGGGAGCACGCAGCCATCCCAGAGACAGAGACCATCCCACCACATCATCAGCAGTCCTGATAGGGGTGGATCATCACTTATGATTGGTGACAGTAAGGATAGCTCATTGCACCAGAAGGCTCTATTGCTACGCCCCCTCCACATCTGCACCTAATGACTACAAGAGACTAAAGAGATGTGTTTTTAACCTAGACTTGAAAATTGAGACCGTGTCTGACTCCTTCACAGAGACGGGTAGACTGTTCCACAGTAAAGGAGCTCTATAGGAGAAAGCTCTGCCACCTGCTGTATTTTTTGATATTCTAGGGACAACCAAGTTGCCTGCATCTTGTGAACGAAGCGAACGTGGGGGATTGTAGCGATGAAGTAGATCAGTCAAATAAGAGGGTGCAAGTCCATGCAAAACCTTATAGGTTAAGAGGAGTACCTTATAGTCTACATGATAGTTTATAGGAAGCCAGTGAAGTGACGCTAACACAGGACTAATGTGCTCATACTTCTTTGTTCTAGTCAGGATCCTTGCAGCAGCATTCTGTACGAGTTGTAGGCTCCTGAGTGAGGTATTGGAACAGCCAGACAGTAATGCATTGCAATAATCTAATCTAGATGTAACAAAGGCATGTACCAATTTTTCTGCATCTATTAATGACAGGAAGCCGCTAATTTTGGCAGTATTCCTCAAGTGAAAAAAGGCTACTCTGGAAATGTTTTTGATGTGACTATCAAATGAGAGACCAGGATCTATAGTAACACCAAGGTATTTTACCACCAAACTTGCAGCAACAGAGCAACCATCCAGATTCAGAGATAAATCAGATAACCCTCTTCTGAGGTTTTTGGGCCCCAAGACCAACATCTCTGTTTTATCAGTATTCAACAATAGAAAATTATCTGACATCCAGTCTTTTATGTCTTTAAAACAGGCCTCCAACTATTCGAATTTTCCTTCGCCAGGTTTCATTGATAGGAATAATTGTGTGTCATCTGCGTAGCAGTGAAAATGTACGCCATGTTTACAAATTACATCACCAAGTGGCAACATGTAAAGGGAGAACAATAATGGCCCCAAAACAGAACCTTGAGGGACACCATATTCCACCTTGATGCGAGCAGAGGGCTCATCATTTAACTGCACAAATTGATACCTATCTGACAGGTAGGATTTAAACCAGGAGAGTGCCTGTCCACGCAGTCCAACTAGGTTTTCAAGTCTGCTCAGAAGAGTTTGGTGGTCTATTGTGTCAAACGCAGCATTTAAGTCCAGAAGCACAAGAATAGAGACACATCCACAGTCAGCTGATATCAGTAAGTCATTGACAACTTTAATAAGAGCAGTCTCAGTGCTATAATGTTGCCTAAATCCTGACTGAAAGGTTTCATAGACATCATTTGATATCAGGAATGAAGTCAGTCTCTGAGCTACAGCTTTCTCTAGAATTTTTGAAAGAAAAGAAAGATTATAAATTGGCCTGTAGTTCCTGAGATTTTCGGGCAGCTTAATTACTGCCACTTTTTGAGAATTTGGCATATAGCCTGATGAAAGAGACAGATTAATAATGTCTAGCATGGGTTGCCCCATAACAGGAAGAAGTGTAATAGTATTGGTTTATTATATTTGTGAAATAATAATAATCTTACATACAAGTCTGTGTGTGGGGGATGGGTAAAATGGTCTTTTTAAAATGTGGTCCCTGTCATGATGAAAGTTATGGCCATGGGAGTGAGGCTCGTGTTTCAGGCAGCGCAGATGTATTGCCTTTTTACATTTTTATTTCCTTAATCCCGCCCACCCCCCTCCATTCAGAGGCCAGCTTTATTTCAGCAGGATACATTTATAGTATTTACAAAATATTCACAATTCACAATTAGATAGTCGAAGACATAAATGTGATTTCTGTACCACAGACACCCTCCCAACCTCATCGCACTGAAGCCTATGGGGGACCCCATTGGTCCCCAGTCCCCCAAAATCCAATCCAGTCCTCCATAACCAAACCCCCACCCCATAACCCCCGTGTGCAAAATGGTTTTTCCCCATTCTTTCCCTTCCCCCACCTCCTTTCCTTTCACATACATAAACAAAACAACAACAACAAAAAAGAAAATGGATGCTGCCCCATCACACACTCTCACAGTGTGTCTCACTAAAGCCTTCATGCCTGTCTCTCTGCACCATCCATGTGAATGTGGAGTTAACTTTCAATAGGTAGCAACATCAAAACCGTACATATATATTATAATATGTACCTTATGAATGTTGATTTTCACACAGCTAAGCCAGCAATGGTTCAATGTTGTTGTTTTTCAGCTACAAAGTATCTATGTTTCCATCAACATTAATTTATACAACATTAGAATGTCAAATCACAATTTTGTGCCACATTCCTGATGCATTGCACACACAGAAATGGCAGACCATAGCATCTGCACTGAGTTGATCGTTTGTGAAAATGCTACACATTTTTATGTGTGTAGTTACAATTTGCACAAACATTACTCTACCCTGGCTGATTTAAAAAATAAAATAAATACTGCTAAAATCATGTGATACAACTCTTACAGACAAAAATTATAACTGTGTTTCAAAGGTAAATGCTCTGGGACGTAATGGAAATGTAGCTGGTATGTTGTGGTCATTAATTGATGATAATGATGAAGATGATGGTGATGATGATGACTGTGATTATGATGATGATGATGATGATGATAAGTACTGACTGTCTCTGATAGGGGTCACGCTCTGGGATGAAGATGACATAGAAAAAGCTATGAGGGTGAAACCACAGCCCTGCACCAGCTTTAATTTCACTGCATCTGACTCCATCAGTGAGAAGAGCAGCCTGCTGGACGTGAGCGCCTCCCTGAAGGCCAGCTTCCTGGGCGGGCTGGTGGAGGTGGGGGGGTCGGCTAGTTTTCTGAAGGACAGAGTATCCTCCACGCACCAGTGCAGAGTCACGATGCAATACAAACAGACAACTGAGTTCAAGCAGCTGACTATGGCCCTGCTGGGACACATGAAGTACATTGAGGTGTTTGACCAGCAGACCGCCACCCACGTGGTTACAGCAGTAATGTACGGGGCCGAGGCTTTTATGGTCTTTAATCAGACAGCTTGTGATTATAAAGACAACCAAGAGATTAAGGGGAACCTGGACGTGATGATCAAGAAGATTCCTACTATTGAGATCAGTGGTTCAGGAAAAGTGGTCATGACAGACGAGGAGAAGAAGAAGGTGAATGAGTTCAGCTGCACGTTCCACGGTGATTTCGAACTGAAGCAGAACCCCTCCAATTACGAGGAAGCTGTGCTGGTTTACAAAGATCTCCCAAATCTGCTGGGGGAGAAGTCAGAGAATGCGGTGCCTGTGAGAGTCTGGCTGTATCCTCTGAAAGCCCTGGACAGCAAAGCAGCCCAGCTGGGGAGAGAGGTCAAAATGCAGCAGATATTAAGCTTGGAGGCCTTAATGGAGCATCTTCATGAGGCCAAGATGAGAGCCAACGACCTGATCAGCCAGTGTGAGACCATCAGGGTCGTTGCTATAAAAGAAAAATTGAAGGAGTTCAAAGGCAAACTTGAGAAGTACAATGTCCCATTCCAGCAGAATCTGGGAAAGGTTCTGACAGCCATCCGGGCAGGTACTGAGGAGGAGCAGAAGCTGGCCGACATCCTGAAGTTCCATGAAGAATCCTCCTTCACCCAGACAAAGATGAATAAATGGATGGATGAGAAAGCATCTGAGATAGGGGTGCTGAAAGCCTACATCAACACTCTGCACAAAATACCCATAGTGCCTCCAGGCCCTGAACTTGACACACTCCGCCTTGATCCGCAAGTTTCCTTACTTCAGATTTTCACCTTCACCTCTCTGAACTACAAGGAGCCGTATCTCTCTAACCTCTCTGAGTGCCTGGCCTCGGCAGACTTCAGTAAGATGGAGGACATCTCTGTAGCTCGTCTCTACAGCTTCAAAGATGAAATGATGGCCTTCAATCGCCATACCAACGGTGAAGCGGTCCAGCCATGGTACAATGATGAACTCATCAAGGCAAGGATGAGAAAAAGCATAAACGTGATGAAACGTTTTTTGAATCAAACCATTAATCCGAGCTTAAAAACAGCCATCAGCTACATACCAGATTCCATTTACACTGGAGCCAGCATTTACACTTATGAGGATGGCCAATTGAAGAGCCGTGGTTTGGAGGCAAATTAACAATACAATTATATGGGGCTGCTTGGTAGTTCATCCTGTTAAAAGGATGCATTTAGATACTTTTTTTCCTAGACTCCCACGCAGGGAGTAACTGCCTTTTCACATTTTCCTTTGGCTAATATTTAGAATGTAGAAGCACACAGACTGTGCTTTGGCTGATTGGATAGTTACAAATAAAAAGGCTTTAAGTTCGCTAATTACAATGAAAGCATTATCCGGTTTTTACCCGTCTGGGGAAAAAAGGGTATTGCTTGTTTTATTGCTCAGAGCTATTTTAAATATATCTTTAAGATTTAAGATTTTTTTGTTAGTTTGTAATAAAAATCCTTACTATTATTTGCTTGTTTAGTAGACTGCCTAATCCACTGCAAGTAATACAGCTTACTTAAAATGTTTTTACATTTAAATTTATAGATCTGAATACCTGTAATGCAGCTTAAGCACCTTGCTCAGGGGTACAACGGCTATGTTTTAGATTTTGTACCTGCAACCATTTAAGATTTGTACCTGCAACCTCTGAGTTACAAGCCCAGTTCCCTAACACCCCTGTCCCCTTTAGCAGACTCCCATGTGCAGGTCAGCATTCAAATTTAAAAAATGTTCTCCATTTTAAAAATGTGGTTTGATGTGATGTTACTTCCTGTTTTTGCCACCATGTGAGGTCTTATAGTGAGGTTATATGCCACGTAACCTTTTGACTTGCGCTTGTTTGGGGTCAAGGTTCAACCTGCATTGTGTATGATGTTTAATAAACTCACCTGTGGTTTAAAAAGAACCTGTCGTTCATGGTCTCTTGATCCCTTCACACTCCTGGGAGTTCTTCAAGAGAAGATGATTCTCTCTGTTTCACAGAGAAATTAGTTTGACTCTGAATCTAAGATATGCTCTCAGTGTATTGCCGATTTACACCCATCTGCTTACTGCTACTTTCCTGTAGAGACGCTACTGTATGTGACACAGACAGGGCAACATATCAGCTATGACATCATATGACCCCACTACTTACCTCTCTGCACTGGCTCCCTATCGCAGCACATATCAAATTTAAATCACTGGTGCTGGCTTATCAAGCCGCTGGAGTAAGTGCTCCCTCCTACCTCCAGACACTCATCACACCCTACACCCAAGCCAGACCCCTCCGCACCGCCTCCTCTGGCAAACTGACTGTCCCATCCCTCTGGGCCCCAGGCACCCACTCCTTGCGGTCTCTGTCCTGACCCCTTGGTGGTGGAACGATCTTCCACACTCGGTCAGAAACGCGGAATCACTGGCCATCTTCTGCAAGATACTCAAAATCCACCTCTTCACACTCCATTACCACTGAAATATGATACCGATAAACATTTAACTAATTGTCATCACCACTGCTTACATTTAAACTGTCTAAAATATATATATATATGCATATATATATATATACAGTGAGCACCATAATTAATTGGACAGTGACACGTTTTGTTATTTTGGTTCTGTATTCTAGCACTTTGAGATTGAAAGGATACAATGAGACAATGAGGTTGAAGTGCAGGCTGTCAGCTTTAATTTGAGGGTATTTTCATCCATATTGGATGAACCGTTTATAAATTATATCTTTTGTGCATAGTCCCCCCCCATTTTCAGGCACCATAATTCATTGGACAGTTTACTTTAACATAATGTAGAATAAAGTAATTTTTTATATTTAGTCGCCTTTGCATGCAATGACTGAAGTCTGCGACGCATCCCGCTTATAACAGCTCATTAAAACAGTTTGGTATAATAATAATAATAATAATAATAATAAATTGGATTTATAAAGCGCTTCTCATCTGCCGAGACAAATCTCGAAGTGCTTTACAGATAAAAGACTATGGCACAAATAAAAGCCTAAGGCTAGCCAGTAAAAAGGTTTTAAGATTACTAAACTAAGATGAAAGAAAATGGATAACGAAATAGACTAACAAAGCATAGAAAAAAAAGAAAGAAAAAAAAGGGGATTAAAACAAGGGTGGGCCGCTAAAAAAAGGCTCAAGGGAAGGCCTGCCGGAAAAAAAAGGGTTTTAAGGCCCGTTTTAAAAACCTCGATGGAAGGGGCAGTTCTGAGGTAATCCGGGAGGGAGTTCCAGAGGCGTGGGGAAAAAGAGCAGAAGGCTCGGTCTCCCATCGTCCGTAGACGTGTAGGGGGGACGTGGAGCAGAGTGGAATGGCTAGAGCAGAGGGAGCGTGAGGGTTTGTGGGTGGTGATGAGATCACTGAGGTAGCTGGGGCTTTGTCCATTTAAGGCTTTGTAGGTCAGGAGGACTTTGAACTGGATCCTGTAGTGGACTGGGAGCCAGTGGAGTTGGGCTAGTATGGGGGTTATGTGGGCTGACTTTTTTGTACCGGTGAGGACTCTGGCGGCGCTGTTCTGGATGAGTTGTAGACGGTTGATAAATTTAACTGGGAGACCGGAGAGAAGTGCATTGCCATAATCAGTTCGGGAGAAGATTAGTGCATTGACCAGTTTTTTGGTGTCGTCTTGTGCGAGGGATGGCTTCAGTCTGGCGATATATTTGAGGTGAAAGAAGGAAATCTTGCAGATGTGGTTGATATGGGCTTGGAATGAGAGTGTGGAGTCAAGCTTAACTCCAAGGTTGGTGACAACAGAGGAGAGGGGAATGAGTTGGCCATCGAGGGAGGGACCAATGCTGCCAGCGTTGGCGAGTTGTTTGGCGGTGCCGATCAGAATTGCCTCCGTCTTGCTGCTGTTGAGCTGGAGGAAGTTGTTAGATCCATGGTATGGATATCAATACAATTTCATGAATAGTCTACATGCAGGAGATCATATGTACATATCCTTGGAAGAGTTGTGCATATTCTGAGTGACCACAGAGCTGAAATAAACAGGCGTTTTTGATCTCTTTGAAGGTTTATTTATTTATCATGGAAAGTGGAGGAAAAAAAAATGCTATACAAAAAACTATACAAACATATCGTACGTGTGTGCATTTGTGTGTGCGTTGATCTGTCTGTGGCTCCGGCACATGTTTGACGGGGAAGGATAATGAGGGAGCTACTGGTCAGAAACTGCTCTGTGCAATAATGTGAATACGCTGTTCCTAAGCAAGCTGTGCTTACAGGTCTTCAGAGGGCCTGTACTGCATGTGTTTCATGTTTCATGCTTTTATCTGTGCGTCCGTGCTGTAGTTTCCTGGGACAATGTCAGTTCCCATCATGCATTGGTAGTACGAGACCGGTTTGCCACAGAGAGTTCACAGTGTAGTTGGAATAATAGAGGGTATAATTGGCTACCAAATTGGGAGAAAAATAAGGAAAAATCTGATAAAAATATAATAGTCATTGATAATAGTTAATAGTTAATAATAGGAGTTATTTTCAGCCCAGTGGAAAATGTATGAATGCTACCCATATGAGCGGGTCACCCTCCTTCAGGCCTCCAACGTGATGTCAGATGAAAATCGGTGGCCCAATGCAGCAGAGAGGCAAAATGCAGGACGATCGCTGTAACGCATTGTGTACAATGGAAAAAAACCCATCTTCAATGATTAAGCATATACAATCCTCCACACACAAACACAAACACACAATACACAAGCTCCTTCTCCGGTTCCCTGTTCTAAAAATCCATTTAATATGTAGTCCCCCGATGGGGGACGTATCAGATGTTAAAATGATAAGAACAGATACTACACTTGATGTCACACACATATCTGCTGACTGGTCGGTTGTATCTCTGTGCGTCTGCTGATTGGTACGTTGTGTGTCTGCATATCTGCTGATTGATAGGTTGTGTCTCTGTGTGTCTTGTGACTGGTAGGTTGTGTCTCTGTGTGTCTTGTAACTGGTAGGTTGATATGCAGATCAGGCACATACATCGAAAAACCCATTTCATTGCCAAGGCATGTTGAAGCTGTTCTGGTGGCTCATGGTAGCCCTAACGCCCTATTTAGACACTTTTATGTTAGTGTTTCCTTTATTTTGGAAGTTACCATCTCAATAATGGTATTTGTTTTCTACAGGCATTTTTGCTAATTTTAATCAAATTCCTGACCTGATTGTATAAACTTGTCTTTTCAGCCAGCCATTATCTCACTTAAAATGTATTTTTTTCTGGCTTAATGAGACATACAGATGCTGGAACTGTCATGTGCTAAATACAGACTGAGTTTAAAGGAATACATCTGTGAATTGTGGTTCCAAAAAACGACACAGAACTAATGAACACAGGCCCCACATAAACACTGTTCAATAATAAGAGGTGAAATACAGTTTTACAGTTTTTTGCAATTGCTAAGACACATAAACTGGTACTTCTGGCACAATTATTGAAACCACTAACTCATGTAGCTTATCTATTGACCAGGTATGCTAAACCATATGCACATTGTCTGCTTTACACTAAGTTTGAAATTCTAAAACACACTTTTTGCAAATAACTACACATGGTTATCTACATTAGACACATCATTCAAAACTAAAAGCCTGTGTGTGTTGTTTGCTAAACACTGCCATTGAAACACCACTCAATTATCAATCACCTGCACACAGAATGCACATGTGAAAACACCTGTAATCAATGAGATCACTTAGAAATCAGAGCTTGAACACTATAAATAGGATTCAGATTTGCTCTTTGGTGTTGCACAACAATGGAGGCCAATTTTGGAGAGAGAGCTAGAGGAAGAGGTGTTCGTGTAAGAGGAGGACGAGGACTAGGAAGAGAAGGAAGACTGGGAAGAGGAGCAAGAGGAGGAGGAGGAGGAGGAGGAGGAGGAAGAGGACAGAGGAGTTGTGAGAGGAAGAACTGTCACAGATGAGATCTGGGCCACTCTGATTGACCATGTCATCAACCATGGCTTGAGTCTACAGGAGGCTGTTCAGAGGGTCCAGCCTAATTTGAGCCGCTATACTGTAGCAGGTATCATCAGGACATTTCAAAATGAGAACAGGTAAGAAATCCTACCCTCTATATGCCTTTACAGTATTTCATAAGAAGGAGATCTTAGACCCTAAACATTTGCATTGTTTCTGCAGAATTGCAAGGCGACCGCTCACAGGAGGAAGAAATCACCTGTTCACACAAGAACAGGAACAACAAATCATAAACATGGTCATTGCAAACAACGGCATACTTTTACGACAACTGCAACACCACATCATCACTGACAACACAACATTCAACAACATACACAGAGTAAGTTTATCCACAATGGGCTGTCTACTGAAGCGGCATCAACTCCGTATGAAACAGCTGTACAGAGTGCCGTTTGAAAGAAACTCTGAAAGAGTGAAACAACTGCGCTATGAATATGTACAAGTTACATTTGATAAATTAGCCTATTACAATATTGGTACTGTATTCCAGTTTACTGTATTACTGTGCTACACTATATGGACTGATATCTGTATCCTTTCTGTCATTCAATATGCTTTTTCCTGACTGTTTCAGAGTCATGGAGCTAGATGCTGCTGAACACCAGCATGTTTATATATATATTGATGAGGTTGGCTTCAATCTAGCCAAAACCAGACGCCGGGGAAGGAACATCATCGGGCAGCGTGCCATTGTCCATGTTCCTGGGCAGCGTGGTGGAAACATCACAATGTGTGCTGCAATTGGTCAGAATGGTGTCTTTCACCACCATGCTACTCTTTGCCCATATAACACAGCCCATGACCAGAGGAATGTGCCAGGGTACTCCAAATTTGTTGTCATATGCTGTAGTCCATAATTGGTTTGACAATCACCCACCATTTCAAGTTCTCCACCTTACTCACCTTTCCTGAACCCTATTGAGGAATTATTTTCGGTGTGGCGTTGGAAGGTGTATGACCGCCGACCCTACCAACGCGCAACTCTCCTCCAGGCGATGGAAGAGGCCTGTGGCGACATTGATGTGGAGGCGTGCCAAGGCTGGATACGCCACTCAAGACGGTACTTCCCCCGATGTTTTGCATCGCTTGCGATGTTGATGAGGCGCTGTGGCCAGATGCACATCGAAGACAGGATGGACTATAATTTCAATATACTGTATTACTGTTTACAGTACAATGATCATGTAATCTTCAGTTAAAATAATTGTCTGATACTGTTATTGAGAATAAACAAATTTGTTTGTTTCCCCATTGCATTTGTGTTCATAGTCTATATTTACAGCATGCTACAAATGAAAATGCCAAAGACTTTAGATATTAGTGTTTTATGCTTAGCACATCAGTGTGCGGTTGGCATGTGGAAAGAGCTATTTATTTGGTGTTTGTGTGTAAAGTTGTGATGCAAAAACAACATTTTTGGCAGTTTATATCGTTTTAAGTAACATAACATAACATAACATAAGGGGAAGACGAGAACAGGCCATTCAGCCCAACACTGCTCGTCCATTCCTACCACTAATCTGCTCACAATGCTTAGTTTACCCAAAGGCTAGAGTGTCTAACACTGGATCGAGCCTGGCCTTGAATACCCCAAGTGTCTCAGCCTCCACTACATGTCCAGGCAAGCTATTCCACGCATTGATCACTCTCTGTGTGAAAAAATATTTCCTAGTGTCCGTGTGAAATTTACCCTTTGTCAGTTTCCATTTATGCCCCGAACTCAACTTGAATAATTTCCTGTAATTCACTTTGTTAATTCCTTTAATAAATTTAAAAGCCTCAATCAAATCTCCCCTAAGTCTCCTTTTACTAAGCTTGAACAGTCCAAGCATCTCTAGCCTTTCCTCATAACACTTGTCTTTTATGCCTGGAATCAGTCTGGTTGCCCGTCTTTGGACCTTTTCCAGCGCATCTCTATCTTTTTTGTAGTGCGGTCCCCAGAACTGCACACAATATTCCAAGTGTGGCCTAACAAGGGCATTGTATATGGTGCGTATGATCTCCTTCGATTTGTACTCAATACTCTTGCCTATGTATCCCAGCATCCTGTTGGCTTTTTTAACTGCTACCGCACATTGACCAGACCCTGACAAGCTTTGATCAACTAGTACTCCTAGGTCTTTTTCTACGTGTGCACATTCTAGTTTTCTGCCTCCCATAAAATAATCCTGTCCTATGTTTTTATTCCCCACATGTAGAACTTTACATTTAGTTGTATTAAATTTAATTTGCCAGATTTCTGCCCATTTCTGGATTCTATTCAGATCATCTTGGATTACTTTAGTAGATTCCTGACTATTTGCTAAGCCTCCCAGTTTTGTATCATCTGCAAATTTAACTAATGTACTTTCAATGTCCATATCAATGTCATTTATGTAAATGATAAAGAGCAGTGGACCCACCAATCCCTGCGGGACTCCACTTCCCACTATACCCTCCTCGGATAAGATCCCGCCTATTACTACCCTTTGTGTTCTATCCCGTAACCAGTTCCGAACCCACTCTAAAATGCCACCTGTAATTCCTACTGCTCTCATTTTGATAATGAGTTTGTCATGTGGCACCTTATCAAATGCTTTTTGGAAATCTAAGTATATAATATCATACGCCTTTCTCTCATCCAGACACTTGGTTGCTTCCTCAAAAAATGTCAGCAGATTTGTCAGTGTCAGAAGTGTTTGCTTTTGCAAGAGATGTAAGATATTTTGTGTATAAGTTTTTGGTTTTTGTGTGTAGAGTTTCGACAAAGAGGGCTCTAGTTTCAGAAATTGTGTTTTAGCAATAGTAAAAAACTAATCCAGCAAGGGCACATGTAAAATAAAATAAAAATAAAAAAATCACAATTTGAAGAAATTTGCTGTACAAAACAGAAACAGAGTGGCATTTATATTAAACCGAAAACCAGAATGCAACTTAACAAAATGAATAATGAATGAAACAAACAAGCAAAGAATTGAGTAGCACACTCTGCACACCTGCTCAGAGACATTAAAGTACATTCCCAACAGATTCAAATAAACCCTTCAGATGTTTTTTTCACATATCGATTTAACTAGTCTGATCTTAACATTGTTCACCATGGTTACATTTTCACATGCATAAGCAATTTTTAATAGAAATGTAAAATATGGTGAGAAAAGAAACTCAACTTTATCCTGCGCCTATGATGCCTGAAAGGGTTTGGTCTTCAGTCAAGCTTTTCCTCCTGGAAGTAGTCCGCAGCACTCAGATGGTCCTGAAACTCCTCATATTGCTAAAGAGCAGTGAGAAAATCATTTTAAAATCAGAAAATCATTTGCATAAGCAAGGTAAGCGACGCCTTTGGGACTGCGTGAATGATGCAGGTGTGGATTATATAGAAAATATTTGATTCCATGAAGTAGGAAAATAAAATGTGAAAAAATGCAAAAAGGGGGGTGAATACTTTAAAATATATATCTATCAATCAATCAATCAATCTTTATTTTTGTATAGCGCCATTTACAAACAGGTTGTCACACAGCGCTTCACAATTGGCATTTTCCAGAGGGAATCAAAAAACCAGAAAATCATATATATATTTTTTTTGTTTCAGATTTTTTTCCTGTATTTCTCCCAATTTAGTGGCCAATTATACCCTCTATTTATTTCGATTTGCCCTCCCCCACAAACAGGCCGCCCGTCCTCTGGGTCAAGCTAATTCCCCAAGGCCAACAATGATCTGCATCCTCCGAGACGGAACTTGCCCCCCCTTCTGGAGTTTGTGCTGGCTCACCCTCCCCCCTGCCCCTGGGGTGGACAGCCAAATGCCACCCCCGATCGGTGCTCCCGGCCAGGGCCGGTTTGGCACAGTCGGGTTTTGAACCGCAAACACAATAGGCAGCTCACAGTTGCAAAGCACAAGTCAATGCAGGTGCGTTAGACTGCTATGCTATCCGAGGCCCAGGGTGAATACTTTTTTTACCCACTGTAATCCACTCTGTAGTCAAGGATATTCTTCACTTTGCCAGAATGTAAATAACTGTAGGCATTCAAACTACGATAGACTCGGAATACCTCCATCGTATGAACACACTCGGAATCGACCAAGTAAATTATTCAAAGATGTGTAACGTTGACTGAGTTACCTCCGGCAGCTCTGAAATTATGCTGGATCTCAAGGATATATCAAATGGGTCTGGTAAACGAAGAGAACCCCAAGTTTAGTTCCACAAGTGTGTTTCTCCTCATTTGAAGTCCACAAAAATATTGACTACTTTTTACTAGCTAGCTGAGTAAACTTCTAACAGGCTAGCTATCATCATCTGTTTATAAAATGTTGTGTGTTTATGTTTTATGTCTATGTGTACCTGTGTATGGCAACATGTCCTTTACTGTGTATTTTTTAATCATGCGTTTTAATTTTAAGTATGCACACTTGGATGGATGTTGCTGCTACCTGAATTTCTCTTTTGGGATAATAAAGTTTCTGGGGGAGGGGGGGGCGCTAGAATGGGCCGCTAGAATGTCTAGGATGAAGACAGGAATGAGATATACAAATCTTTTCATAGGGCGACATCAAAATCATTAAGAGCTAAACATGCGGAGGAAGTGAGATTCTGGGAGGAAGTGACACACCTTTGTGATCCAGCCACGCTCTTGCAGCTTGGTTAGCACCCTGCTGACCGTGTCCTTGACTGGCTCATCCCCATCCTCGTCCTGCCCCTCCTCTTCGTCTTTAAGCACCGCCTTGCAGCGGCAGAAAAGGTGGTACTTGAAATGCTTCAACTGATGGTACACCTCGGTACGACTGGCACAGACCGACCCCACCTGAAAGGCCTGCAGTGGCAAAGCACAAAAATCTGGTCCACGGACACGACCCCAACTCGACAGGCCAATGGACAACAGCTCAGCTCCACTGACCAATCAGGACCAACAACACAACATAACAAATGTTGTTATTTGTTAATTTACATACGTTTTTTAAATTTTTATTACGTGATTTTCCCCCCATTTTTCGCCCAATTTAGTAACCAATTCAACCAATTCAATTTATTTAGATTCGCTCTCCCGTTACGAGTGTGCCGCCTGCCCTCCGGTTCGAGCTATTATCCTCGAGGCCGGCAATGATCCGCCTCCTCTGAGAAGAAACTTTGCCCACCTGCTCTTTAGGAACACCCTTACTGCTCCTCGGCAAGCTTGTGCCAACTTTCCCTCCACCCATCTGGGGCATACAGTCAAATTCCGCCCCCAATCTGGGCTCCTGGTCAGAGTCGGACTGACGCAGTCGGTTTTCCAACATTTGGTAGCTCACACTCGCAAAGGGCCAGGCAATGCGGATGCGTTAGACAATTTCCATACCTTTTTAAGAGTGACACCTAAATAGAATATATTTCATTGGCCACACTTTTGTACCTGTGTGTCATCAGGCATGAACTCGTCGTGTTGCAGGGTCTTGTTGTCATAGAGCTGTCCAGAGAGGCGCACTGTGAACCGGCAGTGTCTGTGAAGCTGGCAGGCCTGACAGGAGCGCCCCCTCACCCCTGTGTTTATGACCCGCACCTTTGGGTAACACTCTACACGCTCCTGTAAGGGACACATGCACACATGCACACATAGACACACACATGGACACACACACACACATACACAACACAACCAATTTTACCGCTTCAGCAACTATACAATCAACACCCAATTATCATTCATCCTGTTAATCTGAAGAACTATAGGCCCATTTCAAATCTGCCCTTTTTGTCAAAAATTTTAGAGAAATCTGTAGCTCAACAATTAACTGCTTTCCTAACTGCTTTTCTGTATGAAACACTACAATCAGGTTTTAGACCAAACCATAGCACTGAGACAGCACTTATTAAAGTTGTAAATGACTTACTGTTAGCATTGGACACTGGTTGTGTTTCTATTCTAGTGCTCCTTGACATAAGTGCTGCTTTTGACACTATTGACCACCAGATTCTCCTTCATAGGCTAGAAAACCTGGTTGGTTTGCGTGGACGGGCACTCTCATGGTTTAAATCATACTTATCAGACCGGTTTCAATTTGTGCAATTAGATCAAGAGTTCTCTGACTACTCTCAGGTTAAATGTGGTATTCCACAGGGCTCAGTGCTGGGACCATTACTGTTCTCATTATACTTGCTACCACTGGGTAATGTTATTCGTAAACATGGTGTGAATTTCCATTGCTATGCAGATGATACACAGCTATATCAATGAAACCAGGTGAAATACTTCAACTCACTCAATTAGAGGCTTGTATCTCTGATATAAAGAATTGGATGACAGTAAATTTCCTGCTTTTAAATTCAGATAAAACAGAGATGATGGTTTTGGGCCCCAAAAAATTAAGGAACAAGTTGGATCTGCAGTTAAATGCAGGTAATTGCATAGTTACATCAAGTCTTATGGTTAAGAACCTTGGTTTTATTATTGATCAGGACCTTACATTTGACACTCATATTAAAAACACTTCCAGAGTAGCTTTCTTTCACCTAAGAAACATAGCAAAAATTCGGCACATTCTGTCATTAGAGGATGCTAAAACCTTGATGCATGCTTTTGTCGCATCGAGGCTAGACTATTGTAATGCCTTATTATCCGGCTCCTCTAGTAGCTCTCTAAAGAGTCTTCAACTAGTACAGAATACAGCGGCACGTATTTTGACTAGATCCAAGAAGTATGAGCACATTACTCCAGTGTTAGCATCACTACATTGGCTTCCTATTAAATATCGGGCTGATTATAAAGTACTGTTGCTAACTTTTAAAGCAGTAAACGGACTTGCACCTTTATATCTGACCGAAATGATTGCCCCTATAAGCCGACACGACTGCTTCGTTCACAAGAAGCCGGCCATCTATTACTCCCTAGAATTTTGAAAAGCACAGCTGGTGGTAGAGCCTTCTCTTTTAGAGTTCCTCTGTTGTGGAACGGTTTACCAAGGCATGTTAGGGATTCGGACACAGTTTCAATTTTTAAGTGTAGATTAAAAACATATCTTTTCAGCCTAGCCTACTGCCAAACATAGTCTAGGTGGAGAGATGGAGAAGGTCATGCCCTAGTGTCTTATGGAGTGAGAAACTTTCCATACTGTCACCTCCTCAATGTGTTACCACCACTGTTATGCTGGTTATCCTTGATCAGGTGTGGATGGTTTGGAACTCTCATGGCTGCGTGTTTTCTCTGTCCCTCTCCTAATAGGTATGCTGCCATAGCTTACACCTGTTGGGGCTATCTGTATATTTCCTATGCTTGTGCTCCCCTGCTCTTACATAATGCTACTGGCTATAGCATTGCTTTTTTTTCTGACTGCATGTTCTCTTCTCTGCCTCGGCCTCTGACTGGCAAGTGCCCCCGAGCCCTAGATCCTGCGAGAAGTGTGAGCTGCCCCCATCAACCCTCACCCCCACGCCAACCCCAGTTCCTGGATCTGGACCCTCTCCGTGTGGTTTAGCCCCCCCGCTGACTACCTAACTCAGGAGGGGCAAAGTCTTTCAGCCCTGAGCCACCTTGGACTGACCATGACATGGTCTTTTTTGGACATACCCTGTGCCGGCCAGAAGAGGATGGGCTCCCCCCCTTTTTAGTCTGGTTCCTCCCAAGGTTTCTCCCTACCAAGGGAGTTTTTCCTTGCCACTGTTGCCTTTAGGCTTGCTTTTGGGGGTCTAGGCCTGGGTTCCCCCTCTGTTAAGCGTTTTGTGACAATTCTATTGTGAAAAGCGCTATACAAATAAATTTGATTTGATTTGATTTGATCACAGTTAATTCACATCCAACACCAAGCAACTATATGTTTACACCCAACACCCAGTTACCACAGCAAATAGTTTACACCCTCATGCTGCACCAGTCTGCATGGGCTTTTACTTTACACACAAAACAAAAGGGCACCACAAGCTGGAGTGGGACAAATTAGTTATAATGGACCTCACCAATAGCATGCAGTATAAATTCATGTCTAGTCGGAGCTTGACATTAATTTAAAGATTTCTTGAAAAAGTTATCAAAGCAGCACTAAACATAGAAGCCCCTCACACTGTTTATCTACAGGTAACTGCCAAAATAAATGAAACACGAGTTTCAACAGGTTCTGGCAGCTCTGTTATGGTGTGGGGTACCTTATCCTGCCATGGTTTAGGTCCACTCAACCCCTTAGAGCAGGGGTCCCCAACCACCGGTCCGCACAGAAATAATAAAAACGTTTTAATTTTAATTTTATTTCCATTTTATTGACTATCGCAGTCTGCAGGGTGTTTTATTTTGAAAAATGGTTGGGGACCGCTGCCTTAGAGGGCAAGATAAACACCAATAAGTACAACCCCATTCTGTGTGATCAACTTCATGCTATCGTGAAGCGTTTCTATCCTGTAAGAGGATAGAAACACCATATGCCATGGTCGTCTCAGTCACCAGATTTCAACCCAATTGAACACCTATAGGAGATTCTGGAGCAGGGCCTGAGACAGCTTTTTCCATCACCATCAACAAAACACCAAATGATGGAACTAGTAGAACTAGTAGTGGTGGCCCAATGCACTCTTATGTTGGTGTTTCCTTTATTTTTTCAGTTACCTGTATAACTGTGTTTTTTTAAAAACATTTGACCAAACACTTTTCCTGTGTTTTTGCTTTGGAGAACAATGGAACAGAGCAAACCACACACGGTTTTCTGAAACAGGCAGCTCACCTTGTACCGGTCGCTCCAACGGCTCCTCTGTTTCAGGTTCTCCAGTCGCGGCAGAACGGAGCGCTGATCCAGGTGGTACAGCGAGTCCTTCATCTCCAGGGCATACTTCTTTGTCCTGTCGCCATCTAGTGGTGAGGAGTTGAGTTAAAAACAAACAGGGACAACAGCCTGTTTCTGCTGTTTCTGGAATCCATAATATGGAGAAAACATAGATGCCCAGTTTTATGTAGGATCTGTATGAATTATGGTGGAGAAATAGAAGACACAAGATACAGAATAACAATATATCTGTGTAATAGAAGTTTGTGCTGATTTTGGAAGGTAGCCATCTTGTGGTTCTCTGTGGCTCAGTTGGTAGAGCACAGCGTTGGCAACGCTTAGGTTGTGGGTTCAATTCCCACTGGGACCACATGTACTTAAAAAATGTATGCATTCACTACTGTAAGTCGCTTTGGGTAAAAGCATCTGCTAAAAGGCATATGTTATATTGTGCAATATTTTGTTATCTCCTATAAGACAGCACATCTGTGTAAAAAAATGTCTGCCTTGCCAATGGAAAACCTATCTTCACAGAAGACCCCTTATTACTAGTAATAATATTTTATGGCAATAACATTTGTATATTAAACGACTGCTACTACCATTATCTCAAATGTCAACAATACCCCTTCTCTTGCATAGCCATTGAAAGTCATATCTTTTCTGCCATTTTCACTACCTATTTAAAATGTAACAAATTATATCTAGATTTTTTCCTGCTCGCCTTATATTCATGTGTTCTATTTCATGAAAACCTCAATGTATTTTGATCCGTAGCCCACACAACAGAATTCTAGCGGAACAGAATTGCATTTTAATTGACAATATGTAACACATGATGCATACTCAAACAAGGAATTTAAACTGGACGATCGCATTTTCGATTGTTTTGGCATATGATATGCATACACGATAAGGACATAAAATGGCAAACTCTACTGTTATATTTTTATTAACCAATGAACATTTTTGTTTCAGTTATGGCAGATAATTGCTTCCATAAAATAACAGTATAGTGTAGTACATGTTTGTCACAAGACAATGTAACTACTTAAAATAACTTGAGGTACACATAATTGATGCTTCTCCGATAATAACAGTCACTGGTCTGTGACCTCACTTAGGAGTGGGCGCTATACCGGTATGAAAGTGACTACCGGTATTATGCTGCGCCACGATATGGATTTCGCTATACGGTGGATACCGTTATATATTCATAAATTCTAATTTGGCATTCATATTGTTTTGTTCAAAATTTCAATTGAGTGATAGTAGTTAGTAGTTACATCTATTTTTTATTTTAATCTAACCTCCAGGTTCCTACGAAAAAAAGCATGTTAATATGTTGACCTATTTTTTTGAGCGGACGTTTTATGCATTTGTTGCGCGCATGTAGCAACAAACAAGCGTGCAGGCAGCTGCAGTTAGCAGGCAGACTGCGTACTAATATTTATAGCCTATTACAAGTGCAAAAGTGAAGAATCGAAAATGAGCAAACACGCAGAAAGTGATGTTGCTCAAGAGCAGGATGACGTCGAATTGGTTAAAAAGAAAGGGGGCTCCTCTGTCGTTTGGAACTGGTTTGGGTTCAAAATCTCCGACCTCGACCAACAAACAATACTATGCAAGTTGTGTTGCCGTGTTGTTTTAGCCAAAGGTGGAAACACCAGCAACCTGTTTACCCACCTGAAAACCATGCATGTCCGTGAATATGAGGAATGTACCCGAATGCGTGAAACAGTTAGTCCAGGAGTTCGCCTGAAGACAAGCCAGACTCCCACTCAGCAATCAATCAAGTCATCATTCTCTGCTGGTACTCGCTATAACTCTTTCTGGTTATATAAGGTTAAAATACATATTTTGCCTTAACTAATGTCATTTAACTAAGAAGGGCTATTAAAATGTGATTCAGATTTTTTTTCTCATATATCGTGATATATCGATATCGTCTGGACAGTGGAAAATATTGTGATATGAATTTTAGCTCATATCGCCCACCCTAACCTCACTACAGGCCTACTGTACATAAAGTTGGGATGAGCATTTGAAATGATTTCACTATTGAGTACTTTCATGAAATTATTACTGAGTACTCCCAACAACAAAAATAATCTAACGGGAGAATATCGAACGCGTGCACATTTACATAAATAAGCCAACAAAGAAAACTAATTGTAAATTAATTTACGTTACATGAGAAGGGGCACTTTCCTCCAAACCATGCAGAATTCGAACAGCTAAGTGCTGTAGCCACGGCTATCATGACAACGTATATTGGCAGCGTATTCTTGTTCAAAAATTAAATAAATAAAGAAGTTTCATGAATTCATATTAATTAATAGCATCCACATGCTCAGGGGAGTGGTGAGTGCGCAGCTGACTTGTGATGTGACCTGTGATGTCTGAAAAAGCAGAAACTGTCACGGCCCCCTCTCTAAAAACACCATCATAAAAATGGTGCTAAAAATGTATTGTTTTAATTATATTAAATAATTTCACATTTTTTATTATTATTATTTTAACTTTTAATGAATAGTTTTTATCAAGTACTCATACCTATCCCATTTTCAGGCATTTAGCAGACACTCTTATCCAGAGCGACTTACAGTTTACATTTCTTTACATACCATCCATTTATACAGCTGGAGATTTTACTGAAGCAATTCAGGTTAAGTACCTTGCTCAAGGGTACAATGGCAGTGCTCCACCTGGGAATTGAACCAGCAACCTCTGAGTTACAAGCCCAGTTCCTTAACCATTATGCTAACACTGCCGCCCCTAACATAAAGAGCATGTGTGGTTCTCACCATACAGAGACTAAAC
Organism: Aldrovandia affinis; assembly: GCA_029706075.1. NCBI lineage: Eukaryota > Metazoa > Chordata > Actinopteri > Notacanthiformes > Halosauridae > Aldrovandia > Aldrovandia affinis. The sequence goes on from JAINUG010000167.1 coordinate 1,674,527, forward strand.
AGCATGTGTGGTTCTCACCATACAGAGACTAAACAGCATGTGTGGTTCTCATCATACAGAGACTAAACAGCATGTGTGGTTCTCATCGTACAGAGACTAAAGAGCATGTGTGGTTCTCATCATACAGAGACTAAAGAGCATGTGTGGTTCTCATCGTACAGAGACTAAAGAGCATGTGTGGTTCTCATTGTACAGAGACTAAACAGCATGTGTGGTTCTCATCGTACAGAGACTAAACAGCATGTGTGGTTCTCATCGTACAGAGACTAAACTGCATGTGTGGTTCTCATCGTACAGAGACTAAAGAGCATGTGTGGTTCTCACCGTACAGAGACTAAAGAGCATGTGTGGTTCTCATTGTACAGAGACTAAACAGCATGTGTGGTTCTCATCGTACAGAGACTAAACAGCATGTGTGGTTCTCATCGTACAGAGACTAAACTGCATGTGTGGTTCTCATCGTACAGAGACTAAAGAGCATGTGTGGTTCTCATCGTACAGAGACTAAACAGCATGTGTGGTTCTCATCGTACAGAGACTAAACAGCATGTGTGGTTCTCATCGTACAGAGACTAAACTGCATGTGTGGTTCTCATCGTACAGAGACTAAAGAGCATGTGTGGTTCTCACCGTACAGAGACTAAACAGCATGTGTGGTTCTCATCGTACAGAGACTAAACTGCATGTGTGGTTCTCATCGTACAGAGACTAAAGAGCATGTGTGGTTCTCACCGTACAGAGACTAAAGAGCATGTGTGGTTCTCATTGTACAGAGACTAAACAGCATGTGTGGTTCTCATCGTACAGAGACTAAACAGCATGTGTGGTTCTCATCGTACAGAGACTAAACTGCATGTGTGGTTCTCATCGTACAGAGACTAAAGAGCATGTGTGGTTCTCATCGTACAGAGACTAAACAGCATGTGTGGTTCTCATCGTACAGAGACTAAAGAGCATGTGTGGTTCTCATCGTACAGAGACTAAACAGCATGTGTGGTTCTCATCGTACAGAGACTAAACTGCATGTGTGGTTCTCATCGTACAGAGACTAAAGAGCATGTGTGGTTCTCACCGTACAGAGACTAAAGAGCATGTGTGGTTCTCATTGTACAGAGACTAAACAGCATGTGTGGTTCTCATCGTACAGAGACTAAACAGCATGTGTGGTTCTCATCGTACAGAGACTAAACTGCATGTGTGGTTCTCATCGTACAGAGACTAAAGAGCATGTGTGGTTCTCATCGTACAGAGACTAAACAGCATGTGTGGTTCTCATCGTACAGAGACTAAACTGCATGTGTGGTTCTCATCGTACAGAGACTAAACAGCATGTGTGGTTCTCATCGTACAGAGACTAAACTGCATGTGTGGTTCTCATCGTACAGAGACTAAAGAGCATGTGTGGTTCTCACCGTACAGAGACTAAACAGCATGTGTGGTTCTCATCGTACAGAGACTAAACTGCATGTGTGGTTCTCATCGTACAGAGACTAAAGAGCATGTGTGGTTCTCACCGTACAGAGACTAAAGAGCATGTGTGGTTCTCATTGTACAGAGACTAAAGAGCATGTGTGGTTCTCATCGTACAGAGACTAAACAGCATGTGTGGTTCTCATCGTACAGAGACTAAACTGCATGTGTGGTTCTCATCGTACAGAGACTAAAGAGCATGTGTGGTTCTCATCGTACAGAGACTAAACAGCATGTGTGGTTCTCATCGTACAGAGACTAAACAGCATGTGTGGTTCTCATCGTACAGAGACTAAACAGCATGTGTGGTTCTCATCGTACAGAGACTAAACTGCATGTGTGGTTCTCATCGTACAGAGACTAAAGAGCATGTGTGGTTCTCACCGTACAGAGACTAAACAGCATGTGTGGTTCTCATCGTACAGAGACTAAACTGCATGTGTGGTTCTCATCGTACAGAGACTAAAGAGCATGTGTGGTTCTCACCGTACAGAGACTAGAGAGCATGTGTGGTTCTCATTGTACAGAGACTAAACAGCATGTGTGGTTCTCATCGTACAGAGACTAAAGAGCATGTGTGGTTCTCACCATACAGAGACTAAACAGCATGTGTGGTTCTCATCGTACAGAGACTAAACTGCATGTGTGGTTCTCATCGTACAGAGACTAAAGAGCATGTGTGGTTCTCATCGTACAGAGACTAAACTGCATGTGTGGTTCTCATCGTACAGAGACTAAAGAGCATGTGTGGTTCTCATCGTCCAGAGACTAAAGAGCATGTGTGGTTCTCATTGTACAGAGACTAAACAGCATGTGTGGTTCTCATCGTACAGAGACTAAACTGCATGTGTGGTTCTCATCGTACAGAGACTAAAGAGCATGTGTGGTTCTCATCGTCCAGAGACTAAAGAGCATGTGTGGTTCTCATTGTACAGAGACTAAACAGCATGTGTGGTTCTCATCGTACAGAGACTAAACAGCATGTGTGGTTCTCATCGTACAGAGACTAAACTGCATGTGTGGTTCTCATCGTACAGAGACTAAAGAGCATGTGTGGTTCTCACCGTACAGAGACTAAAGAGCATGTGTGGTTCTCATTGTACAGAGACTAAACAGCATGTGTGGTTCTCACCGTACAGAGACTAAAGAGCATGTGTGGTTCTCATTGTACAGAGACTAAACAGCATGTGTGGTTCTCACCGTACAGAGACTAAAGAGCATGTGTGGTTCTCATTGTACAGAGACTAAACAGCATGTGTGGTTCTCACCGTACAGAGACTAAAGAGCATGTGTGGTTCTCATTGTACAGAGACTAAACAGCATGTGTGGTTCTCATCGTACAGAGACTAAAGAGCATGTGTGGTTCTCACCGTACAGAGACTAAACAGCATGTGTGGTTCTCATCGTACAGAGACTAAACTGCATGTGTGGTTCTCATCGTACAGAGACTAAACAGCATGTGTGGTTCTCATCGTACAGAGACTAAAGAGCATGTGTGGTTCTCACCGTACAGAGACTTAAGAAATGACTCATCCAGAGCGTTGATCAGAAGGGCTTTTACCACCACCAGGAAGTTTGTGAGTAAGGACCCTGTGACAACTGAGGAGAGAAGAACAACAGGCATGTAATAAATAAAGACTCTTAATCACACGTACAAGCGCACACACACAAACACACACACACATAGAGCAACTGAGATGCTCAGACAAACTCAAACTCACATAATCTTTACATTTCTTCCCAAGAATAATGCAACACATTATTTGTCCATAAACATTCAAACCAGTTAGCCAGGTCCAGTTAAACATATGATGAAATCTGTGTGTATGAACACTCTTAAATTTCCTTTGTCACAGAATAACAAATGAGACAAACAAATATGTTGCAGGGTTGGTGGCTTGTGCACTGTGTGTTTCTTATTGCTCGTGCATTTTGTCTGAAACGTGTGTTATTCCAGTTATTCATGTTTGTGTGCAAGTGTGTGCGTGCCAGGGGGCTGTGCTTTTCCCTAGTAGGTGTTGAGGGTGCCATAGCTCACACTGAGGAAGATGCTGGGAGAGAACAGACACCTCTGCCCCCTGCACCAAAGAACCATCCTCCCCTTTCTGGTCATCACTCTCCACGATAAAGTCTTTCAGACTGTCTTTATCATCCTCTTCCTTCTCCTCTTCACTGCTGTGTACCAATTGACGTGGGGAATCCTCCTCCTCGTCGTCATCATCATCATCACCACCGTCACCTTTGCTGTGGCTCTCTGCCTCACTTGAGTCCTATTAATTAAGTTCACAAATATCACAATGTCAACAATTCCTTGTATTTCTGTACTATGTGTAATACATACTACACACGGTGAATTGTGTTTTGCACAAGCAGGCCGATTCGGTGCATGGCCGGCAATGACGCTTAACAGAAACTTAGACCTCAATCTGACAATTTTTGCTGTTTCTACATCAATTTAATGTGTTAACAAAATAGAGCATTTGGTGTCGTCCCATAATAGAACTAGCTAGTTAATCTTATATGTAATGTAACGTTAGTACCTCCAACGGTCGTCTGCGTCTGGACCTTGATGTCCGGGACCGTCTCCTCTTCGACAGTTCCAGCAGCTTGTTCCGTCTCTCTGTCCTCTTCGCAGCAGCCTCTTTTACTTCGGCAGCCTTCTTTTCAGCATCCTTTTTTGCTTCAGCCTCTTTCTCTGAGTCGGACAGTTGGAGATTCTGTCGTTTTTTAGGCAAGACCTTTCTACATGGTCGTCTCCCCACATCGCTGTCAGCGTCGCTGGAACTTTCGGTGAGAATGGTAGTGGAAGCCCTCTTTCGCCGAGACCGCGAAACCGCGCACTTCTCTTCGGCATCGCTCCCCTCTCTGGGTTTGTGGTCCTGTGCAATTTTGAGGGGGGCGTCTTCCTCACTCACCTCTTCCTCACTCACCTCGTCCTCATACTCACTGTCTGAGCTCGTACTGGGAGTACTCGCTTCCGATTCTTCGCTATCGTCCAGGTAGGATGTAGCGGGAAAGCGAGTCTTCCTCCAGTTGACACGAGATCTTTTATACACATCGGCTTTTGCACGTCGCCGAGTCTCGTATATTATATTCGACATCGTAGCAGTCAACTGCACACGGTTGTAAAATCGATTGTTGGCTACTGTACCTAATTTGCAAACTATCTAGCTAGTCAACAATGTAACAAAAAACATAACCCTATGTACCAAAAACTGATGCACTCATTTCAAAGTATGTGGCGGACCAAGACGGTCTCTGACGCAAAATATGTTTTTGCCCCTAAATGTGACGTCTAGCTATTTCGCGCCCCATTGTCGTTTTCCTCTTCTTCCCGATTCCCTCCCACAAAACCAGAGCTTCAAAACTGCCCTAAATAAATACTACAGCGAAACTATTCAGAAATTCAGCTTCTTAACGTTTAATTTCAGAAAGAAAATGTAGTACAGGGCCCTGATCCTGGATAGTTACCTAGCCTATGTAGCAAACATGGTCCCGAACTATGGTTTGCCAACCTTTGTAGCATTTTCGCTTTCTAACAGGAACGTCTGACGTCATGCATTCGGAGTCGTTGTCAATAAAGTTTTGCATGATTTGAATTGCGTTCGTTCTATGCATTCAGTCAATATGGCGGACTACAAGGAGGCGCCCTTGGCTACTCGTCCAAAAACATTGGACCCAGCTGAATATTTCAACCTCTCGCCGGATCAGAGACGAGCCGAGGAGGAGCGGGCGGTACTGAGAGCCCAGCTGAAGAGACAGTACCAGATGCAGCTCAATAACCCTCACCGCAAAGAACTAATCGTAAGTGAAGGGAAGAGCAGGAACATCTGGCCGACGTTAACCGGCGAGATGTGTTGGTCGTAAACAATAAAATGTAGCTAGCACTACCATTTTATCATTAACTAGCACATAATGTAGACTTTGAGTTGATTTCAGGTTTCATCATGTCGTTAACGGTTTCATTGATGAAGGAATTCAGGGGAGGTTTCTGCCATGACCTTGGCTTAGGTGTGTTGTGCAGATATCAGTTGGCTAGCTAGCGTTAGTCTGCCTGTAGTACACGGTAACTTAGCTATCTAGTTCGCTAGTACTGGGCCATACGTTCGCTTATTGCAGCTATCGAGCGTTGCTTGGTAATTCCTGGGTATCGTTTTCAGTGATGACTTGCTCGATTAACGCATTAGCATTAACGAACATTACTCCCATTCGAGGTAGCAAGCTATAGGCTTATGCATCTACACAGGACCTGCTAACTGATGCTCGTGAAGACAAGACGATGCTCGTCTTGTTTGCAAAGTAGGGTAGGTAACTGATCTAGCTCGCAAGCTAGTTATGTGGAGGGATCTATATATTGATAGTTCCAATCATACCTAGCCTGGGCTCTAAAGCTAAGGCCACGGACAGGGCACACCCGTTAGTGTTATTGACACAACGCTGTTAAGCGTTTTGTGACAATTCAATTGTAAAAAGCGCTATACAAATGCATTTGATTTGATTTGATTGAGTCATCACAGATTTTGTATTACGTTATATATATTGCAATCTGCATAGAAACTTGGATGCTTATGGAAGTGTGGTAGTATAGATGCAAAATAATCATATATTTGCTGGAAACATTAAACGGTTGGAATTTGTAGTGTTTTGAAAATGACTTTGGTTTTAAACATTATGAACTAAAATAATTTAAGCAAGTTCAATCTCAAGCGTCTTATGTTGGTTTGCTTTCAGGAAGACCCAGCTCTAACACGCTGGACATATGCACGCACCAATGTCTATCCACACTTCAGACCATCAACAAAGACTTCATTGTTGGGAGCAATGTTTGGGGTTGTACCCCTGTTTTTCTGGTACTTTGTCTTCAAGAAGGACAGGGTGAGTTATACCATCCATATTTCACAATGGCTCTGCCTTAATATTTTTAGGTGGTGACGCACCAGTTTTAAGCAATGGTCATAGTCTTAATGTGTTATTATTTGACACAAACAATCAACAATTTAACAGATAATTTTGAAAATGTAATGGATATGTGTGAGTAGGCAAAATATAATGTGAATTAGTCATCTATGAATTATTCAAAACACAAAGATTGCTAAATGTTTCATATTTAAACATAGAATTCCTGACATTGGAACCAGATACTTATGAGTGAGGCAATTGTCTACGAACATGCAATTGGCACAAATGCTGAATTTTGTTTATTCAGTTTACATGTTTTTAGTAGTAACCAAGTGGTGGTGTTTGATGCAAGAATATGGTATATTATGGTACAGATGAGACTGAAAAACATTATTTAAAAAACAATTCTACAGTCAGTGGTTAATGATAAAATTGTAATACAAGGTGACTAACCCCTCATTTTTACCACCAGGATAACAAGGAAGAACAGATTAAAGCAGGGAAATATGATCGTCGATTCCAGCTCTCCTACTAATTGTGAAACCGTGCTGCCAATCATGCAGACCATGGACTATTAATACAATGTCAGTGTGAATATTCTAATGTATAAATGTTTAAATAAATATCATTATTATAGAATGCCCAGTGTGCTGTTTTTCAAAGTTATGAGATTCAAATATAGTTTTTATTTGATATCGATATTGTTTGTATTTTTACATATACAGTCTTGGCCCAAAATATTGTCACTCTTACATGTTTATAAAAAAATTACAATTCTTAAAATAAGTTAAATTGACAAAAGTATTTGGTCTCCACAATTCTTTATTTCACTGTTAATAGTACAGAAACTATGTTTTTGATTCAGATCTTAACATATCCTTTTAAATCATAAAATTATTTATGAACTAACTTTCAGCAGTGGGGTCTTCCTTGGCCTCTGACCGTAAAGCCCTTCTTGGTTCAGTGGTAGGGGATGAAACCACTAGGTCAGCCTTGAGATCTTTGGATGTCTTACAGTGTTTTTTCAATGGCTCGCACCAACCTTCAACGACATCTGAGATCAGTTTTCCTCTTACCACCTCATCCTGGGAGAATCTTAATTCCATGAGCAGCAAACTTGATAATATTGCAAACTGTGGAAACAAGAATGCGAAGGTCTCTAGAAATGGCCTTATAGCCTTGTGAACACTTATGGTTTGTGATGATAGTTTTTCTGACATCCTCAAACAGTTATTTTCTCTGTACCATTGTCACAGAGGAACAGGGTAGCAAAACGAATGGTTTTCTCACTTTAATATGGATAATTGGTTAATTTATACCATATGGGAACCTGCAACCTATCACAGGTCAATTGAATTACACTGCAAAGGAGAATTATTTCCTCAAGAGAAATTAATTTTAATTGTTCTAAAGGGTACTAATAATTGTCATTGGCCTTAATTACAGGCCATTGTTCTGCGATCACACACTGCAAGAGCACAACATGGACACGAACGCACAGAATTTAATGTGGATTGAATACCAAAATTATTTTTGCATCATATGTAAATTGTAATATTTGATTGCCTAGGGGTGTTGGTTCATGTTGGACACTTGTTTGCACATTTACAAATAATCCTCCAAAGGTCCTCCATAGCAACTGTAATGCCAATGGGTCAAACCTTTATGCAACATTAAGTGTATGCCAGTCAAATCTAATATGACCATTACAATATGATAAATTCCATGGCATTTGTAGGAATGGAATGCCATTGGCTACCTATTAGGTCATCATATTTGCAGCTTTATTTGTTTAATATATTTATTGTTAGAAAACAATGCATTTAACTAGCAATACTCCCAAATTGGCAAGTAATACAATCTGATTTGGTTGTCCACATTTCCACACATTTTGATCCACCAATATTTAGTTTTCAATTTAAATATTGTCTGTTTGAATATATGCCCCTCTTTTCATTCTACTGTTATGAATCAACCCCTCAAACTGTTCCTAACCCTTGTTTTTAAGGTAGAGGGGGGTAGTTCAAGCCTGGCTTATTTCAAGTCTGGATAAGTTCTCGGATAACTCGGTTTCACGAAGCAAGCTTGACTAGATGCCAGTTAAGTTACTACGGCAACATATGCTTTCGGGCTAGCCTGGTCGGGAGCAGGCTTACCGTGGTTCAAGCTGGACTTATTTGCAAATATCCAGCCCGTGTTACAGTGACACCGACTCGGACGGACCACGGGCTTAGAAGGAAGACGTTCCAGACTTTTTTGTCATATTATTAAAACATTTACAATTCAAGTTTTTGACTTTGTTTTTATTTGCAGTTTATGTTGAAATAAAATCTTTTTTATGTCATAATATTATGAAACCATTATCTATGCATGTTTTTGTCTGGTTTTTATGTGCATTATATGTCAAAAAAGCCATTCTGAAACAGTATAAAAACTAATGTGTTTTGACTGGGTTCTTTTTCGATCATGGCGTGTCCGTTCTTAGATAATCCCAAAGATGAGGGGGCACAAATAATTAGCTTTTAGAGCGGAGAGGGTGTTCCGAGATAGAGTTGATCCACTCAGTTTCTCAGAAGAGCACCTGTACGAACGATATAGATTTTCCCGGCTGGGAATAATCTATATTTGCGATTTGCTCGAGGCTGAAGTTGCAAACAACACGCATCGCAGCCAGTCGATTAGTGTAGTGCAAATGGTGTGCATTGGGTTGCGTTTGGCAAGTGGCACCTTTCTGTGCACTGTAAGGGATGCCGAGAACCTCAGCAAAGCCACTGTGTGCCGCGCTGTGCGTAAAGTGTGCCTTGCCCTGAAAATACTTCTAAATGTCTTTATTACATTTCCTGGCCACCAAGGGGTACTGCACATCAAGCAAGGTTTTTACAGAATTGCAGGTGGTCTATTTAATAGTTTGTATTTATTTATAGCGCTTTCATGTCTGGGAAGTAGAAATGACACATTTTTTATATCGTCACCTTGGCCTAAGGCAAAAAAAATCATTTTCCTCAAAAAATGACTAAGTCATCTCTTCATGATGCTGGCCACCTCTGGTAAAATTGCCTACATCCTTAATTGAAAAGATCATGCTGTTCCTACCCCGGTAGTATAATGGCTTACATCAAGAGTGTGACTTAGGCCGTTTTATTTTTTGCCTAAGTCACAAGACAATGTGACTTAGGCAATTTTACAAGCTTTCAAGATGGCGGCTGCTTGCCTAAGTCACTTACTCCAGAAGTAATTTGGCCTAAGTCACAACGGCATGTTCGTAAATTGGCCTAAGTAATCTAATCCCCTTATGTTACATAATTGACAGACAGCGTTATTTGTATGTCAATAGTCATATATTGTCATAACCTTTTTGTGTGAAATTATTAATAAATAAAATATATTCTATATTTGGTTCAGTTTATTCTGGGGTTTTTTAACTTGAAAATATGACTTAGGCCATTATTTTAAGAAGGTGACGATATAAATGTTTTTCATATTAGGGTTCCCAAACGTTATTGGTGCTGTGGACTGCACCCATGTCCGCATAAATTCACCCCCAGGACCTCTCGAGGGAGATTATATCAATTGGAAATATTTCCACAGCATCAATGTACAGGTAGCCAAATGGGTTCAGGCTACCATACACGCACTGTCAGCATAACCAACCAACGCACTAACCTTTAGCCTATGCATGCACAAGACCGATAACTTTTTGCACTGTTAATTGTACCACAGCTATCTGGCTACATGGTAATTATTTCACAATTTCTATAGATGATCTGCAACTCTGATTGCGTCCTGACCAACATAGTGGCCAAATGGCCTGGCTCGGCCCATGACTCGCGCATCTTTAGAACGTCCACAGTTGCCCAGAGGCTTGCGCAAGGTAGGCTTCAGGTTTAACTAAAATCCACCTTTTCTAGGCTACAGAAGCCACTTTCATAAGGAATATGATATTTAAAATATATATATAAAATAAATATCTAGGGTAGGTGAAGTGGCCTGAACTTTTATAAAGAATGACCACGGGATGCCTATAGCCCATTTGAATTTTCTAACATTCCCTCCTCTATACCCTATAGGGGAAATATCTGGGATGCTGCTTGGGGACAGGGGATATGCCTGCCAACCATATCTCATGACACCCTACCCAGACCCAACTACTGTGCCACAGATGAATTACAACAGGGCACACTCCTCTACCAGAGGCCGCATTGAGATGTCATTTGGGCAGATAAAGTCCCGCTTTAACTGTCTGCGTCACCTCAGGGTGGCTCCAGACAGAGCATGCAACATTATTGTTGCCTGTGCGGTGCTGCACAATGTGGCCAAACTGAGGAGGGAGAGGGACCCCCCACTGGAACCCATGGAAGAGATGCCGCCGCTCAATCCCATGCATTTGGACCGCAGAAATGGCAGAGTTCAGCGTGATCTACAGTGCATCTGGAAAGTATTCACAGCGCTTCACTTTTTCCACATTTTGTTCTGTTACAGCCTTATTTCAAAATTGATTAAATTCATTTTTTTCTCAGAATTCTACACACAATACCCCATAATGACAAAGTGAAAATGTTTTTTATACATTTTTGCAAATGTATTAAAAATAGAAAACGAAAATATCACATGTACATAAGTATTCACGCCGTTTGCTATGACACTCAAAATTGAGCTCAGGTGCATCCTGTTTCCACTGATCATCCTTGAGATGTGTCTAGAACTTCATTGGAGTCCACCTGTGGTCAATTCAATTGATTGGACATGAGTCTATGTAAGGTCCCACAGTTGACAGTGCATGTCAGAGTAAAAACCAAGCCATGAAGTCCTAGGAACTCTCCATAGACCTCCGAGATAGAATTGTGTTGAGGCATAGATCTGGGGAAAGGTATAAAAACATTGCTAAAGCATCGATAGCACCCAGGAGAACAGTGGGCTCCATCATTGTGAAATGGAATAAGTTTGGAACCACCACAACTCTTCTTAGAGCTGGCCGTCTGGCCAAACTAAGTAACCGGGCAAGAAGGGACATGGTCAGGGAGGTGACCAAGAACCCAATGGCCACTCTAAGAGAGCTTCAGAGTTCCTCTGCAGTGATGGGAGAACCTGGTAGAAGGACAAACATCTCTGCAGCACTCCATCAATCAGACCTTTATGGTAGTGGCTAGACGGAAGCTACTTCTGAGTGAAAGGCATATGAAAGCCCACCTGGAATTTGCCAAATGGTACTTAAAGGACTCTAAGAGCATCAGGAAAAAGATGATCTGGTCTGATGAGACACAAATTGAACTTTTTGGCCTGAATGCCAAGTGCTACCATAAAGGTCTGATTGATGGAGTGCTGCAGAGATGTTTGTCCTTCTACCAGGTTCTCCCATCGCTGCAGAGGAACTCTGAAGCTCTCTTAGAGTGGCCATTGGGTTCTTGGTCACCTCCCTGACCATGTCCCTTCTTGCCCGGTTACTAAGTTTAGCCAGACGGCCAGCTCTAAGAAGAGTTGTGGTGGTTCCAAACTTATTCCATTTCACAATGATGGAGCCCACTGTTCTCCTGGGTGCTTTCAATGCTTTAGCAATGTTTTTATACCCTTCCCCAGATCTATGCCTCAACACAATTCTATCTCGGAGGTCTATGGAGAGTTCCTAGGACTTCATGGCTTGGTTTTTACTCTGACATGCACTGTCAACTGTGGGACCTTACATAGACAGGTGTGTGCCTTTCCAAATCATGTCCAATCAATTGAATTTACCACAGGTGGACTCCAATGAAGTTCTAGAAACATCTCAGGGATGATCAGTGGAAACAGGATGCACCTGAGCTCAATTTTGAGTGTCATAGCAAATGGCGTGAATATTTATGTACATGTGATATTTTCGTTTTTTATTTTGAATACATTTGCAAAAATGTATAAAAAACTTTTTTCACTTTGTCATTATGGGGTATTGTGTGTAGAATTCTGAGAAAAAAATGAATTTAATCCATTTTGGAATAAGGCTGTAACAGAACAAAATGTGGAAAAAGTGAAGCGCTGTGAATACTTTCCGGATGCACTGTAATTGCGATTAATCACTTCCAATAAGTTATTTCTTATCTTCCACTTTTCACTTCCACTTCTTGTCTTGTCAAGGGGAGGTACCACAGGTAAATAGGGAAAAAATATCCTTTCCTCCTATCAGAATGAAATTCGAATGTTTCAATCGACATTCACTTACTCAGGCTCTTTAAATAGTTCATGAACGCGCACGTAAGCGATTGCCCAAACCTGGCTTTCATCAGGCTTGGATTAGCTTGACCTCTTGAGCCACAATCTAGTTATGTGAAACGGAATTTATCTACAGTTCATTAGCCCGCTAACTCAAGTCAGGTTTATTTTAGTAAGCCAGGATTTTCTTAGCCAGCTTCGTAAAATACCCCCCTGGTGTTATGTAGCTGTATGGGTGTGCATGTAAAGAAAAAGAAAGCACAAAAAAGCTCCAGTTTTGCACTTAGGCAGTCCAAAAAATGCAAAAAAGGGGTAGATGACTCACCCAATCTGAGGTTTCCCACTGAATGTCTCCTTTCACAGCAAGCCTGGTGTTCAGGCCCAGCAAAGGCCAACACCACCTTTTTGCCTTTTCCTTATCGTTCGAAATTAAGACGATGTGCACAATTCCCTGTGAGTGATACCGCAACCAAAATAAAGGAAAATACAGAACAAACATAGTGGGGCCAGAAAACCTCCGCTCAAGATGGTGTCCCAAAATGCATGGAACAAGCAAATAGTCTTCCAAACATTCTCAAACAAAAGCACACTTGCCAAACGTAGTTCACACTGTCCCACTCGAGATGTAAAAAAACACTGTCAGAATATGGTGTCTCACCATCTCCATATACAGACCGGCAAGTACCAAGACATTTTGGCCAAATGCTGGTTCCCTCCTACCAGGAAGCTGAAACTTAGCCACAAATTGATCCTTCAGCAAGACAATTATCGCAAGAATATCAACCAAGCAAACAGACCACAAAAGTAACAATAACTATTTTGCAATGGCCATCTCAATCTCCAGAATTGAACCCAATACGAAAACATGGGACTGATTATTCTTTATGGACGTGCTTTCTTCCTGCAGATCTACGCAAATACTTTATGCATAAACCACAAGTCTTGTCCTGTACTTCTCAGTACTGTACACAAATCGTATCTGTACCTTCGTATTAATGCCAGCAGATGGCACCGAAAACGAACAGATACAACTCAGCACTGCACAACAACATTGGGACAACTAAGCTTGATCTCTCAAGCAAAGGATGCACATTTATTTGGTGGAAAATCAATAAACCAGTGAGGGCCTACAGCAAATCAGGCAATGTGGTTTGTGCCACTGATTTCAACCCTAGGTGTAGCAACTGTAGCTATTTTATTACGTATTTACAACAGGGGCCATGTTCAACATTTCAAATAGTAATGTCAAATAAAATCAAATACAATATTTGTATAGCGCTTTTCACAAATGAATTGTCACAAAACGCGTAACAGAAGGGGAACCCTGGCCTAGACCCCCCCAAAAGCAAGTCTAAAAGTGACAGCGGCAAAACTTCCTTGATAGGGAGAAACCTTGGGAGAAACCCAAAACAAAACAAAAAAACCAAGCAGTGCTATAGCCAGTAGCATTATGTAAGAGCAGGGAAGCACAAGCATAGGAAATATACAGATAGTCCCAACAGGTGTAAGCTATGGCAGCATACCTATAAAGAGAGGGACAGAGAAAACACGCAGCCATGAGAGAGTCCCAAACCATCCACACCCGATCAAGGATAACCAGCCTAACAGTAGTGGTAACACGTTGAGGTGGTGACAGTATGGAACGTTTCTCACTCCATAAGACACTAGGGCATGGCTTTCTCCATCTCTCCACCTAGACTATGTTTGACAGTAGGCTAGGCTGAAAAGATACGTTTTTAATCTAGACTTAAAAACTGAAACTCTGTCCGAATCCCTAACATGCATTGGTAAACCGTTCCACAACAGAGGAGCTCTAAAAGAGAAGGCTCTACCACCAGTTGTGCTTTTCAAAATTCTAGGGAGTAATAGATGGCTGGCTTCTTGTGAACAAAGCAGTCGTGTCGGCTTATAAGGGACAATCATTTCATCAGATATATACACCGATCTGCCACAACATTAAAACCACCTGCCTAATATTGTCTAGGTCCCCCTCGTGCCACCAAAACAGCTCTGACCCGTCGAGGCATGGACTCCACAAGACCTCTGAAAGTGTCCTGTGGTATCTGGCACCAAAGACGTTAGCAGCAGATCCTTTGAGTCCTGTAAGTTGTGAGGTGATGCCTCCATGGATCGGACTTGTTGGTCCAGCACATCCCACAGATGCTCGATCGGATTGAGATCTGGGGAATTTGGAGGCCAAGTCAACACCTTGAACTCTTTGTCATGTTCCTCAAACCATTCCTGAACAATTTTTGCAGTGTGGCAGGGCGCATTATCCTGCTGAAAGAGGCCACTGCCATCAGGGAATACCGTTGCCATGAAGGGGTATACTTGGTCTGCAACAATGTTTAGGTAGGTGGTACGTGTCAAAGTAACATCCACATGAATGCCAGGACCCAAGGTTTCCCAGCAGAACATAGCCCAGAGCATCACACTGCCTCTGCTGGCTTGCCTTCTTCCCATAGTGCCATCTCTTCCCCAGGTAAACAACGCACACACACCCAGCCATCCACATGATGTAAAATAAAATGTGATTCATCAGACCAGCCCACCTTCTTCGATTGCTCCATGGTCCAGTTCTGACGCTCATGTACCCATTGTAGGCACTTTCGGCGGTGGACAGGGGTCAGCTTGTGCACTCTGACCGGTCTGCGGCTACGCAGCCCCATACGCAGTAAGCTGCGATGCACTGTGTGTTCTGACACATTTCTATCATAGCCAGCATGAACCTTTTCAGCAATTTGTGCTGCAGTAGCTCTTCTGTGGTATCAGACCAGACAGGCTAGCCTTCGCTCCCCACGCACATCAATGAGCCTTGGGCACCCATGACCCTGTCGCCGGTTCCCCGGTTGTCCTTCCTTGTACCACTTTTGGTAGGTACTAACCACTGCATACCGGGAACACCCCACAAGACCTGCCATTTTGGAGATGCTCTGACCCAGTCGTCTAGCCATCACAATTTGTCCCTTGTCAAAGTCGCTCAGATCCTTATGCTTGTCCATTTTTCCTGCTTCCAACACATCAACTTCAAGAACTGACTGTTCACTTGCTGCCTAATATATCCCACCCCTTGACAGGTGCCATTGTAACGAGATGATCAATGTTATTCACTTCACCTGTCAGTGGTTTTAATGTTGTGGCTGATCGGTGTAGGTGCAAGAGAGCTACTAGAGCAGCCAGATAATAAGGCATTACAATAGTCTTGCCTCGATGCGACAAAAGCATGCATCAAGGTTTTTGCATCTTTTATCGAAGTTTATTTATTAGGATACAACCCCTTGAGATGTCACATCTCGTTTTCTGAATTGGAAATGTCTGTACATGCATTTATCTCATCCAGACTCGACTACTGTAATTCATTATACACTTGTCTTAACAAATCATCTGTGGATAAACTTCAGTTGGTCCAAAATGCTGCTGCCAGGCTGCTCACCAGGTCAAAGAAATCATGCCACATCACCCCCATCCTAGCATCTCTGCATTGGCTCCCGGTGCAACTCAGGATCAAATTCAAAGTCCTGGTGTTCGCTTTCCAGAGCCCTCCATGGCCAAGCCCCGTCTACATCACTGACCTTATCCACCCCTACTCATCCAGCCGGTCACTGAGGTCATCCGACCAGGAGCTCCTGGTCGTACCCAGGACCAGACTAAAAACGAAAGGGGACAGAGCTTTTGAGGTGACGGCCCCGAGGCTCTGGAACGCCCTCCCCTGATCTGAGAGCTCTCCTCAGAACTCATTTTCAAATGCCAATTAAAGACTCACCTGTTTAGGCAGGCTTTTTAGTCATCCATAGCCACCCTATGTTCCTGTTTATGTTTTTATCTTATTTCTTAGATGATGTTTGATTGAATTTTGTATTGATGTATTCTATATTTTTTTTTTTATTGATGTAAAGCACCCTGTGCACCCGTGCTGAGAAGGGCGCTATAGAAATAAAGTTTTACTTACTTACTTACTTTTCGAGGGGGTCCCAACATATATCACAACATTAATAGAACAACAAAAGTATGTCAAAAATAATATAATATAATAAAATAAAATACATTATTAATATGACAAAAAGCAGACAGACAAGAGACAAAACACAACAAAGTCTACATCAACAGCATACATTGGTTAATGAAGATATTGCAACCAAAAAGTGCAGAGGAGTGCCGTCATTACAGGTTATTACACAAGACCCAGGTCTAGATCTAAGTTTCTGTTTGGTACCAAAAATCATAATATAGGATTTAGTTTTATTGAGCAGTAATTTATTATGCGAGAGCCAGTCTTGTAAGATGTTGAAATCAGACTGAAGAGTAGCTTGAATTTGAGGTAGATCAGGTTTACATGTGAAAATGACGGTGTCATCAGCATAAAGTTGAGCACAACAGTTACTGAAAATAGATGGTAGATCATTCACATAAATAGAGAAAAGAAGTGGTCCCAATGTAGAACCCTGCGGCACACCTCTTTGCTGAATCAATAGATCAGATTTTTTTCCCTGTATGACCACACATTGTTTTCTATTATGAAGGTATGAATTGAACCACATGATTGCATTTTCAGAGAGGCCAATAGCATGAAGTTTATCAAGGAGCAGATAACGATCAACAAAATCAAAGGCTTTAGTTAAATCTATAAAAATTGCACCTGTAAGTTTACCATTATCTGCAGCAGAGCACACATCATTGGTGAATTTCAGTAGAGCAGTTGTTGTGGAGTGATTAGGCCTGAAGCCAGATTGAAATGGTGATAATATATTATTAATACTAAGATAATCTGAGAGTTGATTATAAATTAATTTTTCAAAGACTTTGGCAATAGAACAGATAATAGATATGGGTCTGTAATTATTACAGTCAAGTACATCACCTCTCTTATGAAGAAGAGTAATCCGTGCACATTTCCAAATAGCTGGTAATTCACATGTTGATAATGAAAGGTTAAATAAATCTGCAAGTGGATACATAAGAACATTGGAAGCTAAATGGATAAACCTATTTTCATCCTCTAATGACAGAATGTGCCTAATGTTTCTTAGGTGAAAGGAGGCCACTCTGGAAATGTTTTTAATATGAGTGTCAAATGTAAGATCCTGATCAAAACCAAGGTTCTTGACCGTTAGACTTGATGCAACCAGGCAATCATCTCGGTTTTATCTGAATTCAAAAGCAGGACATTTACGGTCATCCAATTCTTTATATCAGAGATAAAAGCCTCTAAATGAGTGAGTTGAAGTATTTCACCTGGTTTCATTGATATGTACAGCTGTGTATCATCTGCATAGCAATGGAAATACACACCATGTTTACGAATAACATTACCCAGTGGTAGCAAGTATAATGAGAACAGTAATGGTCCCAGCACTGAGCCTTGTGGAATACCATATTTAACCTGACAGTAGTCAGAGAACTCTTGATCTAATTGCACAAATTGAAACCTGTCTGACAGGTATGATTTAAACCATGAGAGTGCCTGTCCACACAAACCAACCAGGTTTTATAGCCTGTAAAGGAGAATCTGGTGGTCAATAGTGTCAAAAGCAGCACTTATGTCAAGGAGCACTAGAATAGAAACACAACCAGTATCCGATGCTAACAGTAAGTCATTTACAACTTTAATAAGTGCCGTCTCAGTGCTATTGTTTGGTCTAAAACCTGATTGTAGTGTTTCATACAGATTATTCGTTTTTAGGAAAGCAGTTAATTGTTGAGCTACAGATTTCTCAAAAATGTTTGACAAAAAGGGAAGATTTGAAATGGGCCTATAGTTCTTTAGATTAACAGGATCAAGATTTGGTTTCTTTAGAAGAGGCTTGATTACTGCCACTTTTAAAGACTTAGGTACGCAACCCAATAATAGGGATGTATTTATGATATCTAACATGGGCTGGCCTATCACAGGCAAAAGCTCTTTAATAAGCTTTGTTGGTATGGGGTCTAACAGACATGTAGATGACTTGGAGGACATTACCAGTTTACTAAATTTGTCCAGATCCAAGGGATTGAAAAACTCAAGGGTCGATACGCAACCCTGCTCCTTTAAAAAAAAAAAAAAAAAAAAAAGTTTAAAGTGAGCTTCTTTTTTTTAACATTATTTTTATAATTTGCTTCTGATTTTATCCCATGCTTCTGATGGGGAATCGAACCCCAGTCGCCGTGGCCAGCGTCGAACGTTGTAACCACTGGACCACGCGGGAGGCAACCCTGCTCCTGATAGCTCTGTGCCATCTCGGGAGTTGGAGTGCTAGATGTTGGAGTCATTTTCATAATTTGTTCTCTGCTTGTCTCAATCTTATCAGTAAACGAGTTCATGAAGTAATTAGAATTATAGAAGGATAACTACTGTAATCTGAGGACTGATTTTTTTTTGTCAGTTTAGGTACCGTGTGAAATCTTGGGTTCTTTTTATTCTGGTCAATTAATTTTGAGAAGTATGATGACCTAGCTGTAGTAAGAGTGTGCTTGTATTCTATGAGGCTGTCCTTCCAAGCAGAGCGAAAAACCTCTAAATCGGTAGAGCGCCATCTGTGTTCTAATTTCCTGGAAACTTGTATGGTCCTGGGCACGGGTATGGTCAGTAAGCCAGGTTGCAAGTTTCTTCTGACTGCATTTTTTCCTCTTGAGGGGTGCAACAGCAGGATGTGTATTCCGTAAAATATGATTTACCGCATCTATTTGATGATCAATTGACAAAAAGCTGTTTGGATCCTGACTTGATACTAACAACTAAGGAAGTATGTTTATACATTTTGAAGCCGCCAATGAATTTATAGAGCGGCTGGAATAGTATCTAGTAGGGGTGCAACAGATCACAAAACTCACGGTTCGGATCGTATCATGGTTTTGAGTCACGGATCGGATCATTTTTCGGATCAGCAAAAAAAAAAAAAAATATATATATAACTTTGATTTCCATTTATTCTGTAAAACACTTAAAGCAGTGAACATTTTTGTCTTAAATGAAAACAACATCCAAGATGTCCAATGTTTAAATAACATCTTAAAATAAAATATTCAAAGGTCATCTGTTAAATTAAGGCAAAATACCTTCTTCCTTTAAACATGGTAGTGAAAGAAAAAAAAGCCTGTCCACATCATCAAAAAAAAGAAAGAAATAAAGAAAGCAAAGCAGACCTGAGCTCTTATAACTTCAAATTATTTAAAAAAAAGATGAGGATGTCTGCATTGTCTGGGGAGAGGGTAGACCTCTTTGCAGTCAGTATGTCCCCTGCCGTGGAGAACACCCTCTCGCTAGGAACTGAAGTGCCAGGCACAGCAAGGTAGCATCTTGCCATCATGGCAATGTGAGGGTATTTACACTCATTGCTTTTCCACCATGCCAGTGGATCACCATCCACTGGAATGCCGCTTGCTGCCTTGTAGGATGCCACCTCCTCTTTGATGGTGTTGGCAAACGTCTTGCCTGTGTCTTTGCTCACAAAGATCTCTCCGAAAAGCTCCTCCATCGCTGACTTCTTTTGTGGAGGAGATGCCTCTGAGTCTGCTCCTGTCGGCTCTGTGGTTTGACCCTGCAGAAAAAATGAATCGATGTATTAAAGTAACTAATTATTTATTTTCATATTTCATAGAACTATAATTGTGACAATAACATTTAATAATTCATAATAATTACGTCATTATTCAAAATTAAAAAAATACTAAGACTAGACTGCAGTATATTTATTATTTAAGTAATTCACTGATCTTTTTGTAATTTTTTTTACCTCTTCGGTGCCCACAATCTCAGTGGTGAGATAACTGTATGTCATCTGGCGCAGGGCATGGTCTAGGTGAGACAGGGACATGAACCTGGGATCCAGTGCAGTAGACCTATGAAGGTACTCCTGTAGATTAGGGGGGTCAGTGTGTCTGGGGTTCAGGTCCTCTCTAATGGCAGCCTTGACTGCTCTAGTGATGGTGCTGTCTTCCTCACTTGGGGCCATGGATTGTAGAATCCTTGTTTTCAGAGGTAGGATCATGGACACAGATGGTGAAACTTCAGTGCTCATTAGGGTTGTAACCATTTTGAGGGGTTTGAGCACCTCCAGGACCAACTTTCACGTCATCATCAGACAAGGTGACTATGTCTTTGATGTTTTTTTTTCAGGGTCTTGTCTGTCAGTGTAGAGTATATTGCTGCCTGCTGCTCAAGATAGCGATCCAACATGTCATAAGTGGAGTTCCACCGTGTGGTGACGTCATGTATTAGCTTGTGGGTCGGTAGCTGTAGCATTTCTTGCTTGGTCTTAAGCACTGCGCTGCTTCGGTGGAAATAGGAAGCCACCTTCCTGATCCTCCCAAGGAGACGGTCCATCTGGTTCACTGCAATTCCCCTTTGGGATGCTAAATTGATCACATGTGCAAAGCACCCTATCTGTCGCCCCAATCCAGCTTCTATCACTGCATTTACTTGGTTCTTGGCATTATCTGTGGTGACTGGGATATTGCTGTTGGGCCTCTCTAGCTTCCACTCTGCTACTGCTTCTATCAGTACCTGTGCCAGATTTGTGCCTGTGTGACTCTCAGAGTGGGCATGTCTGTAGCACCGGACTTCGCATCTCCCACTCCGCTGTGATATAGTGAGCAGTCACAGTCATGTAGCTTTCCGTTGCCCTGGAGGTCCACCCGTCTGTGGTGAGGGCAACAGAGGATGCCTTGGATAATTCGTTGACAATTTTTATCTTTTCCTCTTCATAAATATCTGGCACGATCTTCATCCTGAAGTGGGTGCGCGAGGGGATTTTGTAGCATGGCTCAAGCACTTTCACCATATTTTGAAACCCTTTGTTTTCCACAACGGAGTATGGCCTCATGTCTGCAGCGATAAACATCCCAATCGATTTGGTAATAGCTTTAGCCCGGTCTGATTCTGCAGCAAAGGGCTGCTTAAATGCAGCGTTGAGAAGTTGTTGTTGAGTGCCCGTTTTCTTCGCTCCCGTCGCTGACACATCAGGGTGATGTCGCGTCAAATGGGTGGCCATGCTCGACGTATTGCCATTCTCATATGGCTTTCTCGTGGCACAATGTCTACACACCGTAATGGTTTTATCCACCACCCTTCTTCCATCGTCATTATAATTTATGCTCCCATACATGCGACTTAAATGATGCGGGAGGCTTTTCAAGTTCTTCCGCTTCTCTGTTAGCCATGACTTGTCTGCTTTTTGCAACGCGATAATCTCTGATTGATTCGTTGTGATTCAACATGACGTAAACACACAATGGCTTTTTTTTCTCTTCATAATTAACCAATCGTTGCGCTTCAGAGCAAAACACAGCACGCACTATCTCTTCACTGTAACTCTGCATCGATATTTATGGAATTGTTACTTTAAAATGTAACAGCGGCAGAAAAACTGTATTTCTCTGTGATGGTTCAATTTAGCAATTAATCCGTGGTTCATATGCGTGCCGAACCGTGGGTGGTGATCCGTACGGATCAACTGCGTTCCGTTACACCACTAGTATCTAGGTTCCGATTTAATAGGAATATTTACCTGAATTTCAAAAGTAATCAAAAAGTGATCCGATAGTACAGGATTATGGGGAGACAATGATATTCTCGACATAAAACGTAAAACTAAATCTAAGGTATGGTTGTGGCAGTGGGTTTGTTCAGACACATTTTGAATAAAACCAACAGAGTCAATAATAGCTGCAAAAGCCAATCCTAAAGACTCACTGTCATTATCAACATCAGTATGTTGAAATCTCCAATGATCACAACTTTATCTGCCATAGTGAAATAACATTTTGTCGCAAAAATCACAGCAACACCTCCCCCTCTACCGGACAGACAAGGCGCTTGACAACTAGCATAACTATCAGGAGATGCCTCATTAAGTGCACTGTCTTTGTCAGGCCTAAGCCAGGTTTCAGTGAAACTAACCAGGTCAAAACTATTCTCAGTGATTAGTTTGTTCACAAGAACCGCCTTGGGGGAAGGTAATCTAACATTTAACAATCCACATTTAAGATATGTCTTATTACAGGCAACACTTACAGCAGGCTGAGCTGTTTTAATATAAATACGATTATTTACACAAATGCCATGACAGCCAGTGTGCTCAGATAGCTTTTTATTTCTAACACCATTTCCAAAACAAGGGACAGACACAGTCTCAATAGCTAAGCTAGTCATGGGTTTTCGGAAGCTAGCAGACAGTAGTTTAGGAACAAAAGTTTGCTGCCTGGCTAGCGCTCACAAATTTTGCGAGATTAGACTATGGGAAAAAATGTCTAGATAGTAGAAGAGCACCTCTCCAGCTTGGGTGGAGTCCGTCTCTCTTCAGTAAACCAGGCTTTCCCCAAAAAGTAGGCCAGTTGTTTATGAAACCTAAGTCATTGTCAGTACACCAGTTATCCAGACAGCGATTTAGCGACGTGAGTCTACTGTAGACTTTGTCACTCCTACGGGCTGGGATAGAGCCAGACATAATTACTTCCCGACTGAGTGTTTTGGCTAGCTTACACACCGAAACAAAATTATTTTTAGTGATCTCCGACTGCCTAAGTCAAACATCGTTGGTGCCAGCGTGGATAATAGAATATGTACGATCATTCTTAGCTAGCGCCTTTAAGTTTGCCTCCACGTCGGTAGCTCTGGCCCCAGGCAAACATTGGACTATGGTTGCTGGTGACTCTATTCTCACGTTTCGTAAAATGGAATCGCCAATAATCAGAGCTTTCTCAGTAGGTGTATTACTGAGTGGGGAGAAACGATTTGAAACGTGGGTTTGGTGTATGACCTCCTTGGGACGGCGACTATGTCTCCCTCCAACCGTGACAAAAAGGCCTGACAAAAAGGCCTTGCTGCGAAGGCTCTGCTGGGGGAATAGCACTGATATCTGGGTGTCCGGTGCTTGCGGTAAAGACTCTATATAACTGTCTCCCTCCTGAATCTGGCGAAGCGTCCGGACACGGTCCTCAAGCTCAACTATTTTCAACACTTCCTACAAATAGTTATGCTAACCTTGGCGTCAGAACTAATACCAAACATATCGCACTCCAAGCAGGAAATAAGGGAGGAAGCCATCGTCAAATTCCTTACCGTAAATTGTACCACAGGGTTGGAGTCACTTAAATTATAAAATCCACACAGATTCGACGAAAACGTAGGTTATGAATAAAATTAAAGTATTGCAGCCAATGTATTTGGTATTTTACGTGATCGTGTTATTTCGAAGGAGAAGAAAGTAGAACGCGCGCTAGCGTTTTAAACAACTCGTGTAACAGGAACAGGAAATTACGAAAAACCACCATAACACCTGCCAAATGCGATAAGTCAAATGCGATAGGTATTTCGATTAGTTATGATCAAACGCCTCCAGGTACAATTCTATATAGTTCTAACCGATGATCAAATAGATTTTAGTCACTTTCCACTGGTTTTCATTGTCATTGCTGGTATATTACTCGTAATTGTCTGCACGGCAATTCGTTTATAGGCTTATGAGGTGTGGTCAGAAATACAAAAATCAAGGCCATGGCAACTGTAAATAAAAACGACATAGCCTAAATTAAAAATACAACTGAATCAATTGTCTTTGAGGTCCATATGATTAAGCTTACCTTTACCCTATATATTTCAGAAACTGCCCGGGGGTGGACGGAAGCTACCTTATTTGCTGCTACCCTTATATTACACACATTAACTTATTATTTCAATGCTTCGCGTGGCACATTAAATAATTCAGTTAAGTGCTGTGCGCCATCTCTCTCGTTTTAAAATGCAGGACGCTACCAAATATGGCAAGCGAATCTCCGCTTATAAAATATGTAACAAGA
The DNA here is from genome assembly GCA_029706075.1 of Aldrovandia affinis. Taxonomy (NCBI): domain Eukaryota; kingdom Metazoa; phylum Chordata; class Actinopteri; order Notacanthiformes; family Halosauridae; genus Aldrovandia; species Aldrovandia affinis. The sequence goes on from JAINUG010000167.1 coordinate 1,698,851, forward strand.
TACCTAATGAAATAATAATTAATTTGTGATAAACCACCTTCTTAAACCCTTGTTTTTTCACCATAACACCTGCCAAACTGCCCCTCAAACTGACGATCGGTCTTTTGAGAGAAAGGGAAAAACATGAATTGAGCAATAATGCCTTTTTATTTTACTTTAACTGTTTTTACTAACAAATATCATAGATGTCTTGTATAGCCTACTAAGTGTCTTTTGTGAGTGCTTGTATTTTGGCAGGTTTGATGGTATAAAATGATAGGCTACTTTTTATCATTTATTTTTACAGGGAAAATTACATTTAAATTTGTGATGCAATTGCAATGATTTAGCCCGCCCACCAAAAGCTCAAAAAATGTTGTAGGATACATAGGCCTATAATAATGTTCTTCGTTGTTGCATTTTATGCTTTAAAAAGCATTATAGCATTATTCACAATTACATTGTCTGTAAATTGAACGCACCGATTTGATTGAAATAACACCGTTTTTGTAATGTAATATTAATGCAACCGATTGTTTTGTGTATTTCCTTGCAGAATAAGTCTGCAAACACATTTTGCGCGTGAAGACCTTTCACCAGACACCTGACGTTTTACTGCAAATTGGAGTGCTGGAGATAAACTGTACTTTAAACTCAAGATGAAACCAAAAAAGGAGGCATAAATGTCGAACCAAACCATGTAAAATAATACAATAAAATACAATGCACAATATAGGGTGATATCAGCTAAATTGGGCCATCAGGTAAAATGAGCCATTTAAGGTTTGAGCGTCTCAGCTCTTAAAATTTTAACAGACAATGACTGCAAATGATATCAAACTGTTGCCACAACTGTACTTGACATGTAACAATTGACTTGATTGGTCTATGGTTGCTATGGTGGTCGGGGCAATGCCTCACATCGAGACTGCTGAGAGAACTTCAAGGTGAGTGGCCTGACATATGAAATTTACTTGTCAATAATAAGGTTGATAAATCAATAAAAAACAAATGTACATCTATAAATGATTATGTATACAACATGCTCTGATGGCCTCCATCAGATATAATGCTGATAGTTTGTTAATAAACGTATTTATTTATAAAAAAGCATTTTTTGTTAGTGGCTCAATTTACCTTAATGTGTTAAGGTAAATTGAGCCATGCATTTCAGCCAAAATGAGCCACCTTCTGAATTGAGTTTTAGGGGATATTTTGATGGTTCCTCTTATTAAAAGTAGGCTATTAATAGATTATTATATTATATTATTGTATATATTACATGCCTCTTTTCACATTTTCCCTTCTAATTATGTATGCGTGTGTTAGCTCTGGTCCAGGGCGCATTGTGAGCTAGCTCTCACTATCTAGCGCTCTGTCACACACACACACACACACACACACACACACACACACACACACACACACACACACACACACACACACAGACACAGACACAGACACACACACACACACACACACACACACACACACACACACACACACACACACACACACACACACACACACCCTGTGATGAATGAGTGATTTACTGAAGCATCAGTCTAAAAGAGTAGCCTTGTCTCCCGTTTTAATATGACTTTCTTTACAGTTGTTCCGAGAGTATTTTAAATTCCAGATATGCATGTGTAAGCCTGCATAGTTAGGCACACACACACCACACACACACACGCACACACACACACATGACACATTCATGTTCCAAAATGAGCTCCTAAAGTAATTGGTACTTCATGAATTAATTTTAATGTTATTCTTTATGAATTCTTAATGCTTTAATGTTATTCTTCATGAGTTCATTTAATGTTATTTAAATGCAATGTTTTAGTGTGTTGAGATTAAAAATGATTCGATTATTTTATGAGAAATGACTCTGTTTCGCTTTACAGTTTGAGTGGCTCATTTTAGCTGATCAGCCGGCCCATTTTTACCTGAACACTGCTCATCTAAAAAAATGTGACAGCTGATGTTTTCAAAAGCTGTAGGGCCTGAACAATTATATTTTATTACATCAATTCAACACAAAAATATTAACCATAAACCATAAAAACACAATTCAATGTCATACATTGCTTTTTTCTTAGTTTCCCAAGCGATTAACCAAAAAGTGGCCCAATTTAGCTAATATCACCCTACTATGCATAATTATTTGTCAAATAACTATATAAATATATTTTACAAAATAACAGTTTTATTGTATTTAATGCAACACATAAGATGTTAGCGACTTCTTCATTATAGCCTACATATGGGGGTTATAATTCCTGATTAAATTACTGTAGGCCTACATTCAGGATACCTGCAGTTATTTACTTCCATTATGCGCGCCATGAATTGTCACATCGCATATCGCAGTGAAAGTTTAATTTCCAAAATATATTTGCGAGTTTTCCCAGAAAAATTTGGATGGATAGTCGATCTCTAGGCGTCATTGGTTCTGAGCACTAAAGGGAATAGAAAAGATAGAGACCTCTTTTCCACGGGGAACCAATCAGAAGAGCTGGAGCACGTGGATGCAAAAGATTCCGAAGCTATTCCTAGTACATATGCCGTTATTGTCCGGTTTGAGATGAGAGAGGGGGCAAGCAGGGGGTCGATATCGAGAGAAAAAACACTAAAACTAAATAAAGTAGAAAAATCTGTAGAGCGAACAAAATGAGCAGTCGGTGTGTGGACAGTATCTCTGGCAGATCCGAGTTTAAAAGTAAATCGCCAACTTTGTTCTCGTCGTACTGTATAGATAGTATACTGGGCAGGAGAAGCCCGTGCAAAGACAAATTAACAGGAACTCAAAGTTTGCCAACGCCGCCCGATAGAACAGAGCACGACTTGACGGCTGACGGTAAGAAAACTTTACAGTTGCATTTTCATAGGGAGCAATGGAATTTCTCCAGTACCGATGGTGTTGATTTAGAACACGCGCAACAGTCAGCGCGCAGGAATAAAGGTTTGCCACGAGGCCAACCTGCCCTTCACATATTCACCGTTTGAAAAAACAACAACAATGAAATCATTTCAGATTTTTCAAATGTGAGCATTACGTTTTTACCTGGAGACGATTAGGCGGTATGTCATTGAATGTAGTCTATCTGTTATAGCCTACAGAAGGTCCAGAGCCAGAAATAATGACAGAGAGAGAGAGAGAGAGAGAGAGAGAGAGAGAGAGAGAGAGAGAGAGAGAGAGAGAGAGAGACAGAGAGAGAGAGAGAGAGAGACTGATTAGGGAAAGTATATGCCTAAACGTGAAGTTGTGAAATGTTCTTAATAGTAAAATAAAATACTATAGTTTAATATCGGTTTACATGGCATCTTAAAAATCAATCCAAACAGGAGGTGCACGGATTTGATACATTTTCACATTGCGAATTGAATACAAACATCGAACGGTGTGGTTCATTAAATTGCTGTTTAGGTTTTAAATTAATAGGCTACAAAAATAAATAAAACATGTTTGTGGTGCCATTTCATTTTTCCACAATTTCGCTAATGACGATGTAGCCTATAGGCACTGCAATTCGAGCACTCACTTTTTACAATAATTATATCGACGTTTTTATAATATTTTCAATTTATTTAGCTACTTTATTTTCATTATTCGGGCAGTACAGTAGCCTATGATGAAGCAAAAATAGATAATGGAAAAAAACACAAACGAACAGCATCGTAATGGTCTCTGATTGACTTCAACGATTAAATACACATCTAACCTACGTTTGGTTTATGTTGGCAGCTTCTCTGAAAGATGGATTTTCCTTTGACTCGGAGATTCATCTACCACCCAAGCTGCGCCGTCTGTATGCTCATGAAGGGACGTTTTTAGACACCGACAGGGGCTTTTATGAGCTTGGCGACAAGGGAGAGTGGAAGAAGCTATCTGGCCATGCATGTGACAATCTTAAAATTATCCAAGCGCCGCAGGTCAGTATCAGCCGCAGCAAGTCCTACAGCGCTGCGAAGGGCCCCGAGCTCGATGCAGAAGAATTCAGGCAACTCGACGCGCTGAAGATCGAGGTCGACACTGTGAAAAAAGAGGTGGATTTGTTCCCGAAGGCGGAAGAGTCACTCCATGGCAATGTGGATTTAAAAGACGGGGAGGACAGCGTGTGCTTGTCTGCGGGCAGTGACTCGGAAGAGGGAATGCTAAAGCGAAAGCAGAGACGGTACAGAACTACATTCACCAGTTACCAGCTCGAGGAGCTCGAAAGGGCATTCCAGAAGACGCACTACCCGGACGTCTTCACCAGGTACAGCGCCCTCGGGCTCTCTGGTAGTAGGCAACAGTACACTGTTGTACACAGTACACTGACCAGGGCCCCTGTTCCACGTTTAAGCCCTCCACCGTGTTTGGTGTAGGAAGTACTATGGCTAGGACCATCATGATTTGAGCCCACACACATGAATTAGCCTATTAAAGTCATTCTAAAAATGAAGGCCAACACTGTCAACGTAATCATCTCCGCCCTAGCCGTCATCACGCAATTTACTGGCAGTATGTGGACGCAATAGCCAGCCATCTATGGTCCCACTGCAGCGTCACATGAAGTGTTGGCCTGTTTTCCTTTATACCGTAGATTGTAGCTATATAATAATAATAATAATAATAATAATAATAATAATAATAATAATAATAACAACAACAACAATAATGTTCGTATGTTCTAATAATAATAACTATTATTATTATAATATAATTATTAATCATATACATTTATTGATTGCCAAAGAGAAGACCCACGCGCGACCATCGTGATATTTGACCAAATCTTCTAATGTTTTTGCCATTATATCTTTTGTGAGGAACATTTATGCTGTAAAATGAGTGCTCTACAAGGAAAAGTGAATGTTTAATTAAAGTTAATTCTAAAAACCCCAACGTAAATCTATAGGCATAACCCGACTGACGTTTACAAGAATCACAGTAACATGTAGTGTCCAGTATAAACGTAAAACTTAAAAGTAGAATGAGATTTTCCTTTATATTTCTATTTTATTTAAACTTTCCCCACCAGTTCGTCGTGTATAAAAGTTCCACACAACATTGTTAGTCCATTTGAAAGATATATCAAATCGGACTCAACGAGGCATTTTAATTGAAAAAAACATTATGTTTATTTGTATTATGTTTGCTAAACGTCCTTATATTTGATATCGAATTTGGCATAGTTTATCAATTCGTTTATCAATATTATCAATTTTGCTGAAGCAAATGTGCTTAATTGGGATTACGGTTACAATCGCAGGCTGCGCATATATATTACGGATTGATAGTTATAGGCTATCGGTAGTTATAGGCTACATTATTTGAATACAGATGTACATCATGTGTTAGTATTCACAAGCAACATATAGCTGTAGTTGTATGTAGTCTTCATGTGCTTTTGTTCTAACCGCGGTTATTCTGAACCATATAGCCTACTCATTAAATGTTCTCTTTCTTAAACATTGGTTAGTCCTCTGAATTGGTGCATTTTACGATATTCCGAAGATCACTGTTCATTAAAAACGACGATTTCAAATTCGGGTAATACTTTATTGGATGCAGACTTTCCACCAGTTAATCTGTATATTAATGCATTAATGCATTGGGATTTTAAATGATATAAATTAATATTATTTTCACTAATATAGACTACACGGTATTCCATTTCAGTTTGGTTAGCCCATGCATGCGTGCCTGTAACAGTAGTTCCATTTACAGGGATGATCGTGTGGAAGAGAGTATTTTTGAAAATGAACTTTATTAATATGATGTTTACTGATACTGATGATTTGTATTGTTATACACCCCTACTCCTGTCGCAAAGCGTAATCAACCAGCTCAGATTTGTTTTAAACGATCTGCCGTTTATATTTTAAAGTAAAGCTTTTAAGTGTATTGTATTTACTGTTATCTAATAATGTAATGTGGGGACGAAACACTTTTAAAAATGTGAAAAGTTATATTATAGTGAAAAGTTTATCTATATATTTATTTCGAAATAAATGCAGATTCCTGAAAATTCATGAAATTCATGCAGATCACAAACTATTTCTAACAATAATATGCCATAATAACAAAGCTAATGACAATGTCTTCATTTTAGAGAAGAACTGGCGATGCAGTTAGACCTCACAGAAGCGCGAGTACAAGTAAGTTGTTGGTTTAGAAATGTTTAATAATTTTTTGGTAATTAAAGACAGTCAATGAATAGATTATGGAAACGTGTATAATTATAGTTAACTAATATACGACAATGAATACAATACGAGTAATAAGACCACTGCATATTATTAATATTGTCATCATCATCAAGGAGAACAGCACCACCACCAACAACAACAACAACAACAACAACAACAACAACAACAACAACAACAATCATAATGATAATAATGATGATAATAATAATAACAATAATAATAATAATTATTATAATGTTACATTTTAAATTGTATAAACTGTTAGGAATGTTATGTTAGGAACTGTTAGGAATCCTATAACGTTTGCTTTGAGTAAGAGCTCTGAGTATTTACATAACATAACATAACATATACCATTTAGCAGACGCTTTTATCCAAAGCGACTTACAGTAGTGAATGCACACATTTTTCAGTATATATGGTCCCAATGGGAATCGATCCCACAACCTAAGCATTGTCAACGCCATGCTCTACCTACTGAGCCACACATAACCACATATATGGTTTATATTTCAGAAAAAATGACTAAAGAGAAGAAAATGTACGTGAGTTATCAGCTACGACAAAAAATGCTAAATACAATTCTATGTTTTCTTCTTTTTAAATGGTAAGAAACATGATGGTCTGACTTTACAGCCTGTTCTTTAAATTGTTAAATGGCACGTCAGTCATAATTGAGAGAGAGCTTCTGATTCATAAAAGCTTGCATTGAGAACAGACTGGGCTACTTCAAAGTGAGATGGTTTTTGATTTCTCATCACAGTTGCCATGGAGTGGGGGGGGTTGAATAATGGTATTTGATTTCACATTTTCTGATTGTAATAGCCATGCATTGATTCAATGCGTTGTATTTCGAGTGAGGGAGCCACTGTTAAGCGTGATTGTGCCCCCCTTCCCCCCTTCTCTGTTCAATGTGTGGTTTGCATTTTCAAGTCCAAATCTCAGAATCAAAGAGACAAAAGAGACACCAGGAAACACAAGTGTATTGTAATTGCCAGGATACAACATATGTTTCTTTTGGGACTAGAGGTGAGGAGATCACCATCACTACCAACAAAACAATAAAACCTAATAGAATCCATGTTTAATGTGATACACAATAGCTACAAATGTGTGTGTGGGGGGTGCATGTTGTGTGACACCCTCCACATCCACAAAAAGATGTGGGAAATAAGATGTGTTTTCATTGCCACATTTTCCCTGCAGAATTGAGTTTTAATTGAGTACTAATTATCATTGGAAGCCATTCTCTTCCTCTCTTATCAGAGCATGGTTCTTAATTACTGCTCCCCCCCACCCCAGTTATTTTGGCAGGACAAACCCAATTTTAATTAGCAAACAGTCTAACAGGCTGTGGGGGAAATGCTTCATTGTCACATAATTAACATTGAATTTCCACCTGGTTTTTTAAAATCATTTAAAGCAATCCGAAGTCTGTTAATTGAAGCAATGACCTCTTCCCATCCTGTTCACTTCTACAGGTGTATTAAAAGTTAATATTCATAAAACAATACACCTTACCCCAAAAGGCATACATACTAACACATGTACTAATAATCATAAAATAAGATATATATATATATATATTCAGTGCCTTGCAAAAGTACTCAGACCCTTGGAAAGTTTTCAAATGTTGCTTGCCTTTTGATAACCATATCCCTGGCTTACTGAGAAAGATCTTTGCTCTTCATTTTTGTGTCTTTCCTTCAAATTCACCACCTGACCAAAGTGCCTCACAAAGACAAATGTTTTAATCCTGAAATCATGACAGTCACTGTTATGGCATACAGAGGCCAATCAACTCATATTTTGCACCTGCATTAACTTACAGCTGCCAGAGCACAGGGTTTGAATACTTTTGCAATTTTCCCATTTTTATTTCATTTTAAGTATCTATATACTTTATTTTTTAAAATGTGTGTGAGTAAGTTGTATTTATAACAGATATTAGTTCTTAATTGAAAGTGTTATAAATGAAAGCTTGAAAGCAACAAGCAAACAAAAGGTGAAAATTGTGCGAGGGTCTGAGTACTTTTGCTAGGCAGTGTATATAATATAGTTAAACGTCTACAGTTATACCAGCTGATAAGATGCGGCAAATGTTTCATTATTATTTGAACACATACATTACCTCCTTTGTTCATTCCCTGGTCAAACCTGGTGATCTGATCTGTTCTGTGGTGCCTTGGCATTACCCTCTCCCTCCTCCTCTCTGTCCCCCACAGGTCTGGTTCCAGAACCGACGGGCTAAGTGGAGGAAGCGGGAGAAGGCAGGTGTTCAGACGCACTCCACTGTCCTGTCTTTCCCCAGCCCCCTCGTAGCAGCGCACCCCCTCAGCCACTACCTCGAGGGCGGCCTGTGCACCCCCCACCCCCACCCTGCTCTGGAGTCCTCCTGGACCGTCGCTGCTGCCGCCTCCTTCCAGGCGCTCCCACAACCCCCTGCCAGTTCTGCTGCCCCCCTGGGACTCAGCAGCTTCCTGGGCGCAGCCATGTTCCGACATCCTGCATTCATAAGCCCAAACTTTGGCAGGTAAGCCCCATCCCAAAACACTTAACTACTCTTTTTCAGATTTTTTCCCAATTTTTCCCCCAATTTTCTACCCTCTATTTTTATTTTTATTCGCCCTCCCCCATAAATTCGCTGCCCGTCCTCCAGGTCAAGCTAATTCCCTGAGGCCGGTGATGATCCGCCTCCTCCTAGATGGAACTCGCCCCCCTTTCTGTAGACACCCTTCATGCTTCTCGGCAAGTTCGTGTCGGCTCCCCCTCCCCCTGGGGCAGACAGCCAAATGCCGCCCCTTATTGGGGCTCCTGGCCAGGGCCGGTCTGGCACCACTTTACTACTTTGAGAAGAAATGGTATTAAATCAAACAAGATGTAAGTTTAGCCAGATTCAATCAAACCAGTCCAAACCAATAAGCCTTGTGAATGCACTGAACCGTGGTGGTAGGGGCAGGTGGAGGTAATATATATGCCATTTAGCAGACGCTTTTATCCAAAGCGACTTACAGTAGTGAATGCATACATTTTCAGTATATGTGGCCCCAGTGGGGTTCTGGAACCAGGAGGTCTGTGCCAGAGTCAGGTGTCTGTGATTGAGCAGATCGCACAGGCTAGTGAACCCAACTCTCTCTCTTTCCAAGAGGTCAGAGGTCACATTGCAGACACATTGCACGGCTGAGTGAGAGTGCCAGGGCTGGTGCTGATCAAATACCCAAATGGCAATTCAATTGAACTGTCTCCCTTGACATTTCTCAGCTCACCTTCAGCATCAAGAGCCCAGACTTGTGCCCTACCACCCACAACGTAATCAACTTAAAAAACTTAAACTCATAATCTCACCCTCCATCTCCTTTGCATCTCAGCAATCCCCACCTCTGCCTTTTGCAGCTGGCTTCAACTTGCACCACATCCATCTCTGCATTTGCGTGGATGCATTGGGGTGTATGCATTCAACTTTACCATGCTGCTAAATCAAAAACTGAGTCACATTGTTTAGCGATGCAAATTGAGATCTTCTGTATAAAGGACATTTGTACAGAGAAAAAGGGCACGTGGTCTAGTTGGGCAGGGCTGTCGTCCTCTGGTATGTCAGGGAGTATGATCACTTGAGCAACTGGCCGAATTTACAGTACCAGTCAAAAGTTTGAGTACACCTGCTGGAAGCTAGGTTTATTTAATAATTGACAATGTTTTACACTGTATAAGTTTCTGTAAATACTTGAATTTTTTTTTTTTAAACACATAACAATAAACATAAGGAACATTAAAAAAAAAGGGAAATCAAGAAAATGTTAAATTGTCTCGAAATCTTGGATTCCTCAAAATAGCCACCCTTTGCCTTGATAACAGCCTCACAAACATGGGCCATTCGGTTAATACGTTTCAGCAGGAAATCACCCGACATGTCTTTCCAGCTCTCCTGCAGCAATTCCCAGAGACACTTGTGAGTTGCTTTGCTTTGACTCTTCTGTCCGTTTCATCCCATACAAGTTATATGGGATTGACACTGGGCAGGGCAGGTCATTAGTTTGAGTTGTCCTTCACATTCCTCCTTCAGATAGTTCTTGCACAACTTCAAGGTGTGTTTCGGGTCATTATATTTCTGAAGAATGAAGGAGTGCCCAATTAGCCGTAATCCAGATGGAAGGTGTACTCAAACTTTTGACTGGTACTGTAGGTGCCGTCTTTCACTTGGACCTCCACAGTTGTAAAGTGGCTGTCCCTGGGAGGAATAGCCCGAGGTACTCTGCCGACAGGCCAGAGTGCTCTAGGCAGCTGCGGGTTCACAATCATCGCAATCGTGTCTATGGCAAGTGTCTGGGGCCCTGACTGCCATTTCTGCTGTACTTGGAGGCTTCGTCTGCAGCACTTTATGAAGTGGGCCCAGAAATGGTCTGCCAAGATCTGACTGTGGAGACAGCACCTTCGGCTCACAGTACACAGCCTGGGGGTAGAGAGGGGTTGGCTGCCCCGACACGAGGTAATGCGGTGTGACAGGGTCTGCCACAGTAACTGAAACATAGCCTTTACATTGAGGATGCCATCTGCCTCCACGATCACTGATCACTGCTCTTCCTCTGGTACAGTGTGAGCTGCCATGCTCACTCACAGTGTAGCACTCCCAGAGTGTATCGCTAGCTCCCCCTGAACTGAGGAGCATCAGGAGGGTTTGAAACGGAAATGTTTGCTCACTGTGTTTGAAGCTCAGGGCCCGGTCCGGCGAACACCGGACCGGTATAGCTGTAGCTGTAGCTGTAGCTCTCCATCTCCCCCTCTGAAGCTCATTTCTTTGTCTGACGGCAGCTTGAACAATGTGCCACAGCGGGGAGATGAATCTCTGCAGGGCCCCGAGGATAGAGTCCATGTCAGTACTGTTGAGGAGATTGAGGTGCACACATCTGGTTGTAAGGCACTTTGAACTTTTCTTTGATTAAAACGGGGTAATCCATAGACATTTTGGTATAACTCGAACCCTGCCCAAGTGTACATTTACATTTACATTTACAGCATTTAGCAGACTTATCCAGAGCGACAAAAAGTGCATTTAAACATGCTAAGATTAATCATGGTTAGTGCAAGAGATTAGTGTAGTAACACTGCAATAGATATCATTGTTGGCAGCTGCACACCGCACCTATAACAAAGGGAAAGAAAAGTAACTGTTTTTGTTTTGTAAACAGTGGTGATGGCATTAATTATTATAGAAAATCAGTGGTAGTGAAGTCTGAAGAGGTGGGTTTTTAGTCTCTTGCGGAAGATGGCCTGTGATTTTGAGGCCCTGACCAGGTGCGGAAGATCATTCCACCACCGAGGGGTCAGAACAGAGAAGAGGCGAGAGACAGCGAGGAATGGCTGCCGGGCGCCTGAAGGGACGGGACAGTCAGTTTGCCAGAGGAGGCAGAGTGGAGGGGTCTGGCTGGGGTGTAGGGTGTGATAAAAGTCAAACAAAGACATATATTGAGAGATAATCACTTACTCCAGCATGCTGCCCATGTAGTGAAATTAGAGTTTCATTGAATGATTTCAGCTTAATTAATACCGTATAAAAATATGAGCGTTTCCCTGGTCTAGAGGGCACTGATTTGTAGTGAGTTTTGTAGTGAGCCCTTTAATACTCTCCAGAGCGCACAATGTCCACATACAGTACAATTAGCATCACAAGGACAAAAATAGTTCTTGCTCAGCCTAGAACCCAAAATTGCACATTTGAAGCATGATTACCTTTGTTCCTATACTATGTTGCTGAAGACAGATCCTCCAGCAAATCCAGCAGTCTGTCTAAGAGCTCATATGTTTCTCTTCTCTGTCTCTCATGATCACAACCCCTCCCTCCCTCCCTCCTCCTCAGACTGTTCTCCAGCATGGGGCCTCTTACAGGTGCTTCCACTGCGGCCTCGCTCCTGCGCCAGCCCACCTCCCTGGTGGAGGCTCCAGTCCGGCCGCCAGCTCTGCCCACGTCTGCCGATCGACGTGCCTCCAGCATCGCGGAGCTCCGACTCAAAGCGAAAGAACACTCGGCCCAGATCACTCAGCTCAACGTCCTGACCCCCAACGGGGCTGGGAAGGAGGTGTGCTGACACCCCCCCCCCTCAACACACACACATAACAATGAGCATGACCAAAGCTACAGAGGACTGGCAACTGAAACATCCAAGTCAAATGCATCCTGTGTCATCCAATGCCACAATTTCCTCAATCCCACACCCTCCTCTGGCCCCGTCATCCAAGCAGCTTCTTTCAGCAGCTCTCCCCTGCCATGCCTCACCATTTCCCCATATGGCCCCTATTTTTAAAAAAAATTGTATTTGTTAGATTTTTCCCCCATTCTCAGTGGCCAATTACACCCTCTATTTCTTTTGATTTTACCCTCCCCCATGAACTCGCCACCTGCCTCTGCGGGACAAGCTGCTTCCCCAAGGCCGGCAATGAACCGCTTCCTCCGAGATGGAACTCGCCTATTATTTTCTCCACAGGGAAGTCCTCCGCACTCCTCGCGGAGCTCGTGCTGACTTTCCCTCCCCCCCGCTCCTTAGGGTGGAGAGCCAAATATTGCCCCTGTTGGGGCTCCTGGCCAGTTGGGCTGACGCAGTCAGATTTTGAACCGTGACCGCAATAGGTAGCTCACACTTGCAAAGCACCTCCATGACTGTGTTACTTTGCCCATGCATCCTTTCACTCCCGTGGACCCCGAGTCTTTCAAGAGGCACCCAATCTGTGCTGTCCAAACAAACCATAAAGGAAGTGTTATTATTTAGGCCAAATGTAAAGACGGGTAAGTTTGGAAAGTGTAGAGGTGAGAGGTGACTGTGTTTTAAGTGTACACATAGACTTCAATGATCCGACACTGTAATATAATTAGTCCAATATGCCAAAGGTACACAGCACCACTGATACTGTTTTCAACTGTTGTACTTGCTTGATGATGGAAGGTACTTCTGTACATAACACTGTAAAAAAATGAAGAAAATTGAAAGAATTGCAAAACTGAGCTTATTTTAAAATGTTTTTAACAAGTTGCTCTTCATTTATTGACTGCATTGGTATTATGTGTGTCACAGCATAGAAATGTCCAATTTTCTTATAATGTTACTCATGTGCTCCATTTATTGAACTTAAGAGCCAGAGAAAAACCACAAGACAAAATGTTTGAAGAGTGTTTGTACTTTTCCTGGTTTCAGGTGAGAAAATAATGCAGCTAAAAAAATAAATACATCTTTTGGACATATGGTTTACTTCAGAAATAACTTAACACAGATGCTACTACTCAACTTGAGTTTGGTTTCATTTTCAAGGTACTGAAATAGTAATAGAGAATTAAAACTAAGATATTTTTAATTTTTATTGTAATGATGTAGATATTTTTATAGTTGTAACAATAACAATCGTAATAGAAACAGGAACAGAGAGGAAAATAAGTGGACCCTGAAATGAAACCAGAGGCACACTTGTGGTCTGTTGTTACTTACATGATATTTCTCTCACTCGTCTGCTCTCGTTCATTCAGTTCAATTCAGTTTGATTTATTCGCATGCCAAACATACTTTCATGCTATCAAAGCATTTGAAAAAGAAACATTTTGAGTAATACTGATACACAAATACTATAATATTTTTTGTCTAAAGGTCAGTTGTAGGCAGGAAAAATATGTATCACCAAAGCAGGTCAAATAAAGACATGATAAACAATTGCAACCACCTCAAACTATTCTTCACTGTCTCTGCTCTGTATCTGTATCACTAGTGAAGAGCTACCCTGGAAGTGTCATTTATTTTGTGTTTGTTTTATGTATTAAGTACCATGTTAAATCATCCCAAAGCAATAGCTAAAGTAGGTATTTTTGTTGCGTGTTCTAGGACAGTGGTTCTCAAACCACTCCTCGGGGACCCCCAGCCAGGCCATGTATTTGTTAAATTCTACTACCAGCACACCTGATTCAACTCATTACTACTTAACGAGCGTTGATTAGTTGAATCAGGTGTGCTGGTGGTGGAATTGAACAAAAACATGGACTGGCTGGGGGCCCCCGAGGAGAGGTTTGAGAACCACTGTTCTAGGACAGTGTTGCTTAGATCAGGTGACAGCCGTTTTCTTGACATTTGGTGTTTTTAGGAGAAGATAATTATTTTTCTCTCAGGGCCCATTTCTGACGGTACTGGTCCAGCCAAGCCAGATTCTACTTTAGGCTTTTATCTGTAGCTGAATATGACTGCTCTGGCCTTTGCACACCTAGACGATTATTGGTGACAAGATGTTTTACTTAACTAACTTTTAAAGAAAAGAAACTGAACTAACTAATTAAAAATACTAACTAATAGAACTAACTAAAATAACTAACCAAAAAAAAGAAAAAAGAACTAACTAACTGACTTGGAACAGATTCAGTAAAGGGCTCATCAGTACTCAGCAAGTGCTGACTGTAACTGAGACTCCTCCAGTGCTGACTGTGACTGGTACTCCTCCAGTGCTGACTGTAACTGGTACTCCTCCAGACTGTGACTGGTACTCCTCCAGACTGTGACTGGTACTCCTCCAGTGCTGACTGTGCCTCCAGTGCAATAACTGCCCAGCCCAGCTGTAGAACTGCAGAGTAAATGTGGCAGTGGCAGCTGGCCACAAATGAATTTTGGAGGACACACATGCTGGGCTGAACTCTCACAAATTGACAGAATTTTGGAATGATGGCCTACAAATATGATTTGGGTGTTCAAAATTGGGGGGAAATGAAAAAAAAAGGGTTTGGAAGAATCAGCAGTTGTGGCTCGTTGCCTGGTGTTATTTGCTAGTGGTGTAGATTTATATTGCAGCTATAACTCACAACAAGGTCTCTATCATTTATCTGCCAATCATTACTCAACACAAATGTTCTCTATATCTAGATATAATGATATAAAATGTTTATTTTAAATCTTCTGATGTTGTTGTGCCTTTGGGTCTGTTAAATATATTTAAAATAGTAATTTCATATAAAAATCCCTCATGCCACATGGAATCAAACACATGAAGCACACAAGTTTTCTTTGTATTGTGTTTGATGGACTACTTTTTATTATAATATAAACGTGATTAATTGTGTGATGATTTTGGAGAAAACTGATTGACTTTTCCAAGTCAATTTGTTTAGAAGGGTCATAATTCTAGTGCTCAGAATACTATTTCTTCATGTTCAGGTAATGATTGGGTCCAGTGTATTTCTGCTTTATAGATTGCAGCTATGAGCCCTTTAGTACCATGTGTGAGAAAGCCACCCTGGCCTCTGGAGTACCTAACTGTATAATTCAGTGTAGTTCTGTGCAGCTCAGGGTGCTGTATGGAGCTCTTATCATTTCTAATGCATTCAAGAACATAAGCTTTTCTGGGTTTCAAATAATTGCAGTTTTTGTTGCTTCCTGTTGTAACAAAATTAGTATTGGGCTGCCTCATGGGTCTTGATTATTTTGGATTGATGATTCAAACATCCCCCAATTTTTTCAACCAATTATAATATTTAGAAGAAAGTAAGAAGTAATTTTGTTAAATACATTCTCACATTTTTTTTTTTACAGATGGCTGCATCAGATGGCTCCATCTTTTATAACCAATTCGACATATGCCAAAAAATATTTAGTTTGGCCAATTACTTGGTTTCAATGAAGGTTTTGTAGATGTATTTGAAATGTTATTCCATTCCATTATATGTGTATATGGATCTGGAGATTGGTACTGTTGGAAGAAACAACAGTCAATTTAGCACTGTGCGGGGAAAATAGCTATTTTTAAAATACATTCATGTGTTATGTTGGCGGTATTAAGAAATTGGCTTTATCATTTTTGTCCACATTTTAAACAAATAAAAAGCATCGTAATATGGTTGTACATACAAGCATATTTAAGATTTCCCGCTGCCGTTCGAGACTCGGGCGGGCAGCTAATTTCAGTTTCATTAAACTACCACCATATTTAAGAAACAGCCTTCACTCTGGAAACGGGACAAAAGCGCGGTTTTAAGAATTTAAATCATAATGGCTATTATATACGCCTGTTAACAAAACATGCTTTCAGAGTTGCGAAATTGATTTTCGCTAGTCTTTTCTCATGAGTGAAGAAACACTAGTGTGTCAGAATCCCTTTCTCTTGAGTTCCCGATTTAATTTCGAAACCTACCACTCTGGATTTTAGACGAAAATCAGTGTCATTATCGCAATCAATGCACTCCTTTCAGCGAAGCCATTTCCCCCCAGTTTGACCCGTCCATGGTGCTGAACCAAATCGCGTGAAATTACTGCGGATTAATTTTCCTCTTTATCGGTGGCTCCCAAGTGAAGCTTTCACTTTCCGTATTTTACACTCGCTAATCCCGTCTCATTCTGATGCTGCACACAAACAAGATCTGGGGGGGCAGAAAACCGAGATGGACAGGGGGTTGTTGAGAGGCGCGATGAGGGGTACATTCTTTATATATTTTTTAACAGAATGTGTTTATTTCTACGCTTAATATTTACTATAAGTACCACATGTTAAGACCCCCTAACTTCAATCAAATCCATATTAAACAGCATTTTGGGAGCATGATAATCTCAGCGTCTTCTGAAAGTAGAATCAAGCAAAGGAACTCATTTATTCCTCTCGGTGGAAGGGTGGACCCCGAGTGGCTTAATCTTATCGAGCAAATATAAATGAGTAGCAATCAAATTTGCTCCTACATTTTTTTAATGCTTGCTACAATAATCTACGACAGGTTGCTGGGCCACGGCGTATAAGGCTTTTCATCCCTCCAACCATTCGTTTTTTTCTTTTCTTTCGCGACGCATTAAGAAATGAAAGGCCACAGCAGACTTGCTCAGTGTAATCTGGAGGCTCGTATATTATTACAAGCACAGTTCAGTCAACGTCCACATATTCTCCTTGAAAATGCAAGATTTTCAAATTCTCTGGTTTTAATGCTTAAGCAAATTCTGCTCATATCGGACAGTAAATAAATCAAATTTGCTAATAGGCTATATATATATGCTGGCATTAAACGATCATAGCAATGGCTGTGTGGTTTAGATGTATACCTCTTTATCCCGCACTTATGATAATAAAAAAGATTCCCCAAAGCTCCAGAATACGCCGTAAAATCGTAAGCCTCTGTACGTAGCCTCGGAGCACAAATTGCAGTGAAAAGGAATGAATGACGACGTGCCGCTGGCACCCTTTCGGCTCTCCTTAATGCCCTGGCTCTTTTGCTCTCATCCAATTAGTTCAGTGTATTAACCGGTTTATCATCTCATAGCTGACCATTCAGAATAACAAGGGGGACACTTTGTAAAAGGGCCGGGTCTCCTTTGACACCCTCGGGTACTTACATCTTCCACTATGCCATGAATAATAGAGAGAGAATAGGCCACTAATTCTCCCATCAAAAAATGCCTTGTCCGCTGCTTTGCTCAACACCACCATTCTGACAGAAAAGAAAGGCAATAAAGCTTAGCATGACAAAACGATTCCTACTTATGATCTTAGCAGCTGCATTAATGAAAAGCCCGGTGCCGTTCAACATCACCGTTTTAAAGCACCCTCTGCTGGCAAGGAAGCTGTCCGGAATTCTCAGTCGTATCAGACTTTGCGCCGACTATACTGTATATCAAAGAAGCATTTACGGTAGTAAATGTGATTTTATAGATTATTATTTATAGAGATTTTATGTACTTTCTACAGTAATTGTTTTTACTTATTTTTGTTACTCTTCATTTTTCTGTCCTCAATATATTGCGTCACGTAGGCTATACAGGCAATACAGTTAGATCATGGAGGTTGTCCTCATTGATCAACTCACTTTTTTGGTGCTTCAGCGTCTCAGCAGTTTATCATTGTGTTTCTTTACATTGCCCATTTATACAGAACAATATACACTGTTACTTGTAGGACAAGTTGATAAAACGATAATAATAATAATAATAATAATAATAATAATAATAATAATAATAATAATAATAATAATAATAAATAATAAACGTGTTTATATAGCAAGACAGAAAAAGTGGGGTTTTAATTGTGACTTAAATCTGCATACAGAAGGGGCCTAATATTTTCTGACAGGGCATTCCACACAATGGTTGGTCCAACTCAACAGATTTAGGAAGTATTTTTCAAAAACGGAAAAATTTCAGAGTTATAAAAAAAGGCAATTTTCAGGGAACAAGTACAAGAACAAGAACAATGAGTTAACGTGGGTTAACAGTCACTCTGTGCAAGTCGCTGATTCTGGGTCCAGCAAAAGAGCCCCAGGCCATCACGCTTTCTCCTCCATGTTTGACAGTTGGTGTCACACACTGAGGAACCATCCTTTCACCTAGTCGACAGCCTACAAAAACCTTTCAAAATGTCAAGATTTCAAATTTGGATTAATCGATCCATAAGACCTTCTTCCAGTCTTCAGTAGTCCACTGGCGGCGCTTCATGGCCCAGGCAAGCCTCTTTTTCTTATTTTGCCATCTTAGCAATGGCTTTCTTACTGCCACTCGACCTGTCAAACCTGTAGCTTGACGTCTTCTCTTCACAGTTGAACTGAGACTTCCTTACTTGGACCAGTGTTTAGCTGTGCTTGAAGCTTTTGTCCTGTGAGCCACCTATCTGCTGTTGTTGTAGCTGTTGACTCTCAGAAACTTGTCTTCTGATGTTGTTGTGCCTTTGGGTCTGCCAGACCTCTTCCTGTCAGAGTTTCCTCCAGTTTCCAAGTGCCTTTTGATGGTGTGGGAAACTACTCACTGCCAAAAAATGTACATTATTTTTCAGTTTTTGGTAACCTATACTTTTTTTTTAACCTCTGGCAGTTTACCTTTGTACCATTTCAGGTTATTCACTGGACTTGAACTGCTTAAATTTCAATAAAAACTGGAAAACCTAAAAAAAGGTTCTAAAACCTTTGACTGGTAGTGTATATATATATAATATTATAGTTTTGTTCTAGATAAATAGACAAATTTACCAATACAATACAATATGAAGTGCTGAGACACTGAATTACACTGGCATCTACCGACATTATAAGTTTCAGTCCGTAACCCAAGCCTGCTGTGTTCTGAACATGTTGCAGTTTATTCAGGGCAGATTTGGGAAATCCAGCAAGCAAAGCATTACAATGGTAAATATGTGAGAAAACAAAAGCACGAATGAGTTATTTTACATCTGACCTGTGGAAGGTATGGCCATGTAATATTTGAATATGAGGAAAAAAGTCTGTAGAATTCCAGTTGGCCAATTGCGACAGTCTTTACATGAACCGTTACAGTAACAATGCAAACCTACACCCACACGGTGAGCTGTACACCAACAGACGGTGGACCAGCTGCTGATATGATATGAAATAATAACTAAGTGTGGTTTTGGAAATGTAACAGACTCAATTTGAGGGGAAAGTAGTGAAGTAAAAAGTAGAATATTTTATTCAAAATGTACTGTAGTAAAAGTAAAAGTACTGGAAAATCCTGGAAGAAGCTACTCAGGTACAGTAACGAGAGGACGTGTAATTGATTACTTTACACCACTCTGTGTATACAGTGTGGTGCCAAGAGGGATGGAGGGAGGAGTAGAGAGGGCTGCTCCTCCCCTGGGAGAGGTGGAGGGAGGAGAGGAGAGAGAGGAGTACAGAAGGCTGCTCCTCCTTATAAAAGCACAGCCTGCCATGCCTGAGGGAGAGTTTTTGGGAGGAAGTGGAGCAGGTTTTTGTTCTTACCCTCAGAATTGTGACATTTTGTTTGGCTTTTTTTTGCTGTACATTAGATTTGTTTTGACTTCCCAAGAAAGGGGAATAAAATGGCTGTGACAAGCCATTTAAGAAACTATAACACCATTTTCACACCAGACCTAGTTACAGCAAAGTACCAGTCATTTAAACACTATTGAGAATCGGCTACAATAGTTTGAATGCTGCAATTTCACGTGAGGCTGGATGACACAAAGCCCTGGCACAGCAAGCTTCCTCCAGTCAGTATGTCAGCTTCAGGGAAAACTAACAAGGTGTAAATATATTAGCGAGCATGCAATTAAGGGAGCATGATGAAGTTAGTGGAGATCACACTCTGGTGCTTATGAATATTCTATTAGATGTGATCAGGCAGCTGGAATAGCTGTTAATTTAACGCAGGGCACTTGGGACAGGGGGATGGTCTCACTGTGGCTGTGGTAGGGTACAATATATAGGTAACTGTCAAAATAAAGGAAACACCAACATAAAGTGGCTTCAGTGTGCCTTGGTATTCAAATGTCTAGAACTCTATTGGAGGGATGCAACACCATTCTTCCATGAGAAATTGCATTATTTGGTGTTTTGTTGATGGTCTCAGGCGCCACTCAAGAATCTCCCATAAGTGTTCAATTGGGTTGAGATCTTGTGACTGAGACGGCCATGGCATATGGTTTATATCGGTTTCATGCTCATCAAACCATTCAATGACCACTCATGCCCTATGGATGGGGGCATTATTAGCCTGGAAGAGGCCACTCCCATCAGGATAGAAATGCTTCACCATAGGATGAAGGCAGTGCTTAATTTGTGCCGGGGCTAGCCCGGCAAATGCCAAGAATCCGATTTTGCACCCCGGCAAATGTCTTACTCAGAATCAGAGCCCTGGGCTAATAAATATATAAATTCGACAACAATGCGTATTTTAAACAACGTTTACGTCCAGTGAACATTACAAGAGTAGGTGCGCGAGGCCGCGAGCCAATCATAATATGTAAATAGATACACGCACACGCACGCATGACAGAAATGCAGCGACACAGAGGTAGGAAAAGTTTACCCTTTTTCCTCCACGGGGGGTTGGGTGGGGGGGCATGTGGTTAGGGGAGGCTCTTATCTTACAAATTAAGCACTAAATGAAGGTGACCACTTTTTTGCCCTTAGAGGCATTTACCTTGCTCTCTAAGGGGTTGAGTGGACCTAAACCTTGCCAGGAAAATGCACCTCACAACATAACACAGCCACCAGAACCCTTCATTTACTCAAGCGTTTCCTCTATTTTGATGCTTTTGCCAGACTTAACTAATGGGACATAATACACTGCCAAGCCCCCAGCATATAAAGCCAACCCTCCCCATCTAACCATACATTTCCACCCTTTCTCCTTCAATGGGCCTCCCCTCCTGAACATCCCCAGCTGCTCAGTCTCTCTGTGTCTCTACAACAATAACAGAATCAGAGGCTGGGTGAAGAAAGAATGGCTGTAAAAAGTGCTGCCAAGCTACTGTAATGCTTGATTTAAAACCTATTCCTGGCTCATCAGAGACAGACAAAGTAATCAGCCATTTATGATGCTAAACTTCCAGAGCGACGGGGGTCTGGGGCAGGGTTGTTTGATTTACACTTCCTAGGCTGGAGTTCATTTTTGGAAGAACTTTGAACTGAGAAAAAAAATATTTTGAAATCCTCCCTACTGCCCCCTAGAGCCCAAGAGCAATGGGTCATCTTACTGCCACTGTACTTTAGACCCCAAATCTGGAGTGAGATGATTCTACTGAACTGAGCACTCCTCATGATTCGCACGTTTAGAGAAAACACTGCAGCCCATCGCCATATCAAATCATTACAGCCCAATATAACAACCCAACACTTTAGCCAATCACTATATCCCATAACAACACCACATCAAGACAGCCAATCACCATTCCTAATTACTGCAGCCCACCATTACAACCTGTCACCATACCCAATCATTACAACCATTACCATATCCAATCACTACAACCCACTACTATAGCCAATCGCCATTCCCAATCACTGCAGCCCATCATTACAATCCATCACCGTAGCCCATCATTACAAGCCATTACCATAGCCAATCACTACAACCCATTACCATAGCCAATCACCATTCCCAATCACTACAGCCCATCATTACAATCCGTCACCATAGGCAATCACTACAACCCACTACTATATCCAATCACTACAGTCTACCACTGTAGTCTAGTATTAGAACTGCACACACACATACACAACAATGCACACGTTTCATTTTTGGTTGTAATGTGTGATCTGTTGTTTGTGATCTGTGGAAACTGTTATTTAGTGCAGAGGAAAGCGTTACCCAGCTGCAGGGCAAAAAATAAAAACGTGAATGCTTTTAATGAAGCTTAACAAAAATGCAACAATTTGGGTTAATTTTAATGGGCTGAAATGAAAAAGAAAGGCCAGCTACATTGTAAGAGCATGTAATGAGTCAATATATGTAAATCTTTACGAGGTAAACACAGTGAGAAACAAAGACATTTAACTGAAGTGTGAGCTGATGTCCTCACTTTTTTGTGCGCATAATATCTCGCCATCGAGAGGCGTAATTGCTTGCTATTTGCAGACATTCATGCTCAATTTTTGAAATTAAATTCAATTGGGGAAATCACAGAAATGTCACCTCCCGTGAAAGGGCTTTGATTTCAATTATCATCGCTCAAAGGACTGTGATTTCCCAAATACACTTAGGCAAAATTATGACAAGGATTTTTGTTCCAGAAATTCAGTGTTTAAAGAGCGATTAGGCGATAAGTGGACTGCCATTGAATTGAAGTGAATGCACCAGGCTCCCTCTGAAAGACACTCAATTACCCCTGATTAGTCCTGCTATAATGCAGCAAATAGAGATACCTACTAGCGCTTTAATTTGAGTGAAAATTAACACGTTGCAATTCCTACTGGAGAGGAAAAAGGAAATGCTAAAGGGAACCTGGTCATACAACAATAGCACCAAGGACAGAAAGAATAAGGGGGGGAGAAGGAAACCATTCCACAGATATTAGAGGGGAAAATACTTTTGATTGATTTGATTGATTGGCATCATCAGGCTATATGCCAAATTCTCAAAAAGTGGCAGTAATTAAGCCACTTTTAAAGAAACCAAACCTTGACCCAGAAAATCTCAGTAACTACAGGCCAATTTCTAATCTTTCTTTTCTCTCAAAAATTCTAGAGAAAGCTGTAGCTCAGAGACTGACTTCGTTCCTGACATCAAATGACATCTATGAAACTTTTCAGTCAGGATTTAGGCAACACCATAGCACTGAGACTGCTCTTATTAAAGTTGTCAATGACTTACTGATATCAGCTGACTGTGGATGTGTCTCTATTCTTGTGCTTTTGGACTTAAGTGCTGCGTTTGACACAATAGACCACCAAACTCTTCTGAGCAGACTTGAAAACCTAGTTGGACTGCGTGGACAGGCACTCTCCTGGTTTAAATCCTACCTATCAGATAGATATCAATTTGTGCAGTTAAATGACGAGCCCTCTGCTCTCATCAAGGTGGAATATGGTATCCCTCAAGGTTCTGTTTTGGGGCCATTATTGTTCTCCCTTTACATGTTGCCACTTGGTGATGTCATTCGTAAACATGGCGTACATTTTCACTGCTACGCAGATGACACACAATTATACCTATCAATGAAACCTGGCGAAGGAAAATTCGAACAGTTGGAGGCCTGTTTTAAAGACATAAAAGACTGGATGTCAGATAATTTTCTATTGCTGAATACTGATAAAACAGAGATGTTGGTCTTGGGGCCCAAAAACCTCAGAAGAGGGTTATCTGATTTATCTCTTAATCTGGATGGTTGCTCTGTTGCTGCAAGTTTGGCAGTAAAAGACCTTGGTGTTACTATAGATCCTGGTCTCTCATTTGATAGTCACATCAAAAACATTTCCAGAGTAGCCTTTTTTCACCTGAGGAATATTGCCAAAATTAGGGGCTTCCTGTCATTAATAGATGCAGAAAAATTGGTACATGCCTTTGTTACATCTAGATTAGATTATTGCAATGCATTACTGTCTGGCTGTTCCAATGCCTCACTCAGGAGCCTACAACTCGTACAGAATGCTGCTGCAAGGATCCTGACTAGAACAAAGAAATATGAGCACATTAGTCCTGTGTTAGTGTCACTTCACTGGCTTCCTATAAACTATCGTGTAGACTATAAGGTACTCCTCTTAACTTATAAGGTGTTGCATGGACTTGCACCCTCTTACTTGACGGATCTACTTCATCCGTACAATCCCCCACGTTCACTTCGCTCACAAGATGCAGGCAACTTGGTAGTCCCTAGAATATCAAAAATACAGCAGGTGGCAGAGCTTTCTCCTATAGAGCTCCTTTACTGTGGAACAGTCTACCCATCTCTGTGAAGGAGTCAGACACGGTCTCAATTTTCAAGTCTAGGTTAAAAACGCATCTCTTTAGTCTCTCTTATAGTCATTAGGTGCAGATGTGGAGGGGGCGTAGCAATAGAGCCTTCTGGTGCAATGAGCTATCCTTACTGTCACCAATCATAAGTGATGATCCGCCCCTATCAGGACTGCTGATGATGTGGTGGGATGGTCTCTGAGTGCCCTCATGGCTGCGTGCTCCCTGTGCCACTCACCTAATTAGTTATGCTGCCCTAGATTACTTCTGCTGGTGCAAAAGTGTTATCACTACTCTTCCCCTGATCCGGCGTGATATTTATCATAGTCATAATTGCACCTTTCCTCTTTTCTCCCGGCCGTGGCACCTGCCCGGAGCTCACCTGCCCCAGAGTCAACCCCCACCCCTGCCATGTGTTAGCCGGATGCCGCTGGCCCAGACCCTAGCTGCTGGTTCCATCCCCCGCCCTGCCCTGGTATCTGGAGGGATGAGGTCCACCCCACTCCTACACTTAGAATGCCCTTCCAGTGGTCTGTTAAGCCACATGAGCCTCAAGGACTATTTGTGTTGTTTTTCTCTGTACCCCACAATTTTCCAGGAGTTCATCTCGACCGCCTTTTAAGGGGTCAGGGAATAATTTTCCAGTTTCCTACATTGGCTCCAATGGTTTTCTGGTTTTTTGATTCCCTCTGGAAAATGCCAATTGTGAAGCGCTGTGTGACAACCTGTTTGTAAATGGCGCTATACAAAAATAAAGATTGATTGATTGATTGATTGATTGATTGATTACAGCACATTCTCCTTGACAAACATGGACCAGTGTCATCAAGTGAGGCTGGAATTTGGGTTTTCAGAAGATATACTGTAGCTACGAATATATATTTTTTATCCTGTCTCCTTCCACGACTGAGATCTCAGATCATGTCACACAAGAGTTAACAGCTCTTCCTTTGAAGCAGAACAGTTACATAATTAGGTCAGTTAAAATCAAATGGTGATTACAGATTCCTGTGAAAGGAAAGCCTGTGCAGCTTGGCGCATTTCGTTGATAAGACCATCCAGCCAGACCTGTTATTACAGACCAATTTCAAGGACAGGGTTTTTCTTTGTAAATTACTGTCGGTTTAGTGAGCATAGTCGAATAACGGACAAACAAAATTACATAGTTGATGACAAGCTAAATCTCTGGCATCAATGGCAATTATTTTACTTTTATGTGTGGTGATATTGTGGGCCTTCAAAATGTCTTCAGATTTACTCTGGATCAGCCATTAAGCCCTGCGATGCTACAAAAAAAAAACTATGGCACAATATAGGAACATCAAACCAGTTATACATTAATTGGCTAAAGAACTAAAATACCTTTACTGTCAAAATGCTCCATCTCAAATCTCCAGTTCAAGAATATATTACTTTGCACTCATTACTCTCTGGGCGCCTGTGATTTGAGAGATGGCAATCCTATTTATACCGGTACGTCTTTGCCTGAGTTTTTCATCTTGAAGGCGTTCAATGAAAGGAAAAAATCCCACACATTGCATCAACTTACAAAAAGTCGGTCCTTTAGACCTTTGTCAGAGAGGACAAAGACTGAATAGTAGGGAAATTCAAGTGAGAGTGCACCCTTACTTGCCCAAACTACAGTTTGTCACGACAGTGTTTTATGCATCAGTGTACCATATGGGGCTTCATTTCAGACAAAATGTGCTCACCACTCGGCAGGGCAGTGGGGTGGGTTTCTGAGGATTCAAAATGAACTCTCAAGCAGACAATATGTCAAATATGTGCACACAAATATCTGAATCTATCAAGTGTATTTACTTATCAAGTTATAACTTGATCAATATCTATAACAGGCCTTCATCAACCTCAAGAAAAAAATAATCTGTGGCAAACATTTCAGCGTATTGACCAATGGATTGCTGAGAAATAACTCTCCTCTAAATCGCTTTTAACATAGAAAATGTCTGCTATCATACTTTAAAAATACACTGAACACTTTATACAAGTTTGTACAAGCCTAAGGGTGTATTGTTCTGAACAAAACATCCATCCATCCATCCATTGTCTAAGCCGCTTATTCCTGGTCAGGGTCGCGGGGGGGTGCTGGAGCCTATCCCAGCATGCGTTCCGGGCGAGAGGCAGGAATACACCCTGGCCAGGTCGCCAATCCATCGCAGGGCACACACACCATTCACTCACACACTCATACCTACGGGCAATTTAGACTCTCCAATTAGCCTAACGTGCATGTCTTTGGACTGTGGGAGGAAACCGGAGTACCCGGAGGAAACCCACGCGGACACGGGGAGAACATGCAAACTCCACACAGAAAGGCCCCCGGCCTGGATTCGAACCCAAGACCTTCTTGCTGTGAGGCGACAGTGCTATCCACTGCACCACCGTGCCGCCCTGAACAAAACAAACATTCCAAAATATGTAACCATAGAAATTCCACTGGCGGCAAACTCCAGTGCGAGAGAGAGCCCTGTCTCAGCACCAGCTGTTCCTCTCGTGTGTTTCCAGACAGTGCACGTACAGGAAAGCCCCAGACAGCATCCTGTCACTTCTCTGCACTTCCGTCATCAACAGATGCACCGATTTACCCCCATCCAGCTGGAACTGGCGAGGGAATGGGCAAAGAATAATAGATGTACACTTTGCAAATCCTCTGGTTAATCAAGGATTTCTATTCAGCTATTTGACCTTTAGTTCAGAGCAGGATTATCGCCTCTTTTTGTCCATACCCTGTTACCACGGTGACTTGCATGGGGAACAGAATTGCAAAAATGTGTTAAACACCATGGGAACCCTCATTACAGTGAGGTTAAATACAGGCCTGATAATTTGCCAAAGACAATGGAAACATCAACCAGGTGTCACGGAGGAAGCAGCACACACACATGCAAAAATATTTTTTTTACATTTTTTTTGAACAAAATCTAAATGTAAAACAAAAACAAAATGTAAAAAATAAGTGAATATGAAGATGCATCAATGCATTGAATAATTAATAATGAATCAATAAATATTAATATATAAAGAAAATCAATAAAAAATGATGCTGTGCACATTTCATTTAACATGAACCAAACGTTTTGGTAGTGTGGGGGATGTGCAAGACTACATACCGAAAAGAACGAGAAGGAGACTAAATGGAGACTGAGGACAAACCCTGAGACCTTTCTCTGAGGAAGGAGAGTCATTCTATCTCTTCAGCTCAGCTCAGAGGTGCAACCCACTGCTGGAGGTTATGTCAAACAGCATGGGGCTCAAATCAAATCAATCATAATGTAATACATACATATATTAACTCACAAATCTAAATACATTACAATTGCTGGACATTTTACTGATATCATTATTATAAAACCTATCCTTAAAACTTTAGCTTGTTTATGATGAATTCCTTTGTGTATAATTTATTAATTTAGACCATTTAGAACTCATATAATTCATTATAATTCATTCACCTCCTTAGGTTATGATCACCAGCAACAGTACCACCATGTAGCTTTCCCTCACTGCTCAACTAAAGCAGGGCTGGGCTTGGATAATACTTGGATGGAAGACATGGGAAGTATAAATTGGCCTTTGAAATGGTGTTGGTGGAGTTCATGTAGAAACCAATGCCCTAGTGAGGTATGCTGGGGACACTGCTGTGGAAGCTATTGACTTTTAGATGAAAAATTAAACCAAGGTCCTGGCACAGAGTGGTCCTTAAATTAACTATTTGATTAATAGTGTCTTGGCCAAATTCTCAAACTAGTAATTGAGTTATCCTCCAGATTATCTTTAAAAATAAATTCTGACCTCTCCATCACACCTTACAGCCTCCATACACAGAGCCATGCCTCCAAGTTACACGTATCTTTCATTTGTCTCTTGCACTTTTCTTGTCTACACCTGCAGCGCTGGATATTCAACATTAGATATGCATTAGATAATTTAAGTGGCATACCTTAACATTTGTCAGCAAGGGGCCATGAAAGCATCCCTCACATGTTCAAAATTTGTTGACTGGGCCCTCTCTGCCTCCATGGAAATAATAAGGAAATCCTCAATAAACCTTAGAAGTGTGTCATACGCCATGTGACAAATCCCAAGATGTGAACAGAGCAGCTGATGGTAAGGAGTGGGAATTGCTGGTCTCCAGACTGGATCTTATTTTTTACCGTCTCTCTCCCAGACATGGGAGAGAGACACAGTGGGAGAGCAGGTTAAAATAAAACAAACGCAAAGTCTTCACTTGCTGCGAAGCTTTCAGGCAAAAACAACAAACTAAAATAACAAACAAAATGAACAAAACTCAATTAAAGCCCACCTCCTCTGAGGTAATACCCTTCCGGGGAAACGACCCTCACAAACAAACACAGACACACACAAACAGTCACCACTTAACAGTTGGTTCCCAACATTGAACAGGTATCAACACTTAATGGGACAGGGTAGACCTCTATGCACTGTCCCTACACATACATAGACAGACACCGTGCCTCTTCAGTCTGGAGTTCCACTATAACCTCACCAGGCACACACATATTCGGTGGCTTTTCAAGTGCTTTCCAACTCATGCACGCAGACACTCAAACTTGTCAGTCCGAGTTCTCACCCCAGACACACCAAGACCCTCGCCACTTTTCCAGGTCTCTGGCAATCAGCACCGAGACACTCTCCACTCTTTCAGTAAGAGTTCTCGGGCCATCGCCCAGAGTAGTTCAAGCTGTCTCCATAAGCAGAGAGAGAGAGAGAGAGAGAGACTCCCCACTCCTCAGTGTGAGTCCTCTCTCTCTCTTCATATACACAGGAAGCACTCTACTCAGTCACTCTTAATGAACACACACAGACTCCGCGTCATCCGACGTGGAAACCCCCTTCTAGGGAAACACACATGAACAGTCCAAAGTACATCACAACACTACAGAATGCACGCACACACACACACACACACACACGCACGCACGCACGCACGCACACACACACACACACACACACACACACACACACGAATGACAAGACCAACAACTCTTGA
The DNA here is from genome assembly GCA_029706075.1 of Aldrovandia affinis. Classification (NCBI taxonomy): domain Eukaryota; kingdom Metazoa; phylum Chordata; class Actinopteri; order Notacanthiformes; family Halosauridae; genus Aldrovandia; species Aldrovandia affinis. The sequence goes on from JAINUG010000167.1 coordinate 1,728,200, forward strand.
TACGCATGAATGACAAGACCAAGACTAACACTGATTCCCCACTCGCCCCACCTGCTCTTAAATAGGCTTACTTTCTGCCGAGCTCGGCTTGTCTGCTATTCACACACCTACTGACAATAAATTCACACAACACAATTCACATACACTCACATTCTCACACACAAACACAATCAGTCAAGTGAATTCCTCACTTGACGTCAACACCAATTAACTGATTGAATAATTGTGACCTTTGGAACTACAATTCCGGGCACAAAGGTTTCCAAAGGCAACCCTGCTCTTCGCCTGGTGCCGAGACCGACGTCCTCCACAAAGCGATTTTGTACTTTTACAATATTTGCAAGTTTGTATGCCTGCCTTCATCTCTCTCAGGCAGAGCTGCACTGGTCTGTCTTGTAAATGAGTAAATCTCGTTCTCTGGTAACAACATAATATGAACGAACGTAAATAAGTACATACACATTTTTTACAATTTTGTTTTTATTTTCTGTTTAAAAGCAGTGAACGGACTTGCACCTTTATATCTGACCGAAATGATTGCCCCTTATAAGCCGACACGACTGCTTTGTTCACAAGAAGGCAGCTATCTATTACATCTATTACCATTATCATTTTTAAAAGCACAGCTGGTGGTAGAGCCTTCTCTTTTAGAGCTCCTCTGTTGTGGAACGGTTTACCAAGGCATGTTAGGGATTCGGACACAGTTTAAATTTTTTAGTGTAGATTAAAAACATATATTTTCAGTCTAGCCTACTGCCAAACATAGTCTAGGTGGAGAGATGGAGAAGGCTGTGCCCTAGTGCCTTATGGAGTGAGAAACTTTCCATACTGTCACCTCCTCAATGTGTTACCATCACTGTTATGCTGGTTATCCTTGATCCACTTCTGCGAGAAGTGTGAGCTGCCCCCATCAACCCTCACCCCCACGCCAACCCCAGTTCCTGGATCTGGACTCTCTCCGTGTGGTTTAGCCCCCCGCTGACTACCTAACTCAGGAGGGGCAAAGTCTTTCAGCCCTAAGTCACCTTGGACTGACCATGATATGGTCTTTTTTGGACACGCCCTGTGCCGGCCAGAAGAGGATGGGCTCCCCCCCTTTTAGTCTGGTTCCTCCCAAGGTTTCTCCCTACTAAGGGAGTTCTTCCTTGCCACTGTTGCCTTTAGGCTTGCTTTTGGAGGGGTCTAGGCCTGGGTTCCCCCTCTGTTAAGCGTTTTGTGACAATTCAATTATGAAAAGCGCTATACAAATACATTTGATTTGATTTGATTTATGCTTTTATTCCCAATTTTTCTCCTTATTTTTAGTTGCCAATTATACCCTCTCTTTTTCATGTCAATTATCCCCTCCCTCATATGAGAGGTTGCTGCCGTAGTCCTGAGACCGGTAGTAGGCGCTGTACCGCCTTCTCTGAGCCGGCACCCACCACGGTCACTGCAACACACTCATACCACTCATATATGCAGCGAGCGTATTGGCTTGCCAACTGTCCTGTATTAGCCGGGAGGTCCCGTTTTTGGGCCAAGATTGTCCGCATTACAATATACAATATACAATATACAGTATGTGTATTAACTTACATCCATACAACACCATACCCACTTCTCCCCAGTGCCCCACCTTCTGTCCCATATTTAGATGATAGAAAGTTGGCAACCCTAGAGAACGAGTGAAATGGGGAAAGGGGCTTTCAGTTATAAATGAAAGCTCCATGGTCGTGGAACAACACACAAAAATACATGTTTGACATTTTAAATGTTTTAGAATATCAAAGAGACCCCCTGGTTAAAGAAATAAATAGAGTGTGTATGTATGTGCGTGCATGTGTGTGTGTGTCTGTTTTCTGAGATCACTAAAGAAATATAATCTCACTCAGTGTTTAAATTACACAATGTCAAATTTGACCAACTGCTTTTGTTCAGTGTAAGCAGTGAGTTCAGTGGTAGTGAGGGGTGTGCTCCCACTCTACCCCTGATCAGTTTTCACCACCTGACAGACAGAGGGCACGTTTCTATTTCTGACATTACTGCTGCGCCTCTTCATCACGTAACGGGACGGAGGAACTGGACGTTCCCTCGTCTCCATTGTTTGCAAAATCATTCTCCTAATTGGATGAAAGAAGCCCCAAATATTTGCATGTCTCTCCTTAAGACAGGTCAAAGGTCATGTATGGAGGTGTGTCCTCACAGCAGGTGGTTTGCGGTGGTTGGCGCCGCCGGGTGTTGCCTGTGTTACTCTTCTAGGAAATGCATAAAGCTGCTTTGCTTTCTGTAAATGCAGAATAGCTCAGAGAAGACCAATGACTCGCCATTACAATTTATATTTGATAACCCAGAAATATTGTTGGTATTGAAGTCCACTGTGCCCGCGCGGTGAGTAACAGCAGAGTGCATGAACACAGTGAGTCTATAAGTAGGTGGTTGTAGAGCGAGGTCTTCACAGGTTCATCCTACGGCCTGTCCAGCTGCTTCAGGAACCTCTTTACCACTATCACCCCCCACCAGAAAAATAAATAAAACAAATGGCAAAACAAGTGAAACTAACAGTAATACAACACAGAAAAGGCCTTAGTATTTCTTTTAAAATGAAGGATAATTGGCTAAGACGGTTATTAATGGAATTCTGTTAAATGACATATATAATTCAAAAGAGACTGGAATTCCACGCACAGGCACAGTCATAATAATGGCTATTGATTAATCAGGAGGGTTTGTGTGAACCTCACTTTTCTCACAGTAAATTCTCTCGCAGCCCAGAGAGGGGGAGAGAGAGAGAGCTGTGGCTTACACCATTTGACAAGGGGTGTCCTTGCACTGGACAATGTCCTTGGGGCTGTATCACATGTTTCTGAAATGTGCATTTTTCTTGGAATAATATGAGCAGCCCTCCAGCCAGACATTGACAGACACAAAAGGAGAGGATTATGGGTAGTCAACCTGCAGGTCAAACTGTCCTCCTCATTTAGCCACTACCACTCACCTGAGTGGAGGTCAGTGGTTTGACATCCACCCCATCCTGTGTCATTTAATCTCGCCCGGACTGACTGACATCTGTATTTCCACCCTGTCAGACTGTCTGTGTCTGTCAGTATGGCAGTTTATTTGTTTTTTGTAATTCTGCTGTAAGGAGGGTAAGATGCACAGAACATCAGTGTACCCAGATCCAACCGAGACGGGCATAGTCTCTGTCATGCCAGCTGCCCCCCAGAGTGGCGTGTGCTTAGCCTGGACCCCTGTTGACTGGGGAGGGAGCAGACGCAGCCCTGCAGGGTCAGTGCTGACCTCTGGAGGAGAGGGAAACAGACAGGTGGGCCATATCAGGCAGGAATAATGGTGTTAATCTGGGGCCTCTGCAGACTGAGACAAGCTGCACTGTGTCTTGTCAACAGCAATTGACTGACTCCCTCGCCCCCCCACTCCTCCTGGGACAAGGACACACCAGAGTTATTTCTGCACCACCAGCTCATCTCATGCAAACTCAGGCCTGACTTACAGACCTTAAAGAGGCTCTTTATGAGGTGTCACATATCTCACTCGGGGGAGAGGTCGCATTGGAGTAATTACACGACCAGCTCTCACTCTATTAGCGAACCCTAGCAAGGTCAACCCCCCCTCCCAAGTGAAGGATAAAGAATAAAGGAGTTATGGTTGGACTATATTTGCATGTGGGGGTGGGTTAAGCAAGGAATTCCTTAGGGAGGGTTAGGGTGAGGGAATTGATGTTCTGGGCGTTGCTTATGGGGCGTTGATTAACAAATCCAATGAAAACCACAAGTGTAAGTGAATCTCTTTCCTTGTAATTGGTGAGGTTGTAACAACAGAGTTTGTCAGATCAGCCTGAGTGTTGGGACCTCAGCAGGTTCCCGACTAGATGAATTGGACCAATTAGTCAATTAGCACCGTTGCTGGCATGCGCAGTAACTGAACACCATGTTAAACGCATCCTGTTGTATTGTTAGCGTAGTGCTCCTAGCCAGAGTGCTCTGTGTTCTGCGATGTGAACCTGCACTGCAGTCAGAACCTACACAATTCAAGATATTGACTAATCACAGCATTCATGACTTTCATGTCTTTGCTCCTACTGGACCTGTGTCTTACTGTCTTAGTGAATACATTGTAATAATTTCATATTCCTATTTCAAAGGGCAAACCAGAAGAGGCTCACACAAACACAACAGCCCCCCAGTCCTGCTGGAAGTACGGGGGTGCCAGTCCAACATAACTCTCATTCCACAGGTCATTTGAAGCCTGCTAAATTAATTCAGCAGCCATTTGCTACCTCTCGACACAGCCAGAAATCTTCTCTCGCCTGTAGGAAACCAAGTGTGATTTAGAAGATCAGACGAATGGGTAAAAATGTGGTACTTTCCCCAAAGAGCAAGCATATGACGGCATTTGAGTTAATTGGTCTACTTGGCTAATTACATACCTGCCTGTTTCTCCGACCACAATCCGCATTAGTCACAGTGTTTGTTAACCTTTGACCTCTAGGTGTGGAGCAGTGAAACAGTGTTTTGACAGGCTAGACAGCTGGGGGGATGACTGATGAAAGACAAGCAGTTTGACCATGGCCCAGGAATGCTACTGGGGGCATGGGGAGGGGGGACGGCAGCCACAGCAGAGTTTAGCGGGAGCTTGTCTTTAAATGTGTTTGACTGACACATTCCAAGCCAATGAAAATAAAGGACAGCAGAAGGTCAGCCTCAGTTAGTTCTCAATCACTAGGTTCTACATGGCACAAACTGTTACCCTTCCCAAACTGCGTCCCCGCCTTACTTTCTCACAGAAATGAAATGTACTGTAATTTACTTGAACCCTTTGAAGCATTCACTCTAAACAATTTTGGGACCGCAAGTGAAGGAAAGTGAAATACAAAACTCTGTGCTTTCCCTGGTTTTCATATTTTCCCCATTATCACACGGTTCACTTTGTTGCACTACCTCGTAACAAAACACTGCAATTCACCACTGGCTGAGAGGGCATAACTGGACATAGAAAACAGTACTGGTTTTGGAAGTGCCAACTTGCTGGCTTCTTGCAATAAAATTGTAATTGAACAATGCATACAAATTGGATTTGTTTAAGAAGTAATACATCAGCCATTATTTGTCTGTTGGGAGAAGGTAGGTTGATTACAATTATCAATTTGTTGTTCTTGATCTCTTTGTTTATTTAGCATCAATTAGCTTTCCCCAGAAAGGTGGCAAGATAGGTCAACTTCATTGGCCAACAATGTATTGATTTAAAATCTATTATATAGATTATTGATAAGTATTAAATCAAGATGGTTATGAATGTGTGGGATATATTATATTCATGGTTTCTGGTTACTTTCCATGTATAGACTGCCGAAATGTTGACTTGAGCTTGTAGCTTGCTGGCTAGTTGATAACAACTTGGTAGCTTGCCAACACCATAGCTTAATGTAAAACACAAAACATTAAAAAAATAAATTAAATAAAACTAGTATAAAGCAAGCTGTATATTGTATCAACAAATCCTAAAAAAATATTCTTAATTCTGTAAGTACTTAAAGTACCAAATTATTTTACATGCATTTAAATGTTCAATGCAAATAAAGGTATTGAACAAGCTACCAAGAGCTATTAAAATAGTTGTATCTACCATATACATAACAGTAATGTTGTTTCAAAGACTGGAAGCTATTTGTATGAGTAAATCGAATAACACATGCATACATACACACACACAAATCATAACTATAACTTATTTAAGATGCTGTCTATATAAATATGTATGTCCAACTAGCCACCAGAAGAACTATTATGGCTGTTCAGCAAGGTCTCAAAACAGCTGAGAAAACACTGAACCAACACGCTGAGACCAAAGCAAAAAGTCACACATAGAAATACCAGGTCCAGCCTGATACAACGTAATGTAGCTGACAGGAAAATCTCCAGCATGATTGGCTTCCACATAGGTTTGTACGCCAGCCAGCCAGCCTGGCTCACTGCCAATCAAAATACAATGGGAGGGCAGGGGGGTGGCTGGGCATTTGACAAGCATGAGGGGGCTTTTCTGAAAGAGCAATCACACAGATAATATATGATCCTGCAATGAACTGTGCTGTATACAGAAGAATTACTTTTACAGACTTATAAAACAATATGATTGTACTGTATCAACCCTTCACAAGCTACAACAGAAATATATGGATCAAATCAAATCAAATCAAATGTATTTGTATAGCGCTTTTCACAATTGAATCGTCACAAAATGCTTAACAGAGGGGGAACCCAGGCTTAGATCCCCCCAAAAGCAAGGCAAGGAAAAACTTCCTTGATAGGGAGAAACCTTGGGAGGAACCAGACTAAAAGGGGGGAGCCCATCCTCTTCTGGCTGGCACAGGGTGTGTCCAAAAAAGACCATATCATGGTCAGTCCAAGGTGACTCAGGCCTGAATGACTTTGCGCCTCCTGAGTTAGGTAGTCAGCGGGGGGGGGCTAAACCACATGAAGGGGGTCCAGATCCAGGGACTGGGGTAGGTGTGGGGGTGAGGGTTGATGGGGGCAGCTCACACTTCTCGCAGGATCTAGGGCTCGGGGGCAGGTGCCCCCAAGTCAGAGGCCGAGGCAGAGAAGAGAAGAGAACATGCAGTCAGAAAAAAAGCAGTGCTATAGCCAGTAGCATTATGTGAGAGCAGGGGCGCACAAGCATAGGAGATATACAGATAGCCCTGACAGGTGTAAGCTATGGCAGCATACCTATTAGCAGAGGGACAGAGAATAAACACAGCCATGAGAGAGTTCCAAACCATCCACACCCGATCAAGGATAACCAGCCTAACAGTGGTGGTAACACGTTGAGGAGGTGACAGTATGGAACATTTCTCACTCCATAAGACACTAGGGCATGGCCTTCTCCATCTCTCCACCTAGACTATGTTTGGCAGTAGGCTAGGCTGTAAAGATATGTTTTTAATGTAGACTTAAAAATTGAAACTGTGTCTGAATCCCTAACATGCTTTGGTAAACCGAGCTCTAAAAGAGAAGGCTCTGCCACCATCTGTGCTTTTCAAAATTCTAGAGAGTAATAGATGGCTGGCTTCTTGTGAACGAAGCAGTCATGTCGGCTAATAAGAGGCAATCATTTCGGTCAGATATATAGGTGCAAGTCTGTGCACTGCTTTAAAAGTTAGCAACAGTACTTTATAATAATGTGCTCATACTTCTTGGATCTAGTCAAAATATGTGCCGCTGTATTCTGTACTATTTGAAGACTCTTAAGAGAGCTACTAGAGGAGCCAGATAATAAGGCATTACAATAGTCTAGCCTCGATGCAACAAAAGCATGCATCAAGGTTTTTGCATGCTCTAATGACAGAATGTGCTGAATTTTTGCTATGTTTCTTAGGTGAAAGAAGGCTACTCTGGAAGTGTTTTTAATATGAGTGTCAAATGTAAGATCCTGATCGATAATAAAACCAAGGTTCTTGACCGTTCGACTATGCAATCACCTGCATTTAACTGCAGATCCAACTCGTTCCTTAATTTTTTGGGGCCCAAGACCATCATCTCTGTTTTATCTGAATTCAAAAGCAGGAAATGTACTGTCATCCAATTCTTTATATCAAAGATACAAGCCTCTAACTGAGTAAGTTGAAGTATTTCACCTGGTTTCATTGATATGTACAGCTGTGTATCATCGGCATAGCAATGGAAATTCACACCATGTTTACAAATAACATTACCGAGTGGTAGTAAGTATAATGAGAACAGTAATGGTCCCAGCACTGAGCCTTGTGGAATACCATATTTAACCTGAGAGTAGTCAGAGAACTCTTGATCTAATTTCACAAATTGAAATCTGTCTGATAGGTATGATTTAAACCATGAGAGTGCCCGTCCACGCAAACCAACCATGTTTTCTAGCCTGTAAAGGAGAATCTAGTCGTCAATAGTGTCAAGAGCAGCACTTCTGTCAAGGAGCACTAGAATAGAAACACAACCAGTATCCGATGCTAACAGTAAGTCATTTACAACTTTAATAAGTGCTGTCTTAGTGCTATGGTTTGGTATAGAACCTGATTGTAGTGTTTTATACAGATTATTCGCTTTTAGGAAAGCAGTTATTGTTGAGCTACAGATTTCTCTAAAATTTTTGACAAAAAGGGAAGATTTGAAATGGGCCTATAGTTCTTCAGATTAACAGGATCAAGATTTATTTTCTTTAGAAGAAGCTTGATTACTGCCACTTTTAATGACTTAGGTACGCAACCCAATAATAGAGACGATATCTAACATGGGCTGGCCTAGCACAGGCAAAAGCTCTTTAATAAGCTTTGTTGGTATGGGGTCTAACAGACATGTAGATGATTTGGAGGACATCACCAGTTTACTACATTTGTCCAGATCCAAGGGAGTGAAAAACCCAAGGGTCTCTACGCAACCCTGCTCCTGATAGCCCTGTGCCATCTCAGGAGTTGGAGTGTTAGATATTGGAGTCATTTTCATAATTTGTTCTCTGATTGTCTCAATCTTATCAGTAAATGAGTTCATGAAGTCATTAGAATTATAGTTAGAAGGATAACTGCTGTAATCTGAAGACTGATTTTTTGTCAGTTTAGCTACCGTGTCAAATAGAAATCTTGGGTTGTTTTTATTCTGGATCTTGCCAGCTAGCCTACTCCCCATCCACATCCCCACAATGGCACTTCAACAACTATGTTGCTAGCAAGAAACACATGCAGGTTGTATAGCAATGCTAGTCCAATTGTCACTATTAGCAAATGTCCACAGCAATCAAACTCCCTTTGAGAGCCACAGAAGGAATGTGATTTAAACTAGCTAAAATAGCTGAAAGTATATAACCCATTCCCAAATAAGATATTTTTGATCATTAGGATCTCCCACCACACAGGCAGATAATCACCAGACACAGGTATGCAAAACTGATTTACTTGCTATTTATTTAATTGAAATAAGGGATAACAATGATATGTAATCATAGAGTACACAATCTAATGTTAGCATGTGTATATGTATAACTATTGCAATAAAACATTTCAGAATTTCCTTACAGATCATTCCTAAAACCTTTAACATTTAGCTAGCTAGCTAGCCAGACTGATAAAAACATTCAGTTGCATTAGTGGGATCAGGAGCGTTAAGAAAAGTACTTGGTGTAAAGGAGAAATCGGCAGTAATGGTGCTTTGAGTAGTGGGGTAGTTGTTGCAGCTTTTTGGAAAGTACTTGGCTCATTAATACAGCATGAAGGGGCTTCCCGGGTTGTGAAATGGTAAGAACGTCCGATCGGGATGCATGTTGCCTACTGCGACCGGGGTTCAATTCCACCGGGAGTGCCGCTAGGAGCCGAGTTACAGTTGACGGCATGGCGAGTTCAGGTTCGGAGGAGGCAGTACATTGCCTTTATCACTGCCAGTCTCAGGACTACGGCAGCGAGCTCACAATACAAGGGGGGGATAGTTAACATGGAAAGAGGGTATAATTGGCTACTAATTTGGGAAAAAATGGGGAAAAATGCAACATGAAGATTCTTGTTTCACCTTAGCTGTGTGGTTTTCAATGGACAAGTCTAGTGCATTGCACAAGTGCTGCATCTAGTGCACATTATAGATGATTTGAGAAGGCCGAAAATAACAAGCAATAAAGCATAGAAGTATTATGTTAAGCTATTAATATGCTGCGAAAACACCTTCAGCTCACCTCAGGTATACCTAACTTTTGTGTGAAAATGGACAAGGCTCAGTGGATTTTGTGAGAGTTACAGTATTAAGGACAGTCTTATAGGGGGTGAGTGTGTAGAAGAGAAATTAGTCTATAGCCTGACTTTTAACCTATAACTCTCTGGCATCAGTATGATGGCCGCTCCTATAAGTAACTACACCAGTTAAGTCACTGATGGAATTAAAATTAAAATATTGCAAAATATTGCAGGGCTTCGCTCACTGATATTTCACCCTCTGTAGGGCAACAGTGTAGTATAGTGGTTATGGAACTATTCAATTCCCAGGCGAGACATTGCCGTTGCCCCCTTGGGCAAGGGTACTTGACCTGAATTGCTTCAGTAAAGGAGTCTACCTGCAGGAGTCCACCGAGGGAGACCAGCTAGGGAGTGCTCGCCACACGGTAAGTATCATAGTTTTGCATCTTCCTGTTCTTTCTCTGCATCTAACACTACATGCTACCTCCCTATTCCAGTCCATGTCTCCTCTTCTAGATTTCCCAGGAGAGATTCTACTCACACCCGAAACCTCTCCAATCTCATCCACCCTCCTAGATCCTCTGTCCGTCGTGGTAGCAGACGGCCTATGGAACTGCCAGTCTGCTGTCCGAAAGGCCGATTTCACCTCGGCCCAGGCCTTCTTACTCTCCCTGCAGTTCCTGGTGCTCACGGAGACGTGGCTCACTCCGCAGAACACTGCCACCCCTGCTGCCCTCTCCGCTGCCTACACCTTCTCACACACTCCACGACCCACAGATAGAGGTGGAGGGACAGGTATACTGATCTCCCCCCTGTGGAATCCCCATCCACCCACAAGGCTGGTAACCAACTGGACCTGGTCTTCACTAGGAACTGCACCTCACCCAACATTACGGTATCTCCTCTACATGTGTCTGACCACTGCTTTCTGTCTTTTTCCCTCCCCCTCCCCTCTGTGCCTAAACCATCTTCACCTGCTCCCACTGTCCTTGTCTGTCGCAACCTCCGTTCTCTCCCCCCCGCTGCCCTGTCAGCTACTGTTCTATCTTCCCTTCCCACTACTGATGCCTTCTCTCAGCTACCTGCTGAGGAAGCATCATCCACCCTACTTTCCTCTCTCTCCTCCTCCTTTGACTCACTCTGTCCTCTATCCACCAAACCTACTCATCTCTGACCCCCCACCCCCTGGCTAACTGACTCCATTCGAGCTGACCGACTGAAACTGCGAGCAGCAGAAAGGAAATGGAGAAAATCCAAATCCTCTGTGGCTCTGACTGATTTCCACACACTCCTGGCTACCTTTTCCTCTAACCTCTCCTCTGCTAAGTCTGTATTTTTCTTTTCCAAGATTCAATCTTCTGTTTCTAACCCTCAAAAACTCTACTCTACGTTTTCCTCTCTCCTCACCCCTCCTCCTCGCTCACCCCCCTCCTCTCTAACCGCGGATGACTTCGCATCCTTCTTTCGCGAGAATGTTGATGACATTCGCAACTCCTTCCCCCCATCCTCTCCCTCACCTAATTCTCCCTCACCCATCTCGCTACCTAAACCTCTCACCCCTCTGTCCTCCTTCTTGCCCCTCCCTGACTCAGACATCCTTCAACTTGTTCACTCCCACCGTCCCACCACCTGCGCTCTCGATCCCATTCCTTCCCCCCTCTTCCAGTCCATTGCTATGGACATCCTCCCCTTTGTCTCCAATGTTATTAACTCCTCTCTTTCCTCTGGCTCTGTCCCCTCCTCCCTCAAACGCACTCATGTTGTCCCCCTTCTCAAAAAACCCTCTTTGAATCCTGCTGTCATTTCAAACTACCGACCTGTCTCTCTCCTCCCATTCCTCTCCAAAACACTCGAGCGGGCTCTCTATAACCAACTGTCTGCTCATCTCCTACAGAATGGCCTGCTTGATCCTAACCAGTCTGGGTTCAAGGCAGGCCACTCCACAGAGACTGCTCTCCTTGCGGTCACGGAGACTCTTCACATGGCTAAGTCCCAGTCTCTCAGTTCCGTCCTCCTCCTCCTCGACCTGTCAGCTGCATTTGACACCGTGAACCACCAGATCCTGCTCTCATCTCTCGTCGAGATGGGAATCTCTGGATCTGCATTGACATGGTTTGAATCCTACCTGGCTGACCGGTCCTACCAGGTGGCCTGGAGAGGATCCCTCTCCTCTCCCCACACCCTCTCTACCAGAGTCCCGCAGGGCTCGGTGCTAGGCCCCATCCTATTCTCCCTGTACACCAAGTCACTTGGTTCTGTTATCTCTGCTCACGGTTTTTCCTATCACTGTTATGCTGATGACACTCAACTCTTTCTCTCCTTCTCTCCATCTGAGACCCAGGTCCCGGCACGGATCTCTGCATGCCTGGCTGACATCTCCACATGGATGTCCACCCACTACCTGAAGCTGATCCTGGGGAAGACAGAGCTGCTCTTCCTCCCAGCGAAGGGCTCCCCAATGATTGATGCGTCAATCACCGTTGAAGGCTCCATAGTGTCTCCGTCCCAGTCTGCCAGGAGTCTAGAGTGACCCTGGACAACGAGCTGTGCTTCTCTGGCCACATCGCAGCGATCACTCGGACCTGCCAATTCTCCCTCCACAACATCCGAAGGATCCGACCGTTCCTCACCCAAGAGGCCACACAACTCCTGGTCCAGGCCCTGGTGATCTCGTGTCTGGACTACTGCAATTCCCTGCTGGCAGGCCTACCGGCCTGTGCTATCAAGCCACTGCAACTGGTCCAGAATGCTGCCGCTCACCCACGTTCACCCACGTCAGCCCTCTACTCTCTTCTCTGCACTGGCTCCTCATTGCAGCACGCATCAGATTCAAGTCACTGGTGCTTGCTTTTCAAGCGGCTGGAGGTACTGCTCCCCCATACCTCCCGTCACTCATCACTCCCTACTGCTCCGTCTCCTCTGGCAAATTGACTGCCCCATCCCTCCGGGTGCCTGGCAGCCGCTCCTCGCGGTCTCGTCTCTTCTCTGTCCTCGCTGGTGGAACAACCTTCCGCAATCAGTCAGGACCACGGAATCACTTGCGATCTTCTGCAAGAGATTCAAAACCCACCTATTCAGACTCTACCACCACTGAACTCTGTAAATCTAGCTAATTGTCATCACCACTGCCTACTTGCTCTACACTGTATACCCCTGCTTACTCCACTGTACAAGATATATATATTTTTTTAAACTAACCTTTTCCTTCCCAGTGTTACAGGTATGGTATGCAGCTACCTGCAATTATGTCTATTGCTGTATTACTGCACTGATCTCTTGCGCGTACTGTGATTGTTCCTACCATGTATTTATGCACATCTTGTAAGTCGCTCTGGATAAGAGCATCTGCTAAATGCTTAAAAATGTAGTAAAATATCCTGTATAAATGGATTGCATGTTAAGATGAAAAAAAAAAACTGTGTAAGCCATTCTGGGTAAGAGCATCTGCTAAATTCCTGTAATGTAATCTGTGGAGAACTCAAATCCTTTGAGAGACAATACTGTAAATATGCTGGTTTCCATTTCTGTCTGAGACAGAGTATTCCAGTCATCTCTGCCTCTACTGTACAGAGACCGCATTAAAGGAAGAGTCCGGTGACAATTGCTTGTAAGTGTTCCTGCCGAAAGTGTTTCACAAATGACAGTCCTCCGCCCAGAATAGCCAGAGCACCCCTCCACAGTGGCAGGGTGATATATAGCCACGCATTCATAGCGCCATCTCTGCCATCCTCTGTCTCAAACAGGACTCATGTTAAGCAGCGGCCGTTAAAGCAAGCAGGTCGGCGGATTCCATATCGCTGCAGTCATGGAACCGAGTTTAAAAAAAAAGAATCCCCATAAATCCCTCTCTTATTTAATATAACCGCCTGAATCATCTCTGCCGCGAGGCTGGCATTCTGGGCATTATGATCCCTTAAATCAATACCCCCTCTGCCTTACCCCCTCACCTCCTGCCCCCTCAGACTCCATACCCCCTTCTGTATCAATACCACCGGCATTCCCCTCAAGTCCAAAGCAAATAAATATAAAAGAGGCTTGGCCAGCTCAGCTCCCTCTGAATGTGCAGGCCTTCCTGAAGGACATTTTTAATCTGCTCATCTCGTATCACAGGAAAAACACCCGAGCTGCCACACCGTTCAAATGTCAGGAGCGTTGGGCCAGCCTCTGAAAATCATTAACCTTACTGGAGACTCACAATCACTGTCTGGCTACAGCAATCGCCGTACGACTCTCTTAATCAATATCTGACTGATGATTGCTGTTTGGTTATACGGCCCAAGTTTGACTGTATCAATCGCTGACTGACAATCGCTCTGACTTATGATCACAGAGTTGCCAATCGACGATCAACTTTTTACCTTAAAATGTCTGGATGAATATATTTCAATGACAGTCACTGACCAGCTATTACTGTCTGACAAAGTCTGTGTTATGATCATTTATTTCCTTAATGCCTAACATACGCACTTACAAAACACACATACTCGCATACTGTACATCCACACACACATACATATTGCACAACTCTCACAAGCCAGTATCACCATTATCCTTTCTTTCCAAGTTGTCATCCATGACAATGACTCCACTTCACAAAACAGTCCTGCAATCAGGGCCGTCTCAAGGGGTGGGCGGGGCCAGGGGCAAGTCAACCCAGGGCGGGGCCCAGCTGTTAATGCGATGACATCATAGACTTAGCAACTGTTTAGCAACCATTGTTTATAATAGCCAACCCATCGTAGGCTTACATCGTAGCTATTATATAGGCTCTGATAACTATGAGCTAAAGTTTTACAGGCTACGACATCACACAAACCATCCATATATGCCCCTTGAATTAAAATATTTTAATAAGCATAAACAACTCACCAATCTGACTGACTAACAGCTGACTGTCTACAGTGTGATCTTTCTGTCCTTCATTGCAGCGAACTCAGCAATATGATCCACATCATCGAGGGTTGAAGCAACGTCTTTCTCGATAGAGAGCATTGCAAGTCCACATAGCCACTCCTGCTCATGACTGTCCACAAATAATTATTTATTATTTTCAATTTGGAAAAGCTTTGTTCTCCTGAAGCCACTGTTACTGGAATAGTCAATAAAATCCGATATGCAACTTGTGTTTGGGAACGTGCCTTTAATTTGACTTCAGAAATTGAAAGGCTTGAAGTGCAGTGTTGGTTTGAGGGATCATCTCTCGCAATATTCTGAGCTCGGAGAAGAGGTTGGGGCCGTCAATGTAGTGAGATTCTCCATCAGACAAAGCGATCCATACACTGTCACCTTCCGTCATTTCACCCAGTTTGGTCACATCAAATAGAAACCCAAACTTAGCTACAAAACCTTGCATTTGTTCAAATCTCGATGCTAGTGACACGAGAGCCTTATGCATGATTACGAGAAAATATTGTTTCAAAAATCTTCTCGGGGGAATTCTGCCAATGCCAATGAGCAGAATCAATTTGTCTCGGCTGTTTGAGCTGGCCATTTTGCCGCCCGACTCCACACAACTTCAAGTTAATTAGAATAACGTAGCTACAGGCTAAATGCACGTATGCAGCATAGGGATGCAGCTACTTTCCCTATAACGTCAACTTGCCAAAACGCCATTTAGGCTGTGTGTGCTTCACAAACATAGCCTATATATTTAATACATATTGTTTTAAATAACAATAATTAAAAAAAGAATTTAAGAAATTATTATTATTATTTAAAGTAATTTTTCCCCTCTCACCACGGGGCCCCTTGAAGGATGGGGCCTGGGGCGGTCGCACCAGTTGCCCCGCTCAAAAGACGGCCCTGCCTGCAATATCTGCAATTATTTGACTGAGTTGGTTGACAAGTGTGCAACTTACACCTGGGATGAATGTGTCCTCTTCTGTCAACATGGTGAAACAACAGAGAGCGAGTGCTGAGGTCAGTGGTCAAAGGCTGAGCACTGACCAGCATACCTGACCGGTATGAAGAGTCTCAGATGGACCTTATGATACAATAGTCCTCTGCTACTTTTATCCTCAAAAATATGTGCAAACAATTGGTTTTCTCTGACCAACACACCAGTGGAAATCACCTTTAAAACCCTCCCTGAAACATTTATCAAAGAGCCAGCTGATTTGAAAAAGATGCCTACTGGTGGAATCTTCCCCCGTCGCTCTGCACTGACACTAACCCCACAGATTCCATTACCCCTCTTACAACTATTTATTAAGACCAGTGATATCTGGAACAAATCCTTGTCTAAATGCTGATGGGGGCACTTGCTGCCACAATGCTGCATGTGACCCCCCCTCCTGGAAAGATGGAGGGGGGTGTTATGTCTTATTCCTGGAAATGTAAAAGTGACCTTCATGATTTGAACAACTGCGAGCAGATGATGTGGGGGTATAATGGAGTGCAGTGTGACACGGAGTGCGGTGTTTACCCAGCTCTTGTTTCTACACCCCCCACCCCCCAACCCCTTCAGAGCGTCCCTCATCAGTTCTGCTGCAGTCAATTTTCACACAGGGCTGATTTACTGGGCAGATAATAGGTTTAACTTTACCCTTCATCCATTGGAAGGGTGACAGGACTCGCAGCGAGAGCAGGCAGAGGGGCCAGAGGTCAGCATCTGCCACTGTCCAGGACTGTGTGGATCTGAACCACAAGATGTAAACTTAACACAATTACCCCCAACCCCTGAGAGAGAGAAGGACAGAGGTACAGTTCTCTGAAAACTTCCACTGCCACATAAACTTGTTGAAAAGTATATCACCCCACCATGACTGTAATACTAACCCACTCTAAACTTACATAAACAGATTCTGAAACTTAACCAAACAAAATATTAGGTGTAACAACGCAAAAATAAAACTGAAAGTACATCCACCATACCTTTCCAAAAATGAGATGAACGTGAGCTGACAGAAATCTTGCAGATGACCAGTGGCCATCTCCAAAACTACAATGAAATACTGCACACAATAACATTTTCAAGAACTCCCCATTCTTTCATAATCACTAATAACCTTTTTTGTTTTGCATTGCTAAAATTTCTGTTCACCTCCATGAATGTCCCTGGCTTTCAAATGCACAGTATGCTTAAATCACACAAGAGCAAACAACAGAAGAGTGATGCTTTTATTTTGGCTGTGTATATGGGTGGAAAGTGACAGCATGTTGTTTTCAGGATTTTTTTATAAGACTGCCATTACTGTACTGTACTACTCTTCTATTCTCTGGTATCATACATTTTACAAATAAATGTCCTCTTACTAATAAATTGAGCTCAGCACAGTAGGGCAACATGAACTGGCATGGTTTCAATGTGATTATCACCACATTCACAATACGCCCTGTTTATTTGTAGAGGTTCATATCATTCATCATAACATCATTCATTGTACAAAGTGTCGCAGTGTCAAGAATAGCACTGATGTTGGTACGTACACATCGCAATAGAGCAATTAGCGACGCACAAGAACTGCCCATTCAAAATGGGAGCAGAAAAATGGCACTGATTTTAGAGTAACGGGCCGATCCTGATACCCTATACAACAGCTGTGTTGAGATATAACAATGGTGTGTGCAGAGTATGGAGCCTTCAAGCCGTACGTTGACATTTTCTGTCTAATTTCAGTGTTATAGAATACTCCCAGACCAAGGTTGAGCAGCCCCACACATTACAGATTTCAGAGACTGAACCCCACACTTATGTTTTGTAAACAAACCTTAATCGGTGTCCGAAGGTGCAGTAATATCTGCATACACGAAGGCATGGCCCCCATCCCATCCCTTCCTGTTACCCCCTCCCTAGTCCCCCTGCTAAATGTATCAGTTCCAGGGAAGACCTGACCTGAGAACACTTCTCAGAAGAAATTCCAACACTTTTATCTCAGCACAGCACAGGTGCACCACCCCAATGTCCCCTCATCCACCAGCCCCACCCAGACAGCTGCCCTCCCCACGCCACCCTTCCCGGCACCCGCTCAATTAATTTAGAGCATGATGGCAGGTTACTGTTTAACGCACTTCTCAGAAAGCGCTCATGACCCCCATCAATAAAAGGGGCTGCTGGCGATGTGCAGCCTTGCGGCGTGTCACCACACTAAAGGTTGGGACAAAAACGACACGCATAACAGGACTAAGTAATTGTGTTAATCTGCCGTTCGGCATGCCAGACAAGCTGTGGCAACAATGAAGGGTGAGATACCCCCTCCCCCCTCCCCATAAGGACAAAGACCCGGGGTCTTTCTGAGGAACAGGTGCAAACTGCCCCTCTTCAGACAGACGTGTTCCTCAGGGCTACTCTGCTACTCGCACTGTCCCAACAGCAGGAGGTGCAGTTGGAATGGTGTGCGTGTGTAGAGTTGTGTTAGAGATCCTGAGGAAATAGTTGCTAATTATCTGTCAGTCCCGAAAGATGGAACATCTCAAAGAAAGACACACTGACAAAACACACAATACACTGAGGGAACACAGAGCACACACACACACACA
This sequence comes from Aldrovandia affinis, assembly GCA_029706075.1. Lineage (NCBI taxonomy): Eukaryota > Metazoa > Chordata > Actinopteri > Notacanthiformes > Halosauridae > Aldrovandia > Aldrovandia affinis. The sequence continues at coordinate 1,746,360 of JAINUG010000167.1, forward strand.
CACACACACACACACACACACACACACACACACACACACACACACACACACACACACACTAGCAAAACAAATGTGGATTCCACTGATAAAACGACAAAAAGTACACACAAAATAAACTGATGGAATTGACACCGATCACAGAGAACATAAAGGTACAGGACACACTAAACTGATTGAAACACACACACACACACACACACACACACACACACACACACACACACACACACACACACACACACACACACACACACACACACACACACACACACACATATCATAACTAAAACTACCGGCATTCCCTGGCAGCTAGTAAAGGGCTGATGGAGCATGGTGGCCAAGGCCAGGAACCCTTCATCTCCCCTCCAGTCGTAACACCCCCTTTCTGGATTGCACAGCCCACAGGGCTCTGTGGTGGATCCCGTTTCCCAGGGGCAATTAGGCTGTGCTGCAGGCGAGGTACGAAACCCGACCCTCCCAATGGGATGGAAAATATTATTGTCCTGTCTTCGGATTTCACATTTCTCCCAAAATGTCCTGTCACCAGTCATTTGCACTTGATCTTGCTGTGATGAGACAGGAGATAGGACTGCCCTCAGGACCTGTGGTTAAACAACTCAGCCACTGACCGGTTAGACTGGACAGGAATGAGCTATGCGACAGCGTTGTGACGAGTATTACACCTCTAATGAATAACCGTGAATGCTGAAGAGATTAGAGTGGCTCACGTCAGTTAGTAAAGTTTGACCCCAATTTGAGAGCAAAATAAAGGCTACGTGCTGAAATGTATAATTCACATACTGTATTTTACAGGTGCGGAGTTGTTGGTGGATTATATACTGAAATAAGATTCATTCTTTGTGTTCAGACACATTGGCAAACACCGCCACAGCCATCAAATGGCCAAATCTTAACACTGGATATTGTCTCTTCTTCAAACTTAATTGCTGGCGTGTCTCAATCCAAAGTTGGGCTTTTGGACTATGTGATGGTTTCACATGCACTTGCCCCCCCTTGATTTAAGGTTAATCCTGTTCCACAACCTCCATAAGTATCATTGTATAATCAATAAAGCAAACTCGGCGGGGAAAGTTCCATTCCCTGTGCAGTTTAGGCATGGTAGCCCTTCTCCAGTGATCTCAGCTGTCCAACTCCTAAATCCCCTCATGGCCTGTGCTTATGCTCATAACAGATCTGATAGAAGGACTATTTAACGCATTATCACACATGTAATGGGGCTCGTCTGGGCAGGTGCCACTGTTAGGGTGATGTCAACCCCCAGGGACAGGCAGGCAGGCTGGGGTGTCTGTGCCAAAGGATTTTCTCCCTCCCTTGAGACAGAGGGGCGTTGTCTTGTTCTGCAATTTCCAACTTTCCCCCAAAAATACCAAACCTCTTGTATCACCTTCTAGCCCTCTGGGATGTTGCATGAACAGACCGTTATGCAAAATCAATGTAAAAAGGTAACCTACAACTGTGGCATGTCAAGAGTTGTGCACTAAACATATTTAAATATGTTATTTAACTATAGCATATTAAAACTCAGGGTCAAATCATCTTAATTTACCAGCCCATCCAACAGCACACTTGTGCTATTGGACTGTGCATCATTAAATCATAGGTTTGTGTGAAACATACAATTGCAAACCGTTCATGAATGTAGTGCCGCACTGCCCTCTACTGGCTGCCTGAAACTCCTCATTGTTCGCAAAACGTCACACACTGGTGGTTTGCATGTCAGGAGGCATGGTCCCCATTCTCACTTCCTCATATGTGCTGTCTGAGAGGCACATTCTGTATGTGTGTGTGTGTGTGTGTGTGTGTATGTGTGTGTGTGTGTGTGTGTGCGTGCATGTGCATGTGGATGTGCATGTGCGTGTGTGCATGTGCATGTGCATGTGCATGTGCATGTGCATGTGTGTGTGTGTATGTGTGTGTGTGTGTGTGTGCATGGGCGTGTGTGTGTGTGTGTGTATTGTCCATGATGGGAAATACATTGTATTTAATCAGCAAACCCTGAGCAATGTATGTTACATACTATAATTTTACATTGTTATTTGTAACAGAACTCCATATTTATCATTTATATAGCATATCTGTTTCCATACTATTTTATTTGTTTGTATTTATTTAAGTAATACAGTAAACTGTATAAGTAGCTGCTCGGAGCAGATAGAGAGGTAATGGGCAGGTGCGGGAGAATCAGCTGTACAGCATTGTTCTCGGAGGAGGAGAAGTGTCAATAGTGCAAGAATGCTATTACTCCAGGAGGGTCTGTGTGGTGGGAGGCAATGAGCACCTAGCTTTAGCTGTGAGAATAAGCCTGGTTTGGTCTGGGTTTAGCTATGAGATTAAGCCTGGTTTGGTCTGGGTTTAGCTCTGAAATTAAGCCTGGTCTGGGTTTAGCCGTGAGATTAAGCCTGGTTTTGTCTGGGTTTAGCTGTGACATTAAGCCTGGTTTGGGTTTAGCTGTGAGATTAAGCCTGGTTTGGTCTGGGTTTAGCTGTGACATTAAGCCTGGTTTGGTCTGGGTTTAGCTGTGAGATTAAGCCTGGTTTGCTCTGAGTTTAGCTGTGAGATTAAGCCTGGTTTGGGTTTAGCTGTGAGATTAAGCCTGGTTTAGTCTGGGTTTAGCTGTGAGATTAAGACAGGTTTGGTCTGGGTTTAGCTATAAAATTAAGCCTGGTTTGGTCTAAGTTTAGCTGAGTTTTGGTGGACCATGATCCAGGAGGAGATGTCAGCAAACTTCCTGAGATGCATGAGGAGACTATTGTTATATGAATCTGAGGGTTTGTCCATTTGAATACTGCTGCAGGATAGCATAGTGTTATTGTTTGTTTGTTTAGCAGATGCATAATGTTTCGCAGTATGGTTGGATCTTCACTCTACTACTCATATGTACACATCCCATGTATCAACCTCTCTCATTCATTTCACCATTTCATTCTTCTTGGGGGGTTTAGCCAATACTTTGGAATCGACTAAGGTAATCCAAGATGATTTAAACAAAATCCAGAAATGGGCAGAAACCAGGAGATGACATTCAATATTGCTAAATGTAAAGTTATGCATGTGGGAAATCTAAGACAGGAGTATTTTATGGGAGGAGCTACATTAGAATGTGTTCAATTAGAAAAAGACTTGGGAGTAGTAGTTTATCAAAGTCTAAGCAGGGGTGTAACGGTATACATATTCGTACCGAACCGGTACAGAACTTTCGGTTCAGTACGCGTTGTGAATTATGCATGCTAATTATGGCCAATTAGCCACTGTTTACAAAGTTCATAATAGATGAAAAGCAATTTTGTGTTTTGTATTTTTTTTTTTCCCTGCTGTACCGAAAACGTACTGAACCATGACTTAAAAACCAAGGTTATTATGTTCTTTTCTGTCTGAGAACAATTAATTTAATTTAAAATGTTTCGTGGGTGTAGCCTCTGCACCTTGTAAGGGCAAGTGGGGGTTGTGGATGATGAAACAAATTTTTTTGTAAATTACAATGCTTATCAGCATAATGTAGCAATGCATAAGTTATCTCTGAGGCGCATGAGAGTTATGTTTCTGCTGAACAAACTGATTCATGAGTGTGTACAGCCTGTTCCATTCTATATGGCACAAAGTTCAGACTTGTTTGATTATTTGTGTAAGACCATGTGTTTCAGTGGTAGGGTGCATCAAGTTTGTATGAAGACACGATGCACATGAGGTATAAAGATATATATTTTTTAATCAAATTAAATCAAAATCAAGTCCGCATGGATGTCCACCCACCACCTGAAGCTGAACCTGGGGAAGACAGAGCTGCTCTTCCTCCCAGCGAAGGGCTCCCCGATGATTGATGCGTCAATCACCGTGGAAGGCTCCATAGTGTCTCCGTCCCAGTCTGCCAGGAGTCTTGGGGTAACCCTGGACAACCAGCTGTGCTTCTCGAGCCATATTGCAGCGATCACTCGGACCTGCCGTTTCTCCCTCCACAACATCTGGAGGATCCGACCGTTCCTCACCCAAGAGGCCACTCAACTCCTGGGGCCTCATTTATAAAAAGTTGCGTAGAAACCATCCTATATTTGATCTAAGATCATTTCTGAAATGTGCGTAAGTGTGATTCAGAGAAACTGAACGTACGCCCAAAAAACCGTGCGTACGCCACTCGCCCAGATGTGAAATCTATAAATCGCAAATGATCTTGAAATTGTGCGTAGCTGAATGGTTTTAGATCTCCGCCTTGTAAACGCCCCCTAATTAATATCATTAGCATATAAAGGAGCACGAATCAAAACAGAAATGTTCTATTGATAATGGCGAGCTGCAAGAAAAAGAATTTTAGCGAGGCGGAAATCGAGGTCTTGTTGGCGGAGGTGCAGCTGCGTGCAGGACGCTGTTTGGGAGCCTTTCCAATGGCTTTACCAGTACAACCAAGTACGTGGCCTGGCAGTCTGTAGCCCAGGCTGTGAACGGGGGGCAGCAAAGGTCCCTGAAGGACGTAAATAATTTTTTAACTGATTTAAAACTGAGGTCAAAATCTCTAATAACTCGTTCCCTTCTTATTGCGCGGTTGGCGATATCTTCGAGAAGCGAAGCCATTCTATTTTATAGCCTACAGATTGACCGAAGTGTTTTACATGCGTGGAACCATAATATGTATTAAATACATTTCAAGGATGTGTCAATTATGCTAATTGGGGTAGTTTTGGAAAACCAATGTGTGTTTTTGTTTTGTTTTCCACAAGTAGCTTAGCTTATGTTGTTTTAATTTATTAATAAATGTATTGTGCAAACCATTACGTATAGCCTAAGCAATGTGTTCAATCTGGTAATACTACTACTACTACTACTACTAATAATAATAATAATAATAGGCAGCAGACGACATGTTGGCGCTGTTAGATTTCCGAATACATTTTACATTACATTTACATTTTAAGCATTTAGCAGATGCTCTTATCCAGAGCGACTAACAAGATGTGCATTAATACATGGTAGGAACAATCATAGTACGCGCAAGAGATCAGTGCACGAATACAGCAATAAACCATTGCAGGCAGCTGCGTACCATACCTGTAACACTGGGAAGGAAAAGGTTAGTCAATTATTATTTTTTAATGGAGTAAGCAGGGGTATATAGTGTTGAGCAAGTAGGCAGTGGTGATGACAATTTGCTAGATGTACAGAATTCAGTGGTAGTGGAGTCTGAAAAGGTGGGTTTTGAGTCTCTCGCGGAAGATCGCAAGTGATTCCGCGGTCCTGACCGATTGCGGAAGATAATTTCACCAGCGAGGGGTCAGGACAGAGAAGAGACGAGACCGCGAATACCTGCAGTACTTCAACATTGCCACAAGGAAAAGTGCGTACGCCAGGTTGAAACCTGACGTGGAGGTAAGTACTTTTCCACGTCAAAGACCGTTTTTATAAATCTGAACTTTGACGTGGATTTGAGCGAAAGCACGTTCTAAGATCAAATTTGTGCGTAAGTACGTTTTATAAATGAGGCCCCTGGTCCAGGCCCTGGTGATCTCACGTCTGGACTACTGCAATTCCTTGCTGGCAGGCCTTCCGGCCTGCGCCATCAAGCCACTGCAACTAGTCCAGAACGCTGCCGCTCGTCTGGTGTTGAACCAGCCGAAGTTCACCCCTCTACTCTCCTCTCTGCACTGGCTCCCCATCGCAGCACGCATCAGATTCAAGTCACTGGTGCTTGCTTTTCAAGCGGCCAGAGGTACTGCTCCCCCATACCTCCAGTCACTCATCACTCCCTACACACCTCCCAGACCCCTCCGCTCTGCCTCCTCTGGTAAACTGACTGTCCCTTCCCTCCGGGCGCCTGGCAGCCGCTCCTCGCGGTCTCGCCTCTTCTCTGTCCTGATCCCTCGCTGGTGGAACAACCTTCCGCAATCGGTCAGGACCGCGGAATCACTTGCGATCTTCCGCAAGAGACTCAAAACCCACCTCTTCAGACTCCACTACCGCTGAACTCTGTCCATCTAGCTAAATTGTCTTCACCAACTGTTTACTTGTTCAACACTGTACTTCCACCCCCAAACCCCCAAAAACACACTAACCTTTTCCTTCCTGGTGTTACAGGTGTTACAGGTGTGTTATGCTGATGCCTGCAATGATGTCTATTGCTGTATTCCTGCACTGATCTTGTGCGCTAACTATGATTGTTCCTACCATGTATTAATGCACATCTTGTAAGTTGCTCTGGATAAGAGCGTCTGCTAAATGCTTAAAATGTAAATGTAAATGTAAGTCATGAAAGTATAAATAAAAGTTTAAATCAGTGTTTGGGTCACTGGCTCTACATGAAGAAAATGCCTATCATTACTATTACACAATTAAAAATCCCAAACTTTCATTCTGCTATGAATATGGAATACATTACAATCATCAAAGTATTACAGAGAATGTGTAAACCAGACTTAAATCATAAGTGACACACCAGAGACAGAGAAGATAATCAATAATGGTCATCCAATGTCAATGCAAATCTGGATTCTTGCATTGTCTGTACTTCTTCAATGAACAACCCCTAGAATCCTCATGTATGACCAGGGGCCTCATTTATAAAACGTACTTACGCACAGATTTGATCTTAGAACGTGCGTAGGCTCAAATCCACGCCAAAGTTCAGATTTATAAAAACGGTCTTTGACGTGGAAAAGTACTCAGCTCCACGTCAGGTTTCAACTTGGCGTACGCACGTTTCCTTGTGGCAATGTTAGAGTACTGCAGGTATTCGCGGTCTCGTCTCTTCTCTGTCCTGATCCCTCGCTGGTGGAACTATCTTCCGCAATCGGTCAGGACCGCGGAATCACTTGCGATCTTCCGCAAGAGACTCAAAACCCACCTTTTCAGACTCCACTACCACTGAACTCTGTACATCTAGCTAATTGTCATCACCACTGCCTACTTGCTCAACACTATATACCCCTGCTTACTCCATTAAAAAATAAGAATTGACTAACCTTTCCCTTCCCAGTGTTACAGGTATGGTACGCAGCTGCCTGCAATGGTTTATTGCTGTATTACTGCACTGATCTCTTGCGCGTACTATGATTGTTCCTACCATGTATTAATGCACATATTGTAAGTCGCTCTGGATAAGAGCGCCTGCTAAATGCTTAAAATGTAAATGTAAATGTAAAATATTCGGAAATCTAACAGCTCCAACATGTCGTCTGCTGCCTAATTGTTTCCTCATTATTATTATTATTATTAGTAGTAGTAGTAGTAGTCGTAGTATTACCAGATTGAACACATTGCTTAGGCTATACGTAATGGTTTGCACAATAAATGTATTAATAAATTAAAACAACATAAGCTAGGCTACTTGTGGAAAACAAAACAAAAACGCACATTGGTTTTCCAAAACGACCCCTATTAGCATAATTGACACATTCTTGAAATGTATTTAATACATATTATGGTTCCACGCGTGTAAAACATTTCGGTCAATCTGTAGGCTATAAAATGTCCAATAATGCAGTGGTTTGTAAGAGGAAGAATGGCTTCGCTTCTCGAAGATATCGCCAACCGCGCAATAAGAAGGGAACGAGTTATTAGAGATTTTGACCTCAGTTTTAAATCAGACCACTTTTTCTTTACGTCCTTCAGGGACCTTTGCTGCCACCCGTTCACAGCCTGGGCTACAGACTGCTAGGCCACGTACTTGGTTTTACTGGTAAAGCCACTGGAAAGGCTCCCAAACAGCGTCCCTGCATGCATCTGCGCCTCCGCCAACAGGACCTCGACTTCGGCCTCGCTAAAATGATTTTTCTTGCAGCTCGCCATTATCAAGTTGAGGATTTGTTTCGGGCTCCTTTATATGCTAATGATATTAATTAGGGGGCGTTTACAAGGCGGAGATCTAAAACCATTCACCTGCGCACAATTTCAAGATCATTTGCGATTTATAGATTTCACATTTGGGGGACTGGCGTACGCACGTTTTTTTGTGCCCCCCCCGTCGACAGAAAATGGTGCGGCTCCCAGTGTTTTCTTTTCCGTGGAAACCGGGTCCAAATGGCTCTTTGAGTGTTATGGGTTGCCGACCCCTGTCTTAGATCAAATATAGGACGGTTTCTACGCAACTTTTTATAAATGAGGCCCCAGGCCTTAAATACAACGGACATAGAACCAGCCAAGTAGAGGAACCAGATAATTCAAGAAAGTGTCTTATCATGCCATATATGCTACACTGTAATTGCTAAAATAACCACTCAGCACAATAAACATGTAAATCTGAACCCTTGAAACTATACTTGTTAGTTAACCCTGACATATTCAATAAAGCAAACTTTTGAAGTAATTGCAGTCTGGTTCTTTGTTTCATCTGTTTTTTTTGCTCTCTGTAAAAAATAGTAAATACTGTTGAATGGAGGACAAGCATGTTGACATAAAAAATAAGGGCGGTTGTTGTACAAGACACAACCTTGTTGTTCTAGAACGCTATAGGGAAAAGATCGTTGTAAATGACCAACATTGAATCAGACAATTTCCAGGGTTGAAGCTGTTGCCAGGACTACGCGTTCTCCAAACAAAAGATGCCTGTTTCAATTTGCGGTTTCGAGAAAGCTTATTTAATTATGCGCATCACAAAGAGTAGTAAACAGCGGACCCACTTGTTAACTGGGAATGTCGCGCCACATGGTGATAATAGCGATATTTATCACAAATGTAGCCTATATTTAGAAATATTGTTATTATCACACTTGTCAGACCTATACTGAATATACCATATGCATACAAGTGGCAATTATAGACCCTATTTAGGGGGGCTTTATTCCCCCTGTCTTTCATCTCAGCCCCCCTGAAAATGTTTAGTCATTCTTTTGTAAAAAACATTTTTACTTAATATCTATTTTTAAAAATACCACAGATGGTAGCTAGAATTTTAGGTTTGTGCTTGGCATGTGTACGTCTCACATTCTCATTGGGGGCTGAGCCCCCCTAAAGGTTAAATCCTAGAATCGCCCCTGCATTATATGCATGTCCTCCCCAATACTACAATACTGTTCCAGGCGCCCCGAGATTGTCGGGCCAGATGGCGACCCTTATGTCGGTCCACGTGCCGAATCAGAACCACTGACAATCAAAACAATGCGATTAATAAGTATCTTAAGTCCCTATGCCCCATCGGGCAAACTCCCGACGCCTACATCTGTATGACCTACATAAACTGAAGTAACCCCGTTGTCGCGCATATCGCTCTTGTTCGGAAGAGACTATAGCCAGCCATGACTAACTTATTTGATATGAACTTTACACGCTCCCCTCTCTCGTCATAGGGGTCAGCGGACTGTACAAAGTGTGCGCGCTGCAGTGTCCCCGGCAGTGCTCGGGCAGGCAGAGCAGCGAGCGCGAGCAGAGGTGAAGGATCAGACATGGTGGGCCGCAGACGCAACGGGGGTCGCGGGAATGGAGGCGCACATATTCCAAGGAAGCCACCGCGAAAGGTAAAACGCTCTCTTGGGCAGAGGGTGCTAATAAAGTGCATCTGAGGCTCCTATGGTGCTCTACATGCAGATGTTAAGACAAGTTTCAGTTACCAGTTAGGCTAAATCTTGAACTTAATGCATTGTCGTTTCTGAGCACATAACGACAAAACCATGATACGAGAAACATGCACCAGATATTGCCAGTGTAGTTGCTGCGATATTGAAGAACTTGACATCAAGATGATGATTTTTACTTAAGAGTTTCAACCCAATGGCATCGTCTTATACACATGATTAATCTAAAACTCTTAATCCAGGAATATTTCTATAGGCCTATAGTATTTCTCACTGTGGCTTCTCCCAGGTCATGCACGTGAGGGAGGCAAGGTCTGCTGGTTTACATTACGTCTTAGATACTGTTTCCTCTCTTTGGTGTTAAAGGTTTAATAATGGAAAGATAGCTGTGCAGGAATGGATGTGCTCATCCGCATGTGAGTTGTTAGTTTACCTTTCTAGTTGTGTATTTTATCATACAAATATGAATTCAGTACCAAATACAACCATTTTTTGGGACTGCAGACAAAAATTAATTTTATTTAAGGAAATGTAGAAATTGTGCTGTGATCAACAGCTTCTGAGAAATCACCATCCTGTATGTCTGGGCATCTGAAGGATTCAAAGAGCTATAGTTGTGAAATGTAGCCTAAAAAAACGAATTGAGGTAAATTTTGTCGTATTTTGAGTCAACAATATTTGAAACCGCACACCTTGAGATTAGATTACTGGAACACTGAAATATTTTAGGGCTGGAATATCTCAAAAGTTTCAGTTTAAATCCACGCTAAGGTCATTGCAATTTATTAAAAAATAATATATATTTTTTAATAATTGTAATGTATCCATGCTGTTGTACCGGCACTAAGGGGTGATTTATCTGTACAGTGCCAACGCTCTTATGTAATCCGTGCTCAGACCTCCATCTGCCAGCTGCTAACAAGGGACTCACAGCTGATTCCTGCTGCGCTCAGGGTTCACCTGTCAGAGCTTATCTAACCCAGGTAAGCAGGCACAGAATGTCTTGCGCCTGCGCAGGCATCGATTTCCACTCTTTAAAAATCAGGTGAAACCCCTGAGTGGGCTTTGAAAGAGTATCAGACTTCAGTATTGCATTGCAATGCAAAAATGTACACACGCTTTTAATTTGCATTCAGTGATCCACGTAAAATACATTGCGGCCATATTTAGGAATAGCTGGGTATCTAAAGCAGCTGTGGCTCTTTCTGATAGAGGTAGTATACTACAGCTGACTCAAGAGTCTGTGTGGAAAAAACTGTATAATAAGCTCAGGTGTGGACCCAGGTGTGGTTCACATTTAGTTCTACATTTTAGGCATTTAGCAGACATTCTTATCCAGAGCAACAAAAAGTGCATTTATACATGGTAAGATCAATCATGGTTAGTGTGAGAGATCAGTGTAGTAACACTGCAATGAACATCATTGTTGGCAGCTGCACACCGTACCTGTAACACAGGAAAGGACTTTTTTTAATTTTTTAAGTGTAAACCTCCCAAATTTTACTTGCGAAGAGAAATTATGTATTTACACACCTTCATGGACAGGTAGTGCAATGATGGTAGCCAGTGACTCTTTTTAGAATTTAGAGGGCAAGTACAGATTGACGTGTCTTTTGGTATATATTGCCTCGCCCACCCGGTGAAAAATATGGGGGGTAAGAGTTACTTCCCCCCTCCTCCTGGAGTACATGGCATGCTCCATAAAGCATACCTATACCCTGCTCAGTTGTTTAGTTCTCCTCCAATAAGAAGCCAGTGTATTATTCAACTCCAATCGCGGGACAGGTCTCAAACAGCCAAGGGTTCAAAGGATACTGACAACATGACTGACAACTCACCACTATCTGGCTGACCCCTGATCCCCTGCAAGCTGAGCAGATAAGAGAGTGTACACACACTACACCCCTGATACAGAGAGAGGATTCCTGACAGAACGTAAGTCTTATCGTACACTATTTTCAGGATGAGATAGCCGTGTGTGTAAAAATTATGCTTCTATCCAAGCCCATGTTTACCAGTGCATTTTTAAATTCCCTTTGAAAAGAGTGCACGGGTACCCCCTGGAGATGAATTAAGTCATCAGTGAACTTAATTCAAAAGACTGGCATCTGTATTATTTAAATAAAACAGTAATTTTATATTACATTTTAGGCTCTTATCCAGAGCAACTTACAAAAAGTGAGAGCGACTTACAAAAGGTGACTCTTTGTGTACTTTAGTTTTAGTAAACGGTTGTTAACAATAGAAAAAGCCCCTCCTGTCTGAGTACATTAATGCTGTAAAATGCCCAAGCAAACCCCAGCGTGGTGGTTCTATACAGGTCTCAGCCAATCGGCACTTCTTATGCAAATTAAAACGAAAGACCGGCAGCTGATTGGATCCCACCTTGCCAACATTCTTTCCTTCTTGTACCGTAGTTGCTATGGCGACTGTCTCTCATTGGCGTCAGTGGATTTGGCTCCTATTTGGAGTTTACTCCACCCTCTTTCGTGGAGAGAGGAGCGTATAGCAGAGTGTGGGGGGGCTTGTGGAGAGAGGGCGAGAGGAGCAGGAAGGGGGGGGGGACAAGATGAGACTATATGGGAAGGGGGGGCATGGCTGGGCTGTCCGCAGCAACTCTCCGTCCGGCTAGGAGAGTGGGTCCACGCTGATGCTGAGTCACAGGCAGGTGAACAATGAGTGCCCTGCGGGAACCATGGAGGAACTAGAGCATACCTGCCCTCAGCTCCGGACGGTGAGGAGCGTTTTCCTGTGCTTTTCTAGAGGAGAGAGGGAGGGAGGGAGAGAGCGAGGGAGTGGAAGTGAGAGGCAGCCCGGGTGCTATTTGACGGCACAACGCTGCCTGCCTGCCTGTGCATCTCAATCCCCCGTGTGTGTGGAGCAGGAAAACGGAGAGAGGGAGGGAGAGGAAGTCGGGCTGTTGTAGCACTATTGTCCCCTTGTGTCCTCTCTCTTTCGTGGCATGTCTCTCCGGGCAATGCTGGCTCCTGCATTTAAAGCAGTGAGGTAGGCAGCTGACAGGTACACTTACAGAGAGCGGGAGAGAGAGAGAGGATCACATGGTCACACATAGCGACCTGCCGTGCACACACACGTCTTTGCTCCGTGTGTAACTGCTAATGCTTCCTACACCACATATGATGCCAATGCATGTGATCTCCTGAGCGTGCTAGGAGACGGCTTGCGGTTGTTTTTGACCAGGCAGCTGACCCCGCCCTGCCCCGCCCAAATCTGATAGCGCAGGCGGGTGGTCTCTGCCCTTCAGATGTCCCTTGAATCCACAGGGAAAGATCATTATGGGATGGACACATGAACATCAGTGAGGAATCATATGGCTATAGCAGTTGTCCTAGCAGTTGCCTACAGTTCAGGAATCTGAAACTAATGAAGTAGTCTGTCATTCAAGGTCCTACATGTGGCGTTTGGAGGGTAAACTGTTATTTTTGTCACTTCACCATGACTAGTGGTGAGGGAAGCTCTATGAACCCCAGAATGGGCAGAGCTACCATGTGCTGTCAATCAGTGGGCTCTTTCCACCAATCAGAAGACTTTGTTATCCCTGGCAAAGCCTTATGATTGGTTCAATTCAAATAGTCATTGACAGCATATGATAGCTCCAACCATTTTGGGCTTCACAAGGCCTCGTTCTTCCATCACCAGTGACGATAACCACAAGTGAAAAAACCATCTGCTGCGTCCTGCCCTCAGTTCAAAGTGTAGCTCCTTCTATTTGCATTGTTTTCAAGCTGAGATCTGCATGTGCATTTGAACAGCAGATCAATACCCTCGTCACAAGGAATGCCAGCAAGACTTCCTCTTGTGTGATCAATACTTGGGATAAGTAATGGATATAAGGTTTTAGGGAAGTGAAAGGAGGACATTGACGTTAGGGTAGAGGTTACTGTGACACCTAACGCTGGTAAGGCCAAACACACCACAACAAGCTCTTTTCCAGCAGGCCTCTCTCTGATTTGAATATTTAGTCAATTGGATTATTTCTTGCAGAAGTGCTGTACAATCCAGTCTTTCTCCAGACTGACATACTGTTGCTCATGCTGGTTTCGTAAACTGGCTGTCAGTAAATGAAATCTTTTTGGTGAATCCACTTTGTGGCACTCATTTTATCTAACATTGGTAACAGTACTAGCCAGTATATGTTTGTAATTCGTCCTACGCCATCTCATAACTGTTATCAGTGTGTCTCTCAGACTAATACTGTATGCATGTCTCTTAAACTCTGTCTCTGTCTCTGACTATGTGCATCTATCTTTCTTAGACTCTGTCTGAACCAGCTATCTTTGCGAAGGCGACGAGCTGTGAATGTCGCGCTCCTCATGAGAAACTGACCATAGCGCAGGCCCGTCGTGGCACACCAGGTGAGTCTCCCACCTCCTCCCTGTGGAGAGAAAGAGAGAGAGAGAGAGAGAGAGAGAGAGAGAGAGAGAGAGAGAGAGAGAGAGAGACAGAAAGCGAGAAAAACAGAGAGTGAGAGAAAGGAACAAAGTTGGAATAAATATGAGTGCTCTATTTTGCTGTGTTGGTAAAGTTTACTTCCATGTTTTTTGTTCTCTCCAGTGGACCGACCAGTTCGAGTCTATGCTGATGGGATTTTTGACCTGTTCCACTCAGGCCATGCCCGGGCACTGATGCAGGCCAAGAACCTGTTCCCCAACACGTACCTGATCGTAGGAGGTAGGACTCCAGCAGAGGGACACTCATACGTGCACACACACTTACAGTTTTTTACAATCACTTTGGCACTAATCTCACAAGTTTGTGCTCAATTTTCAAAACTAGACATAGCACTCAAAACGATCAGTACTTGTAACACAGTCTGTCCTATGTTCAAAACCTTTCATTGTGCGTACATATCTTTGAAGAAATCTTGTATTTCAGAAATCATTGGTTCAAATAACTAATTTATCATAAAATACTATAGGAACATTAGTTTAGATCACCCACACACAAGATACCGATAGCTTCACTGTTTAGTTGTTTTTACAATCTTTTAATATTACAGTAAAAATACTTGCTGAAAGTAATTTCAATATGGCTCTTTTTGTGGTTCTAAATAAAGGGAATAGTAGAGACAGTAGAAGAGACATTGAACAAAACCAGAATTAAAAAAAAATACAATTACAACATAGGTTTGTTTGAATCATAGTAACAAATAATTATAGCTACAAAGTGAAAAAACATGTCCTCAACTGCAGTGAAAAACAAAACAAAATAATGACATTCATTGGATAGATATTTCCATCAAGCCTATCTTGTGGATTTGGCCATAAGTTCTCATCCACATCACAGTGGATATTTTCATTTGCAATACATCAGGGAAAAAGCCTTCTGGCATGGCGAATCCAGGCTTGACATTGGTCTGCTGTGATATCATTACATGCATCATCCATGGCCTGGAGGAGGGCCTTCATGCTGAGAAGAATTCCTCAACTGGGTTGAGGAAAGGAGAGTATGGGGGGAAGTACAGGGTTGCAAACAGCAGATGGGCCTGAAACCATGTCTGCACCATTTCAGCATGGTGGAACCTAACATTGTCCCACACTATCACATAAGTCACAGTGAATCTTTTGTGTGGGTGATCTAAACTAATGTTCCTATAGTATTTTATGATAAATTAGTTATTTGAACCAATGATTTCTGAAGTGCAAGTTTTCTTCAAAGATATGAATGCACAATGCAAGGTTTTGAACATAGGACAGGCTGTGTTACAAGTGCTGACCGTTTTGAGTGTTGTGTCGAAGGTTTTGAAAATTGAGCACAAACTGATTGTAAAAAACTGTAAGTTGTGTCATTGTGAACAATTGATTTGGTTCAGCGAACAAATTATTTTAGGTTTATATGTATTGTATTCAGGCAATTGAAAAAAGTGTGTAGAGTTTTGAAAAATGTGCATTTTGATTATCCGTTTTGAGTTTTGTGTCTACAGTTTTGAAAAATGACCTCAAGGTTCTGAAATTAGTGCCAAAGTGATTGTAAAAAACACATTTTAAAAGACTGTCCTCCATGTTTCAGCTGGAGAGAAGTCCGACCCTGTGGCTCAACACTCCTAGTGTTCTTTAGTAACTTCAGAAGTAACTAAAAAACAACGTAGAATATGAGGTAACCTTTGGCTTTGTCTCTGTCTGTGTGTCCTTTGTGTATATGTGTGTGCGTGTGTGTGTGCATGCGTACATGCATGCGTGTGTGTGTGTGTGCATGTGTGTGTGCGTGTATGTGTCCGTGTGTTGTGTGTGCGTGCGTGCATGTGTGCGTGTGTTTTGTGTGTGTAATGTGTGTGTGTGTATGCGTGCATGTGTGCATGCGTGTGTGTATGTATGTATGTATGTGTGTGTTATGTGCGTGCGTGCATGTGTGCATGCATGTATGTGTGTGTTTATGTGTGAGTGTGTGTGTGTGTGTGTATATTTGTGTGTGTGTGTGTGTGTGTGTGTGGTAGTCTGCAGTGATGAGCTCACTCACAGGTTCAAGGGCTTCACTGTGATGACGGAGGACGAGCGCTACGAGGCGCTACGGCACTGTCGCTATGTGGATGAGGTGGTGCAGGATGCGCCCTGGACCCTCAGCCCAGACTTTCTGGAGAAGCACAAGGTGAGTACTGCTCTGACCCACGGAGCCGCTCCTGACGGGTTTGCCAAGGGGCCAGGCCATGAGGCACGCATCATATATATTTAAATATTCTGCTGCCTATCACGGTCGTGCCAGACCGGCCCTGGCCGGGAGCCCTGATCGGGGGCGGCACAAACTCGCCGAGAAGCACGGAGGGTGTCTCTTGAAAGTAGGGGGGTGAGTTCCATCTCGGAGGAGGCGGATCATCGCTGGCCTCAGGGAATTGGCTTGACCTGGAGGAGCGGTGGTGAGTTTGTGTGGAAGGGCGAATTGAAATAAATAGAGGGTATAATTGGCTACTAAATTTGGAGAAAAATGGGAAAAAATCTTAAACAAAATGTTCAAAAATGTGTTATAAAACAGGGTGCTTTATTAGAGGACGGTTATATTTTGTAATGAAAATTGTAAAAGAGGAACACAAAGGCTGTTCAGTCCCTGCTCAAACCGTGGCTACTCAGCGTCTCTGCCATCCGATGAGTTTGAGTATGATGAAGCATAAAGGCTGGGAAGAGATCCCCGCTCTAATTCTCCACTGCAAAAATGTGACTCTGTAAATAAGGAGATTGATTAGCTTGTGAATTAAGGAGATGAGCCTCGGTGCCTCGCCAAGCCACTCCAGTGCTGAGCAGGCAGCGAAACACAGGGTCGCCTCGTTGCCATGGCGATTAGAAACAGGCCATTAGCATGAACCATAAGCCACGCTCGGTGCTATGGCTGCTGTTATTGACAAGCTTAATGCTCTTCCCTCAGATTGACTTTGTTGCCCATGACGATATCCCATACTCCTCAGCTGGATCGGAGGATGTTTATAAACACATCAAAGAAGCAGGTGAGAAGAATACCTTCGTGCTACTCCACAAATTCACATCCACGAAGGAGTCAACAGGTGTACAAGACAGGCAACAGGTTTAGGCAGTCAAAATGGCATTCATCAGAGCCTTGCTTTCACACATGGTCACACATGGTTGTGTTTTTTTGTGTCAAGATGTGTGTTCTCACATATGCGCATCGTGCATTTTCAGGAATGTTCGTTCCCACTCAGCGGACAGATGGAATCTCCACTTCTGACATCATCACTCGAATCGTGCGGGATTACGACGTCTATGCCCGTCGCAACCTGCAGAGGGGCTACACTGCCCGGGAGCTCAATGTCAGCTTCATCAATGTAAGAACAAACAACGTCCTGCACACCATGGCTTCAACGTTACACCAGACCATTATAAGTGTAGAAAGACTGTGTGCCGTTCAATCAAACACTGGAATTCACCTTTCGATGAAGACCTGAAAAAGAGAGAAAGAGAGAGCAAGGGGAGAGGGAAGATGGACATTAACACTGAGATATCGCGGATAGACCATAGGTCATTGTCTCATATATAATGTAAAAACATGACATAATCTGTCTCATTCCAAAGCATATACTAAAGAGATCCTCTCAAAATAGTATTTCCCTCGAAAGGCTCTTTCGCACTGAATGCATATGAGTGAAATTCATTAAGATTTATTACTGTCTTGTTCTACTAAATACTCCGTGTTTGCACTTTAGGTAGTGCTTATAATGGCAATTTGTATTACATAAAAAAAAAAAAGTTATATATTTACTCCGTGTAAATATTTGTAGTACTACAAAAAGAGTCATAATACAGAAAAATATGACCAATGGAAAATGTAACACACCACTTGTATCTAAATTATTTGAAACACAGTGATCGCCTTTTCCCTAAAGCTGTTCTGTCTCTAGTTTTGTTTTGTTCCCCATCAGGCTGTAATGTTTCTAGATAAATCTTTGTCCTCTTTCGGGGCAGGAAAAAAAGTACAGGCTGCAGAACCAGGTGGACCGGATGAAGGAGAAGGTGAAGACGGTGGAGGAGAGATCCAAGCACTTTGTGTACAAAGTGGAGGAGAAAAGCCATGACCTCATCGTGAAGTGGGAGGAGAAGTCCCGGGAGTTCATTGGAAACTTCCTAGAGCTGTTCGGGCCAGAGGGAGCCTGGGTAAGATTCTCGCCATGAGAGAGAGAGAGTAAGAGAGAGAGAAAGAGAGAGAGAGAGAGGGGGGGGAGGAGCTGTGACTATGCTAGCTGATGATTATGCTACTTATTTTTGTCAATCACATATAGACTTTGGCAATGTGATACCTTTTTTGTCATGTCAATAAGTGCAATGTGAGAGAGAGGCCACGCTACAAGATGCTTAGAGATTAAGGGACTCCTAATGTCAAAGGAATACAAAGCTTTCTGACAGGCTTCGGCCTGCATTGTGTCAAGAAACATTTACACACTAAGTCTGTGTGCTGTTTGCGTCGTAGTTAGGGCTGGATTTAAGCAAGTATTGGTGTTTACCATTTTCATAAATTGAAATGTGTCTTTGGGAGTCTTTGAAATAAACAAACAAGAATAAGAATACAAAATATGTAATACTTAGTAAAACTTGTCTTTGAAATGAAACAAAAAGCACTGTTGTAGTTCATGCCCCCTTAATCGGTGTAATCTTTCCTCCCTTTATGCATTTCTGTGGAGCTGTACAGGGGACTCGTTTCAGCAGTAACGGATTTGATTTAGGGAAGGGTTCCTTAGAGGAGTGTAGAGAGAATGAACCCTGAATCAGAGTCTGGATAGGTCATGGGGCCTTGTCCAGCAGGGCCCTGAACAGCGCCACGAGTCCACATGGGTCAGATAGTCTGGCCATAGTTCAGACACATTTTTCAAGTATCTGTGCTTACTTAAGTATTTCCATTTTTACTTTTATTTTTACTTTCACTCCCCTACATTTCAAAGGCGAATGGGGTTAAATGTAGGACTTTTTACTTTTACTCTAGTAATACACTGCTCAAAGAAGTGAAGGGAACACTTCATCATCACAGTATAACACCAAGTCAATTAAACTTCTGGGATATCGATCTGTCCAGTTAGGAAGCGTAAACGATTGTGAATCAATTTCACCTGCTTTGGTGCAAATGAAAGTGGACAGGAGAGGCAACAGCAAGACAACCCCCCAAAACCAAATGGTTTTACAGGTGGTGGCCACAGACCATTTCTCTCTCCTTATCCTTCCTGATGGATTTTTCCCTAGTTTTGCATTTTGCTAGTGCCCTTGTCACTACTGGTAGCATGAGGCGGTACCTGCAGCCCATTCAGGTTGCACAGATAGTTCAGCTCCTCCAGGATGGCACATCCATACGTGCCGTCGCAAGAATGTTTGCTGTGTCTCCCAGCACAGTCTCAAGAGCGTGGAGGAGATACCGGGAGACGGGCCATTACACGAGGAGAGCTGGACAGGGCCACAGAAGGGCAACAACCCAGCGGCAGGACCGGTATCTGCTCCTTTGTGCGAGGAGGAACAGGAGGAGCACTGCCAGAGCCCTAAATGACCTCCAGCAGGCTACTCGTGTGCATGTTTCTGACCAAACTGTCAGAAACAGACTCCATGAGGGTGGCATGAGGGCCCGACGTCCTGTAGTGGGACCTGTGCTCACAGCCCAGCACCGTGCAGCTCGATTGGCATTTGCCAGAGAACACCAGAATTGGCAGGTTCGCCATTAGCGCCCCGTTCTCTTCACAGATGAGGGCAGGTTCACACTGAGCACATGTGACAGACGTGAAAGAGTCTGGAGACGCCGTGGCGAACGTTATGCTGCCTGCAACATCATCCAGCATGACCGGTTTGGCGGTGGGTCAGTGATGGTCTGGGGAGGCATATCCTTGGAGGGCCGCACAAACCTCCACGTGCTAGCTAACGGTACCCTGACTGCTGTTAGGTACCGGGATGAAATCCTCAGACCCATTGTCAGACCTCATGTGGCCAGAGTGTGTCGGCAGTTCCTGGATGATGAAGGCATTGATGCCATTGACTGGCCCTCACGTTCCCCAGACCTGAATCCAATTGAGCACGTCTGGGACATTATGTATTGGTGCATCTGCCGCCGCCAAGTAGCGCCACAGACTGTCCAGGAGCTCACTGATGCCCTGATCCAGGTCTGGGAGGAGATCCCCCAGGACACCATCCGCCGTCTCATCAGGAGCATGCCCAGACGTTGTCGGGAGTGCATACAGGCACGTGGGGGCCATACACACTACTGAGCCACATTATGAGTTGTCGTGATGAAATTCACACAAGTTGGATCAGCCTCTGATCTAAATTTTTCACTTTGATTTTCGGTGTGATTTTGAATCCAGCCCTCAATGGGTTAATGATTTTGGTTTCCATTGACCGCTCTTACGTCATTTTGTTCTCAACGAAGTACACAATGTAATCAATAAAAATGTTCAATTTGAATATTTCATTCATCGAGATCCACGATGTGTGATTTAAGTGTTCCCTTAATTTCTTTGAGCAGTGTATTTTATCAGGGTATCTGTACTTTTACTCAAGTAAAGGGTTTTTTCGTCCACCACTGCCATAGTCATAAATGGCCATAAACTATTTAACTGCTGTTGATTAGCAGTGGTGTTGGTTTATTCTCACGATAGTTGGAAAATGTGTATCTTGCTATTCCCACAAGGATGAGACCACGCCCTGGAACCTTTCATGGGGAGATGTTTAGCAGACATTTCTAAAACATCTAGGAAGTTATGGAATGTTACTTCAGGTCCTTCAGTTGAAATATCTGCACATGGAAGCCATGGGAATAGGACCAGCTCAGCATGAGAAGCACTATTGTGTTCAATAGTATCATAACAACAAGGAACCACAGATTAGACCTGGGTCAAATATTGTCTGAAATAACACCAGTACAATTCCTGCAGATTATTGACAATTTTAAAATAAACATCTATTTTCACCAATATTTAGAACAAAATTCTTCTTTCATATATGATTGTACGTCTTGTACGGCTGGTTACGTATTTCGTTGAAAATTCTCAGAGATCTGCAGGAGTGTTTTCAGATTTTTACCAGCAACTAAAACACGTATTTGACCCTGATGTGCCTAAAATATGGATCAGCCAACATTGTATGGTGTGAGTGTAATGGTGCCACTGCAGTTTCACACTCAACCTCTCCCTCTGTCCTTGTCTCTCCTCCAGAAGCAGATGTTTCAGGAACGGAGTGGGCGGATGCTCCAGGCCCTGTCGCCCTATCAGTCACCTCAGCAGTCGCCCCGCGGGTCTCCAAGCAGCAGCCCCACGCGAGAGTGCTCTCCGTCCCGCTCCCCCTCGCCCACTCGCCGCTGGCCCTTCAGCAAGGCCTCGCCCCCTCCCTCCCCCAAGGGGGCCTCTGCCTCCATCAGCAGCATGAGTGAGGGAGACGAGGATGAGAAGTAGGAACACATATACACACACACATACATACATACATACATGCACACACATACATACACACACACACACACACACATACACATATACATACACATTACACATACACACATACATACACACACACACACACACACATACATATATACATAGACATTACACATACACACATACATGCACACAAACGTACACACACACACACTCTCACACACACAGCTCTGCCTGGTCTCTCTTCTCCCACATCTGCACCTGTAAATAAACAAACTCATACATTCTCTAAGGACTGACATGAGCTATCTCAAACAAAAACACACTCCCTCTCAAATGGGCTGACTTTTAAACACTCACACGAGGCCAACTGGCAAACACACCAAAAGGACTGGTCTGTCCTCCCAAACATGACACTTTGACTATGACTGTATAGTGCCCACTGTCCCCTGGGGAATTGTGGGTAAAGGGAACATGAAGGAATCATGGGGACTGCTGTACGAGATGGGAGGTCCTCCATTTCCACTGCCTGTTAGAGTACCAAGTGACTGAAAGCCTGGCCAAGTAGGATTAGGGAAAAGAAAAGTAGAAAGCCATACTATTGATTTAAATGGTTCCTAACTCCTTCCTGTAGGATAGGTGGTTTAGTGTGATAACACTTGGTTTATAAATGTAGGCAGCATGGTATACAGTCCAATCCACCCAGTAAAGTCATGTGACCATACTTTGGAGCCCAAATAATAATTGATTGATTTGTTATATTAAAGACTAATTTACACTATTTATACCATGAGGGATCAGCTGTGCACCAGACGGCAGTGTATTAGGTTATGCAGCAGCAACATGTTCATCTGTCCAGCTAAATGCAGACTGTGTTTATCGGAACAAGGGGAGAAAAGGAGCTCTGAATGATGAGAGCCCCTTCTTTCCAATGGCATGATCAGTCTTCACCTGTGATAGCTGAATGAAGTCCTGCTGCCAGCTCATATGTATATATATATATATACAATAGGGTCCAAAAGTCTGACTCCACTACCAAGATCTTTTTGTTTTCATCATTCATCAAAAACTAACACAAACTTTTACTCAGGAGAACAATTTGACCTCTAACTACTTCATTAAACTCTGCTGACATAATTACAAACAACGGAAATGTCCATTTTCAAGAAATGAAGCACCTGCAGTAGCAACGAGAACACATAGAGGAGCATATTAATTATGTCAATATCCAATATTAATTGTTACAAGACCAAAACAACTCACACTGTGTATTAGGAGTGTCCATGTATTAAAACTTAAATGAAAAATAAGGTGTCACAACATTTTCTGGAAATTGAAGGCAATGGTGTGCAAACTAAATATTTATAGATATATGAATTTCATACCATCCTTTCTCAAACCATTTTTTTTTACATTTGTACCAGTGTTTTATGACATTCTTGAAAAACAAATACCACATGAGTAAAGATGTTGACAGTGGATGCAGACTTTTGGACCGCATTGTATATATATAATAAGCTTATGATATATATATATATATATATGATTCCAGCCCTCAAAGCTAGGTCCACATGGCCCAAAAGACCCTATGAATAATCAGAGAGGAGCAGAAGACTTGTTGGACTGAGAGGCCACTCTCAATTGCTCAGGATTGACATTACTTAATCTCTAAAAGGACTGTTAATGTATTGAATGTCTGCACACTTTTATTTGTGATCAAAACTTTTTAAATGGACTCCAGGCTATAAAAAAAATTATAAATATAAACAGTGAGCACCATAATTCATTGGACAGTGACAACATTTTTGTTATTTTGGTTCTGTACTCTAGCACTTTGAGTTTGAAAGGATACAACGAGGTTGAAGTGCAGACTATCAGCTTTGATTTGAGGGTATTTTCATCCATACCGGATTAACCGTTTAGAAATGACAGCACCTTTTGTACATGGTCCCCCCATTTTAAGCTACTACAAGTATTTGTTAAATTGGCTTCACAGATGTGTTTCGTTAGGCAGGTGTATTAATTTGTGTCGTTAGTGAATGCAGAAGAGAGCTGTTGATGTCTAGACTTGATTCTAGACTTTACAATTGCCTTTGAAGATTGTTGTTGGGGTGTGACAACATAAGGAAGACAGCAGTGTCGATGCAAATTAAGCTGGCCGTCATAAGGCTCAGAAATGAAAATCAATCAATCAGGAACATTGCAAAAACCCTGGGCATGCCCAAGTCAACAGTTTGGTTCATCATTAACAAGAAAAAAACAACTGGTGAACTCAATTATGTCAAAAGACCCGGTAGACCGAGGAAGACCGGAGAATACTCTCTATGGTGAAGAAAACCCCCCTGACAACGGCCCAACAGATCAAAAACACTCTCCTGGATGCAGGTGTAGATGTGTCAAAGTCTACCATATGTAGAAGACTACAGAGGGTACACTACAAGATGCAAACCACTGATAAGCCTGAAGAACAGAAAGGCGAGATTACAGTTTGCTAAAAAGCACCTAAAAGAGCCCCAAGAGTTCTGGAACAAAGTCTTGTGGACAGATGAGACAAAGATTAACATGTACCAGAGTGAGGAAAGAGGAAAGTGTGGAGAAAAAAAGGAAATGCCCATGATCCAAAGCATACCACCTCATCCGTGAAACATGGCGGAGGGGGTGTTATGGCTTGGGCCTGTATGGCTGGCAGTGGAACGGGCTCACTTGTCTTCATCGATGATGTGACTGCAGACAGAAGTAGAACAATGACTTCTGAAGTCTACAGAAATATTTTATATACTCAGATAAAACCAAATGCCTCCAAACTCATTGGACGGCACTTCATCATGCAACAAGACAATGACCCGAAACATAATGCTAGAGCAACAGGTTGAGGCCGTCAAAGAGGTTTTTGACGGCCAAAAAGTGGAAAATCCTTGACTGGCCGAGTCAATCACCAGATCTGAATCCAATTGAACATGCATTTTACATGCTGAAGAGGAGACAAACAAAGTCCCCGAAACAAGCAGGAACTGAAGATGGCTGCAGTACAGGCCTGGCAGAGCATCACCAGGGAAGATACCCAGTGTCTGGTGTCAATGTGTCGCAGACTTCAAGCAGTCATTGCATGCAAAGGATATGCGACTAAATATTAAAAATGATTACTTTATTCTACATTATGTTAAACTGTCCAATTAATTATGGTGCCTGAAAATGGGGGGAACTATGTACAAAGGGATCTATAATTTTTAAATGGTTCATCCGGTATGGATGAAAATACCCTCAAATTAAAGCTGACAGTCTGCACTTTAACCTCATTGTCATTGTATCCTTTCAATCTCAAAGTGCTAGAGTACAGAACCCAAATTTAAAAAAATGTGTCACTGTCCAATTAATTATGGTGCTCACTGTATGTATGTAAGGAACGTTCAATTTATTTTACAATCAGTACAAATGTGGTACTTCGGTGTGCTTCTGTTAAAATTCCAACCAGCACCTTGTATTACTGCTTCGTTGTACAGCCAAAGGGACGGGGAGATCTTTGGGCCTTTGGAGGGTGTTCTGGGTGGTTGTCTTATTAAAACACAGTCACGCGGAGGAAGAAAAGCCACCAGGCCATGTCAGGCTTTCACAGCCCCCCTGGACTCAAAGTGCTTTTATACTGTATGTGTGTATATCAAAGTATATCACAGTATGACCAAGTGAATGAAAACAAACCTAGCTTCAATGCACATGCTGTTGATCAGTCTACTTTCTTACTCTAGGGGAATGAAAGCTCCTGCAGTGGGAAGGGCCTCTGTAAATACTTGATACAGGGACACACTATGCCTACGCTTTGTCCAATCAGAAACTGTTGTTTTTTTTTTTTTTTTTTTCCTTTTCCTGTGTGTCTGAGCCATGACACTTTGTTTACATATCCATCTCCACAGCAACCACTGTACTCAGCACTTAACAAAATCAACATCTGTCCTTGAAAGAAACATTTTGATTTATATTTTATTTAATACTTACAATTACAAGAAATGGCTGAATATGTAAATAAAAAAATGAACAAAAACACACACTTTGGTGATTTCATTGTATTCTATAAGCAAGTAGTATCCGTCAGACATGGAGTGGGGGACATCACCTCTCCTGGCTCCATCAGCTATCACTGTGTCCCACACACCTTTGTCAAATAGTTTATTTGAAATACTCATTTTTACACCAGTAAATGCTTGCAGGTCACCTGCCAGTTTTAAAAGAAACATCTATTTTCACCAGTACTCACCAAATTTAAACTTTCTTATGATTGTAACATCATTTGTTTCGTTGACAATTCTTTGCTGGAGTGTTTTCAAATTTTACGAGAATGTAAAGAGTTAAAGTATTCAAATACATATTTAGTCTTTCAAGACCTGGGTCTGCTGTTTCAGCTCTTTCTTTGACAAATATATTTTTAAACAATTACCCCCCCTTTTTCTCCTCCTCAAATTGAAATGGCCAATCATGCCTCACCAGTCATTGCTGTTTTCCCACCTGCTCTCGAGCAAGCAGCACTGCACCTGACGGACTTACTCCTGAAGTTTCCGTATGTGCCATCAGACCCCCGAAACTCTAACCCTAATTCTGCAGTCCGTCTGGTATGCAACCTCCCCAAGTTCTCTCACACCACCCCACTCCTCCGCAGCCTTCACTGGGTCCCCATAGCCGCTCGCATCAGAAGAAGGTGCTGGCATACCGGGCTGTGAATGGAACAGCCCCTCCCTACCTCTCGGCCATGGTCAAACCCTACACCCCAGCCTGACCATTGCCTCTAGGCAATTGGTTACTCCCTCATACCAAGTGACAAATGGCTGCTCATCCCGGTCACGACTCTTCTCTGTCCTGGCAACACTATGGTGGAATGAACTCCCCACTGACGTCAGGACAGCCGTGTCACTGCCCTTCTTCCACCGCAGGCTGAAAACAAACCTCTTTAGACTGCACCTTGGACTTTAACCCACCCATGCCTATATTTATATATATATGCAAAAAACAATTGTGTGCTTAGACATTATAGCATCAGTTGGTTGTTCATCTGCTCAAGCTGAATGTACTTTTTGTAAGTCACATTGGATATGGCTGCTAAATGATTGTATTTTACCCACACCTGAATCACTTACACCTGAAGCACTTACACTCCTCCAATTCACACGCCAGTCACAGTTACTTTTTTAAATGTATTTTTCTTTCAGATTTTGCCCCTGTTTTTCTCCCAATTTAGTGGCCAATTATGCCCTCTATTTATTTCGCCCTCCCCTATAAACTCACTGCCCGTCCTCCGGGTCAAGCCAATTCTCTGAGGCCAGCGATGATCCGCCTCCTCCGAGATGGAACTCGCCCTCCTACTTTCTAGAGACACCTTTCGCACTTCTTGCCGCACCTTTCCCCCTGGGGCAAACAGTCAAATGCCACCCCTGATCAGGGCTCCCAGTCAGGGCCGGTCTGGCACAGTCGGGTTTCGAATCACGACTGCTATAGGCAGTTCACACTCGCAAAGCACCAGTCAATGCAAGTGCATTAGACCGCTACGCTATCTGAGGCCCCTGCCAGTTACTATTTGATGGGAAGAGAGGCGGATCTTTAAATAATGCCAACCTGCAGCTCGTGGGTACCTGGGGCCTCATTGGAGGGAATAGTACAGCAGTGATCTGCGGAAACCACGCCAAATGAAACCCACCCTACTCTGGAAGGGTGAGTCCTATTGGGGCCTGTTACTGTGGCCGCTTATGACAGCTTAGACTCAAACCTGGGACTATAGGGCCTAGTGGCACTCATTACTCACTGAAACTTTAGGCGCCCAACATTAAAACTTTGTTTAGAAAATAAGTAAACTGCTCTGCTACTCCAGTGGCACTTCAGGTGCTTCTTGGAATGCAACTGTAGAATGACTGTGGGAAGAAGGCTTCAGGAACACACATGAAAGTGCAGATTGTGCAGAAAGATGTCTTCATTGTGTGAGATACACAGGAAACATTGCAGAGACTGTGCAGAAAGATGTCTTTATTGTACGAGATACACAGGAAACACTGCAGAGACTGTGCTGAAAAATGTCTTTATTGTATGAGGTGCACAGGAAGAGCTATGGTGACACACCTTGTCTGCTCGGCAGTCGTGTAGCTCCTCTATATCTAAGCAGGGTTGGCTGCGTAAATAGGTGGTGTTGTGTAACATGCAATCCTGTACGAAAGAGCAATGACTATGACCTAAACTATGACCATGTTTCAGCCTGTGCCTTTTTGGACAGAATGTCCACTTAACGCACCCACAAATCCTTTTCTCTCCGTTCCACCTGCGATATCAAACAAAGGAGTGATTAAATGCAGTATGGGGTGCTGCAGTCTCATGGGTAAACATATATTCAACATTTTTGTTGCAGGGGTATTAAAACACAATAGCTAATATGGATGAGAACCAGACCCAGGAACATTCTTCTTTAAAGTCTACTGTGTTCAATAACTGTCTACACAGCATTGAAGGCATTAAAGAACACACCTATAAAACGCAATGTCTGCACACCAACACAGTCTTTCTTTAACTTCCTTGTGAAAGAAAATAAACTTCCAATTAGGTTTGTATCCACACCTTGGTGGAAAATCACATTGTCCTTAGTTTGTAGATTTGAAACCTACAATTCAAAAATAAGTTTTGTTTCAATATACGTACAGTAAACCATTATGAGTCTCACAATGTAGTCAAGGTAGCCTCCATTCAAGCATTCTCAGCAAAGCAATCTCAGAGATTATCTCAGACAACTCAAGACTACATTTTCTCCCTCACTGGGGTTTATCCAGTCTATTTTACTGCCACGGCAGTTTAAACACAATAAAGAAGCAAAACGAGAACATAAAATACATAGAAAAATCCAATGCAAAAGAATATAGCCAAAGAGGAGTACACATTATCAGCTCATCAACCTTTACAGTCATGTGTAATGATTGATATTTAAATAATGTATCATTTCATGTGCAATTAAGTGATAGTATATTCCTTGAATTGTTTTGATTGCCAAAAGGGGGTGCCATTGACCAGAGTAGCACTGGAGCATATTTATGAATCAATATTGCAGCAACGTCAAAGATATTGTAAAACAACCGTACCAAGAGCCACACAGTAACCCAGCGCATATCATCTGAGCCAACTTGGAAAAACAAAAAAAGATTTGATAAAAACACCAAAACAAACTTTGGTTATATATGCATAAACAGAAATAAAGGGTTGGTTATAATGTGACAGAGATGAGAGTGAAGAGGTCACTGAGTCACAGGCCTCTAGCCTTGCTGACAGTTTATTAATACCCATTCTTGGAGGCTTTTCACACTTGGCACTTAAAGTCATTAAAGCCCATCACCTTTTAATGTATCAGTTAGATGTGAAGAAATGTATGAACATGTTATTGGGTTATCCATTTTCTGTCTGAGACACATGACAGTTTCCATTTTTAACTGCAATTCCCAACATGCAAACACACCACGCAGAATCACTAAATTCCTACCCGCTTTCACCTCACTGAAGGCCAAATGTTCATTTTGTCAAAACATTGGACCACCATAACCTCAAAACGAAGGACTCAAGGTCATAGTTTGTTCATGCTGGTTTCCATGCGTTTGGGCCAGGGCAATCCTACAGTAGGTCACATTATGATCCCCTGCTAAACATTGGGAACTGCCAAAATAAAGGAAACACCAGTGTCGCACACAAAACAACATAGCGGCACCATGGGCCCCTTGAACAGCTTCAATGCGCCGTAGCATAGATTCTGGTGTCTGCAATGCTATTGGGGGATGCAAAACCATTCTTCCATTAGAAATTCCATAATTTGGAGTTTTATTGATGGTGGTGGAAAAAGCGGTCTCAGAAACTGCTCCATAATCTCAAAGAAAATAAAAATCTAAGTGTTCAATTGGGTTGAGATCTGGTGACAGATTTCACCTAATCAGCCTGGAAGAGACCACTCCCATCAAGATAGAAATGCTTCACCAGAGGATGAAGGTGACCACTCATAATGGTTTTGTATTTATTAGAATTGACCTTGCTCTCTAACCGGTTGAGTGGACCTAAACCATGCCTGGAAAATGGACCCCACACCATAACAGAGCCGCCAGAACCCTTCAGCTACTTGTGTTTCCTTTATTTTGGCAGCTACCTGTATCTAGTTCAATAATGTGCAATCGTAAATACAATTGTTCCTCTAATTAATTGTTGAATAGTACAAAAAATCATCTGCATAAATAATAATTTTTGCACAATTTATTGGACTTCTTGTCCAAATGTGTTTGCTATGTTTTGTTTGCCAAAACCACCATCAGGAAGAGGGCTGGAATTTGAATGCCCTTGGTTCACCTGTGGTTCATATTAGGCCGAGAATTCACATTCTGAGAACAAATAACTCAAAACTGAATGTCATATTCTATACATTACTGTTTTGGAAAATAAAAAATAAAAAAGACAAATGAGAAAGATTATCACCAAAAGTGTTTTCTATTACATAGATTACAGAGCATAAGCGTACGATGCAAAGTCTACAAATACAATTTCTAAATAAAATCTGGTTAACAATCCAATTATGCTAGAACAAAAACAACACACAAAGCAGTCATCTACAGAACAGTGCATGATATTACTGACACTGAGTCTTTGAGAACAGGCACATGATATTCCTTGTATCAGTTCCTGTCAGAACCCAAGTTTACAGAAGGGCTCATCAACTTGCTTTCATATTCAATGTATGACTTATTTTAAACTATGTGGTACACAAATCACACACCATTATGTTAGGCATATTTATGCCATTACAAAATATTGTACTGTATGCAATTAGATCTACTAAAATGCATGGGCATTACCCATGACATGCAGAGCAGTGGCAGGCATGTGAGGAATGGGCAGTAGAATATTTTATTTTGTGCCTGATCAGTAAGTTGAAGGTGTGCTCAACCAACACGCGCTGCCTAGAGAGACTCTACAACTTTCACCCTGCAGCCAAACACGAGGATGTGGGAAAAGTGACCTTTCACTCTGCAGCCAAACACGAGGATGTGGGAAAAGTTACCTTTCACCCTGCAGCCAAACACGAGGATGTGGAAAAAGTTACCTTTCACCCTGCAGCCAAACATGAGAATGTGGGAAAAGTGACCTTTCACCCTGCAGCCAAACATGACAATTAAAAGTGGCCACCACAGACAGCAGGAAGACTTTTAAAGATAGACACCAATCCAAGCCTGATGTACATCCACTGTACTCTACCATTTCCAATATGCATACTATACTTATATTAATATATTATATTTAAAAAAATGTGTTAAATATATTTATTCGTATATCTCATGGAGGAAATAACCCTTGGTTGCAAAAAAAAACTAAAATCAACTTCTGTTTTTCAAACTCCAAAATAATAATGATCCAAAAACACCATATCAAAAATATACAATTATTTGCCAATCAAATACATCATTCCATAATTAACGTTATTGAATCATTTTTCTATTTAGGAATTCCTTGTCAATTCCATAATTTTGAGGGGGAAACCTCTGGACAAATTAATATTTCTATCAGTTTCTGACATTGCTGGGGGGACATCCATATATACGTGGACATTTCCTGAAGATATTGAGAGAAAGTAGCTTGCTCAAGGGTACAACAGCAATGCCCAATTCAGAATTTGAACCAGCAAGCTTCAGGTCACATGTTCACGCTCCCTAAACACTGCTCCTCACAGCTACCCCACAAACCCTGTCCACCTGATTTACAGGGTGGTGCTCCAGAAGTCTGCTCCCCCTGGTCTAGAGTGTGACCATAACAGAGTCTAACAAAGGAGAAGGGAAGCAATCATCCAATGATGTGAAATTCCCCAGATAACAGAATTACTTGATTGGATAAACACATTCAGAGTACCCTAAAAAATACAAGATGGGATCAGCCATGTTAGATTGGTCAAAGTCTTTTGGTCAAATTTAAAATGTAATTACATTTTTCGTAGGACGCTTTAATTTCAGATGATGCGATTGTCAACAGGAAACATGAACGCAAAGAGTGCAAAGAATCTACACATTTTATAATTTTGTGTAATCCCAAAAATGTATGTTCAATCATCCCTTTCATTTAAAAATGCTACACAAACCACAACGGCAAGGGCAATGGAAACCATATCTACTAAAGTTAAAAGTAACAAGAGGAAGGGTATGTATTCTACTTATTCCCTATGGGTAAAAAGTCCTGAGGTTAGAGTTCCGAATCCCCAATGTTGTCTAATGAACATAAATATAAGATGCAGAAACTCTCTGGTATGTGCCACTGAAAAGGTTTATTGTGACCTCACTTCCTGTTGCTTCTAAAACCAGACCTTGTGTATGAGATTCCCAACAGAAAATAAATCAGTTAATCTAAAACTGATGTCACAGGGCCCTCGTTCTGTGTAAAAAGATGCACGTCACATGATTTTATACACACATAACTATTGGAATATACAGTACAGAGCATAAATGAGTACACCCCCTCTGAACATAGATACATTTCTATTTCTAAATGATCACCATTACAATTCATGAGAATATGACAAAATTGAAATATATTAAACATATGCTTAATAACAACATTGTCCTCCGTTATTTTTAAGTACTGCACTGACCCTTCTTGGCATCGAGTGTACAAGTTCACAACATATTGTCACATCTATCCTGTTACACTCCTGGAGGATGACCTTCTTGAGTGCCTTGATGTTTGATGGGGAGTGCTTCTCAACTTGTCTCTTCAGAATTCCACACAGGTGCTCAATAGGGTTGAGGTCGGGTAACATACTTTGCACCTTGTTCTTCCTTAAGAATGCAGCAGTGGCCTTAGAAGAATGGTTAGGGTCATTGTCATGTTGAAAAAGTGCCCGATGACCTAGGGTATGGAGAGAGGGTAGCATCTTCTCTTTCAAGATTTTGCAGTACGGGCTTTCTTGTGCTTTGGCTTCAGCAGTGGCTTCCTGCATGGACGATAACCATTCCACTTCTATGCAGGGTGCGTCTTACTGTGTGAGATGAAACAATCACTCCAGTTTGGCTTTCCACAGCTTTTGCCAGCTCCGAGGCACTTGCTTTGCGATACTCCTGCACTTTTCTCAGCAAAAATCGCTCATCACGAGGTGAAAGCTTACGGCAACGGCCTGAATGTCCATCCTTTTTTAATTTCTGTATCACTTTTGCTACTGTGTTCTGACTTAATAACAGTGGTTTGCTAATCTTCTTGTACCCTTTTGTACTCTTTTGTGCAATGAAATAATTTTCTTTCTCAAGTCTCCAGACAATTCTCTCTCATGTGGTGCCATTGTTGACAGCATTAAGTCAGAGAGTGATTCAATGGGTTAAGTACCACTTTTAATTGTCAAACAATTACACCTGTTTGAGTGTGATGGATCAACAGGCTCATCTGCAGATCAATTACCCTTAACTAGCACCAGAAAACATGTTATTCCGTTTTATTTTGTAACTTTCAGGAGGGTGTACTCATTTTTGCAACATGGCGTTTTATTATTTTGATAAGAAAATCTTATTTTTCTGTTATTGACATGTTTCATTGGTAACTGATAAACCAGAGTTTCTGGAACATTACATCATATAGGAACCCCAAATATGTCTTATTTGTAAAGAGACATTTGAATTTGTTAGGTTTCAGAGGGGGTGTACTTATTTATGCTGTGTACTGTATATGCTTCTATATTTTTCCCTAGGTTCTTCAAAGCAAATGTATATTTGTGTATGGTTACTGGAGAGGGACTTGTTAAATCCATACCATTCCTGTACCCGTCTCCAACGATCTTAAACAACAAAACTCACAAACAAACACAGTCACTGGTAAACACTGCTTTTCTGAATTTGTGCCAGAGGAAGAGGAAACACTACGCTTTTGTTCCGTTCGGCTTGAACATGATAAATAAACACCCTATTTGCACGCTGGGCGAGGGGGAAAGCCATATATTTTGGAACGACAAGAACAGTAATATTTCTTCAGTCCTATGAGCGCCTACCAATATTACTAACACAATCCGAATCTCCCATCCCCTCCTCTAAGGAGGTCACGTGGTATGAGGCCTTCTGATTGTGTGAGGTCATCCCAAATGATTAGACATTGGCATGCTGGCTTCCATTAGTCATTACAGTGGTGACAAGAGAAGAGAGGATGGGTTGAGGGGTGGGGGCAGGGATTTATCGGTTGGCCTTGTACTTGGAGGCATCCCGGGGTTCACTGCTTGGGTTGCTCCAGTCGTCCGCCTCAGGGCCCGTCTGGTAGTGTCGCCAGGCTGACTTGTTGAACACGGGTAGGCGCTCAAAAGACTCGCTGGAAAGAGCCTGGAGGCAGACACCAATTAAGAGTCAAACACACCCTCAAACCGGCGACATCACTGTCTCACCCATACACCACAGCAACGGCTCCCAAGGCAAGTCTGCAGTAAAAAAGGAAGGCACAGACTTTACTAACCTAATTTCAAATGTCAGATTGTTCCAGAGCTTGGGAGCTTTTAGAGAAAAAGCGCTTTAGATCTAATCTCCTTTAAATTTGCGTTTGGACACGGGAACAGTCAGCAGGGGTTCATCTGAAGATCTGAGTGCGTTTCGTTTCGCTAAAACTTAAAAAGTTAAACATAAACTTTTACTCCCACATCATGAATGCAAAGTTAAGTCTCGTAAACCGCCTCTGCTTCCAGCCCAATGACATCACAGTCTCTGCCAAGTATACATATTAGACATCAACTCTGCGAACCAGAAAAAAAAGATATGGCTATGAGATCACCTTTCTGCTCTTCATATGGTCAAATTCTCACACAGTACAGCTGCAATAGGTGTGGTTGTCAGCCCCACTAGAAGCAGTAATGAAAATAGCATAGCATTTGTATATGCTAATAAGCATGAACTTGAATGGAACCAGGAAGCGTAGTTAATGACTAGGAATAATTATCATCATAGACAACTGAACAAGTAATGTGATGGAACTCCATAGCTAGCTAATACCCAAAGGTGCCATTTTATTTTAGGGGAGCTTGACTGTAAAAATCAATGGCTAACCAGTTTATAAAACCCACCCACTGTTTTGTAAAGAAGGTTTATGCAAAACGGTCCTTATTCAGACTAAACCAGTTTATACTGTATATAATGGGGGGATTATATAATTCAAATCCAGGCCTCAAGGTCTGCAGGTATTTGCTCCAACCACGCACTACACCACCTGATTTCACTAATTAGCTTGCTTCCTGGACCAAGGAGATAAACTAATTATTTGAACTCAAGTGGGGCAGTGCATGGTTGGAGCAAGTACCTGCAGACACTGCGAACCTTGAGGCCTGGATTTGAATACCCCTGGTATATAACAACGATTTTCAGCATTTAGCTACGAAGAGATACATATATTGCTATAAAGATGGGAAATGCATCTCAGACTGGTTTGTGATATCAAAAATGTGCCTCAAGTGTGAGAAACAAGCTTGCAGACACTGCGTCCACACTGCTTGTCGTACAACTGCCACCTCTAACCACAGAAACCGCAGAAACCAACTTTATATCCTTCCCTGGATAAGTACTGCTTCAAACTGGCTAAAGACAGACTTGAGTAACTCACCTGAGCAGACTTCATGCTAACCAAACACAGATCTGTGTGTGAGGCCAATGCCTCACACACGGATATGAATCATAGGCTGCAAACTAAAGAGAAGGGCTTTCAAGGAGACCATGCCCACCTTCAGGTAAATCACAGCATCTGTCCCCACCCCCTCCATGGAGTAGAGGTTCAGGTCTCCCTGGAAGTATCGGGCATAGAGTCTGGAAATGGGCAGGCCATATCCAAACCCAGCCTGGGGATGCAGAGAGCGAGTCAGATGCTGCAAACATACACACGCGCATACACATGCTCACTTACACACACTCACTCACTCACGCACGCACACACACGCACACACACACACACACACACACACACACACACACACACACACACACACGGCCATCACATACATACTCACACACAGTACATCTGCCCATAACACTCTGTGAAGGCAAAGGCTATGGAGTCAGTGGGTTCAGCATGATTACCAGTGGTGCAGCTTGCGAGGGTTCGAAGCTAGGGGAGGGTGCAGTGGAGTACATGTAGTTAAAGAGGCGGTCGATCTTCCTCAGTGGTACCCCTCCACCCTTGTCACTGATCTGAGGGACAGTGAAAATAAATCATAGGTCAACTGCAGCACAACAATGCGAGGGCCCCGCTGGTTCAGCACAGTGCAATGCATGCATCGCACAGACACACAGAACGTACTGCAGGGGCCCAGATTGGGGTAAAAATTATACTTGTCAAAGGGCAAGTATCTTAGAAAAGATACTTGTCCTTCCTAAAAGTTACTTGTCCTACTCATTTGTTTTCTACACGGATATTTATGTTTGACTTGTGCAGCGTCTGCTCATGGGACTGTGTAGCAGTGAAACTGACGGGTGCACGCAGGTGGCGTTAGTGACTAGTGTTCTGACTGTACAGTATATCATAACGTACACTGTAGTCGGGACTCGAATGAGAGAGATTTTTCCAGAGTGTGGTATAGCAGCTAACGTAATAACTAGCTAATAATTCCTAGATTTAACCAAGCAGGGATGTGGGAATGATTTGTGCTTGGACTACTGGACTATGGATACTGCTTGCTAATTCAATGCTTGGTGATAAATGCATGATCACTTACTAAGCCTTGTGTTAGCAAGCAACTAGCAACAACAGATATCGATATCCAATGTCCGTGAACGCTAACGTTAGCTAGCTAACTAACTCACTGGTTCTCGCTGTTATGTCTATGTGCCACGATCCGCACACTTGCTTGACTACTGCAGAGTCTGGCATAGCAACAATAACAAACGCGGTGAGCACAGACTGCATGCGAGTGACAATGTGCCGCTTTTCCCATTTGGAACTTCGGAAATATTTTTGAGCATGACGTGTTTGTTATGATGTGAGTGTAAAACAGAAATAGTTCCAGTTAGCTCATTTAAAAAATAATACAATCCTAAATTCACAGTCGTCAGCAGGATGATCACTTGGAAATCGAAGGTCGTCCTTCTTAATTTTTAGTCGCTGAGACAATAGGACGACTGCTAATCTGGGCCCCTGGTCCTGCCACGTGCAGGAGGATGACTAGAGTTTCTGATACTATTAGCTGTCTAACTAGGAACATAGCTTGCTAGAAGTTACCCCCCTTTTTGTAAAGCCGGCTAATGTGCTAGCTTGTTGAGCAATGTACTCTGTGTTATCACTGGAGCAGCTGCATATATGAACGCTATGCATCATAACCAGTTACTTGGCTATATATTGACTTTAATTCAACTTGGCAGCATTGATGCAATACATTGTGCCATCTTACAGCAGAATGTATTGTTTTTGCTGCCAATCTGAGTAACTATCAATTAATTCGCTTATGGGTCTTGGGCAAAAGCATAACTTCAGCTGTGTTGTGCTGTAGCTGGCTAAATTTCCACTCATAGTATAGCACTGTATGCTACCTACTGCTATAGAGAAAAATAATAATAATAATTCTACATCATACAACTGACAGTCGGAGTAAAGCTCATTTGTTATAAAAATGTATTTCTGATTTTTTATTTTCCCCGTTTTTCTTCTTCTTCGTTTGGGTATGTTTTTCTGCTCCCCTAGGCTCGGGGCCGAGGGGCTATCCTTTTACCACCTCAAGCCTAGGGGGGGTTCACCTGGACTATATTTCGGGGCACATCTCCAGCAGCCATGTTATCGTGTCGTCATCCAAAGCCGACAGACTATGGATCCCATTGGGTGCCCGATAAATCGGGCAATCCAGGATGACATGGTCTGCAGTTTGTTCCTCTGCGCCACACTCGCAGGCCGCGCAGGAGGCCAAGCCCCATCTGTGCATCGATGAGCAGAAACGCCCAATGCCAGTCCGGAGGCGGTTAAGCCTCACCCACCCCGATGGGGGGAAAACCGACGCCTGGGATGAAGTCACAGAGTCTAGAGGTGTTTTTCTCCCACTCCGTGCTCCAGGTGTAATCCACCCACCGTGCCGCACTGATATTAAGGTCGCTGCATTGCTGCAGGAGTTCCCGTGCGGCAGGCACAAATGGGTGTCTCGACTTAAGGCGCCGGGGAGGCTCAGCTGTTAAGAGTGAGCCATTCATGAAGCAGATGGTTTGGCTCCATCCCGGCATGCGAGACGTGCTGTGGCTCCCGTGCGGTGAAGCCCAGCAGGCTGGATGCCTGCAAGGATGGAGAGGTTGTCCACAGGAGTGGGACGCAGGCATCCTGTCACAATGCGCAATGCTTCGTTGATAGGCGTATCGACGAGGCGGGTGTGGGCACTGCGACACCATACTGGCTCGCAGTACTCACTAGTCAAGTAAACAAGGGCCAGGGCAGCCGTACGCAATGTTCTTGCCCCGGCGCCCCAGCCTGACCCAACTAATCGCCTCATCAATGCCACACGAGATGTTAGCTTCTTGCGCAGTGACGCGAGCTGTCGGCGAAACGTGAGCGACCTGTCCAGTGTCACGCCGAGGTGCGTTGGCTCAGCGCACATACTCGGAGCTCAAGTTTAGCCTCCTTGTTGTTGAGATGGAAGGCTGCCGACACCGTCTTTGCCTCGCTGAGGTTCAATCTCCATTTCTGGAGGTATGCCACTAGTGTCTCCATATCCTGGCCTAATGTCCCCTCCAATGACTGCCAGTCTCCAGCAGAGTACACCAACGCTAGGTCATCTGCGTAGGCATACTTCCGCGAGACCGTGTCAGGTGTAGATGTTATAGAGGAGGGGGGCCAGGACCGATCCCTGCGGGACGCCGTTCTTGAGGCGTCGTAACCTACTTCGCTGTCCGCTACCGGTGGTGAGGGTGAAGCTGCGATTTCTGACAAGCTCCATGATCATTCTGACCATGTGCCTGTCCGGCAGCAGGCGGAGCAACTTGCAGGTGAGGCCGCGATGCCATACGGTGTCGTAGGCAGCCGTCAGATCGACAAAGACGGCTCCAGTCTTCTTTTTGGCAGAAAAGCTGTCCTCGATGTCTTGAGTCAACAAAGTGACTTGGTCTACGGTCGATCTCCCGCGTCAGAACCCGGCCTGCTCCCGGGGGAGCAGTGGGTCGATGATCGGTTCGACGCGAGCGTAGATAAGACTTAAGGGTTTCCTGGAGGAGGATGACGAGGGCCTTGAAGGTATAGGCCAGCTGTTCGATGACACTGATCTTACTGGTGGTGAGCCCTTCGGTGTTCAGCTGCAGTATTCTGGGTTGGAGGCCAGTGGAGCAAGCTGCCGAGCACCAGCCCGGGTGAGGGCCCTTAATTGGCAAACTCTGTTTCTCTTATGGGTTGGGGTCATAAGTTACTGACAGGAGGCACCACGAGAAGGTGTTTGCCATGCTTCCCCATTTTGGTAGCCTATTATAACCTCTATTTCTTTCTATTTACCCCTCCCCCTTGAACTTGCCACCCACCTCCATGGGACAAGCTAATACCTCCAGGCAATGTTCGCCTCCTCCGAGATGGAACTCGCCCAACTATGCTTACAATGTCACCCTACCGATCCTCGGCGAGGACCTGCCGGCTCTCCCTTCCAGCCAAATGCCGTCCCCGCCCAGGCAGGGGTGGGACTGGCGCAGCCGGGTTTCGAACAGTGGGCAACTTGCATTCTGGGTGAGCATTCCGAATGCTTTTACCGTTACGCCACCCAAGGCCCCCATGACGCTAATTTTTAGTGCGAGTGAAAGGAGATGGAGGAGCGATACCATTTTCAAATGGAACGACCTCACAACTTTGAACATGGAAACATCCGTATTAAGAAATGCCCATGGAAACACAGTCACATTTTATTTATACCCGAATAAAGCATACTGGAAAAGAATGACTAATAATCAGTATATTTATTTATATATTTATATATACAGACACACACTGTAGGTATAATAAGTATTCACCCCTTTGGCATTTTTCACATTTTATTTTCTTCATGGAATCAAAATGTATTTAATTGGGATTTCTTGCCGCTGATCAACACAAAATACTCTATAGTGTCAAATAATAATAATAAATAAAAAACGTAATTACAAATAAATGGACAATAATTGATTCCGTAAGTATTCACCCCCCTTGACTTAATACCTAGTAGAAGCACCAGGCAGCCAGGTTCTCTCCGTCGGGTGTGTTGGTGTTGTACCTCCAGTCTTCATGCTAGCAATTGAAGTCGCCAACATCGCGAGTGAGGAGGCTTGTAGACGTTTACGATTTTTAAACCGGCAACGTCCACGCAATCTCCGAGTCAGCTGGCGATTGGTCGGCGAGAGTCCAGCTCAAGGCCATGCTTCCTGCTCAGGATGGACCCAGCTAGTGTGAAATTTGGTAGCACTAGCTTGTCTGCTGAGACGCAGTGGGTTTCCTGGAGGAGGATGACGAGGGCCTTGAAGGTATAGGCCAGCTGTTCGATGACACTGATCTTACTGGTGGTGAGCCCTTCGGTGTTCAGCTGCAGTATTCTGGGTTGGAGGCCAGTGGAGCAAGCCCCACCGGCTCTCCTCTCCGACTGCTGCTGAGCACCAGCCTGGGTGAGGGCCCTTAATTGGCAAACTGTTTCTCTTATGGGTTGGGGTCATAAGTTACTGACAGGAGGCACCATGAGAAGGTGTTTGCCATGCTTCCCCGTTTTGGTAGCCTTGAATACTCTATAGTGTCAAATAATAATAATAAATAAAAAACGTAATTACAAATAAATGGACAATAATTGATTCCGTAAGTATTCACCCCCCTTGACTTAATACCTAGTAGAAGCACCTTTAGATTACAGCTGTGAGTCTATTTGGGTAAGTCTCTACCAGCTCTGCACATCTGGACACTGAAATTTTCACCCATTTTTCTTTACAAAATTGCACGAGCACCATCAGGTTGGATGGGGACTGTTGGTGAACAGCCATTTTTTAATCTTTCAACAAATTATCAATGAGATTGAGGTCTGTGCTTTGACTGGGCCACTCCAGGAAATCTTTTAAAGAGCGAGGACAGCAAGTGAAGTGAGCAAATGAACGACATTTACTGGATTGGAACTGGACCCAAGTGTGTTTACAAACAGGCAGTTCCTGATGACAGCCAGTGTCTGGTGTCTGACCTTTATGGAGAGGTCTTCCTTTCCTAGGGTCACCAATGCGGTCACTGGAGGAAACTCCTCTGAACTGTCCTCGTGTAGCTCCACAGTGGCACGCATTGAGTTCTGAGCAGACACACGCACACAGATGCACACGTGTACACACACACACACACCGACAC
Organism: Aldrovandia affinis; assembly: GCA_029706075.1. Taxonomy (NCBI): domain Eukaryota; kingdom Metazoa; phylum Chordata; class Actinopteri; order Notacanthiformes; family Halosauridae; genus Aldrovandia; species Aldrovandia affinis. Next base: position 1,787,022 of record JAINUG010000167.1, read on the forward strand.
ACAAACAGACACACAGATACACATACATGCATGCACACACACACACAATGGAATCAGTGAAAATAGTCAACATATACAACATTGTGCAGTCAGTCAATAAATTGCGCTGAGAAAAGTGACCACAGCACTGAAGGCCTTGTTGCTAGTTACACATTCGTTGATTTGGTGCAACACATTCATGAATCACACATTCAGACTTTTATAAAACTGTATTTAACTCCTGCAGTTATCTGATGCATTATTATAGCATACAAGAGTACAAATTAATGTAGAACAAGACTCACCTTAAAGAGCTCAAACAACATATGAAACAGGTGGGATGGCACATACACTGCGTGGATAGGCTTGTTGGGAGCCTTCCCTAGAAAATAAGAAGAAACATACTGAGCACTGAGACTATCACTATCACTGAGACTACTAACCATCACAAAGCATCTAGCAAAGTGGTGCTTCGTTCAGTGCTTAATTTAGATCGTGCTCTTATTTTTCCAGAATGTCTGATTCCAAATACGGGAAAATGATTTCATGTATTCATAACAGAACAATTTTATTGTGTCACTGTGACTGTTAATTTCCTCCGGTCTTCTGGCTCGGTTCAGAGAACTTAATTAAGACCAAGTAAAACAGTGGGATTCATTTTCCATCTGAGCAAACAAATAAGGTGAACTTTCCCCTGTGCCTGCATTGGGCCCCAGATATCCCTCTCCTCCAGGAACAGCCCAGGCCGTCCACAGGCAGGTGAACAAGTGAACAAGACAAGTGAACCTGGATCCCTTATTGATATCATTAAAATTATAGATATATTATATATAGTCTCTAAATGGAAATGAAATTGAACAACACCCATTTTCAGCTTATTACAAAGAACCTTAACTCTGCAGGAATTAACTACTCCTAGCCTGAACTCCTCCAACCACGCTCTCTTACCATTGAACTCTTGGATCTTTAGCTCTGGGGAGACCATGTAGTACTGTTCACAGAGCATCTTGGCCGTTTCGTAGGCATCTGAGGCAGGAAAAAGGCACAAGACATGAAAAATACTGTTTGTATGACAGGCCAGTAAAGAAGAGCAGCAGGATGGAGTCCAACAGGCCAGTAAGGAAGAACAGCAGGATGGAGTCCAACAGAACAATCAATCAATCAATCTTTATTTTTGTATAGCGCCATTTACAAACAGGTTGTCACACAGCGCTTCACAATTGACATTTTCCAGAGGGAATCAAAAAACCAGAAAACCATTAGAGCCAATGTGGGAAACTGGAAAATTATTCCCTGACCCCTTAAAAGGCAATCGAGATGAACTCCTGGAAGATGGTGGGATAGAGAGAAAAACAAATAGTCCTTGAGGCTCATGAGGCTTAACAGACCACCGGAAGGGCAGAGACACTTGACTTCACAGACTGACAATGCATCCTGGCAGAGACACCATTCAACGTAGGGCCAACACCATGTTAAACAGGTGTGACACTACAGGATGTAACGCAAAGTGCAGGCAAAGCGAGGTGCATTAGACTGCTACGCTATCCGAGGCCCACCTTTTTATCTTTTTAAAAGACAATTGACTATCTGCTCTGTGGGTTATGCAAGCGATACGAGACCTTGAGAAATGTTTAAATATGAAATATGAAAATATTTACACTAAAAATATGTTGAAGAAAAATGTAAACATGCACTCTGCTAAACTGTGTTGAACGTGGAACAGGAAGAAGCTATCCCAAACAGAGACTGGAATAAAATGTTATTAACTCTGGCATTGGCAAAACAAACCTCTCTCCAAATGCTCACTCATTCTACGAAATCAAGAAAATGAAGAGACTTGTCTTCATGCAGGAGTTACTTATTCCAATAACTATGGGTTGCAGAGCCTCTAAACTCTGCAGGAATTAAGAACCGCTTATATTTTGGATCGACAGATCAGTGTGGGGGGTATTCAGTTTTATATAGTATTTATATAGATGTAAAGCGCTCTGTGCACTCGTGCTGAGAAGGGCGCTATAGAAATAAAGTTTTACTTACTTACTTACTTATTCTTGAAGAGGCTCACGAAAAATGATGGCTCACCATGAGAACCACTGCTAAAAGGAGAGAAGAAAATCTGGTGGTGTAAATTATTGGTCACACTCACCTCTCACTACCCCCACCACGCTGCAGTTGGGGTCAATGCTGCCAATGTGTTTGGGGAGAGCAGGGTTTATGTCATCGCCAAACAGGAGAGCTGCAATGTAAGGGGTCTCGTCAAATCATTAGCAATCCTTTATTTAACCAGGTAAGTTGGTTGGGAACATAATCAAGCGTGTGATTTTTCTCCTGGTTAATCAGGAGATGTTTATTTTCAGACCATAGATATCTTGTGGACGTGTCTATGTCATAAGCATACACATTAAGAAATGTTGCACTCTTTAACAGCTGTTAGCAGGAGAGAATGTACAGCAAATAAAGCCGAATAGCCAGAGACATTTAGCATCAAAAAATCTGTATTTCCTGATTAATCAGGAAAAATCACATCCCTGATAATATCTTTCACAACAACAACAACAACAACAACAACCTGGCCAAGAGGCCCAGTGAGGTACAACAGTGTGCACAATAAAATAAGAAATAAAAAAACAGGACAAAAATAAATGATCCACTAGTTTGGGAGAAGCGGACAAGGCGGTCCAGTTTCAGGACTGTATTCAGTTTGTTCCAGCCTGCAGCAGCAGCTGACCGAAAAGACTGAAAAGCACTGTTGCCAAAGGAGGATCGTGATTTCCACACAGATACATCAGAAAATCATGAATTTAGTTTTGATGGATTCAACAGCAGTTTAGTGTCTGTAAGCGCATGTTGCATGGATGTGAAGTTGGTTGTGGGGTGGGTCAGGGGTGGAAGTGTAGATAATGGTGTCATCTGCATATGGATGGACTGGAGCATCCATGACAGGATTAGAAAAGATTATTGATGTGGATGGAAAACAAAGTTGGACCCTGGAGAGGAGCCATACGGAACTGCTTTCACAACATTGCAGGGTTTATAAATGGTAATATGATTTTTGACACACTGCGGAGCGTTCACTAAAATAGATGGAAAACCAAGGGAGGCATTGGTCAGTAAAACCCATTTCTCTCAGTCTATTTAGTAGAATGCCACAATTCAAATCCATGTGTACCTGTCAAAAACTCTTTCACAGGTACACACACCTCTCATCAGGTCACACTCAACATGTACACAAATAAACGTGAGTGCAGGTGAGAAACAGAAGCCGTATTTGTTGTATAACACAATATATACCTTAAAGATAAAAATAAACGTAGAAAACCATTCACAAAGTCCATAATACACAAATAATGTGTGATCTAGTGTGAGTGACTATGGTGAACTCCATATGACTATGGAGTTTACATTCGACTTAATAGTATGGAGCTGATCTATTTTAATCCCACAGATTTTACTCCCTTCTATTGTGTGTGTTTAAGAGCACAATGTCACAGTGAGCTAGAGCACATGCTTAGGATCAAACCTATAACACAAGTAACTGTTCAAATCTCTCTTTCATTTCAAGTTCAAATATACAAAAACATTTAAGAAGTTTAAGAAGATCTTTTCTCAAAAGAACCTGGCCATGAGTTACCACAGTTGAGTGCAGAGAAACACCAACTTGTACGGACACGCATATATATAATCAATACTCGAGAACTGTAACAGAAAGCCAGTTATTTTCAAAATGGTGAACTCCACTTTATGTGTGAGCAAACCCAGCCAGTCTTATGACCCTGCAAGACTTTATTAAAAGTCTAATTATGCTTGGAGGCAGAATGTAGCCAAGTATGAATGTAGACAATGTAGTATGTGTCACTCTTCAATCACATTTATGCCTTTGCTGGTACTGAAAAATGATGTCACCATTGGCCGTGACATCACTGTTGATGACCTACTGTGCTGGTTGATGAGCATCCGAAAAGAGATCCGGTTGGTGTAGAAACGGTCCAGAAAGTACTGGATGTTACTGCTGATGAACGGGTCAAAGCCAAATTTCTCCTTGTATTCGATCACACCCTGGGCCATGGTAGGAACCACGTCATTGTGCCGGTTGCGGATATTGATCAAAATGTCCAAGAAACTGGAACAAAGAATGCAGAGCTACAAATCTGGGGTGTGATTTCTTGCTACAATCATGACAGAACCACAACAGTGCCAGACAGATAGAAGACAATCAAAAGTTAGACAATCAATCAATAAATATTTATTGTCCCCAATGGGCAATTAATTGTGCAGCCAGCCTAGTGATGAACCATCAACCTGAACACTGCTCCTCACGGCTGCCGTAAACATTGCTCCACACTGCTGCTCTGAACACTGATCCGCTGAACACTGCTCCACACTACTGCCCTTCCCACACCACCCACTTCTCTGTCCACAATTCTGGCCTTAGACCCTAGTAACAGTTCCCAGCCTGGAGGTGGCTGGATGTTACAATCCACTTCTCTGAGCTGCAATAACCACAAATGTTTAAGACAACATACACATACATAACCCTAACCCTAACCCAACATACACATACATAATCCTAACCCTAACCCAACATATACTGTTTAGCCTACATTACCTAGCATCTATCACTTGGCCATGTACACTATAGAACCTCAGTGAGCAGTTTAAAGAACATGTCTTCCATTTGAAAATGCAATAAAAAACATGTACCAATGCCATAATGTTACTATAAAGAACACAAACAAAGACGAAAAGACAGGAAGAACATGGACACGTACTCGTTCAGGGTGCGGGGATCCTCTGGGCGTCTGTTCTCATACTCCAGCAGCTCCACAAAGCTCTGCATGTACCTGCATGTAGGCAGGCAGTGTGGTATAGTGGTTAGGGAACTGGGCTTGGAACGTTAAGGTTGCAGGTTCAATCCCCAGGTGGGACACTGCCGTTGTACCCTTGAGCAAGGTACTTAACCTGAATTGCTTCAGTTAATATCCAGCTGTATAAATGGATTGTAAAGAAATGTAAACTGTAAGTCGCTCTGGATAAGACCATCTGCTAAATGCCTGTAATGTAAATGTAATGCAATGTACCTGAAGCATGCACACACACACAAGAATGTCCTCACTCCTCATTCAGCAAATATCCAGTGCTTGTTCAGTCTGGTCCCCAAATATCCTCCCACTGTATGTACATTACATGTAAAACATGCCTGAGAACAAGGCAAAGCATGTGCACATCTAATATAATTATGTTTGAGTAAAAGATAAGGAGATATAGTACCCGCACACTCCGGTCGCTGCCGAGAGTAAATAAATGTGCAAGGACAAAGAACAGCCTTTCCACCAGACTAGACCATTTGCTTTCATAATAAGTAATGTTTGGGAGCCACAGCAGTGTGTGGATACCATTTCTAATTATCAGGTCAAACATAATGAGACCTGATGCCCTCAGGGGCATGAGGTGCACGTGCCCTCACCAGCCAGCCAAACCAACACCAGTCACACCTCCCCCCTCCCTGCGTCCCCTCACCATGTCTGCACCAGTTTGACGGAGGGCTGGCTGAGCAGGTTGTCAGGAAGCAGATTGACCTCGCGCATGGTGTTGGCCAATCGCACGGCCAGCTCCTTCCGCAGGAACATGTAGGAGGTCTTCTCGCAAGCATTATCCTGACCTGGGGAACCATAAAGGAAGAGGGAGTGAGAGAGCAAGGTGGAGAGAACAAGAGAGAGAAAAAGTGAGATGGAGAGAGGAGACAGTGGGGAGGGGGCATGGACGATGTTTTCTGCCTATAACATGCAACAGGGATCACACAGATCATGCCCCCTTTGGTGTTATTATGTTTTACTATCAGACCGAACAATTGATTAATGACAATGACTACATAGATTAGATTTGAATCCATTTTAAAGAACAATCAACTGAATAAAAATTGTATCCAGACAATATTAATGTAGTAGTGGACCCTCCACATAAACCATTCTCCTCGCCAAGAGGGGCTGCATACTGGTCTCTGCAATCACAACTCTCAAAACATTCTAGTTGTCACCCCCAACATCCACAGAATATTTGAAAGTATAATTATTGAAAATACACATGCACCTTAGGCGGACAAAATTGTGTCCTTGGCACAATTCACATCAATGTCACATGGGAATCTGTCTGAGTATGTGTGGGTACCTGTGCAATTATGCAAAATGACAGAAAACCCACCTTCCAGCAAACTATCCATCTTATAATTAGAGACGACTAAAGGACTAAAGCCATTAGACTAAAGGACTAAAGCCATTAACAGCTACTGCATGTGAATCTCACTTAGTCACAAAGCCAAGATTATGAAGGCATTGAGTGTTGATGAGTGCACATGGGTGTTTGTGTGTGAGCACTAGTGTGTGTGTGTGTAAGATATATACCACCACATGCTGTGCATATACAGCAATGTACGGCATGTCAGGGTTGGTGATCGGCGTGAGGCTCGAGTATATAAAGATACAATGGTTTTGGTTCCCATTTCCAGTAATTGCACCAAACGCAAACACAGTTGGGAGGCCAGTGCTGATCAAGAGGAGAATTTCCCGGAAAAACGCTGAGCTGGTCTCACTCAGCAGGCTCCAGTGTTCTTTACTTTATTCTGACATCATTTATTTCCACAGCAAGTACAGAAAATAAACATGTGCAGTGAAATGTGGTAGACATGTGCAACCCAACTCTGTGGATCAGAGCGAATGGTGAGTGGTGACTCAAACTCAAACTGTTCTGTAACAGAACCCAGCACTTCCTGGCAGACACTACATTCCCATCAGGCCCAGGGTCTTCAATATGACTGGCTGAGGGGATGGAAAAAATCGTAAACTGTTGATTAAGTCTTCCATAAATATAGCTCCTGGTCTTCCATAAATATAGCTCCTGGTTACAGCTACATATGACTAGTGAAATCTTTCCAGACATGAAACCTGAGCTCAGGAGGATGGCCAGTGGAAGCTAGTAATCCTTTACAGACAGTCAGAACATCTGTATTATGCACTTATCCGCGGGGGGTTGTGGATAAATGCAAGTATGTCAGTAGTCGTATAGCTTTCAGTTGACCTTATAGTTTGGTCGGGGGATAGCTCCGGCACGACGCTCCGCCTCACACCCCTTCCAAAGCGTTGACATTTTCTAATAACGTTTAACCCACAACTTCACCGAACCGGTGAAAAGCGAGCAGTGGAATACCGACTGTTGCGATTGGAGGCGTGTCCGATAAAATCCGAAAACAGTTTATGTACTGAATGTTGAGGTCCCGCTTCCAGCTTGTGTGGATTCATTATTCTGTCTATGACATATTGTCTTCCGAGTAAAAAATAACAGCTGATTGAAAATGCTGACATTGCATTTCCATTGCCACACATCATTTAAACACCTTAGAACATACCCAAGTAAACATGTCGCAAAAAGTAGGTCATCCACTTCCAGGGACGATACAACTCTCTAAAGAGACTTCGCAGTTCACGTTGGTTCCGCATCACACACAATACCGACAACTTGTCGGATTGGCATCGTAAAAGGCCCAAGCATGGCACTTCCTTATTCTTTGTCGACTGCAGCAAAGTCACGACACATAGTGGTTTAACACGGTGTCCCATACCAGCGCCAGTACAATGACAACGTTTGCTCATTTGCCAGTGAACTAATTCAGTCTGTAACAGAATGTGTCAAAATAATGTCCGGAACAGAACAACTCAAAGGGAAGTCTGGCTTTGAAATGGACAAATAATAACATTGACTGCAGCTTACAATATTTTGGGATTGGTGCCTGTAATTACTGTTTATATATATTAGCCTACTGGCTAATTTTTTCAATGAAATATACGCATTATATTAGTCGCAAATTATATGTGAATATTAATAGGGTTATGAACGTTAAGTCGACATAACCTACTGTTCAGAACAATTCTCTCTTTAGCTGGAAGCTACCATGTAGTGTCGAGCTGTTAATTCAAATATCAAACCCCAGCGAAAAACAGTAACATACTGTCTTGTAGCATTTCAACTGTAGCCTAATATGGGACTTACCGAAATCCAAAAACTGCTTAATAGAGAGCGGCGATGGAGAGAATCTCGAATAATATTCTATCTTCGGAGTAGCGTTTTTCAATAGAAATGCAAATAACCTCATAATGGAAAGTGTAATTAAGGCTAGCTCTCTAAATACGTAGACATAAATAAAGCCGCACGCAACCGAACAATTACTCAAGGGCGGAAAATCTAAATTTACGATATGTATTCATGGCATCATGCCAGGGCCTGTCCTCCCGTGGCGATCGCAGATAGCCTACTTGGTTAATGAAATTGATGATACATCAATCCTTCTGGTTGTTGAGACGTAAAACATGTTACACTGTTGCGTTAACACCGTAAGTAATCCAGCTCAAGTCAACCGCACTGAAACGCTTTGCCACCGGAGAGCGTTCAACACTATTGGCCCATTGAAACCCGGAAGAATAATACCATCCTTTCGTTAGGTTAACTATCCATCTTTTTGAAAATCACTGTGCGTAGCCGAAGGCGTAGGACCATAGGTTTTCGATTGGTTAGGTTGAATTAAGTTCGCCGAAAGTAGCGTTTAGGACGTTTTGGGCATAGACAATATATAGAACTAGACTGGAAAGCACGCTCTCAGCCAACTCGAGAAGTGAAGACCCGGAAGTAAGCATGTACTACGCATGTCTGCTGTGAACGCAAAACATTGGAGCTTCCCATTGAAACCAATATAAAACCGCTAATCATTAATTACTATAATGTAACAAGACACATAATTGGTAAAATACAATAAAAAAAATTAAATCTTTAAGTCCTGCCTTCCTCTGAAAATTATATATTTGGTCGTTATTGTTATTCGCCTGCCCAGTGGTGCCTATATTGTTTGAAGTAGGCCCTAGCCTAGACCAACATAGTTACAGTACCCTAGCAGGCGCTGTATGTTGGAAGCCCTGTCAGTGCATAGGTCAAGATAATGGTGAAGGTGATCGTGTGAATTTCCTGTCTTTTGCCAACCATTATCTCTCACAGAAAAAACTACGTAGTTTTTGGGGTTTATTATTGTAGCGGTGGACGCCACGGAATCACGAGTCGAGAGACTTTGCTTTTCCATTTCAGTACTACTTCTTTATTACAATAAAATGTGTAGCACAGGGGAAGTACAAGTACTGCATAAGAAACACGTCGGCCATTCTCAACGCATACACACACAATGACAGTCGGTCGTCACATATTTTTATTTTATTTATTTATTTATTTCATTTATATAGCACCTTTCATACCACAGTAACTCAAAGTGCTTTACATACATAGTCACAGATACATACAAAAGCAAATATATAATGAGTATAAAATACACTACGAATTTAAAAACAAGTCCAACACATTACAAAACAAAAAGAATATTACAAGTATAAATTAGTCGCTAGGATAGGCGAGACAAAATAAATATGTTTTAAGATCTCGTTTAAAAGTGACCACATTCTCAGCCATTCTCAAGCTCTCTGGGAGTGTATTCCAGAGCCTGGGGGCATAAAAACTAAAAGCTGCCTCTCCCTGTCTCTTTGTCCTGACTCTTGGAACCACCAGGAGTTCTCTGTCAGAGGACCTCAGAGATCTACTTGGAAAATATCTCACCAGCATATCCGAGATATATCTAGGCGCACAACCATGCAGTGATTTATAGACTATTAAGAGGATTTTATAATCTATTCTGGAGTTGACCGGTAGCCAGTGCAGTGATTTCAAAACTGGTTTGATGTGTGTTCTTCGTCTCGTCTTTGTAAGGACTCGTGCTGCAGCATTCTGTATCAGCTGCAGCTTATAAATTGGTTTCTGATTTGATAGACCAGCCAAGATGGCGTTGGAATAGTCTAACCTGCTAGAAATTAATGCATGTATCACTCTTTCAGTATCCACCTGCGAGAGGAAGGGTTGCACCTTGGCGATGTTTTTCAGGTGATAAAACGATACTTTTGTTATATTTTTTATATGAGTCTCGAAATCCAAGTCAGAGTCTATTATTACACCTAAATTTCTGGCCTGGCACTTGGGTTTAAGATCCAGTGTATTTAGGTGTGCAGAGAGCTTCTCTCGCTTAGCTTTATCACCTATGATCAAAATTTCAGTTTTGTCCTGGTTTAATTGTAGAAAGTTTTGTGACATCCATACATTTATATCAGCAATGCATTGTATAAGGCAGTCAGCAGGACTATAATCGTTGGGTGTCATGGAAACACAAAGTTGTGTGTCGTCAGCGTAGCTATGGTAATTAACATTGTGTTGCTTTATGACATTGCCAAGGGGCAGCATATATAAACTGAAAAGTAACGGTCCTAAAATCGACCCTGAGGGACCCCACAGCTCATCCGATGTTTTTTGGAGCTATGGTCACCTAGGCTGACAAAATATTCCCGTTCAGTCAGATAGGTCCTGAACCAGTTAAGGACTGGACCTGAGAGGCCAACCCAGTTTTCAAGTCTGTCAATGAGAATATCATGATCCACGGTATCAAACGCAGCACTTAGATCTAGCAGAGCAAGAATCGAAAGCTTTCCAGAGTCATTGTTCATTCTCAGATCATTCACAACTTTGACTAATGCTGTCTCTGTACTATGATGAGAGCGGAATCCAGATTGAAATATATCAAATGTGCAATTTGCCTCTAGAAAAACATTTAGCTGTTTAAGTACGGTCTTTTCCAGAATTTTGCTTATGAATGGGAGATTCGAAATTGGTCTATAATTGCTTAAAACTGAAGAGTCTAAATTGCTTTTCTTCAAAAGGGGTCTCACCAGAGCAATTTTAAGAGGCGATGGGAAAATGCCTGTCTGTAGAGAACAATTTACGATGTTCAAGATGTCCTCCGACACAGACTCAAAAATAGTCTTCAAAAATTTTGTAGGAATGGGGTCAAGGGGGGATGTAGATGACTTTAGTTTGGCCACTACTTTGCTCAGCATCTCTGCATCAACTGCTATAAATGAGTCCATAATTACATTACATGGTGAAATGGGTCCAGCATGCAACACATTTGATCCTGACTGGGTAATACTTGTCCTTATATTCGCTATCTTATCTCTGAAATATCCTGCAAATTCCTCACACTTGGAGGTGGAGAAAAGATCTTCAGGTATTTTAGCCACCGGATTTACGAGGCTGTCAATAGTCGAAAAAGGACCCTGGAGTTATTTCGATTAGTAGAGATCAAATTTGAAAAATGATCTGTTCTAGCCTTTTTATTGCTTTATTTATGGAAGAAAGATGGTCTTTGAGAATCTCATAGTGAACCTGTAGTTTGGTCTTTCTCCATACACGTTCAGCCTTTCTACATGTTCGTTTGAGATTCGCAATTTCCTCATTCTTCCAAGGAGCTTTTTGTTTAGCTAACACCCTTTTTAGCTTCAATGGTGCTACAGAATCCAGAGCTGCCTTAACTTTGATGTTGAAACTGGTTACTAGGTCATCAACCTGCAATGGGTCTTTTGGAGTTGTAGGCCTACTATTAACTATCATCTTAAAGCCCTCAGCTGCTGCAGCAGTAAGATATCGTTTCTTAATAACACGTTCAGTACAAACTTCAACCTTTGGTGTCATTATTGTAAAAATATACAAAAATGGTCAGACAGGGCAAGATCACAGATTGAAGATATATCAGTATCTAGACCCCTTGAAATGATCAAATCAAGAGTGTGACCTCGGTTGTGGGTGGGCTCGTTGATATGTTGAGTGAAGTCCATGGAGCTCAAAAGGTCCGCAAAGTCTCTGGTATCTGAGTTAGTCTCACTGTCCATGTGTATGTTAAAATCACCAACTATTAATATATGGTCATAGTTTGTGTGTATAATGGACAGGAGTTCTGAAAAGTCCTCTAAAAAGGTAGGAGTAGGAATCTTAGGTGGTCTAGTCTTAGTCTTAGTCTTTGGTGGTCTATATATAGTTACTGCGAGTACAGGAGGCTCACAGCTTATCATGATGGCATGATGCTCAAATGAACAGAAATCTCCCAGAGATATATTTCTGCTGGCAAGGATTGATGAGAGGATGGTCGCAGTCCCACCCCCTCTTCGCCCAGGTCTAGAGGAGTAGGAAGAGCTATAGTCTGGGGGAGAGGCTTCCAGGAGGGTGGCTGATCCATCAGTGCCAAGCCACGCCTCGGTCAGGAAAATACAGTGCAGATTTCGGTCGGATATGAGTTCATTAATTAAAAATGTCTTATTGTTCAGTGATCGCACATTAAAAAGAGCCATGCTCAGTTTCTCTGAGCCGTTATTTTGTTCAATTGTTTTGTTTACTGATACTGATACTGTGACCAAGTTGCCCTTATTGGGATATGCTCTTTTTTCAGTAGTGAGACAACTGGTAAGGGGAGAAGGTCTATTAGTTATCATAGTTGTAATGATGGAGTCCGCCTGGCCAGCGAGTGGCGCTGTTCTGCATGGCAGCGGTAGTGGCGGTGCAGCGAAAGAGTCTCCACAACAACAGGTGGCTGATCTCCATGTGGCATGTCGTGGGGAGACACTAGCGCTGGCAGCATGTCATGTATGGCTTTGGAGATGGCGATGAATATTAGAGGCCAGGACTTTGATGCCACTCTGGTTTGGATGTAGGCCGTCTGCTTTGTAAAGGGATTTTATGTTCCAGAATGAGTCAAAATGGCTAATATAGCCAAAACCACCATCCCTGCTAAAGCTAGCTAGCCATTTGTCCAGCTGATAGAGCCTGCTAAATCTCTCAGAGCCACATCGGAGGAGGGGGGCTGGCCCAGAGAGAATGCATGATTTCCCTAAACGTTCAATGAGCTGTGCCAGGTCTTTATAGGCGTTTTGGGTCTCAGCTGATTTTTTGGCGGATCTTACATCATTTACACCAGCATGGACGATGACTGTGTGGACAGTGGGGTGATGCTCAATGATGGATGTTACGTGCTGGGCTAAGTCAAGGATTTTAGCACCGGAGTACGAGTAGCATATGGCATGCGGGACAGCTACAGATCGCATGATGCTGTCTCCAAGTATGAGATACTCCGGGCTGGGGAAAAGGACATATGGAACGGCTTGGGTAACATTAGTGGGGACGTTATCACTAGCCACAGCAGTGATCAGTGAGGCAGGTTTTGCTGAACGGGGCAGCTAACGTTTCTCGTCGGGAGCGCTGATGTTTGGGGGATATGGGCTTCGTTCGGGACGAAGGACCAGTAACGTTCCCCCTGGCATTCGCAACAGGGGAAAGGGGGCTTTCATTCCAATCACATGTGGTTCCTCATATTAGAACATTTACACCACTATGAACATAAATAGCTAGCAATTGTACGCCTAGCTGGCCGCAAGGGCTCCAGGGACATGTTATAGTTTCGTAGGTATTGTTAGCGTGTTTCAGGAGGTATTTGTGAAGAGTCGAAATACTTAGACCAAATTAACATTAACTCAGTATTTATTAGAGACAAATAGAATATAACAGATAGCAGAAGAAGAATTAGCAAACTCTCAACAGATGTGCTCAGTCGTCTTCCGGGAGCGCGCTCCACCTGGGGCCCCCCGAACCTCGTCCTTTGTCCCCTCAAGTCCTTGCTGATTGGCTGACCCCCTTCGGTTCAGGCTCTCCAATCAGCAACCAATTACGCTATCTGTCTTCATGCATAGTAGGCACTGTCTTCGTTCTTAACCTTGTGGAAGCAGGTGCAAGATTAAGAAAACGGGCCCCCCCCGGGCTAGTCTGCCACTTCTGCGAGAACAAAGGGTCATAGTTGCAAAAACATAATTTCTGTACATTAATTCACAGACAGGTCAGAAGACAAACACACTAATACATTTCCACAGTATCGAACGCCAGACAGCTCATAATCCATACACGTATTCTTATTATGATACACTGTTTTATGATATGTGTATTGTTTTTTATGTCGTCATACATCCGTATGATCCAATCAGATAGCAGATTTGAATACGCCTATGCTTAGTAATTTCTGTGTACATGTCACTACCACATACTAGTGACAAACTATGACAGTAACACTAACCTCTGGTTTGTCATCTGTAACATCAGTTCTTCACACGATATATTCAAGAATGACGTCCAGAATTTTTTTTCTCCAGACCTGTAGAGATGCAATTGTCCAATGCACGCACACCCTTACATCGGACAACAGGTCCGCTTATACTATTGTACCATCTATAATATCAAGGTAACGTTAGGTCCATCGCACACATTAGGTCCATAAAACATACGTGTAACATAACAATGCGTGTATTCATTTAATACACGTATCATAAAACAATACGTGTGTCATAATAAGAATACGTGTATGGATTATGAGCTGTCTGGCGTTCGATACGTAGGCTACTGTTAGCCACCTAGCATGCTATGCACAATGTACAATGGAGGGCAGCTAGCATTTCTGTGGCTAGGCTAACTGGCCACTGTTACAATATAGTAGGTTATTACGCAGTTTGATGAATCAATTAACGCACCTAATGTTTGAGAAAAATGAATCAGATTTCTAAATACATGTTTCCTCTGTTTAAACACTAGCTAATGTTAACACTAGCTATCTATACAGTCATCATTTTCAACATCAGTTTTTAGCATCTAGGGGCAATAAAGCATTGTGTTAAAAAAGAGCTCGGGCCTCATTTATAAAACGTATTTACACACATATTTGATCTTAGAACGTGCGTACGCTCAAATCCACGCCAAAGTTCAGATTTATAAAAACGGTCTTTGACGGGACCGCGGAATCACTTGCGATCTTCCGCAAGAGACTCAAAACCCACCTTTTCAGACTCCACTACCACTGAATACTGTACATCTAGCTAATTGTCATCACCACTGCCTACTTGCTCAACACTATATACCCCTGCTTACTCCATAAAAAAAAAAAAATGTACTAACCTTTTCCTTCCCAGTGTTACAGGTATGGTACGCAGCTGCCTGCAATGGTCTATTGCTGTATTACTGCACTGTTCTCTTGCGGGTACTATGATTGTTCCTACCATGTATTAATGTACATCTGGTAAGTCGCTCTGGATAAGAGCGTCTGCTAAATGCTTAAAATGTAAATGTGGCCTCCCGCGTGGTCCAGTGGTTACAACGTCCGACGCTGGCCACGGAGACCGGGGTTCAATTCCCCGTCTCGCCAAGTGTCGGCTTTGGCCGGGAGCGCCACCAGGGGGCGGCGATTGGCTGTCCGCCCCAGGGAGGGGGGAGGGAAGCTGACGTGACGTTCGCTGCGTATAAGAGTGGCCCTGTAAGTACCGGGGTTCGGTCGACGGCTGGGCGAGTGACGTCTCGGAAGAGGCGTCGCTTTGCTCTCGTCACTACCGGTCGCAGGACTACGGCACCGAACTCACATTACTAGGGGGGGATTGACGTAAAAATAGCGGGTCTAATTGGCTACCAAAATGGGATAAAATCAGAAACAAAAAAAAACAAAAAAGTAAATGTAATGTCGTCTGCTGCCTAATTGTTTCATTATTATTATTATTATTAGTAGTAGTAGTAGTAGTAGTAGTAGTAATAGTATTACCAGATTGAACACATTGCTTAGGCTATACGTAATGGTTTGCACAATAAATTGATTAATAAATTAAAACAACATAAGCTATGCTAAAGCACATATTGGTTTTCCAAAACGACCCCTATTAGCATAATTGACACATACTTGAAATGTATTTAGCATAATACATATTATGGTTCCACGCGTGTAAAACATTTCGGTCAATCTATAGGCTATAAAATGTCCAGTAATGCAGTGGTTTGCAAGAGGAAGAATGGCAGCATTGTCACTTCTCGAAGATATCGCCAACCGCGCAATAAGAAGGGAACGAGTTATTAAAGATTTTGACCTCAGTTTTAAATCAGACCACTTTTTCTTTACGTCCTTCAGGGACCTTTGCTGCCCCCGCACCTCATTCACAGCCTGGGCTACTGCCAGGCCACGTACTTGGTTGTACTGGTAAAGCCACTGGAAAGGCTCCCAAACAGCGTCCCTGCACGCATCTGCACCTCCGCCAACAGGACCTCGATTTCGGCCTCGCTAAAATTATTTTTCAAGTAGAGGATTTGTGTTTTGATTCGAGCTCCTTTATATGCTAATGATATTAATTAGGGGGCGTTTACAAGGCGGAGATCTAAAACCATTCAGCTACGCACAATTTCAGGACCGCGGAATCACTTGCAATTTCCGCAAGAGATTCAAACACCGCCTTTTCAGACACCACTACCACTGAATTATGTACATCTAGCTAATTGTCATCACCACTGCCTACTTGCTCAACACTATATACCCCTGCTTACTCCATTTAAAAAATAATAATAATTTACTAACCTTTTACTTCCCAGTGTTACAGGTATGGTACGCAGCTGCCTGCAATGATGTCTATCGCTGTATTACTGCACTGATCTCTTGCGCGTACTATGATTGTTCCTACCATGTATTAATGTAGGCTACATATTGTCAGTCGCTCTGGATAAGAGCGTCTGCTAAATGCTTAAAATGTAAATGTAATGTAAAATGTATTCGGAAATCTAAGAGCGCCAACATGTCGTCTGCTACCAGTTTTAAATCAGTTTTAAATCAGACCACTTTTTCTTTACATCCTTCAGGGACCTTTGCTGCCCCCACCCCACCTCGTTCACAGCCTGGGCAGCCTGGAAAATCTTCCTTAGAAAGAAAATGTACATGCATCCGAAAGCACTACTAATTTCTCAGTCCAATTTCAAATATTGAGAGCACATATGCAAATCGATTTAAAAATAAAAATTTGATTACCGCGTATAGCAGGGCTATTCGATTCCAGGGGCCTTATTTATAAAAAGTTGCGTATAAACCATCCTATATTTGATCTAAGATCATTTCTGAAATCTGTAAATCACAAATGATCTTGAAATTGTGCGTAGCTGAATGGCTTTAGATCTCCGCCTTGTAAACGCCCCCTAATTAATATCATTAGCATATAAAGGAGCTCGAATCAAATCACGGGTCAGGGCCCGTGTTCACAAAGAATTTTAAGGGTAAAAGTTGGTCGTAACTCCGGAATTTAGGAGCAAGTCCCAAAAATAATGGGCGTGTCACTCATAAATTTAGGCAAGGCCGAAATTACCATATATATTGGGGGGGACACATCCCCCCCAATATTCAGATATGCTCAAAATGTCCCCCCCAATATATAGCCTAGCTGATATAAAAAATATAAATAAATTGATTTGGTCCCCCCCAATGTTGACTCCATGGTTACGGCCTTGAATTTAGGAGTCCTAAATTTTTGGGATAAGAATATTTCACAAAGGGCTTGAGAGCTAAAAAGAGCTCCTAAGTCCAGGAGAAGTTAGAAGCAGGCAAGAGGACTTCTAAGTCGCTAAAGACCTACTCACGGTGATCCGAAAATCTGCTGCTGGCGGCAATCGTTGTCGCAATCGCGTCAACACTGGAGATATTGAATGATACAGAGCTCATAAAAAGGTACCGCCTCAATCGCGAGGGTATTATATATATATAATATTATATATATTAGCCTATATATAGATACCCTCTGATTGTTTACGAGATGCAGACATGTAACCAATTGACTAGTGAGTATTCTTGGTTTCATGTTAAATCAGTGACACGTAGCCTACATTTGTATTTTAGAATCTTTATTAGAATATAATAGGGGTGCATCGGATAATTTTTCGGATCAGCAAAAAAATAATAACGGGACCAAAGGCGCGTTTCTACCAAATATTACCAGTAACTATTCTCAAGGAATTGAATGAATGATAATTTCAGTTTTTCAATGTAAGTTATTTCACTAAATCTTTATTCGAAAATTTCACAAAATACATTTTTAGATTCAGTACGCCTTAGGCGATGTAACTAGGGTGGTCTTATGCCTGAATTAATTTAATAAAAAAATAAAAGATCGCTAATGTTTCAATTCTATTTAATTCGGTCGCGTTTCTAAAAACATGCCTCCCAGAAAGGCATTTAGTATGAAAAACAAAGCAAACCAAAACATATATGGTTTATATAACAGCGGCTGTATTTGTATTTCTCTATGATGGTTAAATTTAGCTATTAATCCGCGGATCATATGCTGCCGAACCGTGGGGGTTGATCCGTACGCGGGCAGAGACCCATCCCCTATATCAGCCAATCACTGTGGGCATTCTGAGTAAGCTCGTTCATGAGAAACAACGTCATCCTTAGCAACGACGTCAACCCCGCCCTCACTCTTAGTTTCACAATTGTAGGAATTCCTTAGTAAGAGATGGTCTTTGGAGCTTTGTGAATAGGTTTTAAGGTGGGACTCCTAACTAAAAGGTTTTAGTGCGATTTAGAAGTACTCCTAGTGGTAAGATACAATTCTTTGTGAATACGGGCCCTGAACTTTGGCGTGGATTTGAGCGTACGCACGTTCTAAGGTCAAATCTGTGCGTAAGTACGTTTTATAAATGAGGCCCCTGAACTTTGGCGTGGATTTGAGGGTACGCACGTTCAAAGATCAAATCTGTGCGTAAGTAGGCTACGTTTCATAAATGAGGCCCCAGGCCTCGACGCCCACAATGTCTGCATGCAGGTATTTGCTGCAACCACGTACTACGCCACCTGATTTCCCTTATTGGCTTACTGCTTGGATCAAGGAGGTAAACTAATTAGTGAAATTAGGTGGTGTAATGTGTGGTTGAAAGAAATACCTGCAGACATGTGGCCCTCAGACCCTAGTGACATTGGGTTGTATATTTATCATACGGTAAAAATGTCACATTGTCACATGGCCATCATTTATATACTGGCCAGTACATCTGCATATCTGCACATGTTTAGAACTTTGAGGTGTTTACAAATGTATAAATGAATAGAAACGAATGCCAAACCAATAAACTGTGTTTTTTGTGTATTTCTCCGTCTATAAGAAGTTACAACAAAACTTAAAACACAAGCGCATACTGTACAGTGTTGACGTGAAACGCAGTCCCTCGTTCTGCCATATGGGGGCTCTCCAAAGCAACACCAGTTTAACTCTCACGTTCCGGGTGGTTCCTCTTAAGGCAAATGTAAGCTCGAGATGATCTTTATAGAGCAAGTAAACCTACAGGTCCGCAATTAAACCTACAGGTCTTCCTCCTCCTCTCGGGCAGTTCGCTATTTGTATGGGGGCAAATACAGCTTTGAAAAGCAAATGATTCATCATACCATGTATTAATGCACATCTTCTAAGTCGCTAAGGGTTCAGAGCGTCTGCTAAATTCGTAAAATATAAATATAAATGTATTTCTACAAACAGTCAATTTTCTGATTCCAGGATGATTATACACATATTACAAATGTCATAAAATAAATGAAATGAAATAATGAAAATAGTTGATTGTAAGTTATTACAGTAAAATTCAGCATGGAATAAAAATATACACCACTCTCCCCATCTATTTTTGACCTCTGTAAGAAATAAAATAACATCACAACATAAACAGAGTATGGAAATCTTTGATCACACCCGTGTTTTACACCTAAATTCACTGATTGGTGAGCTCTGACCCTCCTCATCTCATCAGACACATCAGCCCACTGTCTATTGGAGTTTTTTAAATCATGTTTTATAGGGGTATATAGCTGGAGTTTATGGCTTGTGCACCAATGAGAAAGGAGAGGTTTATATAGTTGCGATGAAACATTCCCAGATTGCAGCGCCGGTCTTTGCTCTCTGTCCCAGAGGACCATTATGAAGTCATTTGTTTCCTCATTGCCCAAGGGTTATCTGCAAGAAGAATTTGCACACTTGTAATTTTCAAAACTTCTCCAGATGGTTTAAATGAAGAGGGGAACACCTTTAGGTAATTTGCTTGACATCAGATATGAGCAATGTGTGTGGATATGCTGTGGGGGAGGGGGAGAAATAAGCCTCTCCTACCAAAGGGCCACATGGCGGCATGTCTGGAGCTCGTAAGAAGGCATGTGGCGAAAGATTCTGTGGTCTGATGAAACAAAAAAGCAAAACTGTCCTGAATGCAAAGTACCATGCCTGGCACAATTCAAACAACTCATCACCTTTGTCACACCATCCCTACCATGAAGCATGGTGATGGTAGCATAATGCCATGGGGATGCTTTTCAGCTGCAGGAACTGGGGTAGTTGTCAGGATTGAGGGAACAATGAATGGAACCATATACAGGAAATTCCTGCATCAGTCAGCAAAAGACCTTAGACTGGGAAGAAGATTCACAAACAAGACAACGACCCCAAACACACAGCCAAACAGAGCGTGGTTATCACCGGAATGGCTACAGAACAAAAGAGGTAAATGTCCTTTAGTGGCCCAGCCAAATACTTTGAATACTAAGTAGATCTGTTTTCCAATTTTCATACATCTTTGTTGCACAATAAAGTTGTTATTGCCCCTTAAAATTGTTGGGTATATTGTGACTCAAGCGAGAAATAACATTTCAATCCATTAAATTCTGGTTGTGACACAAAAAAATGACAATTATTCAAGGGGGGAGAATACTTTCTGAAGGCACTGTACGTAGCCCATTAGCCCTTATACCATAGTATCTACAGTAGTATTACCAATATATGCAAGTGTTTAAAGTTTAGTTTACATGTCAATGTGATTTCATTTTAATGATGACTTACGAATTTCTCCACTCACATTAATTTAGACGTCACTTCATGGATCATGGCTTCACGCGCATATGCATTGTTAGTCAACTTTGAACTTGTAAAGAGGTCAATACTTGAATCATATCTACACCATAAGTACATCAGCATATGCCCCAGAATATGTATGCCTGACCATCTGACTCCTTTCAAGATCTGAAAAATAACATAACTTTGATCTAGTCTTGATCTGTCAGGTGTAACATTCTTCTATCATGGCCTTTTTAATAATACTGAAAGAGGTGGAAAGCATAATACTTGACACAAAATACAGATGACTGGAAGCTTCCTTTAAAATGTGTTGAAGTAATTTATTGGGAATTCACCAAACAGTGGTTATCAGTGGCTTTTTTCAACCTAAAAAGACACAATAAAAAGAAACATGTCTGACATTAAAACTGCATCTCTTCAGCGTAGTTTCTCAGGATGACGACTACAGGCAAAAAGAAAAACAGCTTACATTTCACATAAAACCGAGTAAGGTTTGAAGTCCAGAACATTGTTCACATAACACATGATGCTTACATTCTGGTCCTATAGTGTGCCTCTGATTTTTAGTACGTACGTATATAAGATATATATTATTTGATGGATTAATTATTTCTGCCCCGATTCCCAGTGCCCTCGGAAATGATGATAATTATCAACAGCATAAGTGATATCAGTCACCACCGTTGTATAAACATATGTTTAATGTGTTTTGTAGTCAACTGTGCAACATCTGTGACATCAATGGACTGAATAACAGCACAGCACCTCACTGCAGAAAAGCAAAGTGCAGCGCAGTACAGTACAATATCTAAGTACAGTCAAACATTTCTATTGGCTGTTCCATCTGTCCTACAGGAGGAATCACCCCCACAACCTTTCAACCCCCAATTTGAGGGAAATATGTATTTGAGCATGGCTATCATTTGTTCTAAATTCTTACCACAGCTACATAGTGTGAGGAAGGCACTGTTTTATACAGAGGTCAAGTTTGTTTATTCCCTACCTGAATTCAACTCTTTATTCAACTTACTGAACTTTCTAACTCTCTATTTCTGTGTCTTACTATAATAAACGAGAAGTGCAGACCACAACAACAGAACAGAAATGAAACTGTATACGTATATGCATATAAAAATAAAGGTATAAGGTTGTCTTTTTAAATCACTCCGAGACCCCATTCAGCCTGTACCCATGGAAACAAGCGCTCAAAAACACCAGACACCTTCTCACACCCCTCATGCCAAGTTATCCCCGTTCTCGCACTGCAGGACAATTTTGGTGTTCTCATCATTATCGTCTTCGTGCATGTCAGCGGCAGGCAGCAGGTCATATTGCCGACGGTACAGCAGACGAGTCACCAACGTGATGATGAACATCTCCAGAATCAACAGCTGCTGGCTCATCACTGCAGAGGAAGGGTCAACTTAGGTTCAGGGGCACATACAGAGAAAGAATATACAGGGTCTGAGGTCACTGCAGAAAGGGGTCACATGCAGGGTCAGAGGTCACTGCAGAGAAAGGATACACCACAGATTCAATAGACCCACCAGATACTAAGCTCTGTATTCTTAACATTGAAAGACCTGTCTCCCTACCATTGAAGTTGAAGCATTTAAACTTGATGCATCTTATGAATATTTGTGAAGGGGTGTGACAAAGTACAAAACTTTTATAGCAGATTACTGGCTGACCAGTGACGATTCATCGTCTTAAAATAGAGGAGGATGAGCCACATACCTTTAAATTTATGACTATTCTCAACCTGTTTCCATTTACTTTCCTTGATTATCAATCAAGCAATTAGCTGAATAAGCAATACCAATAGGTATAGCTTCCCAACTTTATTTTGTGGTAGTATTTTTCTACATCACAAAATTGTTTATAACTACATTCAGGTAATTAGTACATTTGCTTACAGTGGGGAAAATAAGTATTTCACCCCCTGCTGATTTTGTGAGTTTGCCCCCTTACAAAGAAAGGAACGGAACGGTCGGTCTATACATTTCATGGTAGGTTCATCTTAACAGTGAGAGACAGAATATTTAAAAAAAATCCCAGAAAATCCCATTATATGAATTTTAAACATTTATTTGTGTTTTATTGAGGAAAATAAGTATTTCACCCCCTAGCAAAACAGCAAGAATTCTGGCTCCCACAGACCGGTTATGTGACCAGGAGGCACACAGATTAGTCCTCTTACTTAATTAGTACTCCTAATTAAGTACTCGTTACCTGTATAAAAGACAACTGTCCACAGAATCAATCAATGAATCAGATTCCAACCTCTCCACAATGGGCAAGACCAAAGAATTGTCTCAGGACATCAGGGACAAAATTGTAGACCTGCACAAGACTGGAATGGGCTACAAGACCATTGGCAAGCAGCTTGGTGAGAAGGAGTCAACTGTTGGTGCGATAATTATAAAATGGAAGAAACACCAATTGACCATAAATCTCCCTCGGTCTGGGGCTCCACGCAAGATCTCACCTCGTGGAGTGAACCTGATCATGAGAAAGGTGAGGGAACAACCCAGAACTACACGGCTGGAGCTTGTTGATGATCTCAAGGCAGCTGGGACCACAGTCACCAAGATGACCATTGGTAACACACTACGCCGTAATGGATTGAAATCCTGTAGTGCCCGCAAGGTCCCCTAAGGCACATGTACAGGCCCGTCTGAAGTTTGCCAATGAGCACCTGGATGATTCAGAGGAGGCTTGGGAGAAAGTGCTGTGGTCAGATGAGACTAAAATCGAGCTCTTTGGCATCAACTCGACTCGCCGTGTTTGGAGGAAGAAAAAGCTGCCTTGGACCCCAAGAACACCATCCCCACCGTCAAGCATGGCGGTGGAAACATTATGCTTTGGGGCTGTTTCTCTGCTAAGGGCACAGGACGACTTCACCGGATCGAGGGGAGGATGAATGGGGCCATGTACCGGGAAATCTTGGGTGAGAACCTCCTTCCCTCAGCCAGGACACTGAAAATTGATTTCTAAGGATTTGGAGAGGATCTGCAAAGAGGAGTGGGCCAAAATCCCTCCTGGGATCTGCGCAAACTTGGTGACCAACTACAAGAAACGTCTGACCGCTGTGCTTGCCAACAAGGGTTTCTCCACCAAGTACTGAGTCATGTTTTGCTAGGGGGTGAAATACTTATTTTCCTCAATAAAACACAAATAAATGTTTAAAATTCATATAATGTAATTTTCTGGGATTTTTTTAAATATTCTGTCTCTCACTGTTAAGATTAACCTACCATGGAAATTATAGACCGTTCCTTTCTTTGTAAGGGGGCAAACTCACAAAATCAGCAGGGGGTGAAATACTTATTTTCCCCACTGTATATCTACAGATTATCTGAACTTGTAGAAAAGTGTAGCCCACTCTTCATTCTCTATACCCAAATTCAAGGAATATTGACTTATATTGTAAATATCTGTTAATCTGATCTGTGCAGATCAGGGTATTTAATGCTCAGGAAAATTTTTTTAACGTTTTTAACCTAACAATTGTTTGCTAAGCATTATTGCATGTTTTCCAATGCTAATTTACTATACAGTTAATGGAGGGATTCAAGTTAAAGGTGTAGTGTATTCTCTATAATGATTCAGTTGATTTACTCAATTAAACTAGTCGTTCTCATTTACTTTTTCTAACATGATGTGAAGAAAGAACATTACACAGAGAAACACAATTAAGAGGAAGCTTTGTGATTCCTGGGACTTCTTTGTGGATTATACAATTATTTGGCACGCTTGTTAATTAAGCAAAATAAGTGAAAACAGTTTGAGACCAAGGGTCGATTTAAAGGTAGGATTTCCTCCTTACCTTCCGGCACTGCTGAATATGTATTTTATGTAAAAAGACAAGAGGATCAGAGAAAGAGTGAGGGAGGGAGGGAGAGAGAGAGCTAAAGAATTTCATTAAAACATTCCTCTTTGGATTACAGAGTTCACACCTTTATGTACAATACAGAGAGCCAGTCACTCAGGAAAGCAAAGTAATAAATATTTTTTCCATTTTGCGCTCCACTAAAATAATGAAAAATTCATCAATTTTACATTGTAGTCTTCTTGACTGATCCGAGAGGGCAGGTGTTACAACCTTACTATTCTAATTCACCAGTGTGCAGCGGCACCACATCACTGCCAACAGTGCCCCAGCCCCTCCACCTCTTCAAATGAGGTAGAATCCTCTTTGGTGGTAGTAGTAGTCTTTATTTAATTTCCACAAGGGCATATAGTGTTATAGTGACTTCTATATGCAGCTTGGCATGACTGATGAAGAAGTGAGATTGTGCACTCTTAAGAATGGAATCCGGGCCATGGGAGCTTAGGAGGTATAGCTAAACCATCCATCCATCCATCCATTTTCTACCGCTTCTCCGGGTCGGGTCGCGGGGGCAGCGTCCTAAGCAGGGAGACCCAGACTTCCCTCTCCCCGGCCACTTCGTCCAGCTCTTCCGGGGGAATCCCGAGGCGTTCCCAGGCCAGCCGAGAGACATAGTCTCTCCAGCGTGTCCTGGGTCTTCCCCGGGGCCTCCTCCCGGTGGGACGTGCCTGGAACACCTCACTCGGGAGGCGTCCAGGAGGCATCCTAACCAGATGCCCGAGCCACCTCATCTGGCTCCTCTCGACGCGGAGGAGCAGCGGCTCTACTCTGAGCCCCTCCCGGATGACCGAGCTCCTCACCCTATCTCTAAGGGAGAGCCCAGACACCCTGCGGAGGAAACTCATTTCAGCCGCTTGTATTCGCGATCTCGTTCTTTCGGTCACTACCCACAACTCGTGACCATAGGTGAGGGTAGGAACATAGATCGACCGGTAAATCGAGAGCTTTGCCTTTAGGCTCAGCTCCCTCTTTACCACGACAGACCGATGCAGCGTCTGCATCACTGCCGACGCCGCACCAATCCGCCTGTCGATCTCCCGCTCCATCCTTCCCTCACTCGTGAACAAGACCCCGAAGTATTTAAACTCCTCCACTTGGGGCAGGATCTCCTCCCCGACCCGGAGAGTGCACTCCACCTTTTTCCGGCTGAGAACCATGGTCTCGGATTTGGAAGTGCTGATTCTCATACCAGCCGCTTCACACTCGGCTGCGAACCGCTCCAGCGAGAGCTGGAGGTCACGGCCCGATGAAGCCAACAGGACCACATCATCTGCAAAGAGCAGTGACCCAATCCTCAGGCCACCGAACCGGACCCCTCAACGCCCGGCTGCGCCTAGATATTCTGTCCATAAAAGTTATGAACAGAACCGGTGACAAAGGGCAGCCCTGGCGGAGTCCAACCCTCACCGGGAACAAGTCCGACTTACTGCCAGCCATGCGGACCAAGCTCTGGCACCGGTCGTACAGGGACCGAATGGCCCGTATCAAGGGGTCCG
This sequence comes from Aldrovandia affinis, assembly GCA_029706075.1. NCBI lineage: Eukaryota > Metazoa > Chordata > Actinopteri > Notacanthiformes > Halosauridae > Aldrovandia > Aldrovandia affinis. The sequence continues at coordinate 1,813,019 of JAINUG010000167.1, forward strand.
GTACCCCATACTCCCGGAGCACCCCACAAGACTCCCGAGGGACACGGTCGAAAGCCTTCTCCAAGTCCACAAAACATGTGTAGACTGGTTGGGCAAACTCCCATGCACCCTCCAGGACCCCGCGGAGGGTGTAGAGCTGGTCCACAGTTCCGCGACCAGGACGAAAACCACATTGCTCCTCCTGAATCCGAGGTTCAACCATCCGACGGACCCTCCTCTCCAGAACCCCTGAATAGACCTTACCAGGAGGCTGAGGAGTGTGATCCCCTGTAGTTGGAACACACCCTCCGGTCCCCTTTCTTGAAGAGGGGGACCACCACCCCGGTCTGCCAGTCCAGAGGCACTGCCCCCGATGTCCACGCGATGCTGCAGAGTCGTGTCAACCAAGACAGCCCCACAACATCCAGAGCCTTGAGGGACTCCGGGCGGATCTCATCCACCCCGAGGCCCTGCCACCACGGAGCTTTTTAACCACCGTGGCGACCTCAGCCCCAGAGATAGGAGAGCCCACCCCCGAGTCCCCAGACCCTGCTTCCTCGCTGGAAGGCGTGTCGGTGGGATTGAGGAGGTCTTCGAAGTATTCCCTCCACCGACCCACAACGTCCCGAGTCGAGGTCAGCAGCGCCCCATCCCCACTGTACACAGTGTTGACAGTGCACTGCTTCCTCATCCTGAGACGCCGGATGGTGGTCCAGAACCTCCTCGAAGCCGTTCGGAAGTCATTCTCCTTCTTCAGCTTGACGGCATCCTTCACTGCCGGTGTCCACCAGCGGGTTCGGGGATTACCGCCGCGACAGGCACCGACGACCTTGCGGCCACAGCTCCGGTCAGCCGCCTCGACAATAGAGGCACGGAACATGGCCCACTCGGACTCAATGTCCCCCGCCTCCCCCGGGACATGGTTGAAGCTCTCCCGGAGGTGGGAGTTGAAGCTCCTTCTGACAGGAGACTCTGCCAGACGTTCCCAGCAGACCCTCACAATACGTTTGGGCCTGCCAGGCCTGACCGGCATCCTCCCCCACCATCGGAGCCAACTCACCACCAGGTGGTGATCAGTTGACAGCTCCGCCCCTCTCTTCACCCGAGTGTCCAAGACATGCGGCCGCAAGTCCGACGACACGACCACAAAGTCGATCATTGAACTGCGGCCCAGGGTGTCCTGGTGCCAGGTGCATATATGGACACGCTTATGCTTGAACATGGTGTTCGTTATGGACAATCTGTGACAAGCACAGAAGTCCAACAACAAAGCACCATTCTGGTTCAGATCGGGGGGGCCGTTCCTCCCAATCACGCCCCTCCAGGTCTCACTATCGTTGCCCACGTGAGCATTGAAGTCTCCCAGCAAACGAGGGAGTCCCCGGAAGGAGTGTTCTCAAACACCCCCTCCAAGGACTCCAAAAAGGGTGGGTATTCTGAGCTGCTGTTTGGAGCATAAGCACAAACAACAGTCAGGACCCGTCCCCCCACCCGAAGGCGGAGGGAGGCTACCCTCTCGTCTACCGGGTGAACCCCAACGTACAGGCACCGAGCCGGGGGCAATAAGTATTCCCACCCCTGCTCGGCGCCTCCCACCAGGGGCAACTCCAGAGTGGAAGAGAGTCCAACCCTCTCAAGGAGACTGGTTCCGGAGCCCATGCCGTGCGTCGAGGCGAGGCCGACTATATCTAGCTGGAACCTCTCGACCTCCCGCACCAGCTCAGGCTCCTTCCCCGCCAGAGAGGTGACATTCCACGTCCCTAGAGCTAGCTTCTGCAGCCGAGGATCGGACCGCCAAGGCCCCTGCCTTCGGCCGCCGCCCATCTCACACTGCACCCGACCCCCTTGGCCCCTCCCATGGGTGGTGAGCCCATGGGAAGGGGGTCCTACGTTGCCTCTTCGGGCTGTGCCCGGCCGAGCCCCATAGGTGTAGGCTCGGCCACCAGGCGCTCGCCCTCGAGCCCTACCCCCGGGCCTGGCTCCAGGGGGGGGCCCCGGTGACCCGCGTCCAGGCGAGGGAAACGTATTTCCGTATAGCTAAACATTAATCAGAAATTGTTCAATATAATACATTTACTATATAATACTAATATTAATAATACTATATATACAGGAGTTGCAGGAAATATCTCAAAACAAAATGGCTGCCTTGGTTAAAATGTATGTACTTTTATCTTTGCAACCAATAAACATTTAAAAAAAAATTTAAATCTTGACCAGCATCTCTTTCATCATTTTGTACCCTCAGATGTAGTGCCAGAAAGAACTGACATGGGTGCTGTTTAGCCCCAGTGACTTGACATGGAATAATTCTCAATAAGACTATCATAAATTTGATGTGGGTGTGTGTGTGTGTGTGTTATTCACCAATCTCTTAGGCAACTCACTGTTGAGCTTGGGTGTGAGCGTAGCATCAGCATAGATCTACTTGTAATGTTTAGGGTGTGAGTGCTGGGGACCCAGGCCCCAGTAATGCTTAAAGTGTAGCAATGCTCCTGCTATGCGTGCTGGTACAACACAATTATTTCAGTCATGCTCTCCTCCACATCTACTGCAGCTTTGCTTCTACATGTTGATGTCACATGACAGAACCTCTGGCAGTAATAACATCTCAATGTCTTGCCCCCAAAAAGGATTTGCCTCAGTAACATTATTTCTCACTGTGAGTTATTTTTCAGTTCATCTGTGTTAATCCCCAGCTGAATCCAACTAATGAAGCACTTACAAGAAACCCTCATTGCTAGCTATGTGTCATTCTAACTGTTTTCACGGTCTTGTTATACTGTTCAATCCTTGCGTTAAGATAAAAACGCCAATTTGGTGGCCAATTGTACCGTTTATTTCTTTCAATTCGCCCTCCCCCTCGAGTTCGCTGCCCATCACTACAGGTCAAGCTAATACCCCGAGGCCGGCAATGATCCGCCTCCTCCAAGATGGAACTTGCCCATCTACTTTACAGGGACGCCCTTCGCGCTTCTCGGCAAGCTTGTGCCGGCTCTTCCTCCCCCCTTCCCCTGGGGCGGACAGCCAATCCCTGGCCCCCGATTGGGGCTCCCAGCCAGAGCTGGGCTGGCGCAGCTGGGTTTCGAACCGCGACTGCAGTGGCGAATGCTTTGACCGTTTTTGACCATTACGACACCCGAGGCCCCTCATGTTTATCTTTTAAAGTGGTTGAAATAGCTAATGGATTGGTCTTACCGGGAACGGTGAGGGTTGTCGTGGAAATTAAAACTAGGATCAGAGAGATCAGAGAGAATTTATTTAAACAGTATTAAAGCTTTAATTACGAACAGCTGCACAGAGACCCGTGTCACGCAGGACAGCGAATCTCAAATTCAAATGAAAATGTGATATTTATATCAAACACAATGGAAAAGGAGGGAACAGTGACAAGAGGGCGGTAACGGGGCGTTAACCTACAGGTAATAGGAGCTATGGGGCAACATAACAAGATAGAACAGGGTGTTTCTGCAAAGGTCATAAACCAATGGGATGGAGGTTTCCTGCAGTGGGGGAAACATCTCAAAATAACAGATGTTCTTTTGAAGTTGTGGCGAGCCCAGTGGCGTAGCGTGGGTTGCCAGCACCCGGGGCGAGGTACGTAACGGCGCCCAACCTTTTTTGAACAACGAACCGGTTTCATGCAAGACCATTTTCCGCGGACCGGAGGGGGGGTGCAAGAGGAAAAATAAATTGGCGCCCCTCTGAAATTTTACACCCGGTGCATGAAACCGGTCCATGGTGCAAAAAAGGTTGGAGACCGCTGCCCTAACGCTGCCTCTATACACGTCTTCTGAAATTTTGCGCCCCTCGGAATTTTGCGCCTGGTGCGCCCGCACCGATTCGACAGTGCACGCTACGCCTCTGGGCGAGCCTTTGTTTGCCTGGCCACTCTGAACTGCAGCATCACATTGAGTTAATTAGTGTCTGCGTGTCTCCTGTGGATGCTTCTCTAGCATTCCAACTTAATACAAAATGTTTCCTTCCACAGAGTGAATTTCATTACAACCTAATATTCTAAGTTTCATCCATCATATATTTTCTCTGCATCACCTTGATATTTCTCCCTGTCCTTTTACTGCCATTAGTCTACTCTGCAATGTTCCATCTCCCATCGTTAGAGATTTTGGGTTCACTCCCTACCTTATCCTTTCTAGCACTGTTATCTGACAGATTTCTAGAACTGTCATGTGAGTAACTGTATTAACATTAGCAGTATAAAGAGGTATTGTTTTCATCAATCACTCTCTACAGTCACCGTAAGGGATGGAGTTGCACTTACAGTTTCCGCGAATCTGCGAGGAGAAGGGTGGGGCACATGCGATGTCACCGTTCAAGGCCAGGATGTTGATAATGGCCGTCTGTAGCTGACTGAGGACTAGCACCAGCTGAAGGGAAACAAAGCAAAGCATTGAAACATGCCTCTGGTTCATGGTTGGCTATTTAAATATAAACGTCTGGGAAATTGAACGTGAATGGATACTTTTCAGAGCACCAAAAACACAAATGATCACCAATTACAGGACCCTAATGGTTTGCTTGATTTGCTGTTTTTGATGAGCCGTTTTATGAGAATATTCTTAAGGTTTACTCATATCCGCCGAACTATGGGATTTTCCGCAGACCGCGCAAACGCTACAGTCATCGTCCTACAGGAAATGCAATGAAATTGAAATGCGTGTTGAGGTGCAATGTCCAAATATTTTATCATTGTATAACAAACACATGGGGGGTGTAGACTTCGCTGACAAAACAACTGCCTGTTACAAGAGACAAACGAAGTCACTGAAGTTGTACTATAAAATTGGTACATGCTTGACACTGATATCCTAAATGATTGTTTACAATAAATCTCATAATACAAAGATGAAATTGTGAGACTTCAGAGAGTCTCTATCACCAAACTTGATAGGTATATGCTACAGGAAAGCAGTAGGAACTCAACAGGATCCAAAACACACACAATAAACAAAAAAAAAAAAGGTAGGCAAAAAATGTAAACTAATAGCAAAATGAAGAATGAGATGAACTTGTGACATTACAGAGAATCATACAAACTCAATTAATTTAAATATAACTCCTCATGTCAAATTTCTAAATGGTTGCATGTAAATGTAGATGTGCCAAGTAAATAATTTACACACATATTTTGGATATAATAACACTAATTTGTTAAAACGTTTAATATGTATAATAATATGACATACCATATATCTCCACAAATTATGTATTATTAGAAATTATGTACAAATACATATTTTCAAATTTTCATAATTTGTATATGATGCTTTTCAATTGAAACTTTTTTATGATTGGGCATAACACATATTGAAATAAAATAAAGATCATTTCATGCTCTTTCCAATGACACATAATTTGCCTATTCTTTCTCTTTCCATTTCCAAGAGGGAAGTGTTAGAATTAGATTGAAGTTAGGCTGAGTGTGAATGGGTGTGTTATGTGGCTAGGCACACACCGTGTTTATACAGAATAATGCATAAGGTGGATATGGGTTAAAATGCCATTAAAAAAAATGCTATCTCGGTATGCATTAACTAACTAGTAATGTAAATGCTGTTATGCAGTCAGTTAAAAGAAACACAATTGTTGCAGTTGGTGGCACAGAAGGGACTGTCTGTATTGTTGTCAGGGAGGATTTAAGCGCGTTATTGGCCAAATCTCAGCAGTGTGCATTCGATCACGGTAAGAGTCATCTCGTTGCGTTCTAGTAAGTGTTGGTTACCCGGTGTTAGACTTCGTGTGTAGTTTTCTGCGTTCGCTGCCTGTTTTCACCTGTTGCAGTAGCAGCTCTCGTTACTTTGTTAGCTTAATTAGTAGCTTGTTGCTTTTGTTCCAGTTTATTAGTGTCGAATACTAGCTTCAGTCGCTGCTTAGAAGATTTAGTTCAAAGTTGATTGATACTTAGCGTTTCAATCGGTTTTGTTTTAACAGGCGTAGCACCTGTGTCTGTAGTTGATTAGTGGGACGAACCTGTGAGTTGGTAATTAGTCTGTATTGTTGTCAGGGGGCATTCGCCACATATAAGCAATCATAGTTGTGGATAGCGGCAGCTTTTTGCGGCAGCCTCACCTTCCTAGCCTCACCGAACGAAGACTCGGCGGACAAAGACAGAGGAGTCTACCGAGGGGGGCCAGCTAGGGAGTGCTCGCCGCACGGTAAGTATCATAGTTTTATATCTCCGTGTTCTTCCTCTGCATCTAACACTACATGCTACCTCCCTATCCCAGTCCATGTCTCCTCTTCTAGATTGCCTAGAAGGAGAGATTCTACTCACACCCGAAACCTCTCCAATCTCATCCACCCTCCGAGATCTCCTGGTGTTGACGTGGTGGTAACAGGTGGACTATGGAACTGCCAGTCCGCTGTCCGGAAGGCCGATTTCATCTCGGCCCAGGCCTCCCGACTCTCCCTGCAGTTCCTGCAGAACACGGCCACCCCTGCTGCTCTCTTCGCTGCCTACACCTTCTCCCACACTCCACGACCCACAGGTAGAGGTGGAGTGACAGGTATACTGATCTCCCCCCTGTGGAGATTTGGTATTGTTCCTCTTCCTCACTTTTCACCCTCCTCCTTTGAATTTCATGCTGTCACTGTCACTGTGCCATGCAAACTGCACATCATTGTTCTTTATCGCCCTCCAGGTCCACTGGGGAGTTTCCTAGATGAGATGGACGCCCTACTCAGCGCTTTCCCTGAGGATGGCACTCCCGTCTTACTCCTCGGTGACTTCAACCTGCCGCTGGAGACCTCTCAGGCCTCTGCATTCCTACCCCTGCTTCAGTCCTTCGACTTCACGCTGGCTGAATCCCCATCCACCCACAAGGCCGGTAACCAACTCGACCTGATCTTCACTAAGAACTGCGCATCACCCAATGTTATGGTATCTCCTCTGTGTCTGACCATTGCTTTCTGTCTTTCTCCCTCCCCCTCCCCTCTGTGCCTAAACCATCCTCACCTGCTCCCACTGTCCTTGTCCGTCGCAACCTCCGCTCTCTCTCCCCCGCTGCCCTGTCGGCTACTGTTCTATCTTCCCTTCCGCCTACTGATGCCTTCTCTCACCTACCTGCTGAGGAGGCATCGTCCACGCTACTTTCCTCTCTCTCCTCCTCCTTTGACTCTCACTGTCCTCTATCTACTAAACCTGCGCGCCTCTGCCCCCCCTCCCCCTGGCTAACCGACTCCATTCAGGCTAACAGACTGAAACTGCGAGCGGCAGAAAGGAAATGGAGGAAATCCAAATCCCCTGTAGCTCTGACTGACTTCCACACACTCCTGGCTTCCTTCTCCTCTAACCTCTCCTCTCTAAGTCTGCATCTTTCCTTTCCAAAATTCAATCTTCTGTTTCTAACCCTCGTAAACTCTACTCTTAAGTTTTCCTCTCTCCTCACCCCTCCTCCTCCCCCACCCCCTCCTCCCTAACCGCGGATGACTTCGCATCCTTCTTTCACGAGAAAGTCGATGTCATTCGCAACTCCTTCCCCCAACCTCTCCCTCACCCATCTCGCTACCTAAACCTCTCACCCCTCTATCCTCATTCTCGCCCCTCCCTGACTCAAGACATCCTTTCCTTCCCCTCTTCCAGTCCATTGCTATGGACATCCTCCCTTTGTCTCCAATGTCATTAACTCCTCTCTTTCCTCTGGCTCTGTCCCCTCTTCCCTCAAATGTGCTCATGTTGTCCCCCTCCTCAAAAAACCCTCTCTGAATCCTGCTATTTCAAACTAGCGACCTGTCTCTCTCCTCCCATTCCCTTCCAAAACATTAGAGCGGGCTGTCTATAACCAACTGTCTGCTCATCTCTTACAGAACGACCTGCTTGATCCCAACCAATCTGGGTTCAGAGCAGGCCACTCCACAGAGACTGCTCTCCTTGCTGTCACTGAGGCGCTTCATGGGGCTAAGTCCCAATCCCTTAGCTCCGCCCTCCTCCTCCTCGACCTGTCGGCAGCATTCGACACCGTGGATCACTGTTGTGCTGATGACACTCAACTCTTTCTCTCCTTCTCTCCATCTGATACCCAGATCCCGGCACGGATCTCTGCATGCCTGGCTGACATCTCCGCATGGATGTCCATCCACCACCTGAAGCTGAACCTGGGGAAGACAGAGCTGCTCTTCCTCCCAGCGAAGGGCTCCCCGATGATTGATGCATCAATCACCGTGGAAGGCTCCATAGTGTCTCCGTCCCAGTCTGCCAGGAGTCTTGGGGTAACCCTGGACGACCAGCTGTGCTTCTCAAGCCATATTGCAGCGATCACTCGGACCTGCCGTTTCTCCCTCCACAACATCCTGAGGATCCGACCGTTCCTCACCCAAGAGGCCACCCAACTCCTGGTCCAGGCCCTGGTGATCTCACGTCTGGACTACTGCAATTCCTTGCTGGCAGGCCTTCCGGCCTGTGCCATCAAGCCACTGCAACTAGTCCAGAACGCTGCCGCTCGTCTGGTGTTAAACCAGCCGAAGTTCACCCACGTCACCCCTCTACTCTCCTCTCTGCACTGGCTCCCCATCGCAGCACGCATCAGATTCAAATCACTGGTGCTTGCTTTTCAAGCGGCCAGAGGTACTGCTCCTCCTTACCTCCAGTCACTCATCACTCCCTACACCCCTCCCAGACCCCTCCGCTCCGCCTCCTCTGGTAAACTGACTGTCCCTTCCCTCCGGGCGCCTGGCAGCCGCTCCTCGTGGTCTCGCCTCTTCTCTGTCCTGATCCCTTGCTGGTGGAACGACCTTCCGCAATCGGTCAGGACCGCGGAATCACTTGATCTTCCGCAAGAGACTCAAAACCCACCTCTTCAGACTCCACTACCACTGAACTCTATCCATCTAGCTAAATTGTCTTCACCACTGTTTACTTGTTCAACACTATAAATAAAAAAACATTCACTAACCTTTTCCTTCCAGGTGTTATAGGTATGGTACGCAGATGCCTGCAATGATGTCTATTGCTGTATTCCTGCACTGATCTTGTGCGCTAACTATGATTGTTCCTACCATGTATTAATGCACATCTTGTAAGTCGCTCTGGATAAGAGTGTCTGCTAAATGCTTAAAATGTAAAATCTAAATGTACAGCACATTATTTCACTCATGGGGGCATATGCTTGTGTAAAACAAATCAGGGTAGTTAGAAATATATACAGTGTTACAATGGCAAAATATAAAATATGTGGTTCTGTGTGGCTCAGTAGGTAGAGCATGGCATTGGCAACGCTTAGGTTGTAGGTTCGATTCCCATTGGGACCAGGTACACTGAAAAATGTATGCATTCACTACTGTAAGTCACTTTGGATAAAAGCGTCTAGTAAATGGCATATATATTATGTGGGAAATATTTGGAATAAGATTATACAAAAAAGGGAAGGAAAAAATCCAGGGGGTATGTTTGGCACATCTTGAACAAAAGATAACTTATTAACAGAAATGAATGTCAGTAATGTTTGTCACTTTTTATGATGTCAGTGCTGTATGCTCTCATTGCTCTTACTGCACTCTTTTGTCAATAGTCAATTTTAAGAAGCTCCTAATTTCATGTATGGTCATTATTTTACTGTCTAAAAATATGCAATGCAAGCACAATCTTTAGTAAATTGTTGGTAAATCTGGTCCTCAATGTGTACTCTGATTGGCTGAGATGGACTCACTTGTATGATAGTATTGTCATTGGATGAGGACACAGGTAGACTCACCTGGTACATGGCATACTTGGGAATGATCTTCTGGCTTCTCAAGGTGAGGCGCACATTCATGAACATGATGGCAACGGGCCAGAGTGCGATGATGGTGAGAACCCCCACAAACGGGTTGATCCAGATTGCGGTTCCGGTTATCTCCAGCTGCAGGCAGAGGTATGTAGTTTGTTTGCCACATTTACAGTTTGTGAAGTCCATATTTTCAGTTTATGGAATGTTTTTATTCCAGTTCTGGATTTCATATCCCATCAGCTTTTCTGTGAATATTACATAGCACAATCATTTATGCCTGTCAACTGCATTTGGACACAGCCATTTGCTGAAGAAAGTCAATTTGTGGTTTCTATGGTATTGTTACTCAGATTTAGTATATATATTTTTGAATTCTTTCAGATTTTTTCCTGTTTTTCTCCCAATTTAGTGGCCAATTATACCCTCTATTTATTTATTTAAATTTGCCCTCCCCACATGAACTCCCCGCCCATTTTTACAAAGCAAGCTAATTCTCAGAGGGCAGCGAACATTCTGGAAACTCCCTTATGTGCTTCACAGCGGACTCAAGCCAGCTCACCCTCCCCCTTAGGGCGGACAGCCAAACGCCACCCCCCACTCCCCACCAGGGTACAGTCAGGTTTCGAACTGCGACCATGATAGGAAGCTCACACTCATAAAGGACCAGCTAATACGGGTGCGTTAGACCGCTACACTATAGGACGCCCCTTCAGATTGAGTAATTTGGTGAATTTGGTATTGCGTAATGATGGTGCAGATGGGCGGCAGTGTAGTGTAATGGTTAGGGAACTGGACTTGTAACTCAGAGGTTACTGGTTAGATTCCCAGGTGGAACACTGCCGTTGTACCCTTGAGCAAGGTACTTAACCTGAATTGCTTCAGTAAAATATCCAGCTGTATAAATGGATTGTATGTAAAGAAATGGAAAGAACTGTAAGTCGCTCTGGATAAGAGCGTCTGCTAAAATGCCTAAAATGTAAAATGTAAATGTAAAATGCAGATGACACAGGGGTCTGCCATGGGTTCTGATCCACAGGCCACACTGCCTCACCAGCCTCCCTGTTTTACACAGTACAGCAAAGAGAAATGTTGAGCTCACTGAACTCTCACTGCACTTCCCTGACATTCAAGACAGTGCTTCATTAAAAACACCTAGGTATTGTCCAAAGGCATTTACAGTTTTTCTCAATTGCTTACACACTAAAATTGGAACTTGAAACGCAATCACTGAAACCTGAAACTCATGTACCAAATCCCTAAACCAAGTCTGCAAAATTGCAAGCACAATTTCTGCTTTATACTCAGTTTTCAATTCTAAATTACACTTTTGCAAAACACTACACACAGTTTCTACATTAGGCACAACATTCAAAATTTAAATATCTTGTGTTCCTTTGGAAAGCAACGCCAATCAAAATGCCAAGCTTTATTTACCAATTGGCAACACCCACTTGGTTCACACGTTTAAACACTAGTTGCTTAATTGAGAGAAAAATAAATCAGAGCTTTAGCACTATAAAAAGGCCACAGGTGAGCTCTCCTGTTTTGGAGGGAAATGGACATCAATGGTGAAGCAAGAGCTAGAGGTCAAGGAGTGAGAGTAAGAAGAGGAAGACGAGGACGAGGAAGGACAGTTGTCTCAGATGAGATCAGGGCCACATTGGTTAACCATGTACTCAACCATGGATTGAGTATGAGGGAGGCTGGGCAGAGAGTTCAGCCCGACCTGAGCCGCTACACGGTTGCATCTATCATCTGTACATTCAGAAATAAGAACCGGTAAGTTACCTTCTATCTACACTATGCTACTGCTCTTTATATATGTACTGCAGTCCGACATATCAGTAGGCCTATGTTACTCAGTGATTGTTGGCCAATGTTACAGTAATATCATTTCATATTGAAAAAAAAAATATTATTTTAGCTTACTGTAACCAATCATATCATATTTTTGGATCTTCTGCAGAATTGAGAGATGACCAGGCCATGGTGGAAGACACCGGCTGTTCACACCAGAACAGGAGACCGCTATTGTGAACATGGTGGTGGCAAACAATACCATTAGACTACGAGAAATCCAGAACCACATAATTGCAGACAACACAATATTCAATTACATTCACCGGGTGGGCTTGTCTACATTGGACCATGTATTACAGCACAACCAAATCCAGATGAAAGAGGTCTACCGGGTGTCATTTGAGTGAAACTCAACAGAGAGGGTTAAAGAACAGCGCTATGAATATGTGCAAATTAGTATTATACTGTGAATTTACTA